>JAOTQQ010000019.1:13666423-13749651 GCA_026546715.1 Gallinago undulata | reverse complement strand
AATCTAAACCTCCCCTGCCGCAGCTTCATACCATTTCCTCTGGTCCTGTCGTTATTCCCTTGGGAGAAGAGGCCAACACCCACCTCTCTACAATCTCCTGTCAGGTAGTTGTAGAGGGCGATGAGGTCTCCCCTCAGCCTCCTCGTCTCTGAACTAAACATGCCCAGTTATCTCAGCCTCTCCTCGTGTTACTTGTTCTCTAGCCCCCTCACCAGCTTGGTGGCTCTCCTCTGGACATGCTCCAGCAGCTCAATGTCCTTCTTGTAGTGAGGAGCCAGAGTGTATGTATTAGAGTGTCTTGGGTGACACATGCAACTGTCACCAGCGACTTGACAACAAAATAAACAGCCAACCAGATTTCATTATTGTTCTGGGTTCTGTGCAGAATGTACTTCTGGTTGCATGCCATTAATTATTATTCAGCCATAACAGGGAATGAGACAGATTTGATATTAAGATTTCCGAATTCATCATTCTCTTTTAATAACGTAATCAGCAATGTAAGGGAAGTTTTCAGTGTCTACCAGAGGCCAGAACAGAAAGGTTTGCTTGTTTTTAACTAATGGTTACAAAGTAATGCTACTGGTCCATATCATAACAACAGTACTGTATTCACCAAAAAATCAACCAAGCTATAGAGAAACTTATGCTGCCACCATAATAAACACACTAAAATATAAATGCACATACCTCTTTAAATGACTGTAGTAGGTTGCTACCAGAAACTGACAGTGTAATGTCTATATGATGCATTATAAACAGCGGCTCTTCCTGTGTTTGATAAGGAAAACAGGCTAGATTGTCTGCTATGTACAAGAGCATATTCACCTCTGTTTTCTGGAAGTTAAAAAAAACGAAGCACATATAAATATAGATACAAATATCTTAGATTTATACACTTATCCTGTGTTTCTAGCAGTCCAGAGCAAAAACACGATCACAGATTTTATTCCATGTATTGCCGCAAACCCACTCTAAACGACATGTATATATGCAAAATTTAATCGTACCTGAAAATACATTATTTCTTATCAGTCCAAACTGGGTATAGAAAGGTACAGAAGGATGCAAAAGCAAATGGTTCTATTTATATAGGTGATATTATATACCTTATATTACAAAGCAAAACAAAGTACATTAGGGAAACAAAGTGATCAATAATTACATATAAAAATATATTGTAAAAGGTGAATTTATGCTTATAATGCTGTATTTTAATTTCTTTTTAAGTGAAGGAAGTGTGATGCTTACCGCAGTATCATCAAAAAGGTTAAGTAAAGAAATTAGAAACGCTCGTCTGTGTTGACGGTTCCCTCGGATCATGGAGTACAGGTGTGAACACAATGCACTGGATGATTCATCGTGTCTAAAGCCCCTTACGGGATCTTTTGGGCAGGTATTAATTGCTTGTTGCACCTGGTAAGACATCTTCATACCAGCCACTGCTTTCATCTGAAATGGAAATGTATTTATTTTTATTTAAATTATTGCTTTCAAAGCAGTAAAACTCCTTTTCAGTAGATGCTCATCTGAAGTTTAACTTTGAAATATGCACTAAGGTGACACTATCATCTGAGTGGGTAAATGGATCATAACAGAACTTGTAGCAGGCACCAGAACGTCCTGCTCTCACAAGAGTGAAATTCTGTCAGAAACATACAGCTAATCTGTTTACCCACTACAGCCATGTATTCCAATTTAAATAATTTTCAAGAATACTAAAATGAAAGAATATTTTGCCAAATATGTATGTTGACATCATTTTTAGTGAAGCCAACAACTCCTCCTACTTGGATTACAATTTATGAAGTCTTGACACCTTAATGTTCTAATATGTATACACTACGGATTTCTACTTTGGCAAGGTGTTCTCTTCCCTAGTCCATTGATACAGGATAATCATTGCTAAACATTATGAAACAGCTGTCATTAACTGTTAGTAAATCAATATTCTGAAGTACTATTCAGTAAGGAAAATAATACTGTCAATTGTAAATCAAAGGAAATTTTGGGCTGGAAGAGACACTCCAAATTATTATATCCTTTCCATTTCTAAGAACAGGAATCAAAGATTCAAGATCTTCTTTCAACTGCTTATATTTAGTCTTTGTTACTTTATACTCTTTTTCTGCAGCTGAGGCATATTCAGGTGTCAAACCACTAGAGAATATAACACTATTTTGTAAAAAGTTAAATTAGAATTACTTACGTGAATGAACCCCGCATATTTTTTGTCTATTTCCACCAACTGCTGGTCAGCTTTATTTCGCATAGAGGGCTCTGGATCTGTGCCCATAGCAATTAAGTATGGCACACACTTGAAAAACAAATGAAATTATTATTCAGAGTCATTGTACCTCCTCTTTCTCAGCCTTTGTTCTTTTACTACACTGTTGGTTTTGTTATATCCTGACTACTGCAGGAACTGGAATAGCTAGCTCTATGCAACTTACTACTTGACTACTTTTTGTAAGCAAAAAGTACCAAATACACGAGAGACCAACATTATAAATGATATAAGTTTTGTGAGGTTTCAGTAATATTTCCATTTCTCTCAAATTCTAAAGTCCCAAAACCCACCACTTATGACTGAACATGCAGAATGGCTGCAGTATAAAAAAATAATTACAAAAACATCACGTAAGCAAAGGATAATGGGGGTGATGGCTGAAGTTATGACAGCGACTCTGAAATTCCATAGCAACCGGAAGACATGGGCATTTGAAGTGGAGGCAAGATGACTCACTTTCCAGGATAAAGAATCAAATGAAAAAAAAACAACCTGAAATCTGTAACAGAAATACGCTCCAATTTATATTTGCGCATGCTCTTTAGGTACTGGCTGGGCTTTTACATCTTGATCCAAAAACAGAAAATACAGCACTTGGAATCTCACTAGCTAAACAATGTAAAACAGACTTCATAACATGCTTTCTGTAAAGACCCTTGCTATAGAAAGAAACTACTGGAACACAGTTGGAAGAGAAAAACTGGAAATTTATGTAACAAATGTAAAACCTCTGAAAACTTGAGTAACAAATACCTCCATCATAAAAGCCTACTGTACCTGAACAGGATGGATGAGACCCTGGTTTAACGTCAGCGCAATGACATTTAGAGCAAAGTGGCGAACGCTGGACTGGGTATGAAAGAAAGCTTCAAGGACCTGTTTTAGATATAGCTGCATGATGGAACTGCTCATCCCTGAGGAAATATCACCCATTTCTTTCAGGTCTTCCTGTTTTGCTACTTTTTTCCCTGTAAAAAAGGACAAAAGCAATAGCACACTCACCACAGTATAATCTTTACTTTGCCATTATTTGATGCATCCCAGTCTTTAAGCTTTACGATCTTGTCTGTCTTAAAATGATTTACGATGTCATAAAACGTAGAACAGTCTGATGGTGAGCACACATTAATAGAACTGAAGAGACATTATTTAACTAAATCCTGTTCCTTAATAAAGGTTTTTATTTAAAAAATTTCTTATGTTGTACTTACTATTTTCTATCTGCAAATTAAACTTAGAGGGGATTTTTATAAAAAGTATTACAAGTATCTTTACAGCAATTATGCATTCCAGAGTGCTTTTAGAATTTATACATCTAGAAAGCAAATAATGGGTCTATTATGTGTACATAACAATGCACAAAATTAATTTTTGCAAGTTATTCTAAGATATTTGGATACAATATTACTGACCAGACAACAATCTTTAGTGACCCAGTTCACATATACAGTAATTTTATGCAAGAAGGTTAGGTTTTGCATGCCTGATTAGCACAAAAGCACTCAACACTTACAGTCTCTGTCTGCCTGCTGCATACGTGTATCCTCCTCCTGCAAGTAGGTCTGGAGGTTTTTTAACACCTGTATTTTTAAGTTTACTGAACAGTTCTTATCTGAAAGGATGCTGTTGTACAGAGTCTTCACTTCCTGTTCGAACATCAAACTTGGGTGCTGTATAAATGCAAATCCTAAGGGTGGAAACAAAGAGGAAATATTCTTTGCTATTATCATCTGGAAATTGTATTTCTGCTTTTTAAGTCTTTCTTCTTAATACAGGTATGAAATCTATTTCCTCCCAACAGCATAGCCTTTTCTAGTCCAAACAGTATTTCTTTTCTACATGGACACCATCCATAACTTATAAGGAGCTCTGTTAGCCACGACAGTTCTATTGGCCATGACTCTGTCTGATGGATAATGTTGGGGTGCAAACCCAGGGCAGCCACCCTAAGAACAGTTACACAGGCCTGGAAGCAAGTCCAGTGTAGGGCCTTCATCTGAATGACTAGCAGCTCTCAGAAGAACAAGGGAGGAACAGCACTAAAAACTAAAAACAGTATTAAAAACACCTGGAGAAAAATGTTTTGCTGAGAAGCTATTCATATGGAGGCAGAGCAAACATGGAAAAATGATAAACATCACAAGTACTTAAAAAGAAAATATTAAATTTTAAAAAAACAGCAAACAGTAAAATTTATACCTCTTGCTGTCATTATTCATATACTTATTAAGGTCTTCTTCTGAAAACTACTTCAAGCATTCACAAGACTACATCTGTTGGAAGACACACACTACAGAATTGTTTTTAGCTGCAACCTGACTCTTGTTCAAGAAATGGTTGTTCTTAGTCTGTATTTCATACAAACTTTTCTAAATTAGTGATAGTATATATCTTTTTAGATCATGTATATACATTTAGAAGTGCTGACAAACTCTTAGAGAGTATCATAAAAAAACAATAATGGGAACATAACTAACATTCCAATTTAAATTACATTTAACTATTCGATTTATTTTATTTTAAGACACTTCAAGAAAAGCAGACATTAAATGTATTTTTTATGCCTACAGGAAACTAAGATTCCAAATGAATACACAGCAAATAAGCACGCATAAGAATGGAGAAAAAATGGAAGCGAAATTATACAAAAGCAATGTACAAAACCAGCTGTAACAAAGGGAAGGCTGAGTCAAGTTTTTAAAACTGACTCCATACACACAGAAAAGACAGTGTAGGTAAAGTTTGAGTCCAGGGCAAGACCTCAGCATGTTTAAGATCTCAAAGCAAGAACCAGAGAGAAACAGGTGAGGAGGAGGTGAGAGAGGAGAAAAACGATGATGATGGCCTTCAGCATATGCATTGTAACTGTGTGCTCTATATAAGTGTATGTTGATGTTTATAAATTGACCACCTCTGTGCAAGTCTAACCCACTTCTTAAGGTTAATTTAAAAAATGAAAAGCACCTGTATGATCATGTAACAAACCATAACACTTTTTTACCTTCATTCACTTAAAGGAGTCTAAAAAACCCAGTAATCTCAGGGTTATTCTTACTTTTCCATCCCCTGTAAAAGGGGAAGAAATCTTACTTGGTGTAAGAATTTGTCATAGGAGATGAAAAAAGACACCTGATGCATTCTTTTAAGGACTGCCCTCACCCCACTTCTCTTCCTACCTTTATTTTCACTCTGTTAAGGGCCTTAAGAGTAAGCACTGAACTGGGCTGAGTAAGATACTACTTCTTCCATATTTACAGGCTTAGCTAAATTAACTAATATAGTTTTGTATCCTCAACCTGCCTTGCAAGTCCACATCTGTAGAAGTGCAACCACAACCATGGACATGCTTAATCCCTCAACAGCAGTGGCACATCCCAAAGCAAAGGCTAAAACTGTTGAGCGTCCTTACTGAAACGTCACACAAATAATTGCTGATAGGAAAGTACAGACTCTTCACATGCCTAAAGAAAAGTTGAATTAGCTTGCTAGTCTTTTTCATCTTATTTTGGCACGCAATTGTTGAATGGCTTTGACAACTTTGCTCAATCACCAGCCTGTAAGGTGGAATTTTGCACTGTCTACCACATGTCCATACATCCAACAGCTACCGTCAAACTGAAACTAGTACTTGGATGAGATCAAGCTATCACTGAAAACAGTTTCCTGAGGATAATTAAAATAAAGACTGATATGCTTACAGGCAGAGAAAAAAATCTGAAGAAGGACTACTGACAGCCACCCCTCCTTGCCTTCCTTTCCCCCAAACTGATCACAGTTCAGTCTATAATTTAGAAATATTTTGGCGACTGAAACATTCTCTACATCCATGAGCAAAGCAATCATGTCTACAGTTAGAAAAACAGTCCTGCAATATTCTATAGAGGACAATTACATTGGTCTAGACTGCAGTAAGTGTTGTGCACCTTGATGTAATGCCTAGGAAAACTCCAACTAGTCCAGAAAACCATAGCATTGCTCCTGCACAGAGGCAACTCTAAAGCCATTAACCCCACAGAATTGTCTGAAATAGTTTCTCACAGAATATCAAATCAAGATTCACTCAGAACCCTCCACATCCTCAGAGCCCTCCCTAGACTGAATTGAAGCAGGTTATCTACCTAAGCTACATAAAGCTACCTAAACAGCAGCAAAAAGAGGCAAATTCTTGCCCACAGATAAAGTAGTCAGTGCGAGCTCACGTGCCTGGGAGACAACTTTTTTTTAGACTAAGCAATAGCTATGAACTGAACTCTTCCAGAAACCAAACACGATTCTCTCACATGTCGTTTTTGCGCTTTAGCAGAGGATGGACATGACACAAACCACTCAAAGGCACTTCAGGTACTACTGCAAGTTACTGAAATACCATGCTAATGCTTTCATATCAGGAATGTATTTAAACATGAAAAACATCTAAAATCATGGAATCATGGAATTTTCAGAGCTGGAAAGGACCTCTAGAGATCTTCTAGTCCAACTCCCCTGCTAAAGCAGGAATGCCTAGAGCACATCACTCAGGACTGCATCCAGGCGGGTCTTGAAGATCTCCAGAGAAGGGGACTCCACGACCTCCCTGGGCAGCCTGTTCCAGGTCTCTGTCACCCTCATCATAAAGTTCTTCCTCATATTTGAATGGAACTTCCTATGGTCCAGCTTGCTTGTCCTATCACTGGAAACCACTGAATCCTGAAACAAACTCTAATATTTAGACATGACGTCATCTCAGTGCTTCATGAAATTGCACCGAGCATCCTCCTGCCTCACTGGCATAAATTGCCAGAGTTCCCTGGATTCCTGTAGAACATCTGCTCCTACGCTTAAAACGTTCAAAGTTTTCCCAGCACTTTTAGATTTAGAGTTACAACCTGACTGCGTGTAGAGAAAAAAATAACATTTCCATTGCTTTGGAAATCCACTGTACCTTAAGTCTTGGTCACACATCAAAAGGCATTCACTGTCAAAAGCATCCACTCTGCTGCAGAAGTACATAACCAGCAGCCCTTCCATAACTTTTTTATAGCCAGTTCTCAAATAAAAGATGTAGTAAATTCTGATTTTAAACAAACTCCCTTGCCACTACACAAATACATGAATTCCTACTGAGAGGCATGGATTTTAACTATAGCAGAATAATAAAAACTATTAATATTTCTTACCAAGGCCAATAATGGCTTTTGTCTGTACTTCTTCATCTGAATGCTTTGTAAAATACATCAGCAGCTCAAGAACTTTATCCTTAATGTTAACCTGAGCAAATTAAAACAAAAATAATAGCTATTTGAAGATGAAACAGATGTTATCAATCTCTTATAAAAAGCATAAATACCAAAAAGAAAAGGAGAAACAGTCTTACTGCATGTCCTTTGCAGAACCATGTATTTAAAACCCAAAATGCTATATTGTATGCATTATGAAAAAATACATAGCTTTGAGGGACGAAGAATAATTTGCTTTCAAATTGAAGTGGAGCATTCAATATATCTAAGACGTGGAGAGTAAATACAAGTTATTTTACCTTACTGTTCCCCTTAAAATCTTCCTGATCAAAATCAAAATGCCGACACAGTGCTCCAACAGTGAAAAGTGATCTAAGGAGTGCTGGTTTATTGGCAGTAAGTATTGTACTGTTGGGGTCTTCTTGGTGTTGACTTTTTAATTTTGAAAGTGCACCTACAGTAGAAGAAAAGTTTTGATCACATATAGTTGTGACATATACCTAAGATAAGACTTGTAGCCAAAACTGAAAAGTGACAATTACACATTGTGATTTACTTACCATAGTATCTATTAAAACAGGCCCACACAAACTTATAGTTCTGGGTGACCTTGTTCACAACAGCCCCAAGACAGCTCACACAATGCTGAACCACCTAGGAGCAAGAAAGAACAAATGAATTATATATTTAAAACTGAGATTTTTGTGAAGTTATGTAGAAAAAAGCTATGCTGCACTAAAACTAACCATCTAACGGATGTAATGTCCACCTCCTACACTGCTCTAAAAACGAAGTATGCCTACTTCTTGTGGCTCAAAAGTTATGAACATAAGGAAGACAGACTTTCTTAAAATCAAAGCCATGTATTTCACAATGTGAAATGGAACCATCTCAATAGCAGCAATTAAAAGCTTACCGTCATGCCATATTTGATGATGAGTTTCATGAGGTCTTCCTCAATAGTGGCAAGAAAGGTCTCACTTGGGTGCTCCATTAGCGGCACTACAAGCTCTAAGATTTTTGCAACATTGCAGATCACCATGAAATCATTCTGAGTCTGCAAAAAAACAGTATTCATAGCATTTAACATTTCTGGCCATGTTACCTAGAAGTTAAGTATTATTAATACACATCAATAGTCAAAAATCCCAACTCATATAAGATATTTGGTAAAGACCTAAAAGAATATTCCTACAGTTTACATCTGCTATTAAATTACATATTACTATGAAAGCTAGTTCTGTTTTCTACAGAAGTTCTGGGAAAAATAAAATTTATGAGCAGAACCTTCATGTCTCACCAAAGCTATTACAGACCTGAAGGCTTTTGGTCCTGATAATTTTTTGGAGTCCTACAATAAATCTAGGAACTCTTCCTGACATGCATACAAGAAAACACACAGAACCTGGAAACAGGTATCAGCAACAAAATGAACTTGTGCTACGACTTCACATGCCTTAAACAAAATAGGTAATAATGTGACCAAATGTAGAAATTACAATGGAAATCATTACTGGTTTCATTATCATGACTGTGTATGTATTGTAAGTGAAGAATCTGTGGAAAACATTTATTTATTGATACATCCTACTAGAAATTGAGTTGTTTGGTTGGTTTTTTTGGCTGTTTTTGTTGTTTGTTTTTTTACAAATCAAGCTCACTAATCAGAATAGAATAATTCCCAAATGCTACTATCAACCATGTAACATATTCAAGCTGACAATGGTAATTCTGGAATTCATCTCAACCTAAGTAGAAGACCAACATAACCCACTAAATGGGCTGCAGCCAGTAAACACCCAGGTAATCCTTTCCTATACTGTTTAAACAGGGGCAGCTCTAACAGTCCCTTGTAAATGTGCCTAGAGAATGCTCCTGGGCTGAAGCAGGAAAACACTAGGTTATACCTACAATCTAAGTTGATAATAGTCTCAAGCCTGCCCTGGGCAGCTGACCTAATATAATGGATTGCTGCCAGCCACCCACGATCCTCTTTGGGCCACAGGTGCGTGACCTGCCCCGCTCCTTCTGCCAGATCAGGGATTCATCACAACCTCCACTGAGCCAACTGTGCTCATCAAAATGGCAGAAAGAGCCACAACTTTTCAGAGGAGGGGGGACACTTAACCAGAGTGGAAGGCTCAGCATTATAGCTCTCTACCATTTTTGTGAACTAAACTGACTTACACAGGAATTCAAGAACACTAGAGCTAGGGAAGTGAGAGGTGAAGGATATATAAGAGGATGAAGCAGGATATTTTTATTCTGATACATATCTTATGGAACTAGTTTTAGTCTTAAGATTTATATGTTAAATATTAACTCCTTTTAACACTGGGACTATGAAACAAAACAATTTTAAGAGGTTAAAACAGGTTAAAAACTGGGTCTTAGTCCTTAAGGCAAAGAAGCAGCACAAGTTTCCATTTCATTTGGCTATAATGAATAGCCTCTATAGCATCTAATGAATACAGTCTATAATGAATAGCCTCCTTATAGAGGGCGAGGAATAGTATCTTAGAAGCTACAGAGATCATCAAAAGGACCTAGCATCTTCAGAAGCCATGATAACCATGAAATAGACCCACAATTTTATTCTCCTACCTTCAATTTCATCAAGTATATCAAGTATACAATATAGCCCTTCATTTCCATATTTAATTATCGGGGGGGGTGGGGTGGGTGGGGGAAGACTGATTTTCTTTACTTACACTACACTTAGTGGTCAGGTATGGCTGCATGGTCATGGCATGTTTGACCATTAGCTGGGGCCTGATTTTGCTGAATAAGAACAAAGTGGTTATGCAAGCAACCAAGCGACCAGAATTCACACCTTTGTTGTCAGAATCTGAAAAAAACATAGAAAATACAAAAAGGATATTAAGTCCAAGTGATGTTTGAGCAATGAAAAACATATGGCTTAAACACCATATGCATATCTCTTTCATTACATGTCTTTCAAGATCAATACAAAATATTCTTATTAGATTAGAGATGAGAATAGTATGTGTTAATATTTGCATGCGATCACAAACTATGTGAAAGAAGAAGCAATGCTTCAAAGACATCACTAGTTTTTAAACTACTTACTGTACAGAGAACACTGGTCCAGTCAATGATTACTATTATAACTGTAAAACATACTAATACAAATATAACTTGCCACATTTGTTTTGGTTGTAGTGATCTAAAAGTTTGAAGAAGTTATTTTAAAATAAGTAGTTCTGTTACTGTGGTTAGTTAATGAAAATTAAGGAAGCTTCATTTTTTTTTTATTATAAAGCATTCAACAGTTCATACTGAACTTAAAAGCTGATACATTACCATCGGTTTTGGAACAATAATTCTGTAACAGTAACTTTTTGCAATTGTAATTTGAACAACCAGTGTTACACTATCATTCACAATTCAAAGGAGTTTAGCTACTGTGTTGAAAATAATATTACCTGATAAAGATTCCTCATATTTAAGAATGTGCTCAACCAGATTGTCAACAAGTTGAGTACACGCTTTCTTCACAGGTTTATATGAAGCATCCTCTTCTGACTTCAACAGCTGTAGCAGATGAAACAGAAAAGGTTTTAGTATTAAGAGTGCATTCACTTATATTGGATACGCATGGTTTATAACAGTTACTACAGATATGCAAGGATTTTATATTACAAAAGTATTTATCTATCTTCTCCATAAAAATTACATGGTGAAGAAAAAAAATAAGGAAATAAAAAATCAAACCAAAAGGCAAGAGAGGAAAAATTAACTGCAAAAAAAAAAACCCCAAACCAGAAAAGTTCTACTGATTTTTGCATTGGGATGAAAGCTAACTTTGTGCATCATGCAGAAAACAGTAACAAAGTCATACTTGCTAAATTCAAAAGGAATGATGTTTTTGACGTTAAGCAAAAAATATCAAATGAAGGCGAAACATGGTTTTATGAGCATTATATTCAATTAGCCGCCTTCTACATGATTTCAGGTACTGAAATTGTGTCTATGAAGATCCTTTAATATCTAAGAAGGATTGAGGCCATACTATAGTATTTTCTTCAGTGCAGGTACTAAGAGGCTCTGGTTTACTTGGCTACCTATTTTCATGGCACTCAGGCTACAGAAAAATCAGAAGGTTTTTTTTGCTTGAAAATTAACCAGTGCATACAAGATGTAGAGGAGAATGATTACACAGGCTAAGAGATATAAACAAAGCAAGCTCAATTCTTAGAAAAATCAGATTAAAATATAATGTAGAAGTAACATATACGCTGAAGATTCACTGCTTATATAAACTGTCTAACAAATACACTGGATGTGAAAATACACTGATTTACCATCTAAAAAAATGATCTATATTGAACTAGATCCCTTATGTCAGAATTAAGTATCTTAGCTGTGAACTTCATGTTATGTCACTCATTATTGAAGAGATGATGACATTAAAACCAAGAAGTGAAATATTTTTAAAACAAATCATATGGAAAGGTAGAAACTAACAAAGAAAATTGCACCAACAAAGACTTAAAAAAGTTCAGATGTTTAAAGGGCATGAATTGTATTTGTCTATCATAAAGGACTGTTCCTGTAGTCCCACTTCAATGTGTTTTAGTACCAAAAGAAACGTTAAAATTCTAACAATGATTGTACTATACATTCATAATTCATGACTTACATTTTGAAGAAGCTGTTCAAACCAATCATACCCTGTATCTCTGCAAGCTGCAACCTAGAAGTATTTTTGAGAATAAGCAGGTTAATAAAAAAGGCATCTTAAGAAAAATTACTTCAATACAGATAGATGTCCCCTTAAAAGACCAGTAAACATAGCTATATTTTCATACACATTCAGTACAGCGACTTTTTATCTTTGGCGATCAGAAACTCTCTTCTCCAATTGACAAAGTAGTTCTCACCATTTAATTGAGTCTAGAATTTGTATTCCATATAATACAAGGCCTACACACTTTAGTGTAGATTGCTGGCTCTGTGTAAACCAAATTTTGGGTTTGTAGAACATTTTACACAGATCAAAGCTAAAACACAAGGCTGACATTAAAAATGAACATGCATGTATATATGTGTATATACATATTTCTATATAAACAAACCAAGCCTTCACTGGTATCATATGTCAGGAAGAGCTCACAGGTGCTCCAAAGTAGAATTGGCAGGAGAACTGATAGTTAAACTGAAGTCAAATTGACTGACTTCTCAGTTTAGAAAAATGCACACTAGACAACCATATTGTAAAAATACTTACAAGTAGGACGAAATTTGAACCCATAATTGTAAGTAGTGAAGTAAGTACTCTTCTTTATATTTGTATCTTGGTATAATTGGTATTAATTGAGATTAATTTGTATTAATTTGAGATTAAAACACTGTATCAGCACAGCTGTTTTACACAATACATTTTCACCAAAAATTAAAGCATTTTATTTGAAACAGGTTTTGTTATTTTGGAGAGATGCTATTTAATTTGATGCTTCTAAACAGTAGATAGAATTCTGCCGGTAGTAGTTTAACCTGCATGAGAACATGACCCTGTATTTGTACAAACAGTTATTAACCTTTATCAATTGTTAGAAGAAGATTTTCTTTTAAGAGACAACTTTTCAGTTAGGCTTAACTATATGCTGCGATTTGCATTTTGGGGAAAATGTTAAGTATCAAAGAAATTTGTTGTGTTTTAACTGAACAAGTATTTTATACAACCTGAATACAGCATGGTCCCAGTAATCATTACCAGCTGATAAATGAACATTTAAAGTTTCCTACAGATTGTTCCATCAGATGAATAATTCTGGCATATACTCAATGGCATGAGATATAAAAGAAAATCATCTGACAACTAAATTACTGTATTCTAAAAACTATAGACAATATTTCAAAGATACTAAAAACAAAATTTCAAAGATACTAAAGTTTTGCATACAACTTAATCCAAATTTGTTTAACATACCACATCAGTGATGTTTAATATTTTCCTTGTCATTGCTTCTTTGTCATGGTGTGGAGTTGGAGTAAACCAGAGCTTCTGGAATGTCTCATTTACTAATTTCTGTAGGAAAAAATAATATTAGCATAGATAAACTTCTCTTGGCACACGGGTACTATTTTTAATACATCCATACAATAGATTTGTTGATGATACATGCCATTTCATAAGGCATTCAACCTAAGTGAGGCTTTTGTAGGAAACATTACCTGAGACAGACACAGATCTATTACACAGGAGTTACTGCTGTGAGTTACTGACTGCTAAATGCAAGATTCAGCAAAGTGATCACTCGGAACTGCCTCTACGGAAAATGGAACTACCACCTTCCACCATTAATTTGCATTCCTCAGGAAAACACAGTACCCAAAGAAGCTAAAACTGAACAGAAGATTATGATTTCTACAGCAAAATCAGCAACAATTGTAGGTTTTTTTGGAGGTTGCAAAACAGCTGTGACAAGGTGGGCAAGAGAGAGAGGCCAAGTCTCTCTACCCAAACACAGGAAGTACGTTCCTTTCCAATGTTTTCATATGGAGGAAAAAAATGGAATAGAATGAAAGTGAACAATATTATTCCCAAATTACTCATAAGGCATATGATTGTTAGAAGCTCTCCTCATTCACAGAAACATAACAAAATACATTGAAGACAACGCTTCTTTTTTTCTGATGTTGTTAGAAAGGCAAAGCAACAGAGGAAAGATAACAAGGTCATCCTTCTTTCCCACCAGCACCTTGGATCCAGCTGTTCATCTACTTCTTGATTAACAGTCTTAGAAAGCCACTTGGCTTTAACATATCTCAAGTGGTAAAAATATATGCTGCAGCTTTAAAGTTGCAGATTCCAAATCCCACTAAGAGCATGACATGAAATTATTACATATGCGTTCTTAATTAATTATGGAACAATTTTAAAATCATTTTACCAAATCAAACAAAACCATCATTGTCAGGCTTATGACTTAAGACATAGTGTTAGTTCTGTGCTCTTCTGCATAAGCCTTGCACAAAGAGTAGAGTAACATTTTAGGGGGAATAATCGATTCCTGATCCATTGAACATTCAGAATTAATGCAAAAATTAGCATGGATGAACAGCTTATATGTAAAACTTACAAAGCTGGCATATACTGATGTCAAAAGATTAATTTTGAATTAAAGTCTATTTTGTTTGCAGAAAGAAGTCTTATATGCCAATTTTACTTGTTAGAAAAGTACCAGAGACAAGATTTGCAGAAAGACAAAAAACTTCTAGAAAATACCTTTTAAAAATATTTTGATTGTCAGCACAAACTTCAAGAAAATAAAGAAAACAAGCCAGAGAGCATTTCTAAAAGCTAACATATTTGCTCTCAAAAATTAATACTGAGCAAAAGTCATAAATATTACAAAGTTGAAGTACAATATTTTTAAATTTTTTTTTGGTGAAAACACAGAAATACTAAAGTAGCGGTAATTAAAATTCTGAAGAGTATGTTTCATTCTACCTTAATGCCTTCTTCGTCATTGACCCTCCGAATCATTTTCACACACATCTCCGTTATTTTGGGAAAAGTTGGTTGTTCAATGCAGATATCCCTAAGTATTTTTATGACTCTTTTTCTGACACTGATACCAGTATCCTGTGAAAACAAAAAAATTATACTCTTGAAAACAAATCAGAAATATGAATTAATTTATGTATTATATGAGTTAATATTTGACTGCAGTAAACCTGACTTGCAAAGTTTATTTAGAAAAGGCAGTTCAAATATTCTGGATTATATTTACACAGAAGGTCAGCATAATTTGTACCACTTTATTTGCAACAATTCTAAAGATTCTGTCTGAGTGCTCAAAATGCTGAAACACTTTCTCCATCTATACCCTCCCATCTAAGAGCTCATGATGCTACAAATGTATAATTCCACTTCTTAATTCAAAAGCTCACAAGCTAGATGTGATGACACTTTAGCTACTTTGCTGGAAAACAGAAGATTCATTGTAGATCTGGAATGTACTATGTCAAGCCCTTGGGTAAAGCTTATGTATAAGACACAGGCAGCAAATCTTATCTGTTTTCCTAGGCTTTGTCTAAGGAGATGGATGATGAGCTTCACTTCACATTACCTTATTCAAAACCTGTTGAATCTGAAAGTCAGGATGAACTGTTTTATGCATGCTCATATGCACATGAAACTACTTATCTCCAAACCCCTTCATAAACATGTTTTATCACATAACTATAGCAAATGAGTAGTATTTGACTAAAAACTTGACATGGTAGTGTTAAAAAGTAGTGTTAAATTAACAGTTAAAATACAGTTAAATTAACATTGTGTTTTATCTGAATGTGCAGATAAAAGCCACTTTTTGTACAAAAACTGCACTGACTTACTAATGGAATCAAAAGGAATAAAATTGCGCTTCTGATGCAGTACAACTTTCTATATATGTTTACTTTGTGATGCAACAAAGCCTCACTGGAAACAAGTGATGCATTTTGCAGGTTTGGTCTAAAAACGTGGTATTTTCCATTAAAGTAGTAAGATATAATTTACTCTTGGGATCACCATTCTATATTATTAAACATATAAACCCAGTTGAATACAAGTTTTCCAATGCCACTTATTTTATCACATGTCGCCATACCAATATTCTTTCAATCAGCATGTCATAATACTGCTCAGCAAGTTGAGGACGACAGAGCACAAATCGGCCAAGCAGCTCCACAGCTGCTTCTCGTACACTTGTGGAGTTATCCATTAACCGTCCATGAACACCTCGTTGCATATCCAGCTAAAAAGAACAAATGAAACAGATTTAAAATAAGAAATGCAGATTTATTTTAAGTGTGACAGAAGAATGTATGTGCATGACGGCTACTTCGTTTTTTACCCTGGCTAGAATACTGGGGTCTACAGCAACGACCTCAGACAAACACTTCATGGCTTTTGTTCGAACAGCAATTGCATTTTCACCAAGTACACGCAGAATCTAGTAAAAGAACAAAAACAAAGATTCAATCAGTTTGTGAAGGTAGCAAACAATGTTTAACAGCCAGAAATACAGCAGAACAACATGCAAACAACTTAACTAAAATAAGAATAGCTGTCTATTCAAAATAGTCTATATCTCCTCAGTCAGCAAAAAGGTGCATCCAAGTGACATTCCATGGCACTGATAAATGAGGATGGATATTTACTAGGACTTGCTACCTCTGTAATACTGGTCCAACCAGGATTTACACAGAGTCTGTATGTTCACTTTGAATCTCTTCACTTTAAACTCTACTTTTGTCAATTCAGTTGTGGCTTTCACCATGGTTGTTTTAACAGGAGTGCTGGATTTGGGCACTATAATTTTAAGAATGGCTCTGTATGCAGATCAATGTAAGCAACACAACCGAAACTAGTACTGGACTTTAAACATGTCACCATGCCAATGTGCTAGTGCTCTTCTCCCAGAAAAAAACAAAGAAACAACAAGGGCCAAACAACAGCTTCCAAAGTGACACTAACACTGCAAGAAACTGATCAAGTTGCTTTGTATTTTCAAATCAAATTAAGCTCAACTTCATGAGTTAATATTACCAAATGAGCAAGTATGTTACAGAAACTGTGAAAAAGATTTCAACATTTTCTAATTACCCTCTTACCGTGTACATCTAATTATAAAGATTCTTCCATACACATATATGGCCAAATAAAATAATCTGTGTACAATATAACATATGAAATGCATGCAAGAAAAAGAAACATAATCACTTATGTCAGCAATACAGAATACAAAAGCAGATGGTGCCATCATGGCCTGTTAAATACCTGTGCTCAACAATGAACAGATATTGCACACTACCACAAAAGTGTTTGGAATTGGAAACCAGCTGTGTTTCACTAGGACTAGTCACTAAGACTTCCAGCACAGTTTACCTGTGTCAAATAAATATCGAAGCTCTGGGCAAACGGCCTCATAGAGGCCAAGTAGCGAACAATCAAACATGCATCTTCATAGTCCACAGTATCAGAATTCATCCTGCAACAAATTCCATGTGTTAATTAGGACATGTCTATCAAAAATTATTTAATACATAAAATTCATGGCTAATAAAGAAATAAATGATACTGAAACATACTTTAATATACAGAACTGAGACGGAGCAGTTTTAATGATGCTGCGAAGAAACTTCTTGCGACTTTCCGCTCTGTGCATGATTTGTCCTGTGGTCTCAACATCTTTAGCGTGATGAGCTCCTTCAGATGAATCCTCATCCTTCTGAGATTTAATTGCTTTCTCTGTCTCCATAGTTGTATCACGGAACCACTGAGCTATATAAAACTTCCGAGAAAACTGTAGAAATACAGCAGAATGCACAGAAAAAAAAATATCAACAGATACAGAAAAGGAAAATTAACAGATGAGATTAAGTGGATCTAAAGCATCAACATTATTTTGGCAAACACAATCAACAGTATTTGTTAGGGCGACAATTTAATTGAAGCACTACTATGCATAACCAAAAATAATTTTCCTCAGTACATATTTATATAATGCTTGACGTTAGAAAGTTGAAATTTACCACTAATGATGCATCAGTTTCTGTGTTCGCATCCAGATAGTCTAGCAAAGCCTTCTGCAGCTGCTGAATTTCATCTTCTCCTCCTGAAGCCTGTTAGAAGTAGAAAGGTAGTTATAAAACAGAATACTGCACAGTGGCAATTATCACCTGAAAACCTGAAAGTCCACATATAAAATACACTGAAATAAGTTGCTTTGATAATTGGAGAATATTGCTTGTTTTTTAACCAATTACTTACAAACTGCATAGAGATTGAAACAGGCATCCATACAGAGAAAGGGCAGCAAGCATGCCCAATCTAGGAAAGAACTAACAAAGGTTGTGCCCAAATGCCCCTGAACTCCATCACTGAAGAGACATGCTCTCTGAGATTCAACTAAGTTTCTGTCAGTCAAAAGAACTTGAGAACAAACACACATTTTATAAAAAATGTCGCCTAGTGCATAAAGTCTACCTATAAAATAGGTTAATATTAATTTCCCTGTGAAGCACTTTTAAGATGCACAAAAAACATTACATTTGAAATACTGATCTGAAAACTAATGCGGGAGACTATGTATCACATTTATAGTATCTAAACTGTATGAATGTTACAAAGAATGTATTTTTTTCAACAGGCTACTTAACAGGAGCTATGTGTATTTCCTATATGTATTCATGGAGGACAGGGAGGTGATTTGAGACAGCCAGCATGGCTTCACCACAGGCAAGTCTTGCCTGATGAATCTCATAGCTTTCTATGATGGAGTGACTGCATCTGTGGACAAGGAAAGAGACAGGGATATCGTCAAGCTGGACTTCTGGAAGGCCTTTGACATGGTCCTCCACAACACCCCTCTCTCTAAATTGGAGAGATATGGACTTGATAGATAGACTATTTGGTGGATGCGGAATTGCTGGAATGGTCACATCCAGAGAGTAGTGGTCAACACCTCAATGTCCAGTTGGATATTGGTGATAAGTGGTGTACCTCCGTAGTGGGAGCAGTAGTATCTTCACCAATGATCCAGCCAATAGGATTAAGTGCACTCTCAGCACTTAACCAGTCACTGGTTGATGACAAGCTGAGTGGTGTGGTTGACATGCCTGAGGGATGGGATGCCATCCAGGGAGACCTAAACAAGCTTGAGAAGTGGGGCCATGTGAACCTCATGAGATTCAACAAGGCCAAGTACAGAGTCCTACGCCTGAGCAATCCCCAGGATCAATACAGGCTGGGGGCTGAAGGGATTGAGAGCAGCCCTGGTGAGAAGGACTGTGGGATACTGGTGGATGAAAAGCTGGATGTAAGTCGGCAACGTCCACTTGCACCCCAGAGAGCAAACTGCTTTCTGGGCTGCATCAGAAGCATGGCCTGCAGGTAACAGGAGGTGATTCTGCCCCCCTGCTCTGTGCTGGTGAGATCCCACCTGGAGTACTGTGTCCAGCTGTAGGGCCCCCAGCATAAGAAGGACGTGGTCCTGCTGAAGCGTCTCCAGAGGAAGGCCACAAAGCTAATCAGAGGGATGGAACACCTCTCCTATGAGAAAAGACAACCTGGAGAAGGCTCCAGGGAGACCTTACTGTGGCCTTTCAGTACTTAAAGGGGCCTTACAAGAAAGACAGGGACACACTTTTTAGTTGCACCTAATAGGATAAGGAGTAATGATTTTAAACTAAAATAAGGTAGATTTAGATCAGATATTAGGAAGAAATGCTTTGCTGTGAGGGTGGTGAGACACTGGCACAGGTTGCCCAGAGAGGTGGTGGATGCCCCGTCCCTGGAAACTTTCAAGGTCAGGTTGGACAGGGCTCTGAGCAACCTGATCTAGTTGATGTCCCTGCTTATTGCAAGGCCCAAACTACTACATGATTCTACATATATCCTGATCTCTTAAAATAGTTCTAGCCTATGGAAATTGAACAAGGATCTTGTATGTGACCAAGAGACAATGTACTTCTCCCTATATTTAGGTTATATTGAATAAATCAGTATCAATGTGCTTGTGCATCAGTCAGAAATTGACACTCTCAACATCTACTAGACATCATAAAACTTAACCCGTAAACCATTCCTTTTTCCTTTAAACTGAAATACAGTACTGCTGATGTTACAGCAGACAAAAGGACTAATTTTTTTTTTCAAAACGAGTTCAAGAGTTCAAAAAAAGTCTACAACACACACAATACCAGTATAGGTTGATTAATACACATTTGGCACCCTAATATATGTGTAAATTGTGATTTGAAATTCCAGTCTTCAACCAATGTTAAATTCTGTGGATAACTGGCTGAATAAAAAGGCTGATTGATGAATCTTAACTACCTAACTATTTTCAAACAAGAAAAAAACCAGAATACACAAATGAAAACTGTGAAACCCACAAGAAACATATCCAATATGATAATAAACGCAGAACAATAATTTCTGGCTTACAATTTTTCAACAATAAAACTTGTAACTTATAACTGTCTTGACTCTGTATGAACATTACAGATTGAGAATCCTGTCACAAATACAGATCATAATTTAGCTCACAAACATCAGCAAGTGGAAAAAAGGTAGTTACAAGTCCAGAACATCAGTGTATCAAGAGATAAACTAAAGAAAAGCAAGCACAAGTGTTCAAATCAACTTGACTATCTGACAGATTTCTACGAAGAAAACCTACTGTTTAAAAATGTCAGAACAGAATAGATTTTCTCCTAAATCTACTTCTTTGGGTCATGAGTTCAAACCACAGTAGACAGAGTTGTAAGTATTCATCAATCATTGGGAAATATCCTAGTAATGGTATCTGAGGGTTAGAGGAAGAGTCTAAATATTCAACTCAGCAGGAAAGAAAAATCCTTAGAGCTGTAAGTTCATTTCTGAATGGAAATAATAATTTAAGCTTCTGATGACGAAGTACCAGAGTATGTCTATCAATGGATCCTCCTTTCTTGCCATTTGAACAGCAAAGCAAAGCCTAGCTGTCAAGTACCCGTTTCCCAGTACTGATTTGTTCTTAGGTTACAAATAATTTATAAACAACCCTGACTGGTGGTACTGTATAGTACACTGCTACCACACTGTATGGATGGTATGGTCTACCATCACATGCTAAGCTTCCCAAATCACCGAAAAAATGCTTTTAACACTCATTTGCCCACAGCAATTTTATTTTCTGCAGATGCCAATGCCTAGTTACTGCATGGTCCTGTAAAATCCTAAAAGAAACAGAAAAATTCACCACTCAAGTATATGTCTTTCTAGAATATCTTTCAACACTAGTATAACTTGGAATTCAATGATCTTTAAGGTCCCTTCCAACTCTAACCATTCTATGATTCTATGAACTTCTAGAGATAATGAAAGAGAAAAGGATTCTTCCAGAGTATTTCCCCATGAAGTCTAACATAAAATTGTCAGAATCGCTGCCAACAGATGAGAACTGTAACCCCACAGCATAGAGAAGTATAAATTATACTAAGCCATTAACAAAAAGATTTGACACTGTATGTTGTATAATATTCTAATTGACAGATGTTATGGGAATTATCAGCCATGATATCAGCCAAGAATTTTGATTCTTTATTTGAATGCCTGTAAGGTGCAGAAGTTTTTCCTTCAACATAAATCTGTAACAGTCATTATAAAGTACATGTAATAGATCTGGAGTCTCTTCAGGTAACTGAAAGGGAAAGTAACTTGATATGAGTACTCAACTTCAGATCATTGTGAGAACGCTTAGCAGTTCAGAAAGAAATGTATAACACACATAAGAAATGTGCAAGGCCACATTGTTAAAAGGACACATAAGATCTGAGATTTTCCTTATACTGCGTACTGTATAGAGCCCAAATGCAGACATTACTTTGATAATTGTTGCCACCTTTACAGATTTGGAGCAGGATTATCAGAAATGCAAACCTGCACTCTCCAATGAAAGATACATACAAGTCCAGCTGTTTGTTTTTTTTTTTAATTTAAAAAAAAGATGACTAATACCAGCTACATCACATGAAAACTAACCTTACAGGCCTAACAGTTTAACTCTCTAAACCTGTATGAATGCCAAAAGCTCAGTTACCACTTTGTGACAGCAAATGCAAGTACATCTGTACTTTTAAGGCCTCTTAAGATAGAATCCAACTGGGGCTCCATTATTTCCTCTGTATTGTCACAAGAAAACCGGCCTAACCACTGTAATTAACCAATTCATTCGACCACTACAGAGATGGTGTAATGAAGACATGAACTAAGAAATAGGATACTTATAAATTAAGTATATTTGATTCAGAAATCTGAACAATGAAGACTGATTCTCCACAATGGCAGTTTTTCAAACATCTTGAAAATTTTCAAGTATTTGAATGGATACATCTCAATCCAGGGATCTCTCACACACCTGTTTTACGATTCTGGCTATAGATCCTTGATCCATTTTGCTAGTGACTGCATCTTTCCTCAGTCTTGCAGCTACAGTTCCAAGATAGTCAAGTGATGCAACTCTTAATGCCATTTCTGTAGATTTGTTACTGAACTGGTGAACCTAAGAAAACCAAAATAAACTGTTAAAAACAAGAATTTATTTATGCAACTGAGATTCTTCTCACATGAGATTGCTTGACCTTATTAAAAATTCCAATTAACTTCCATCCTGCATAAAATTATGTCATCTACTATTACACCACAGATATACTATCTATGTTACATTAATGTTTCTTCCTTTATTGGATCTCTCTCTCTAGCACAGAACAGGTGTATTTGAAAAGGAATAGTCCAGAGAATATATTTAACATGAATAATTACACATACTAGTCTAACTTCACTCCAAATGGATATCTACACTTCTCAGATGCTATACAATGGCATTTTTTCATCTTGAAAATAGATGAATAGTGGAAGCGGGCTTACATGAGAAATTGTGTATGTGTGATCTTAAACAAGTTCCACACCAATGATCGTCGAACCCAAATTTTATTTTCTATGTATTACACAGCAGTGGTACACTTGAGACAATCCTTAAATGCTGCATGTGTGTCAACAATCAAAAAACATCCCTGTAGTAGTTTCACCTGAAATAAACAACTCTTCATTGTAATAAGAAATAAATTAATATAACAGTTAAAAAATAGAATGTCTTACCAATAGCCTTCCTAATAAGCTAAGTAGCAACTCGGCAGCTGGCCATTCTGGTTTATTGACTGTGGAAAGCAGATCTTGAATGAAGTTCTCAAACAGTGGCCTGTAATCTTCTTCTCCTTGTTTACTGCCACACCTGTTAAAAATAAAATGCATTTTTTAAGCAAATTTAAAAGCCATTTAAGCTTTTCTTCTGATGTAAACAGAAGTATTCCTATGTTCAATCAAAAAAGCAGTTTTATGTAATTCTAAAAAAACCACCTGAAATATTAGCAGAAAAGTTGTTTTTTTCATTTACAGAGAAATAGTTTAAACAGCTATCACTCCAAGTTGCACCACAAATAAAGCAGCTAATCCACAATAGTAAAATTGTGTTTCTAAGATTTTTTTATTTATTGCTTTGAGTTAAAGTCTGCATTAACTTGGATGGGCAAAGCAAGTAATATTCCAAAGCTCAAGCTGGAGTGGGGTATTCAGGAGGTGTTATGTCTATGTTCTTTAAGCTTGTTCTGAGATTATTTGACAATGATGAGACATCTCATTATCATGCTCCACAAGGTTTAAAATCCGAATGTAAAAAAATCAAATTATAACATACCTGATAGTGTTTCACTAGAAGTAGAGATACTTCTGGTATCTCTAATGACACCAGAAGTAGGTATAAAAATTGCTAGATGGGTATTAAATAGTTTTTCAGTTTAAGATTAGAAATTGGCATGATAAAAAACTCAGAACTTCCTCTTAAAAATCCTTTGGTGGTCCAGATAGACTTTTTTTTTTCCCCTGTTGAACTACTGACATTCCTATTTTTAGCTAAATGGAAGTAATTTTAGATTTTTTATCTTTGTCATTCTGATGACTGAATGAACATGGTTTTGCCACTTAAATATTTACTCAGTCTTCTCTTCCAGACTTTAGATGAGTAAACAGATCCCTATAAAAGCATATCTACATGAACTACCAAACAGATTCTTAAACATTTAAAGAACTCTCTGCAGAATTTTTGCTCCATAACTTTTGCTTAGGGGCTTATAGCAAAGTAAATTGGTACAAATAACTTAAGGAGTAGGTATTTAGCATTGCAAAATGGTTAGGTTTGTCTTAAGGTATGATAGACTTTATTTGTAGTTGGCTTCATCAATACGCTAAAAAATGCAACAGTACTTACTTCTTAAGGAAAATAGAAAGGAAGTTTTGTGCTGTTCTCATGGCTGTTTCATATGAGTTAGTAATAAGTACATCTTGATCCACCTAAAAATAACAAGGTATATTTGTCTATTATTTTAGCATAAAGAGAAATATAAGCATGCCTCATGCATCAAGTAATTACAGCAGACATAAAATTACAATGTCTGATATTAGAGCACCATAATAAAATATTTTGTCTACAAACACACCGCACAAAAAATAGATTATGGATTTTAAAAAATATCTTACTTTTTTGTTTGATTCCTCTTCTGCATTAGAATCTTTTTCTGCTGATGGTAAGTGCACCACACACTGAATAAGCTGCAGAACTAGTGCCGTTACCATCTGAATATACATAGGCTCTCCATCAGTGTCGCTGCTGTTTAACCTGTTAACAAGGAAAGACAGCGTTAACATGAAAACTAAACAAAAAAGACAAACAAACCAAAAACTTCTACCCCTAAATAATATCTTCCTAAAATTATTACCAGACCTGGAAATCTGTGTTCTAGACAATTATCTAATAATTTGCTTTACTCAGTGTAAGATTTGTTCTAGCAAAACCAGGAAATATTACTCTCAGGCATAAGAGAGGAAGTGAAACAGCCCACAGATGTGCTATCAAAGTATCTGTGTAGTTCAGAAGCTGAAAAATCTACAGGAATATTTAATAAATCAAATACCTACATTCTAAGGCACTTACTCATAGGCTCATTATGTAGAATGCTATTCCCTTTCCAACACATCACACACACAAAAATACACCAACTGTTGCCCTATTAATTTATTACTTATATAATGTGCAGGACTTTGAAACAACACAAAATAGTGACCATGACCTGGGATGACATCTACAAGAGTTACACCTGTGGTAATCTGAGGTACCATAACAGACTAGGACTGTCTGACACAACAGTGTCTAAATTGGTAAAATCAGTATGAATACAGTCTGTTTCTCCCATGATAGAACCTGAGAAATAGTCCAGTGTTTACTAGCCATACATACATTAACACCACCTAGTACTACCCTTAACAATATGAATTGATAATCCCTGACATCATTCTCCCCAAATTATCAAAACACTAACTGGGGACAAACCAGGTTGCAATTGTTATCTTTATGAAGTTATCTTTGACTACTTTTAGAGAGACAAACTTTTCAACTTTTTTGTAAGTTGTAGTCTTCATGACTGTAGCCACAGTTAGAGAATGCCCCTCAACAGACCAGAGCTAGGACTCTACAGTTAAAGAGTGCAGTCATTGTGGCCTTGAAACAGTGACATCCTTCTGGTACAGGTCCTAATTCAAAGAGTTACCACCTTCCACCTTGCTAGATCTCCCTGATTTCTATAAACAAACCAGTAGGAAATACTAGGAACAAGCACTTAACATTAGAGTTGCTGAATTCAACTTCAAAGTTTCAGTGAATTTCTCTTCCTGGATATGTTCATCTGCCCAGATTCAGATAAAATATTAAAGTGACAATTTGTCTGTCTCTGGGAGCAAGATGTATGCAAGCAATCAACAACATCAACAAATGTTTTAGGGTAATTTAAAGTCTCCAACCTCAATTTTAACTGAAATCCGGTTCAGGTCTGATTCTTTATCACCTTGAATCTGAATGTGTACTACTATTCTGAAGATGCACTGAAATCCAGCTGAAGTGCTTAAAAGACAACTAATGTGAACAGAGTTGTTCCTAAATGAAACTGATTCAAAGGGATTTTGGACTGATTTTCCACTTGGAAAGCGAGCTCTGTGTCCTCAAAGAAATTCAGCCAGAATCTTCCTATTAAGCTTTAGCAATGAAGAAATTATGCAACCACATACAAACAGAACTAAAGAATTTGCCAACCAAAAACTCTGAATGCACACTAACATCACACTCATTTACCTCCTTAGTGAGACAGATAATAAGATATTTCAAGTATTTTTGTAAGCAGGCACAAATAAGATGGAATAAGAAACAATGATCATTACAAGATATTTGCCAAGCAGTTTTGCTCACATTGTTTTGAAATCTGAACCTCTAATAAAGAGCAGCTTGTGGAGTCACAGATTTTTAAAGTATTTAATACTGAACCCAAAAATTCTACATCTACAAAACTGCAAATGCCACTGTTTACAAGTTATTAATCTGTCAGAAATTACCTGAAGTTTCTCAAACTCCTCTTGCTAGTTGGCAGTCTCGCAAGGGAAGTGAAAATTTCTTCTAGTATTAACTGTCTATGTTTTTCATACCTGGAGAACACCTATTTAACAGTTACAGGATTGTTAGAACACTATTTCTTATTACCTGAACTATCACTTGTGAAATATATTGTTAAAAATTATATATAGAAACACACACTTTACATGACTTAAATTATATTTAATGCACACCTTGTTTTAATGCATTACCTTGTTTTTTCAAAGCAAGTATTTATCCATAAATTACATTAAATCTTTTTCAAATAGAGATTTTAAAAATATCCAAATAACATAAATGTGTAAAAGCTATTAAAATACCTTATGTTTTAAAAATTTCTGTCAATGGTAGAATACACTACATTGGAAAGTCAAACAGTGTAATACTAAACTTTCAGACTCCAGTACACAGGAAAACTCTGTGGTAACATAAATTACGTAAACACACGTATAGTTGTACAGCACATTTGAGAAACTAGTTTTACTTTATATCTTAAGTCTTAATGTTTGCCTGACACAACATATTCTTTCAATTTACAGGATCAGGATTGTAGAGTTGGTGTCTCCTTTTGTTTAGGCAGACTACTGGAGTATATCATCCTCACAAAGATGGAAAACCCCCCTTGAATAAGCACATCTGTGTTGCACTGCACTTTACTTCAAATAATATTTATCTGTCCTGCGATGTTTTCACATAGAACCTCTTCTGAGGAAAATAATGTATTCAATTACATATAAGTTTCCTACTAGTTCTATACCTTATTCCATTGCATAAATTCAAATCTTAACACAGCAAATTAGGAGAAGCACATTGCGAAGACTTCTTATGAGGAGGAAGGACAGGTGAAATGGAGGGGTTTGTGTTTACACTTTCAATGACATAAGCAAGGAAATTCTCTGTTTTGGTTAAGTAGGCTACTTCTTCCTGTAGAGAATACTCTGCAAACAGAGGCAGCTCAGGTAGATTTAATACTGTTTCTAGACTATGACATCAAATTGTAAAAACCTGTAAAATTAGTTCTAAACTCCAATTCTCTACCAGAGAGAAAATACAGTCCATGTGTATCCCCTAATAACTCTCAGAAATACAGTAACATAAACTAAAAAGTACTTACTGCAGTCACTAATTTGATGGCACATAACTGTAGTTCACTGACATTTTCAACAAAGAAAGGAGTTATTCCCATAGATGATACCTACCAATGGAAAGAAATTACTGTAGGTATATTTGACTGATATTTGTATAACAAACTGATATTTGTGCAGTTTCACAAGCAGGTTATTCATTCCGCAGATATGGTATTCAACAAGATGTATTACTTCATATTATTTGCAAATAAAGTTATTAAATTATATTAGAGAACAAGTACTATGAGAAGCAGCTGAGACAACCGGCATTGTTTAGCCTGAGGAAAAGGAAACTGAGGGGAGAACTTATCGCTCTCTAGTGCATGGGGGTCAGGCTCTTTTCCCAGGTAACAAGTGATAGGAAAAAGGGAAATGGCCTCAGGTTGTGGCAGGGCAGGTTAAGATTAGGTATTTGAAAAAAATTCTTCACTGAAAGGGTCATTAAGGCCTTGGAAGCTGCCCGGGGAAGCAGTGGAGTCACCATGCCTGAAGGTATTTAAAAAACGCATAGATGTGGCGCCGAGGGACTTGGCAGTGTTAGGTTAATGGTCAGACTCAATGATCTTAAGCGTGTTTTCCAACCCAAATGATTCTATAACTCTATATTTGAACAAAATTAGGTTAGATTTTTCTTAAACGTACAAGAAAAGCCATTAAAGATTTGAACATTATATGCTCTTCTACAGACTACCTACTACATAACAAAGCAGTCACTCCGATGTTAGAATTTCAAAAGCTCGTACTGATTTCATACCTCATGTCACTGAGACAATCACACTTTATATTCTCTCTGAGAAAAGAAAAACAAACATTCTCAGACTGAAAATATTCCGGTAAAACTTACCTGAAGAATAGTTGTATCAGTAAGAAGCTGTATCTCTAGCAACTCGGACAAGCTGCTGACAATGTCACAAACTTTGTTATACAACATTACTATAACTCTTTGCTTGTGGGTGGAACACTTGGCACGTTTTGCTTTTGAACTTAAAACACCTCCTAGAAGATAAAAAAATTTCTTCATTAATTTTTTCACTATTTCACATCAAATATTAGAAAGATGATCTTCCTCAAATAGAACCCCCAGAAGAACTACATGACTACAACTTTGTAAAAGTAATTGCTTACAGAAGAAAAACTATTTAGTACCATCAACTGGAAAGCAACAATTTTACGTTACATTAGTATTTCATAAATTGTCTAAATTCTGGATTTAGGCAGATTTTTTAATTTAAAGATTTTTTTAAAAGTTTTTGAACTTGGACTCCTGCATCTAAAGATATGCATGTGACCACAAAATGTTAAACAGTTTTCACTGAAATAAATTGTTATACACCCAGAGATTATGACTGTAAAATTACTTACTCCGAGATATAATAACTAAACACAGAAACTGATCTTCAAACAAACTTCTAAACACTTTAGTTTAAATACTTCGGTTACATCAACATCATTGCAGTTAACCAAGAGGTTTTATGACTAAGTTATTCAGAGGATGCATTTCACTCATTTTTTCACTCTACATTTCATCGTCTACAAACTAACGCAAAGTCTTAATTCAAGACGCCGTAGACGTGATACAGAAGAACTATCAGTATAAGAGCTGTATATAAAAATCTTATTGTAGAAACTCATGTCGCTTGCATCACTATACAGTAGATTATGGTCTGATATATTTTAATATGGAGAGATTTTTAAAAAATCCTTAGCATACTAACCACCATGAGGATCCACTCTATACACAGGATCATACTGAGGATAGAGAGTGTTCTGCAAATGAAATTTTGTGTACTGAATAACTCTTTCTATTACATCCTCAATATATACAGCTTTAGGCATATTTGGCGATGTCATAATATTGATAGCAGTAAGACAAGCGTCAGCAGATTTTGTTACTCTTTCCATAATAAGATCTCTCCATAATCTCTCCTCATCTTCGGTGTCATTGTTCTGCAACAGACAAGAAAAACAGGATAGTGTGAACAAGTGTGAACAATTTATTATCCTTATCAAGTAGGAGATTACAACATTACCTTAGTATACTTACATACATGCATGTATAAAATGTTGCATTCCCTTTTGGATACAAAAATAGCTTGTTTTAGAAATCAGTGTTTGTTTTACTAGCAACATGTTTGTAATATGTCTCCCTAAGTTACAAGTCTTAAAAGTCTGACTGCATTCTTCTGCTAGAACACGAAGCAGCTTTCTGTGTATCATGGGGAAACACACTTAATACTGGTGTGCTTTAAGCAAAATCTAAATGCATTCATCTAGTGTTTTCTTCAGTGGCCTATGCACACCAGCTGCTGCTTCAATTGGTCTGAATTTTTGCCACTAGAGGGAATTCTTAAACAAAAAGATATGAAGCCACAGGGACCTCCTAAGTACACGACTTTGCTTCACAGACCAAGCCATTTATTATCAACAGCTTCAAAACATGTCTTGTCAAATATGTCCACTTAGATTTAGCATAGAGTACAGAATCTCTGTATTTCTGTGTTTGTACATGTTACAAAACCAAACATGCATTAGGTCAATTATGACCACCCAGCACTACTTAAATACTGTCATATTCCTAATGCTCAGGAAAAGAATACGATCTACATGAAAGCTGTACTTCTTACATTGTGTAAGGGAAGTTTCATGGACATGTAGCAAAGCAGAAAAGAAATGTCCAATGGTGCAAATTACACCAGTTACCATGAATATTTCAGGATGAAACTATAATATTTGAAACTGAAACAAAAGTTAATTCAGTTGCTCCCGATACACCTGTTAGTTATCAGTACTATAGTAAAACACTTTTAGTACTGAAAAATTATATTCAATTGCCATATTTTAAGCTTTGAAGTAAAATTCAATCTCAATCATATATGTATTATAACAAATTCCTTTCACACACATACACGGTATTTGAAACTGTCACTAAATAGGACTTGTGTGAAGAAAACTTTATATACACAATGTTGTGAAATTATGTTATTTGAAACTCACATGGTTAAGTAATGTAGAAAGCTTTGATCCATCTTGAATATTCTTCTCCAAAATATTCAGGACCTTTACTGTTTTATCTGTTGAAATCTATAACAACAAAAGAAAAACATCAAACCACTGCAGGAACATAATAGCTTCAAAATTGCTGAAAAGAATGTCCATGGATGAAGGATAAACTTATTATATAATCTGAACCACTTAAATTGAAAGCAATTTGAGACGAGGATTGGATTTTGACTTCTGTGGTTTCTGACACAGCATGATTGAGAATGCTGATAACATAACTAAACTATGTGAAATATATTCTAAGATTGCAATCAAATTGCATTTCCAACCAGCAAAAACCATAGGAAGAGATTTAAGCTTGTGTCTCTGCCACTAATATTGTTTATTTACACACTTTCGTTTCTGGAAACAGAAATTTAACAAATCCAAGTATCAATCACAAATGCTAACTGGCCACATAGAGCTTTATTAGGAGAAAATCCAAATTCCAGGTACAAGCAGAAATAAAATTCCCTGATGCTTGAGTGCTAATGAAAAGGAATTGTATTCTTAATATTAATGTTAACTGCAAAGAACTAGCATGTTGAAAAAAGTAACTCAAACTCACTCATCTTCTACAGAATGATGATTAAATAATTTGCAGAATATACTAAACTAGAGGAGAACCAGTTTCACTCATCCAGGCACTACTGGCACTCCCCTTCAGAAGCAAGAAAATTCTGTTTATGCATGCATGTATGTATGTGTGAAAAACAGGGAAAGGAGATTAAGAGTGAGAACTATCAGGAAAGAGAAACAATCAGGCTGACAACACGCTACAAAGGAAGGTGGGGAGATTTAAGCAAAGTCTGGAAAGAGTATCAAAGTTTTGGATATGGTATCGTACTATGCTTCAGAATGACTTTTATAGTAAGAGTCTTCAAGACATTTCATAAACATAGAAAATGGTCATGAGCAGGCAGAGTAAAACATATGACTGCTCAAAGCCAAGAGTTCCAGGAAGATAAGAAATTCAGAACGTTGTTATAGAGGTGTGATACCATCAGTTTGCACCAACAAAAATTTCCTTTGAAGATAATTCAGGAAGAGTACGGTCAAGAACCCACAATATGCTGTCTACAGAAAATTAATCTTATCATCACCTGGGGTGTTACACCTTATAAGCTTAAAAGGCCTTTTTGTAAGGACAGAGAAAGCAGGCAATTCAGTGCAATGCTGGCTGGACACCATACTTTTACATTGTGTTGATGCCATATATCAGAAAGGGTTTAATTTTTCACTTTGTCAGCAGATTCTTAGTTACTGTGGTTGCTCAACACCAGCTATAAGGAGCAAAGCCTATAGGTTGACATGCTTTTGTGAAAGTAGATTAATTATTTTAGATTTTATTGCTCAGGCATTGGTATTACATATAGGTGTATAGTCAGCATTGACACAGAGGATCACTCAACAACATCTCAGCTTCAGAGTCAGTAACAATTAAGATATGGTAACTTTTTAAGCACTTCAGCAAACTCCGTAAAAGCATAACTGTTCACAGTACCTGTCACATGCACACCTGAAGACAGTGGAACGTTATTACAGGGGACGTAAGTTTTTGTATGTTTATCAAAATTATATGTTCAGAAAGAGTTAAAGACTTTGAAAATGTACCTTGTCCATAATGCCCATTGCCTTGATTTTTGCAGATTCACTACCCAACTCACTAAGCTGATGTTTTCCCAGTAGCAACTCCTGGGGAATCTCATCATCATCACCTTTAAAACAAAAAATAAAATTAAAAAATTAACAATCACATTTCTAACTAGACTTTCACAGAAACCAGTATTTTGGAAAATAATATGGAAAAGCCAACGGAAGAAAAACTCCTGATTTTCCAAACAGCTAGCATCTAATAGTTGTAAATAGTTTGCATCTTGTAGTTCCATCTCATGAAGAGCTATGATGACAACTTTTGGTTGTGTTAAAACAATGGCTACTTGTTAAATATGATTGGTTCTGAAATGTAGCAGCCTAACGTGAGGTGTCCATTTCTGAAAGTCATAAACTAAAAATTTTTAATATAGCAAAAGCCGCTTATTCCAAGTGCCATCACCCTTACTTCAGTAAAAAAAAAAAAAAAATAAATCTCAAATGATTGTAGTCTTAATTCTGAAGTTCAAATCTGGGGAAGGGCAATAGACAAAAAACACACATGCAATAGAATACTTCGGGACACACTACGTCTTAATCATCTTTATCTTTACAAAAGCCCATGATGCTACCAGACACAGAAAGAACCAATGACTTCCATTTAAAGCCCAAGTTTTTATGCACTGTTGCTTTAAAGACTGTAGTGATTTGTTTACTGTGCTCCTCCCCTTGTAAGGGAAGGAAAAAAAATTAATGAATACCCTATTATTCATAGAAAGTCACCTTGATTAACCTTAACTACTTGACCAGACGTTTACGCTAAGCTGGCTGGCTTTCCACTTAAATGGGTAAGGAGCACCCAATGATTCAGTGCCTCACCCCCAAGTGTATAAAGACTCAGCTGCTTGAGTTGAATAATCAAGCTCTGTTGGGTCAAAGGCAAGATGCAAAATTATGTGCCTCAGACTTTACTAGCAAGAGAACCATCTTATGTTAGTGCTGTTTACAAAAGATATGTTTGACAGAACACCCTAGTGACAACCCAAACCAGTATCTTTTCCACTCCAGGCGACTAACTACTGTTTGTTTCACTATGATTTAGGCACCTTTGGGATTCTGCAGGGAGAAGTAGGATCTGCTTCCTGCAGCAGCAAGTGAAATTGGAAAGCCAAATGCTCAAGGTACAAACCTTGCATAAATGCAGTATGCCCTAGCATGTATCACAAACAATGAAGTCACCAAGAAGAAAGTTTGAAAATATTGAGATACAAATTTTTTTCTTTCTTGTGTTTCTAATCAGGGAAAGCATTTTGAAAATTTCTGACACATTACCAAAAGCTGTAAAATCCATGTCTTCCAAATTTTCCAAAATATTCTCTATTGAAGCAGTAAATCTTTTGAAAGTTGAAGAATCCATCATTTCTGGTGAAAAGACAAAATGTATAAATAATTATTTTATATACAAAATGGAAAATATAAACTGTAGAAAATATATCTTCCAAAATTACCTTCAGGTGTTAGTTTAGGTTCATAAGCTTTCCTCTTCTTTTGTTTTTCTTTTTTCTTCATTTTTCTGGCCACTAATTAAGAGAATAGAGAGTGAAACAAATACTTCTTCATAAATGAAATATAGGATTATTTACATTTCTTACAATTCTATTCAATGCTGTATGTAAAGATTTTTTTTTTTTACAATGTTTAACATTTCTGTTAAAAATGCACTAGTATTACGGAATTTGCAGTAGAATTATGGAAAAATTGAAATTTTTTTTTATATGATCAGTTACCTTCACTGAGACTAGGGGGAGGAGAATAATCATCCATATCAGAATCATCAGGACTGCGATTACGGTAACGGCCACTACCAGAAGTCCTCCTTCCTTCATGATAATGACCGCTTCTCCTATGTTCACCGGCACTTCTTCTGTCATGTTCTTCATACTCCCAAGCTTCATCTCTATCTTTTTTATGTCTTTTACGAGAAGCTAGAAATGAAATATATTTTAAGTACAAAAATTCTACTTTTAATAGCTCAAAACTAAATATATGTAAATATTTAAAAGATGTGTAGATGTGGCACTTAGGGACATGGTTTAGTGGTGGACTTGGCAGTGTTAGATTTACAATTTGACTTGATGATATAGGACTTTTCCAACCTAAATCATTCTATGATTTGCAACTTAAAACCTATTGTATTGTCTTCTCTAAAGCAAGGGAACAGTCTAAAACTTATATAAAATTCTGTTATGACATTATTCAAATGATTTTTTTTAATTACATGAAAACTGTGTCTGAAACTGACAAAGACAACAGAAAACATTTTAAAATATAAATTTCTAGGGCATTTGTCTATTTATGTAATGAAAATGGAACAACTGAAAATAAGTCTTATCCTTTCATAAGAAAGCACTGAGATAATTTCTTCAGTTATCTAAATCGTATCTATTACTGGGTGTTCAAATTCCAATTCATTGATTGCTTTGCCCATCTAACATATCAAGTGCCAATGAGACAAGGCAACATAGCTGCTTAAAGTTGTCTTTGCCAAGACAACTAAAATTTTGTCTTGATATATATTGCAGGAAATTCAGTGTAAAGGAGAAAGCTGCAGTCACAATTCTAGGCCAGGCAGCAAGTCAGTACCACGGATGGTCATTATAACCAGTTTTCAGTCAGGACCAAAAAGCCCAACATAGTGAATACTGAACAAACTGGAATAAATGCTCTATACAGAAAAGAGAGATTTGGTGAAATAAAGTGGGTGAGCAGAATGTTATTTTCAAAGGGGAGAGGGTTCTAAGATGTAATAGAAACAGATATGGAGGAGCTTCGTCAATTAAGTCAGCCAACTCTCCATTATCTAATGTAATAGGGTAACTGGGCTAGCAAAGAGATGTCTAACACAGGCTGTGCTGTGAAGATCAGAAAAACTCCAGAACATCTGCATCTAACAGCCCTGACATCTGTGTGTCTCTGCCAAAGTCTCCTCAAGTTTATACAGAACTGGAACTGAACCGACAAGTTCTTCCCTCAACCTCAGTTTATTGAGAAGCGTAGGAAACATACCAGGATATAGTCACACCTGATACACCTACCAGGATACAGTCAATACTCAGCCCAGGCTCAGAATTAATTAAAAAAAAACAACATTAAACCTGAGGTGATACAAATGCTCTGCCCTGCACCCTAGGTGGCTCCCACTTCTGAAAATATAGTACAAAACTTTTGCACTTAGGTGGTCCGAGTCTTTAAGGTAATAACTCAGTTCAGACTTTGAGCTGTAGTTCTTCCTGATCACACTTGCTTCTGGAGGCAGTACAGTCATGTTTGTGATACTTGAGCTACGAACACTAAAATGCTTGACTGTTAACTGCAATTGCAGAAATGGAGGGCCATCTTAGATACCAGGAGTAAGCGTGTTGGAGAAGAAAGTAATTGGTTTAGGAAAGGACTTTACACTGATTCTTTTCCCACCATGAGACATTATTTTGTGGAGGCACATGATGTCTCTTGCCACACTTTACAAATCGTCAGTATCAATTTAATCTCTGCAGGACGAATTCTGACCCCAGCTGTATCTCCATGACAAAAGTAACTTCAATACTGCTTTCCAGCAGAGTTTTAAATTGACCAGTTTATCAATGCTGCATGACAAAACAGAATATATTACAGTTGTACTGGGTCTGCAAGGCAAGCAAGATGAACATGGGAACAGCTACTCCCAATCACTGCTCTATAAAATCTATTTTGAAGTGGATAAAATTTACTAAAAATTTAAATATTAATAAAACTTCAAGAGTTATTGATTTTACACCTAAACAAAGGCTATTTGGAATATAAATAGACCAAATTTCCTCCTGAATTCTGCCAAGCATTTATGCAATAACACATTTAACATTTATTGTATAAGCAAGTTTTAATAAATTTTTGATTTCTCATGATTAAATTTAATGGAATGTCCCTTCTTCATGAAATACTAAAATTTCTTTTCTTTTATAAAAATGACTATTTCAATTTTTTAAAGTTCAATTTTAGACAACCAAAAATTCTGAAATATCATTTGAAACAATACAAATCTATTCAGTGTACTTGTCACATAACTTTCATTGTCTTGATAATTTTGTTTCATTTAAATTCAATTAGGCTCTACACTATCTTTTGAGAAATACTATCTTTTTAAACCAGGTGTCCTCACTGAATTGTTTAGATCTCTTAATTGTATATAATGAACCTAGAATCCCTTAAAATATACAATTACTTTGAAAGTTTTCTTTAATTTGCTTTACAATACAAATTTTTGTATTTAAGAATTTCAACTGCCACTGTGACTAAAGTAGATTAAGGTATCTGAAATTCTTGACAATTCTCTCCATTCCCAACCAGTTTAAATAATTTTGCTTATTATTTTTTATTTCACTGTTACAGAGTATTAACACCATAAACAGGTGACATAATATGGTAAACAGAGAATACAGAATCCTGAATGAAGTAAATCACCATTAATCCTCTGCCATAATCAAGACTGATTACAAATTATCTCAAGATCTCATACTCATGCTCAAAGCAGCATTATTCAGTTATAATTAAAAGGAAAAGCAAAGAAACAAAATTATATTCTTTTCTTCTTCTTTGATAAAGATCAGAGGTATCATTATACTTATAATGTGTGTGTGTGCATAAGCAGTGTGTATTTGTTGGACGAGAACTTGAAACATATTAAAAGCAGAAAAAAAATAAAAAAAACCACCTTTCTCTTTTAGATCCTAAGACAGACTAAAAAGCAAAACATTGTGTTTTACAAATGTTCAGTAAAATGTTTATGTAAGCAAAGGTGGAAAGAGTCTAACATTGGGAAAAAAGCATTATAAGCTAGATGCCTTCCCAGGTTAACACCAATAGGCACTTCTGTAGCCCAGCATGGGTAACACAGCTAAGATGTTAACTCAGACTAAACTGATTCACTCTGTTTTAACAGAGTTTCTTTTCATTGCTGGCTAACTAAACTACCATAGAGACAAACTAACCATGGTCTTATTTGCAAGTAGGAAATCCCTTCGTAACATAGAGGCATGTAATACTGTTTTAACATTTGGGAACTTTATCCAATTGCACAGCAAAATCCTAATTACAAGCTTCCTCTCTTCCTTTGAAAAGAGTTAATTCAAGAATAGTATCATCAGCAAATGGTTTTTTAAGAACCCATCAAAAGCAACTCCAGTTTTTCAAGCAATATGCCAGAGAAATAGTAGAAGAACTATTTTAAGAAACTTTTGGTCCCTAAGATTCTCAATTTACCACGTCAGAAAAATTCAAGAAGGATCCCTCACTTTTCTTATCAATAAAACTAAGAATAATTTAACATTTATTTACTGAAATTTTTCTTTGCATACCTTTGTATGCAAGTTTTCTGTGCTGCTTTAGAGAATATTTTCCTTAACCTGGTTATGGCTAAAGAGGTTTCATAGTATAACTAAAAAAAAATAAATAAAAATATCTAGGCAACAGCTTCCCATAAGGCAATTAGGAAAAGAAATTTAACAACTAGCTGCTTTTCATTTCATTTTTCAAACTGAAATCAAGTAATTTTTCATTAAAAAGAAAAAAAAAGGGTTCTTGGCCAAGTAATTGTCAGGACAGTGAACTTGTTTTCATATGCTTCAGGGTAGCCAATGTTAAAAAAAAACAACAAACCCATCTCTTTTTTTAAAAGCAAAATATTCGCTTTCTGTAGCAGTAGGAACAGAACAATGTACTACTTACATTCAAAAGCTTCTTCACTGTCATTGTCTTCATCAGAACTGATTTCAGCATATTTTGGTTTCTCATTAACTGTGCTACGTTTGCGCTTGTTCATTTTCACGCGTTCACAAAGTGGCATGGTAGATTCAATTTCTGCCAGGAGCTCAGGAGGCAACTCCTTTAACACTGACTGATCTATGCTACCTATTAATGGAGAGTAAGAAGAGCAAATGTGAACCTGAAGATAAAAATAAGGGCTCAACACCACAGTCGTTTCTCAGGAACCACTTACTTATCCACTAATAATACCACAGTCAGATATACCTGGATGTATTTGACAGCCCTTTTTAAAGTTGCATTTAGTGTTCACACTACGATTAGAAATTAACACAATAAATTGCATACACATCTCCTTCAATAAAATATTTTGTCAGACACATAAACATAAACAAATTCAAATAAATGGATTTCCTTTGCAAAAAGATATCCCTGCTCCACTTTCACAAAATTTAGTCTTATTTCAGTTAATCCTCCGAATTTAACAGGTTTTCTAACAGGTTAGGTAAATTAAGGATTCTTTGTGCCTCGTTAACAGTTCTGTTTATTCTCATTCATATTATTTAGCATATACAAGTAAGTAATCTTCTCTTCTCCAGTAAGGGGGGACAATTTGCAGTAGAACCTCTGGGTCTCATCCCTAAGCACAGGACAAATCATTGACAACTCAACCTCTGCCTCAGATTTTTTCTTACTCCATACTAGTTATTTTATAATGCAACCCAAATTTTTGCTTGATTTTTTCTCTTAGAAAGCGAAGTTGAAAGATTTTTATTTAATATAGGCAAACAGTTAGCTGTACTACATCAGGTTTCTATTCCATAGAGGCGAACAGGTAGACAACATCACACCAATCTCGTCACATTTTGAAACTACAATTAGATCCACATGCAGTCACAATGAAGGAGATTTTTTTACAACTGACACAAGGAAACCAAATTAATTCAAACGTATTTTTTGGTTATTGGACTAAATTGTTAATCTTTTTCCAACAACAAAACAAATACCTTTGTCATAAGCACCTGTCTTTCCTTCCCAGGACACATCATATTACGTCGAAATGAACCCATCTGCCAATTGCTAGACACACTCTCTCCTCCAAAAAATCATATTCTGGATGAAAATTCAGTTTTTAATTGCATTACTACATCACTAACATTACTTTGTAAAATTTATTTTAATAATAACCTATCTTCTAATCCAAGTCTTTTTCTTTTTTTCTTTCCCTCTTTAAACATCTTTAACTGTCCTTAGAAGAGCCGTATTATGAGAAAAGTTTCTAACAATAAAATTTCTACAAAGGCTCATATATTACTGGTTTCACATATATCTACATCCATTAAAATTGCTCGAGTGATCAGAAAATTATTTTGCTGTAATTCTCAAGTATGTTCAGCAAGTCATCTCATTTAAGTGCATTTTTAAAAAAGATTTAATTTAAAATGCTGGAAGTTTTGAATTGAGGTAGGAAATATTTACAAAGTAAAACTGCTAATGAAAGTTGTCCGTGCTTCTCCCATGCTATGGTTGCTCTTATTTATTTAAGTTGCCATCCTTGGATAATCTCCACCTGCCAAAGTTACCTGAATCCTCAGTGCTACTTTCAAAAATGCTAGAAAACCTTTCACAGTGCGGTTGACCGTGTTGCTCTGACATGATTACTCTTTGCAGGCTGGACACTTGATTGAAGACAGGCAGAAGTATGCCAGCAAGGACAGATCAGTTCTGTGTGTACCAACCGCTGACTGGGTAACAGCCAGGTCTAATCTGGATGCTGCCTAGATGTGCACCTGCGCATTGGTGTCCCTAATGCTTCATGTCTTTTTGTATGCCTATACAGTGCCTGAAGAGACTTAGTTTACATCCAGCCCCAGACTTACAGGAAAATTCACATACACAAGTTTTAAGACAATTTTCATGGGTGACATTGCTAGAGGCCTCAGATCCTGGTTCTCTAAGACATATTCTCAATTTTATACGCCGTTCATTAAAATCAGCAGGACTATACACAGAACAAAGATCACAGGAAATCTAGCCAAACAAAGACATTGCAAAAGTCAGCTACAAGTACAGTAACAAAAGTTGCATTAAATCCAAAAATAACAATCAAAAATCATAGCCTACATATGTCCCTGGAAAACCTGTTCTTTCTTTCTGTATATCTATCAAGGAATCAAAAAATATCTGTCTTTGTTCTTGTTCCTCAGGTAGAGCACTACTCAGTCTTTGAAAATAACTCAGTTATTGCAGTATTCATTGAATATCAATGAAAAAAAATATAACTACTTTAAGTATTTGGAAAAATAACTTTATTTCCTTCTAAAAGGTTCCTAGTTTTCTATGTTCTCCAATGCTAAATACATGAATTGTACTCTTTTCTGTTACAGACACTTCAGATGACAGTATACGCTTACACTTTTTTCTTTCACTAGAGAAAATGCACAGCTTTCTTTATTCAAGTAGGGAACAGCAGAAAAGAGAACAAAAAATTATTGTAAAGTTCTCTATAAGCTTTGTTTAAAGTTTTTGTTTCTGTCACAATGTTCCCTCGAGCAAGTCTGCAACATGCGCAGTTTCCTTAGCTGAAGATTATAAGTGACCAAATCTAAAAAAGTTTTACTTATGCAGTACAAAGGACTTAAGCATGACTGCACATGTATGAGCAATTCTGATATGGAAAAGGACTCCCCATCCATAATCCAGGGGTAGGACTGTAGGACTCCAGTCAAGAGCTTGTTAATAGTTATTTTACTATATTACTTATGTTATATTGAGTCAGGGCTACACAATCTTCACTGGAAGCATCTTACTAAATTCCTTCGTTTAGACTTCCGTATTTTATAATGAAGCTTTTTTTATTTGTTCAGGGTAGTGAAGAAATACTTAAGATAATCCAATGACACAGCAACAAACATTAGGTTATAAAACCCATGCTGATGCCATTTCAGTTTATGGAATACTTTTCAAAAACAATTAAAAGAAAATACCACACAAATTCCTTTGAAAATATCTAAAAAATCATACATGATCACATTGAGATTGATGAACAGCTTACTGGTTAAAGCTGAAAATTTTTGGCGCTCTCTGTGTGCAAATTTAGTGACACTCTCCACCAGGCTCTCCCTTAAAATGCTTCAATACGTTCTTTATATGGCACACTGAGTCCTTGATGATCAGAGTCCCTTTCCCACCAGCTTCACACTCCTCCAAATAATTCTGTGCCTCAGAGTTTCGGGAACAGAGCGGGAAACACAGAGAAACTGCAATCCTTTTCTCAAAGAGGAATTTAAGGTATGAGCAAGGTATATCTGGTCATAAGACAGAAGTTCCACTTTTATCTCTATGCCATATCATCAAGTGAAAAACACACTATCAAATTGAATACTGATCAAAGTAATCTGAGAAGCAGTGCATTTACTCCAGTGGCTTCCCTCTTTCCAATTCTCTGCCTTAAAGTTTATGGAAGGAAATACAGCTACTTCCTGTAAACAGGATATAGCCCCCCATTAAGCCCCTTACCCTCACCTTTTGCCTACAACCATGAAGGGATGGGTAACTCTCCTGAGCTCAACTCACACACACTCTCACACACACACAGGCAAGATAAAGGGTGGAAGATTGAGATGGCCTCACCACCACCCAAAGGACTGCACCCAGAGGACTCCCTGCTGCAACTCATTTGGCAGGAGGTAGTGTTACAAAGAAGTATGTTCTATGTCATTCCATAAAACCTGCTTGAACACATCTTTCAAAACAATTTTTCCTCATCTGTCCCAATACTGGCACAGTAGGGAAGTCTCTCAGCCACAGGCTAAACAAAAGAAGAGGATCAGCCTCCCTGTTTATACTCCAGTCCTCAGCTCTGGCCTTGAAAAATGGCTCCCAGCCAGTTTGGTGGGTCAGAGAAGAATCTGGACACAGCAATGGAATAATTTAATGCTACTCTGAGGTTATCATTGCCCACAGTTAAACAGCACAGATTCAAAAAGATTTTACAATAAATAGTATGAGTTACTTGCAGAAGCAAGAAACTTATTTTTTAAGGGAGGGACAAGATATTCAAAGAGCAACCTGAAAGATCCAGGCAGAGAGCAGGGAATGTACCCAATATGCTAAAAGAACTCAGCTTTACATCGGTATCAATGATTTCTTCAAGTTATCGAATTGCTGTGGCAACTATAGCCACAAGTTATTTTATTCCTTATTACTATTCAATGACTTTTTGTCTTTATTAAAAAAAAATAAATATCAATAAAAGGTGGCTAGAGCAGTCTAGATTTGCAAGATACTTCACAAAAAATATAGCAGTATTCAGAGTAAAATGGAGTAAGATTGGCAATTGAAATAAATACAGTGCTGCTACAACCCCTTACTTTTATGAATTAGTGTCAGGGGATTGCTTTTGGATTTGGCTGTCATTGGTTTTGACCATATGTACTGAAATGTAAGCCAACTCAATGTATTTTACTAAATGTTAAGGTGTTTCGTACAGCTGCAAAACACAGCAAGTAATTGTATGTTGCTATTGATATTTAGAATCTGAATGTTATGATTGATGCATTTTCTCAACTACATGTTCTGATTAAAATAAAAACTGAGCCATGGGGCCTCACACTAGGAGAAAATACCTTAATTAAATAAAAACAAATTACATGTTGTAATTTTTCTTCTCATAAAAGAAAAACCTCATATATAAGAAATATAATACAGCCAGGATCTTTGCAGGGAGTAAGGAAAACAAATGATTTACATCTGATCTGTGACTATAAGCACATCAAGGAGATCTGCTTTTTCCTCACTCTGTCATTGAACCGTTCCTCAGCCTTTATCATTGAAAACATCACATGAAGCTACTCTTGTTTTACTTCGCCAAAGTAACTCAATTACCAAAGCAACAACATCAAAAGACTGCTGTTTTAGCTGTTAATATAAAACACTACAGGAAAGGTGCTTAGAAGACAATTAAACAGTCATATATTTAAAGAACCTTTATTTGATGCAAAGAATGGTTTAGTAATTTGAAGGAAAAAAGGTCTCATTCTTTTCTTTTCTGTTTGTTGGTAATACTCCCATGGAACAAATTCTAAAATTTCGAGTAAACAGTTTAAATTTTCTAACTCAAAAACAGTTGACTAAAACAGCTGAAAATGCTGAGCAACAGAAAAGATAATTTACTAGAAGCAAATATGAAGCTTTCTTCTATTTGTGTTCAGCCAAAGTTTCACTTTGTTTAGAAGAAAATTCAAACCAAAGATTTTGAGCACATATCCTTGCACATAAGTCAAGAAATAATATCCATATTTAGATACATAGACACATGAACACGTCTGCATTGTATATTGTAGCTGAAGTCAGACAAATTGCTGTCTCACATTTTTACATATTGCAATGCATTGTTGCAAAAATTATTTATGTAAAATAGCCCTAGCTATTCCTGGAGGTAAGAGGAACCTGATCAAGCATCCACGTCCACGAACCAAAGGCAGTTTCAGACTTTCAACAAATTGCTCTGAGAAACCATGTAATAAATTTCTATCACTCACATGTGCCTAAGTATTTTTTTGAAAATTAACTAATTAAACAATGCACTCCTAAATCTGCAAGCAGACAAAGCATCATATTTTGGATGAAACAAAGTACAATGAAACTAGTGGGTTTGGTCAAGTTTATTGCTGCTGCCAAAAACTAGACATGCAACACCCAATGTTCACTCTTACCACCCAGAGAAAAGTTAAGAACAACTGTGGGAACAGGGATCAGAATATTTACCTTAGTGGCAAAGACTAAAGTAGGAAATAACTAAAGCAGCCTCCAGGAAAAGATCAGTGCTGAAATGTCTCCTACTGTAGTGGTGACACACATCTACACAAGAAAGAATGCAAAGGCTGAATTCCTGCTGTCTGCTCATACCAGTTTATGCAGCATTTACTTCTGAAAAACTAGCACCAAAAATGAAGGCACCAGAGAGAATGTAAAAATCCCAACATATTTTTGGGGATAGGACAGACACACTATACCTAAAAAATTCCTGCAAGTAGGAACGATCCATCCCGGTGCAAAGCATGCTAAGGAAATGACATCTTCCTAGCCTATTAGATTTAACAGCTTATATATAGTTTAATTTTGGGTTTTGGTTAAACAATGCTTAGACTATTTTTCAAGATGTGAACCTGATCAATTCATGAGAGAGAAAAAATTAACCAGGGCCAAATGGAGAAAATGTATATAAAAATGGATCATCTCCAACCCAACTTATCTTTAATTACTTCTAATGCCACAAGAAACAGCCAGCTCCTCTTCTAGTCTAGTTAAGTTGAAAAGAGGTAGTTCATCAATATCTCAGAAAAGAGGAAAACCAGGAAAAATGTAAAATACTTATAGAAGTTATTTTTTTTCTAAAATTCCAGTTTAAATTTAGAGTTTTAGAGAAGCTTTAAAGAGTTCAGCTGAGAAGAATCATTACAAATAAACTCCTTGCTGTAAACCATTAAATACATCCTTTTTTTTTTTTCTCTGAGATGTGGCATAATTTTTTGAAGAACTTCAGAGAAAATTATTACATGCTTGATCCAGCTTGCAGTGCAGGCACAAGCAAGATGCTAAGTGGATTATTACTCTGGCCTTTCCACATGCAAATGCAGTTGCTACCTGGAACTCCAAGAGAGTGATTTCAAATTTCAGATATGTGGAACTATGGACTTTCACAATGGTTACCTTTACACAAGCAGTATCTGTAGTAAGAAAGCTGAATTGTAGCCTTTTCCTCTCCAAAGTAAATACGGTTTTACTCCAGTTATTTCCTTGCAGCACAGATGCTTGCCCCACTGACTTCAGCGAGTACAACAATGTGCCCATTTCAGCATCAAGAGATTGGTATTTTGGAAATAAATTTGAGTGAAGTCTAAAATTTGCTTGATCTGTTAAAGTCCATAAGCTATTTTTTCTCCAAAGTTTGTCAATTTTGTCCTTATAGAAGTCCTATACACGAAGGAGTTAAACAAATGTTTAAAACTGATATTCCCTTTTTGTCCACAGTCTTCAGCTGTACCAGAAAGTATTCATAAGTAGTTCTGTTGTGCTAACTAGAAGGCTGTAAGAGGCATCACAAGTTGGGTCATTGAGCCAACACAATCTGGATACAGCTTTTCATCCTAGGATACTCCCTTTATTGTCACTGCTACCTAGAAGATGGGTACCTAATGATTACTTCACAAGTGAGACTATTTCCAGCAGTGCTAGAACTCAAAGATGGACCATCACAATACACAAATACCAAATTATAGTTACTATAGCCTCTGAAAATGTCACCTGGAATTTAAAAAAACCAACCAAACAAAACCACACAAGCACAGAATACAGAAATATCTAGAAGTGTTGTTTTAACTCTATGACTTGAAGATGATTAAGCAGTGAATTTTTTAGTCAATCGTATAAGAATATGTAGGAAGAGCACCTTTGAAGAAATGGCAAATCTTCACTCAAATTTCAGTTCACAGCAGCAGTGAAGGAGTGGAATTCAGATCAGATCTTATTTTTTTTAAACAACAAACTCTTTTTAGGTGATAGTGGAAGACCCAAAAAAGTGTTTCTGCACAAGTCTCAAAAAATATGCACTCGTGTGTCCTAGAACTAAAACTTCGTTACATATTTGATGCTTATTTTGGAAAGGCAATCCTTCAAACATATTAGAAACCAACTTAGACATCTTCTGACACAGTAACAGTTTTTGTCATTACTCATGTCATACTTCAACAACAGAAAATTTGTCTTGTCTTGAATGTAGTAACTGTGAAACTGTTAACAACTCTCATTCCAACTTAGCTGACCAGTACTGCTCTAAGAAGCAGCAGAGAAGGTATTCACTGAATCTCTGAAAAGAAAGGATTGCAAACGTGACCACCTCATTGCAGGCACAAACATGAAAAGTTTCATGGATCTCCCAACAACATATATTTGCATTAAAACTAGGATTAAAGACATTCACAGATATTAAAACCAGAAGAATGTCACAATTCATTCTGACCTTTACAAAACAGGCTAAAATTTTCACCACAAGATCCCTTAATAAAAATACTATGAAAAAAATTTCCATAATTTTCCACTTAGCTAGACTGAATCTTTCAGAAAAATGCTCAAATATCAGGAGAGAGAGAAAAAAGTCGCTTCTTCCTTGTAAATGCCAAAAGGGACTGTTGGGATGATTCAATACTAATAGTCACATACTACAGCTATTCTTCCCATTCATGTAATAACAACAAAATTTAAACCTGTCTGTAAAAGCTGATTAAAGTGTAACTTTGTCTTTTTGCAGTACAATGCAAAGCTTATTCACATACACAATAAAGGTATGGTTTCAAAGTTTACCAAAACAAAGTAAGAAGTTGTATGGATTTTCAGTATGCAAACATTAATTTTAGCTTAAAACAAATCAGTAGTTTTACTGGGTTTTACAATGAATGGGCATTAGTCCTTTAAGACTGAATGACTACCTAAATGGTGTTTTGAAGATAAATAACAGCAATAATCTTGTATGTGACAAAGCCAGAAGAAGACATTTTCCTGGGGGAGGGATGAACGAGAAAGCAAAAACAAAGGACAAGAATTACAAGGAAGTAAAATAAGGAAAGATAAAGCAAAATACACTAAACTACATGGAATAAGAGGGATGCAAGAAGTGGAATAATGATGCTAAAAGGCAACACTAGAAAGATTTGCTATGATTACTAAGACATACAGGATGAACTAAATGAATGTTTATGAAACAAGAATGTTTATGAACACTACATTTTCTAGTGTAGTAAAATGTTTATAACTAAAAATGGCACAGAGTAGAACAGTGAACACTATTTCTCTGAAGCGAGGACACTGTGGCAATGACATGAATATTTTCTGTATCAGTCAGTTGTTGACAAAGAGTCTTTGGCTTATGAAGAGATATCTTTATAAATTATGAACCTTTTCAAGCACTGGAGTCCATCTAGTTATTTAGCATAATATATCCTAGGAAGTAAGTTAGCAAGAAGTTGGACCATAAAAAAAGAAAAAAAAAAGAAGTAAAATTGAAAGCATGCATGGAAAATCTCAAATTCAAAGACACCTTCACAAAAAACTGCCCAGATAAATACTCAAAACTTGATTTGTAAGACAAACATAGTTAGAACATTATTCTTTCCATGAAGTATATTTCCAGTACCATTGTAAGAATCTTATTCTAAATACAATAGCAAAAAGACTGATATTAGATTCAAACACTTTCTTTCCCTGGAAAATAAATTCCAAGTTATTTGAGAGTATGAATGAAATGCATGACCTCAGAAATCAAAAAATACACAAAAACACTACAGAAAAGCTATAAACCTGAATTTAAAATTAATGCATTGCTCATGTGACACAGCTACTAGAGCCATGCCAATCAGATAAGACATTAAAACCTTGACACATTACTAAAAACATTCTACATAAATAACCACATACAATACTGACTACTGAAAAGTACTTCAGAAACATTTCAGAAAGCATACATGCACTACGTATAGCTCCAAGGGCTCTATAAATTCCTGATTTTCTGCACATAGAACTGTGTGAATTCAAAATCTATCCTTCTGAGACTACAGCAAGTTCCATCAAAAAGTTTTCAGCATTTCCTATAAAGAACATAAAGGTTTAATCTGAAATCTTTAGACTGAAGTGACAACAAAGATCTCAAAATTTTATGTCTAACTCTAGGTATCTATTATTAGACATAGAAACTTTTTCTGTTCTGAATCTTAAAAAGGGACAGGGAAAATGTTCATATTTCCAGGATGAAAAGAAAATATTTAACAAGGAGGCTAATATTTAACAAGTAATACACATCCTGAAGTCTTTAAGAATTAATACAAACAGGTTACTATACAGAAAACAGACATAGCACAATAAATTCATTATACAGAGAACACCTACACACATGCACAAAAAATATACATTCACAAAGGTGATTCCTACATAATTTCTTATCAGATCAACTACTTAAGATAACATTTTAATCCCAAATTTATGACATTCTGAATCATTTCCTGTCCGTGTTACTTATTCCAAAATACCAGCCAATTGTTTACCGGTTCTTTTCCTCTTTCTGTATACAATGGACCCTAGAGACAATGATGTTTGAATTCTCCCAAAGCCCAGAACCTTCTTGTAATCTTATTGTTACACAGTTTCAAGTGTGGAGGCTCCCCAACAGTTGTATTTCTAGTGTAAGAGGGACATGGGACTTTGTAACTGTATTCTTACTGCATCATGACAAAACATACCTCGAAAAGCCACATGTCAGTTCTAACTGAAAATACAAAAGAATCTCAGGGCTTGTAGACCTAGTATTTCCCACCACTCCAGCTACACTGATTTGATTACACTAGTATCCGTCCCTTATACAGACACACTTAAATCACTTTAAATCATTCACACACAGCAGTTATGTTTCACTGGATAAATTACCAGGTTAAGCTGTATTTAGCTACAATAGTTTAAGCCCCTTTAAGTGTTCCAACATTAGGTACTTGCACGAGAGCAAATAAATCATTTCAGGTACATTGTAGCAACATTTCCAAGAATAACAAACCCATTGACAAGTTTCACTTTGTTCTTCCAAAACACCATATAAGCAAGCATATAAACTAACTATCAAATGTTTGTGTTTAATTTCTAAGTACAGAAGTAGCAAACCTAAAAGAACAAGAATGTAAAAGATATAACACAATTAGTATTTTAAAAAAAAAATATCTTACCTTTATTAGATTTGGATGACTTGTTCTTGTTAGGTTTAAAACAAGAGCCCCTTGATTTATCTTCTCTATCCTTAATAAATTTCTGCACATCATCCAAAGAAAGCTTTTGAAGGACAACTACTGGCTTAGCTCCTTTATTTAGATCTTCAACTAGCCCAATCTTCTCTACTTTGTCCTTCTGTTCACCTCTAAATTCAGTTTTCCTTGACTCCTGAGTAACACTGCCATCTTTATCACGCTTGATTTTTGGAATGACAAAATGTTTCAATGCGCCAGATCTTGCCCCCAACAAATAACTGGGAAACTCTGCTTTATTGTCAGCATGCGCTTTATTACTATCTACTTTACTCTTATTACCATCTGTCCTTCGTTCATCCTTGCTGTTGGGTGATTTAAAACCAGGTTTATCAGGTCTTGATTTACTAGAATCCCCTTTAATCTCCTGTTTAATACGAGGGCTATCAGGTCGTGATTTCTGATCCCCAGAAGAAAACCTTTCCCTTGATTCACCAGACTCATGCCTATATTTTCTGTCAAATTTCTCAGGTTTTGAACCATCAGATTTAATACCATGCTTAGAATCATGTTCATTTTTGTTTGAGGACCTCAAATATTCGGGCCTTCTAATCTTGGATGGATCTCCTCTGTACCTCTCTGGTTCCCCCCTGTCCTCAGATCTTTGTTTAAGGCTATCATGGTCACGCCTCAGTGTATCAGAAGCTGAACGCCCATCAGGCCTTTGTTTTGTTGGATCAGATCTACTTTCTGGTTTTACCCTTGAAGGATCAGATTTCACATCTAGTTTATGCCTTGATATTTCAATTCTCTTATCTGGCAATGGTTTACTGGTGTCCCTCCTATTATCATGTCTATGTTTTGGCGTTTCAGGCCTGCCTTCACTCTTCTGTTTTGGCGTTTCAGGCCTGCCTTCACTCTTCTGTTTTGGCGTTTCAGGCCTCTGCCTTATTTCCTGCTTGCCGTTATTTTGTTTTCCCTCATTTTGTTTCATCTCCATTTGCCTGCTCTCATTTTGTTTTGATTCTGTCTGTCTGTTCTCATTTTGTTTCACGTCCATTTGTCCTCTTTCATGCTTGCTTTCATATTTAGCTTCTAACTGTTTGTTCTCATGTTTACTTTCCAACCGTCTGCTTTCATTTTGCTGAAATTCCATTTGTCTGTTTTCATTTTGCTGGATATCCGTCTTCTGACCCTCAAAGTCTGACTTTTTCCTAAAAATCTCAGGATGGTTTTCAGGTTTAAATTTAAGAACTCCAACAGTGTCTTCTTGGGGAACACACACAAACCCATCATTATACTGCTTAATTTCTTCAGATTTTTTGACAGCGTCCAAGTCCTGAGTTACTGTTGCCTGAGAGTCCACTCTTCCTGCTTGCTGCAGATCAATACTAACCATCAACGCTGGTCTCGCCCCATTTCCTGCAGAACCTGTCTCCTGAGAAGCTGCTCTATTTCCTCCAGTAGCACCTCCAGTCTCCTGTGGTTTGTTTTCTTGTTTTCGCTTCTTCAGGGGTTTATCTGCAAATTAAAAGAAAAAAAAATCACCAATTATATATAGAGAGACTGGTAAACGTCCAAGCAAGAATGTCCATTCCCCTCCACTCCCACCAATTATTCTTCCTCAGCACATACATGCACACACAACAAAATCCATTGAATTTAAAAGCAAGAATAGAACTTCTCTATCTAATACTTTTTAGTGTACTCAGACTATCATTCAATGTTAGTCTACCACAGGTGCCAATTAATCATTAAAAAAATCCACCCTCAAAACATATGAAATCAAAGTCCCTGTATAAATCCCAAGAGAAACATCTAAAGCAGCTGCAGTACACAAAGACCAAAAAAAAAAACCACCATTAAAAAAGCTCAAACCAATCAGTGACACTTGAAGCAAAAGTCTGCAAAGACAAAGTTAAGGTGCACCTCCACAACTACTTTTTGAGGAATACTACTATAAAAGATTCTCTCTTCTGCAGATTCAGCCTGCTTCATTTACATGAACTAAGCAAGGATCTGCAATGATTAAGAGAGAAGTTCTCTCTAGTTCGTTCAGTGCATCAGTTGGACTTCACACATATTTTAGCCAGTGAACACACAAATAACTGAACAAAAATTATTGAGTAACTCCAACAGTCCATGCTTCTCTTTGAAGAAAAGCAGTATACCAAGAGTTGGAGTCCATACCATAATACACGCGTATTAGGTGGAGGGGCCACTACACACTTAAAAGCTTGAGTATTTTTGCTTTTGCAACCATAATGTTTTTCATGGATGAAATAAATTCTTCAAGGATAATTTTATGTAGTGTCAAGAGCTAGACTCTGCAATAAACCTTTCAGTTTATACTAAAAAATCATTAAAAACAGAATACAGAAAAATAAAGTGAGCCAACCACACATCCTGTAATTTGGCAGCATTCATAGAAGCACATTGAAGTATTCAAAAGAGCATGTTCTATTCATTTAAACTACAACCGACTTACATTACCACCATGGTACTCTAAACTAGAATTAATTTCTAACAACCAAAAGCCCTACCTGCACTAAGACTTATATTCTTATTTCTCAATTATAATTGTGTAATTATCAAAAAAACAATGACCTTCTCTGTAATCAGGGAATATGACTTCAAGTTTAAGGAACAACTAAACATGGGTTGGAAACTCTGTTGTAGATCTGTTGTCAAACCATGTAGACCTCTAATGTAACATAAGAAAAATAACTTATTTCACACCTAGATTTGTGGTGCCTTATCATGAGATGCAATGAGTCATCTCTCTGTTCGGGAGCAGGAGAATTAATGGTAAGGAGAATGCAATAAGGAAATAAGCTCCAAGGAAAAAAAAAAAACACCACCCTCTCAAATTGTAAACCAGAACTCTGACTTCCAATTTCTTCTACACTGGCAGAAAAATCTTATTAGAAGAATTAAAACTTTGAAGAATCATCTCCAAAATTAACATTAGAACACAATAACAACTAGTAACATAATCAATTCTAGTGATGAGAAGCAGCATTTTTCCCCATCATTTTCATTCTCAAATCTATGTGTACTTCTGTAACTTCCTAAAACTCGAAAATTATGTACAACATTTAATGGCTGGAAGACAGTAAAAACGGATACGATAAACTCCATGCAGAAACTGGTCAATTGCAAATAAGGAACTTTACAAAGTTCAGCAAAACACTGTAGAAATGCCTGCCAACTTTATGCTAGACATGTGAAGCAAAATAAATTTTTTAAATCAAAGGTGCAGCTTTTTAGCATGGAGATTTTTGCTTTTTCTGTACTATTGCAACTGTTGGATTTATAAGAACTTACATAAATTAATTTCCCTACAATACTGATAAAAAACAAATATATTCTTTCAAAACCTTTATCCAGTGAAGGTTTCAAAACCTTCATGCAGTGACAAAAAAAATCTTTTTGTCATGTGACTAAGAGGGCTTTGGTCTCGCTAAGCCTCATGGCAGGTCTTAGAAATGGTCACGAAGCAGAAGCTCCCAGACTAATAGGTTTCAAATTTGATTTATAAAAGAAAGAAAAAACATACACATTAATACACATACATCCACAAACATCATTACCCTATTTCTCAATTAAACTCTTCATTTTTTGAAATGTAAATTGAGAAACTTGTGTTCTTGGGAAATGTCAGCCAGAGCACTAAAAAGTCCTGTAAAACCCTGATAGCAGCTGTAACAGTAGCCCTTAAGACATTAGTGTTAACAGTTATCTGTACCGTACCTTTGTACTTATCACCTCTAGCAGAAAGGAATACACACGTCCACAAGTACATTTCATTGTCCAATGCATCACTTTAATGCACTAATGATGGTGTTTTGCATTACCCTAGCCAGCTGAACAAGTTGCCTCAGTTAAGAGGCAAGCAAATGTCTCCCTCTACTACCCCTACTATAGAAGCAAGGCAGATGGCCAGGAGCTGTAGCTGGATCAACCAAAACTCACCTTTCAGAGCCCTCATGCTGAAGGCTCCAAGATTAAACAATCAAAAAAAATTCAAGTAGGACCAATTTTCTCGCTTGAGCTTCTGTAACTGACCAGGCTCAAAATGCTGCTTTTCTTCATCATCCAAAACGTCAAATTGTAAGTTGAGAACATATAAATAGATGGCCACATCACAACTTGGCATACATATTCCCTCTAATTACAGAGCTCTTCTGATGCACATTCTTCATTTCTCTTGACGATGGAATACTGAGGTTTTAGTAAGTTATTATAATCACAGCTTGCTGACATCTTATCTGAGACGAAAGGGACACCTTCAACATTTTCTTTTCCTAAATGGCAAGGTGATTGCAGACAGAGTTACAGATTATGCACAGATTGCTTCACATTTCCAGTGTATCTTGATGGTGATCCTCAGAACTAGACTTGATCATTACTGTTTTGCATCTGAGATTTCTTGATCTAGGACAAAAAAGCTGGCCCAAGTCTATGAAAATATCAGGTTGAACTAGGGCACAAAAAGTAAGATGAGTACATAGTATCACTGTCTTCATCGAACATAATGAAAAAGCTCCAGTGAATGAGCACAAAAACTTTTGAAGTTGCCATGATAGCCACAGAAATCTGAAAACTGAAATACACTATTGGGCTTCAATGGCTTTATAAAATCTTGAATTCACTTTGAACTATATAAAAATAATCAACAGAGAATCAAAGGAGAGAGTAATTATCCTCTGAAAACAGATGTCTTCCTATCTTCTCTTTTACAATCAAGTATATGCAAGCTTGCATACATCTGTTTCATTAAGGCATAGGCCCCAAGATCCCTTCAGGTTTTGATGAAAAAATGAACTTAGGAACTTTCCTATATCCATTCAAATATACTTTGTATTCTTCAAGGTATCAGTATCCAAGCTTCATCCACCTCATTCCTTAGATAGTTGCACTTTGTCTTATTATCAGAATCTAGGACTTTGTCAAAATATCAGACTAATGTTTTTCTTTCAAATCCTGCAGACCTAGATTATAAACTTGCCACAGCTCTGAACTCAAAAGACCCCCATGGCTCACAAGCTCTTGAGACCAACAAAGTGTAATCAGGATGTACAGTTTTCATAATAAAAGGAATATGTAGTGAGATACCAAAGAGTTTTCTGACTACAGAGATCAGGTATCAAGTTTGTTGTTTTCAGGTTCTTTGTGTTTTGAGAAACATTATTCGCTCCTTTCCCCATTCTAAGAATGTAGATACATCCAAAATGTATCTACTTTTTCTTCAATTTCTTGTACAAATTTATGACAGCTGAGAGCACAGTCTGATCGCAGTTATTCTCTTATGTACACATCCTTTTGGCTTGCTGAGTCCACATCGATGTTCTCTTTACATTTCAACATGCTCACCGAAAGGCAGTACCTTGGCACTCAAAGCAAGAGTATAAGCCACCTTATTCTAAAAAATGGCAGAGATGTCCTGTTCAATTAAATGGGTCACTGTGGTGCAAGAAACAAAAGATTACAGGAACCACAAGTTTGAAATGGGAAAAATGATTAGCTGGATTTCCAAGTGGTTATCTCTCACCTGTCCTCTTAATGAACAGTATTCCTGGAGACAGGTTGTGGCCTTCAGCTTTGGAAATATCTGTGTGTCAAAATGATGAGTACTTTCAGATTTAGAAATTAACTAATAACCGTAGAACCTTTGTGCAAAAAAACCCCCAACGTTGCTCTGGAATAACCACAGATACCTTCAAATACTTTTCTGCTGAAATTGTGAGTCAATCATGATTTGAGAATATCCATCCTGAAAATGGATAGACTTGGAAGTTCAGCAAGACATAGGGGCAGTTGCTGTATAAGAGTAGCTGTATTAAAGGAGTACCTCCATTCTTCCGTTTGACCTGAAATCTTTCCAAAGCAGCAGCCAGAGCACTATTAATACCAAAGTCTCTGATGTTACTGTTTTCTTGCAAATCCGATGATTGTCTTCAGTTCCAGATTAACTCTTTCAACAAATGAGTATAATAGGATGATAGCCTAAAAACTTCTAGAACCTGCTTGTCCTAGCAAACTGAAACTGGCCTTTTGTAAGTATCTGTGAAAAGATAATAAGCCTAAATAATAACCATACCAAGCTTCACTTCAGCAGAATGGTAACACTCTCCACTCTATTAATACTGTTTGGTCAACTCTAAAATCCAGAGATTTCCAAATGATCTTGAAGACACAACACATAAATTATCGCTTCCCCATTTATACCTCACAGGGGATTCAATTGGAGACTCCATAACCAGTAGGGTTAACTGTGAATGTACTCCTTTTCAGAAACATAAAGATGATTTTTCCTCTAATGCTGCATTTTGAATGAACCATTTTGATGAGTCCAGTGCAAACTTTCATTTTTTCAAAGCAGAACAACTAAGAGTTTTATAATTTAAAGCTCTAAAGTTCTTCAGAGATTTTTGGGATATGCCTCCATTCATTTAAGATATTAAGATTTAAATCAGCAATGAATAAATTTACATCAAGTATACCAGTCCTAAGCAGTTAATATTGGTTGTCAAACCTTCCATTTTTTAACAACATCAGAGACAAGCTAGCCAGAAGTCAACTACAAGCTTATTTTATTTAAGCTAACAGTCAAGATTAGGAATTTTCAACAGGTAATGCGTAACTGCATGTCTAAGTAACAAACCTAGGCTTACTGACACCTGTCATCTTAGTTACTTTTCACAAATCTCTTTAAAGTTGTCCAAGTGCCCTATCTCCCCAAACAACAACGTTCTGTAGACCACAAGAATCTGAAAAAAATCTAAACTGGTTACAAGGAAGGTTTAAAATTACTTTAATGGTACTGATGGACGACCTATGAATGGAGGGAGGGCAAATATTTATACTCCTTCGTGAACAGTCAGCATTATTGACAATGCCAGCTTGCTCTCACCTGACCTCCCCCCAAACCTATATTCCAATAAAGAATTGAACAACCACAGAACTCTTCCCATCATTAGAAGAGTCCCACAGTACTAGCACCTCTGCTTGAAGGAGCGAGTCAGCAAACACAGGTCAAAAATTTTATTCTCACTGCTTGCTCCCTTACAGAAGAAACTAAGAAAGTACAGTCATGAAACTAGTATAGGAAGCTTCCTAGAAACAAATGTAATTCCAAAGTCTCTGAAGTCAAGACCAGAGGGCTTCCCGCTGCTGCTGCTCAGAGGAAGGGATTTCTGAGGATCTGAACAGAAACAGCTGTTAAGTTTTAGCAATATATTAAAAGATTTTATCCAACTTAAGGTCACTGTGCAAAAAAGGAAAGCACATCAGGACGGATATCCAAACTCATTTAGGATAAAAGACAAAAAGGCAGGAGTCTCTGACATGCCTTAGGGTGTAGCAGACTTCAGAATCTTCATTTTGGTAAAGTTTTGTTTGTGTTCTTAAATATAACAATAACGTAATCAACATAACTGAGGATGAAATAGGATCTTATGGATTTTTCTACTTAAGGATATCTTGATTACTCATTATACCCTGTCAACTATAGTAATATAGAACAAATATTACACTAGAAAATAACAAGAATTAAGCTACAGAAAAGTATAATCCAGCATCTACACTTTAAGTTTAGAGATTAGAAACTCTAACTTAACCTCCCTGAATTTAATATTGCTTTCACAAACAATACAACTTTTATTTATGAGATAGATTTTTCTGACACAAATACTGAGGTTTATCCATCTTGTTGCTTTGTGAAGAATTATGTGAACTCAATTGTTAAAATATCTGTGCAAAACCTGAAGTGCAATTAATTTGAAATACACAATGCAGCATGTAAAAAAACGCAACACAGTAACAGCAGACTTAGCAAAGACTACTTATTTTATATATTACTTACAGATTAACATATCCAATTAGTTTTGTATAAACAGCAAATTTTAGAAATAAGCAATGACTTTGAAATCTCCCTTCCAGATGTTGATTGTATTCTGACATCATACCTTGGACTCAAAAATATGTTCAGTTAACTAGATATGGTAACAGTTATACTGCATGATAATGACAAAAGGTCTGTGTTTTCTTAGGTGGATATCAGAGTGAACTTAGTGACTACAAATTACAGAAATGCTGGGCTTAAATTCTTATAAGGTTTATTAATTATACGTTCCATTTTCTTATCAAGTTTTAAATCCATTATAGAGAACTGACTGTCCCAGAAAAAAATAAAGTTGTTACTGGGTAAGTAATATTATAAATCCTCCCATGCATCTAATAGTTTCAATCAAGGGGCATATGATAAATGTAAATTATATTTAATTATCTAATATTACTTTATGCTACAGATTAAAAAGACAAAACAAAAAAAAAACCACAAAAAAACAGAATAGACTTCTTACAAAACTGCTAGGTTTTAGTTATTTTCTACACCTGCCTACCGCAGTAGGTTTCTGAAATACCTTATATAAAGCACAACATGATATACATGTTATACATGAACATCAAAATAAAGTAAATGCTGTTAAAAAAACCCACCACCTCTCAACTTTTTTTCAGAGAAGGTTTTTCATTCAATCAGGATTTCATTCTTTATAGAAAACATAAAGTATTTTTTTCTAGATAGATGGAAACATTGCAATACTTCATTGCAATTTCTCTAGACAGAAGAGGAATTTCTTCCTCCCTTCTTAAAACACATCTGAAAACACACACGCACACAAAATCTCTGATCAATAGGAACTGCAGGTCGCAAAGCTGCTTTTTCTTGGGAAAGCTACATGAGGTGCCAGTTTTATCCACTAAATCACACCACGAAATGCAAACCTAATGAAAGCTTGTATATACAAAATACAGCATACCTAATTCTCACGTTGTCGTGCTACATAGACACACAATCATTTACATTTTACACTGCCTCATTTCATCTTCTTGTACTAGTGACTGTAATCTTCTGCAAGATTACTACACAAATGACTACACCTGTAGCTTCATTTTTAAGAAAATAAAACCCCTGTAATGTACTTTTGGAAATGAATGCTTATATACTGGTTATAATTACACATTCTGTTATTTCATTAATTGGCTACATAAAATTAGACGTAAACAAACTATTAATTCTCAAAAGTGTTCTATTAATTTCCTTTTATGTAGCTTTCTGGGGGAAATGGGTAATGGGGAAAAAGGGAGGGTAGCTGGATAAGAACTTAAAAGGTAAGAGAAAAAGGTTACTTACCTATAACTGTAGTTTTGAGAGTTTTGCTCCGGCAGATTCACACTCTTGGGATGTGTGTCTCTGCTGCTATGGGCTTGGAACGAACTAAAAAAAGAAGGGCCCACAGCAGGCATCCAAATGCCCCCTAACTGATCCAGTTATTGAAAATAAAGTTATTACAGCTTCACTTCTTCCTAATTCAAAGAATCCACAGTAAGATTCCAAAGAAGTGGGTAAAATGGATCCTCAGAGGTAAAATATATAGGGGAAAAAAGCAAAGATACGAGTAGGTTTGTCTCATTTAAAAAATGCTCCGAGTATTTTAAGATCTAAAAAAAAAATATTAGCCTCCCAATGAAATGGTTAGTGATTAATGATTTCATTACTCTTCTCACAAACTCCACAGAACAGTGCCTTTTACAAGTAGAACTCTGTAATCTGTTAAGACAGATGCATTATATAAAAGCGTCTTGGAAGTAGCCTAGAATCTAACAGTGAACATACAGTACTATGCATGGAAGAGCTTGAATTAAAATTTAGCAAATCCAAATAAAAGTAAAAACTAAAGCAATTTGAAAATGAGTCTCTGAAAAAAGATGGGTTACTTTCTGTTTTTTTCAAGTAATTTTCAATGTTATCTTCCCTCTTCCCTTCCTAGAAGACTCAGACCTCCTTTTAAGATTAATATCTTAAATATTGCTGATTCACAGTATTAGGTGTTTTTAGAGAAGCATGAAGGATCTTGAGACATAAACCTTGAACCTGAAAATTTATTCAGTAACAGGTCTAAATCTTGAAGAACAAGAAGAGTTTAATGTAATGTTCAATGTAAGGTTTAGACAGAAAGTGACTGACTAGCTTTGAACTACTTGACTACAGACAAAACTAAACCACTTCTACCTGAATAGTAGCAAAGCACAAGTTAATGCAAGAACTGACATTACCAAAATAAAATTTCCCCCTCAACATCCCCCCCCAGCCATGGAAAAAAAGATTCCTGAGAAGAACAGAACTTCCTGGGACATAATTTTCTAAAACTCAACAGGATTTCCTGTACTTTCTTGGAGTAGTCCAGTTAAGTGAAGAAAATAGGTTCAGAATATTGTGGGAAAAGATTTCTGTATTAGGCCTTCTGAATCACTTTTTTTCCAACTCAGATAATCTGAGTCTTAAAAAATAATAGCTGGATCTCTCCATAATACTACACATCCTTTCAATGAAGAAGAAATGATCTAGTATTGATTGAGTACTTGTATCTGATGAGGATATACAGACCATTGTGAGGGAAGCAATGGGAACTGAAGATCTGAGGTACCTCATGTTCTGTGAGTTTATTTAGTTACTCTGAAGCTATTAAACATAACATATATTAGAATGTAACTTTTGGTGCCAAGTTCCTTAATCTCCAAAATCTCCAGCTATTCCTTTCATTAACAGGTACAGAGAAATTAATTGCAAAATTAATCAATACAGAGAGACTTCTTTGATGGAAGAAGCAGGAAAAGGGGGTGGACTCTTGTGCTTCGACATAGAGGACAAGGATGAAACTAACTTTTTCAAACTCTGCACTTCTCTATCATCATGAAAAGACCACATAATCCACTTGATCCAAGATGTAAATAGACCAAAAGGACAGAATTATAGAAACAGAGCTCTGGAAAGCACTCATATCTGAGGCAAAATGTCTATATTATAAAATCACACCTTACGCATATTAAGTCCAATCTAACAGATTTTGCAGTAGTGAGTTTTGCACTAAGAATTCCTTTTTCAGAAAGCAAAACGCATGACAATCAGGTTCCAGAAAGATACACTGCTTTTCAAAGATGACACTTCTGCAAAACCCTGTGTTAGTTTCACCTCTGAAACAAAGACTGCCTTCCACTTTGAAGGACTTCATTTGGCTGAAACTAAATATTCTAACATTAATTTGTTAGAATTAATCATTTATTACAGAAAGTACTATAATTACCAAAGGGCTCCAATCCCTAGTTCCCACCTGTACCAGACATTATACAATATACATATACAAGGACCTCAGCATTAGCAAAAAATCTCCTAGCATTGCCTTAGTCAAGTGCATCAGTTGTATAATTTTTAGCAAAAACCTTCCCCTCCTCCCACCCCTCCCCCCCAAAAAAATAATTTAAAAAAGTCTCTTGCTCTCCTCTGGAATAAACAGTTCAAGCACAACTCTAGTCCTCAGTAAGGATGCAGACCAGTACCCTCAGAAAGAACATGTCACATCCAACATTTCCAAGCCTCAGAAAGAACATGTTGCATTCAACCAAGCCTTAGTGTTAAAAAGAAAGAATCTGAAGACCTTTGATGAAGCATAGTAGTATAAAGATCTCATGTCTGAAAAAAGGACAGAAGAGATGACTGGTCTCCTATCAAAACTTGTATTATTCTACTCAAAGTAATTTATGGAAGACAACAATGTGTGCCTACACAGAAAGTATAGTGTGATAATAATGTGTGTCCCCATGTCTCGATTACAAAAGCAGCAAAGATGATTTCATGCAGGTTTTAGCATGTGCTAGAATCCCGAGTAAATTCTCTAGAGGTACACTTCCTATGGTAAAGCATCAGCTAGCAGTATGCATTCCCCTTCAATTAGATTAAGTACGTGCTACAATCCCACTATTTTCTTGACATAATGTGATCTGAAGTCACAGTTTATGTACGAAAATGTGCAAATGCCAGGCTTTTGAATAAATACACCAAGCAGCTTTACAAAAATGAATGACATATTTAGGAGTTACCGGATATATTTCTAACAGATATATTCCCATAGGAACAATAGAAGAAGCTTCCTCCTGCAGTTACACCAAACCAAACAGCTATAACTACAACAATCCCAGAGGGTATCAACTTGTAGACATAGAACAAATTTATAAGCAACAGCAAAAGCATTACCAAAAAATAAGAACGACATTTCTTCAACTTTTCAGGAATCTGTCCTGACGTTGCTAAAAGTCCCGTTACTGTTCAGTCACGGCTGAAACCTCAGCAGCCAGAGTGAAAAGAGCTGCTGTCTAGACAGGGGCAACTTACCACCATTGCGTAAATGGTGATCACTTGTCCCAGTGTAAGGCAGCAACTCTTGCACCTGATTCATGGCAACCGCGGGAGCTCAGGAAGAACTGAGGTCTGCCAGAGGAGGCAGGCAGAAGGGAAGCATGAGGTTGGAATCCTGATTTGGGACGACTGAGCAATGGTGAAGAAAAGAGATCACTCCTTTCCCCAAAGAAACAAATCAGACTGCCTGTGGCTTTGTAATCATTACAAACAAAGTTTACAACTATTGCTCAACGTTTCCTGAAAGCCAGAACAAAAAAGAAGGCATCTTTTAGTCTTGCTCTAAGTGTTTTAAAGCTGCTGTGTATCATCAAAAATACAGTGCATTCTTCCAGATGCTTCTCAGCTAAAATGTGCTGGAGATCCTACTTGAACTGTATGGATATAAAAGTAGTTTTTGAAGTATTAGGAGACAAACCACAAGCTCTCTAACAATAAATTTAACATCAGTAAAAGGATTTAAGCAAAGTAACAAATGCCCCGTTTCATTAAATTAAAAGACAGTAGAGATCTACTTTGAGGTGAGCACGTTTTCCCCATATATTCACAAACAACATTTCCTAAAAAGACTTGATTTAGATACCAAATAAATATCTAAGAAGTTAAACCTTTTAATAATTGAAATGACCACATTTACAAACAAACAACCACATGAACTCTCTCTTCTCCCTCCCGCCTCAGCATCTTTAAAAACAGGAAAAAAAACCTTTGAATAGGGAGAAAATTTGGGTACTCTCTGCTGGTTCAAGACCCAAACTGTGAGTAAATTTGGTTGTGCCCATGCAAGTATGTCCAAAATTGAACATTTTCACCTATGAACTTCCAAAATCAGAATCTGTGCCGATTTTCCCTTACACCGATTACACCATAAGAGACTTTTTTCTCAGAAGTTAAACACAGTGCAGAGGAAGCTTCTGAAAAATTCTTAGTTTAACCTATCAGTATCTAATTTATAAAATACCTCTTATCCTGGAGATTTACATGTGAATTTTGCATCTACTTTTGAGATTTCTGAAGCCTAACACCTTCAAACCGGTTAACAACAGAAAAAACAACAACAAAAAAATCCAGAGGACAGATTCAATGAAATCAGCTAGGACAACCAGTACAGCTACTGAAGCGAAGAGAAAACATTTCAGAGGCTCATCTGGTTCTATGCTAGAGATCATATAGATATATGGTAGTTCTCTAAGGCTTTTAATACCTACATAATAATGGATATCTAGTTCAACAAACAATGGAGAAAACACAGCAGTATATAGTACCAAATCATTACGCTCATTATGCTACCTTTAAAAGAATACATGCGATTTAATCTAACACCTCTTTCACATCAGGTTCAAATGCGGATATGAATAGAAACGAAAAAAGAAAAAATTCCTCTATTTTCTTAAATTAGGCAACATGGGTAGTTAATTAATAACTACCAAAAACTTACTACAAATTTTGACTTATGGTAGTTCTGGGATTTAAGAAACTATAACCAACATGAATTGTACTTCATTCAGTCTCATGGTTCAAAATAAGAGTAGCTTGAAAAGGATTTTCAAACATAAGAACTTCACTTTCCATCCATTAAGATGCCCAAATAAAGAATACCAGGTATTAAAAATATGCATATATGAGAAATTACAGTAATTGTTGGAGGGGAATGGAGATGAATGTCGCAGAAGAACCTACACTGAGTAAACAGAACTGAACTATGTGACAATGACAGGAAGTTTTTTATAGATATATATATATGCGTTCTATGCGCATATATATATATTTATATAATATATATAGTGTATACACACACACATTCCTTTTACCTTTATCTTGCACTTCTTTTGAAAATCGCTCCCTTTCAATAGCTGATTCACGTTCTATCCGCTCAATTTCAGCCAATGCATCCAATTCTACTTCATCATATGACGTTATAGTTCCTTGTTGCGAAACCTGTTGCTGTGTCTGTACCACAGGAGTTTGAGGTTGTTTTGCAGCAACTGAAGTGTTCTGTTGTAAAACAGGCACTTGTTGTGCCTGAAGGAAAGCTGTCTGTTCATGCTGCGGCAAACACTGAGCAGCGTTTAGTGGGCGGTTAACATCCTGTGGAGTAACGGGTGTTTTAGAAGTCTGTCCTGGGTACTGCACATTAAAAGGAATATCACCCTCTGACACACTGCTGTTTTCCAAACCAGAAAGCATATCATCCTGCTGGTCCATATCCGAAGATCTGACACGAGAGAGTCTTAATGTAAGCTTAGTGGAGTCCTTGGAAGGAGAACTAATGATATCATACATTGCAGCTTTTTCAGTCTGGTCTTTTTCATCCTTGCCTAACTTCATTTTCTTTTGTTTCTTTTGCTTTCTTTCTGGAGAATCTAACAATATGTCTGGGGGAACATCTCTAGGTGATGAATAAGGTGGAGGCTGAGATTGTTGGATTAAAGGTTGTCTTGATCCTAGAATAATAATTCAGAAAAACTGAACAGTTATGTTGTTTCATGTTTATATAAAAACACACTAAATATAACCTACATTATTTTAATGTGTATTTCTACATATATCTGTGTTCACAAAAGGTCTAAATAAGATCCGTAGGAAGCACATCATTCCTAGATCAAGATGCAATCAAGATAGCTGCAGCGTACTTCCTAGGAATTTCAGCCGTCCACTGCAGATAGAGAAGTGATCATTTCAGAGAAGACAGAACAAAAAAACCCACCACCAAAAAAGAATAAATAAAAACAGTACCTCCCGGTTCAGAATATCAACTATTAGAAAATGAACAATGAAAGCAAGCTGACTAAAGAAAAAGGAAAGATCCAAAAGACTATTAACAAGGTCCAGTGATGAAGACTTAATGATCAGTTTACAGGCATTAGCCATTTCAGTCACACATTTTAATTTAAAAATAAAAATAAAAATCAAAACATACACAAGCTCCTTAACTTTGATTCTGACAGTTCATTTTCTCTTAAGGCATTTTTCTACCATTCCCTGCCCTATCTCGCCTCTTTTTTTTTTTTTAAACATATGAATTTTCACTTCTACATGCACTCATTCCAGGCTTTGAGTGTATCTAGAGAAATTTTTAAAAGAGGACATTTTTAATTAAAACATTCTCCAGTTAATCACATCTATATTTTGTTACTCAAATTAAACCAGCTCCCTATAACTGTTAGCGCAGAAAAAAGATTTGAAAAACAGAGCTTTTCAACCTGTCCCAATTATAATTTTGATCTATAATTTTTGGCTTGAAAAGTAATATTGGTGTGGAGAAAGAGAATAAAAAGTAAAGGAAATGCCCATTGGCTGGAACAATAGGGCCAGCCTCCTCTTGTTAAAGCAAACATTTATCAGACTCCATTGATCCATTGGGCAAAACTGATCTTCAGAAAGCAGTGACTGAGATTATTATTAGTCATTCTGGTTCAGGTCATCATAGGTCAGTACTCTTAACAACAATCAGAAACTAATTGGAATACAGGTCCCCATGTACTTCATTCAAGAAAAACCTCTAAACAAGAAAACAGCTTTATTCTGCAGCTTAAATTTCTACCAGATATTTTAAGAAATATTAAGACTCATTAAGCAAAGTACTGACATGTAGATGTAAAAAAGAATAGATACCTCTAGCAAAGCTTCAATTCACATAAAAGCTGTGCCTTTCCTGATGACTTCTTTGCACAAATTGCTATTACTTCTTTTATCTCCTAGTACGTTCTGTGAGAAGTCCTGTAACTTCTCCCTGTCTGGTACAAAATGGGCTTAATCTTCCCCATCTTGACCGCCAGCAACAACTCCATATTCTGCCAATAACATCCACAACATTGGCAAGCCCTGTTTTGATTCATCTTGATTCTCAAGATCTTTCTGCTAGTCCACTTCCCCTCCTCAAATTAGATACCACACTCAACCACCAGTACTCAAGTCCTGGCTACACCCTATGAAGATCTCTCACTTGGTTTCACCACAGATTCCTATTCTTGTGATGTTCCACCCCACCAATTACTGCTAATTTACAAGATTGTCTTAATGTAACGTATAGCAGAAATCGTTAGCTACCCATTTCTTTTATGGTAGTGACTACCACTCAAGAAATACAAGCTGCATTTCTATTTCTACAAATATTAGAGGCAGCTCAAAACTTTTAAAATGGATCTTACTGACATCTTACTCTTGAATTATCTCTTACATGATACTTCTGAAGTTGCAACAGTGGAACATTTACTGATATTCACAAATAGGGGACACAGATTTGATTATCCTTTGTCCTAAACTTTTAAGTAAATATGACAAGATTGTTCCAATTTGGTATTAATTTGGTATTTCTCATGCTAAAAAATAACACTGCAGGAACAGATAGTGTGGTTCTTCTTATCGAGGTAGATTTGAGGAGGTCAGAGGGATTTCAGTGTGTTCCATTGACCATACTTAGAATCCAGTAAATGAAGAAATGAAAGTAATGTTTTCCCTCTCCTAAGCAGCACTGTGAATAGATATTTGAAAGCATCATCCTCCTGAAGGAAATTTCTGAAAGGTGTGGATAGGAAAGCCTATAAGCCACATATTAAGAGTACACGTTCCGGCAATAATTTCATATATTTCTGAGATATCTAATGATGGTCAAGCCTCTGGCAACAAGGAGGCTTAGAAGGTATAAAGCCTATGTACTAAGGTGAAAAGAAATTGAAAAAATGAAGTATTCTGGAACAGTTTCACTCTGCCAGAGACTTTAGCAGTCTGAACAGGTATGACACATTGACCAAGTAGATTCTGCTGGATGCTTAGACTTCAGGCAAAACATTACCCATTATACAGAGAGAGTTGTGCTTCTTACTGCTGAATATTTCCTGTGGGAGAAGGCTTGAGCCATTATATGTCTGAGAGCAAAGCTCTTACATGACCTGTTGATGATGGAAGAAATGTTTTTGTGGAAAGAATACACAGACAGATGGGTATGATCTGCCTACTTGAACCAGTTGAGATTCCAAAGCTGAGAAGGTTTGTTCTATAAAATGCTGTCAATGTAGAAATCATACGATGATGTTCAGAAATGATCTTTGGGAGTGAACTGAACTTTAGAATATTCTTTGAGAACAGAGAAATATGTAGGCAGCTTTTGAGTCTCTAATCTACCAATCTAATTGGTAAGACTAATTAGTCTCTAATCTAAGTGGTAATTCAGGAGAAAAAAAATTCTGACTTTCTGCAGTTGCTCTTCTATAGTATCAATACAAGAATTTCGTGTCATCTCTTTTTATATGCCAGGAATATGTAAATCTTATGAGATAAAAAAAGAATCTCCACTGATTTGGAGAAGTCATTGTATTGTTACTGAACAGTCAATGCTGATGGTCAACCAGGTAACACGAAATTTAGCTAAGAGGCAGGTAACATCAATATGAAATACGACCTTAATACCAACAATACCTCCATAGTCTTTCAGTAACAGCCAACTTGATCACCTGTGATAATCCTGAGACTGGTTCTTTATATTAATTAGTTTTCCTAATTCCTAGTGGTATATAGCACTGAGTATGGAAGAAGTTTTATCATCTACTGTAGCAATTTTTTGTGTTATGGTTTTTACTGTAAACACCATTTTTTTCTGTGACGACTAATTTTTTATTAAATCCTTCATAATGCTAGCAACTACAAAATGCATTGCATTTACAGTCACTTAGCCTTCTTAAAAATGTAAAAACAACTTCTTTTTTGTTCACCCCTGGAATAGCTTCACTTGCTCATTGTACATCAGTAACTTGGGTAGCAAACAAATAAGCTTCTGTCTAGGAGACTGCACACATCACTGACATCTCAATCTCATGGTTTTTGTCTGCACGCTTTCTAATCACACCAGAGTACTCACACCTTATTTAAGCATTCATGATACTTTCTCAGATCACCTCTGAGCCTCTTCAGAGGAAAGACCACTTGCCTTTCAGAGCTGATGCACCAAAGTCACTCTGGTGATCACGTTATTTGCTGTAATCCACATTGCCAACAAACAACTAATTACGTTATCAGGAACTTAGGATTCACATCATTTACAGAATTTTAAAGGATTATTAGCTTTTCACTTGCACAACAAGAAGTTCCAGAGAGTCACTCAAAGGGTCATTCCTTCAAATCCCTTTCAGGTAAAGGTTCCCAGATGTTGACAGAACTTATTTCATCCTACATCCTCTTTTGCCAGAAGCATCATTCCCTATGCATGAAAGCTGTAAAAAAACTGCTAGGGAACAAATGAAGACCAACATCTAATACTCTGTTCATAGCATATTTGAGAGAAACTTCAGGAATGCTCAAGTGCTATGCCTGTTCAACTCCACAGCAAAGTGACCCCCGAGACTTCAGAAACATCACTTAAGTACCAAATTGTTGTACAAACCTGGACACAGCATTCCAGACTTTTTACTGGAAAAGTCTTTGGAAAAAGAGGCTTTAAGGAATGTGTATGTGCTACATGTGTATTACTAGACTTCACATCTGTGTAATTTTACTGTAAATAAGTTCCTAAAGGCAGTAGCTGGAGAAGAAGAAAAGAACAAGAGCATCCGTACCGCATTCACACTGATGTATGTTGGAAAAGCTAAGAACCTGAGAAACACACTACTGCTGGAAGATTTTAAGAGACCGCAGTTACAATGTGTAATGGAAGCATCTCATTTTTTTAAATTGAATATGTTTCTATGCACCACTTTCACATAAATGGAATATTTTAATGAAAAAAAGAGGTCAGACAAATTCGCCCTGGAAGTCTGGCTAATCCAATCTCAGAACTGGTAATAATCACCTTGAGAATCTGTGCCTTCAGCAGACTCAAAAAGGGAAAACCAGGCCCTTCAAAAGGATGGTAAAGGACTGCTCAGAGTATTATACATAGTCTGTATGATTTGAGTATAGATTATACAAATAATTTCTCTGTCAGGATTGAGATAATAATGAAGAGCATTCCAAAGTGAATTTGTTAAGAATAAGTATCATCAAATCAAAATAATTTTATTCCATAAAGAATTAGTTCTCATGGATTAACGAGAACTGAGTGCTGTATCTGGACTCTAGCATGGCTTTCTCTATAAATACCACAGAATATTCCTCCGGAAATCTTCCCCAGTTTTGTACTAGATATAAAGAAATTATTACTATTTTGATTAACAGGTAATGTTGACATTCATTTTCAAAGAGCACAATTTAATTTATAATTCAAACTTAAAGGGATAGCATATGAGACAGACAAAGAACAACATAAATTTGGGAGGTTTTTGAAGGACAGATTGTATTCATTTTCCACATACTCTTTCAATAGTTTTCAGGGAACAGCCCCACCACTTTCTCCAGAGCTTCAAATGCCTCATGAAAAACTCAGTTTTTGGCTGTTCTAGCTTAGAACTGTTTTATTCAGGTGCAACCTTACATAAAAAAAAACAAGACTTGAAGAAAGAAATGAGAACGAATGTTTATATTGGCCCTCTCAGAAAAAAAAAAATCATTGAATAAATTTCTTCTGCCTTTCTTTTGGAGGAGGGAGTGAGAGATGATATTTTTTCTTAAAAAGTACCTTTAAGAGCATTGAAGTCTGTACTACAGATTTGAGAAAATTCCTAATTCTTCTTGCCACCCACTACACATTCAGAGATGAAGTGTAGAGGAATCTCTCCAGAAAGTCCTATAAATCCCTAAGAAAATAAAAGTAATCTTTCCAAATTACTCAGAAAATAAACAAATGCCCATTAACAATTTCTGGATGGAATACAACTTATTTCTGGAAAAGAGTGCAAAATTATATTGTTTCATAAGGTTGTTATTAGTCCTTAGAGATGTATTCCCAGGAGTTTAGGAAACCATGGGAACAGGAGTGTAAATGATGTGAACTATTCTCTTTAGAAAGCAATGGAAGGCTTTCCATTATACTGATTTTTAGAAGTTGTTTTAAATAAAAAATTAAATAAATAAATAAATCTTTTCTGAGGTTCCAGAGCAGTGGGAAAGCAGAACCAATGGAAAAACATTTTGATGAGCAATCAAGTCTTGGGTAATGGATCCCACAGAATGATGAGATCAACAAAAGGAAAATACTCCATGTTAACTCTTCATAGATGAATAATTAATTCTATAAGAAAATAGATGTAGTAACAGATGACAGGATGAAAGCAGAGCCAGTAATCAGTTTGCATAGCTAAAAATATATAATTTACATAAAAAAGAAAGGATAAAGACCTAGATAAAATTTCAGCTGCTCTGGTACCTTTATTGGAACAGAAGTGAATCAAAGATTTCTTTAACAAAGAAATTTTACTCCACTGAGTAAGAGAATAACCAACTAAAATAACAAATATAACTCTGCCATCTCTCAAATATTTGCCTTAGTTGCAAAAAAAACTTATTCCTCATTCAGATTCTATCAGACAGTTACATTCAGTCTTGAAGTAATTCCAGACCATTCTCCAAGTCTCTAGAAGTCCTTGCTACTTCCACTTCCAAAATACAGAAATGCAGTCTGGACCCATACCTTCAGTAATTGCCTCAAGCTTCTATGTTACATAAGAAAGCTTTGATAGTGTAACATCTTTCCTGAGATGTCTCTCTGGACTGATGATGTCTAGTACCATTTTTTTTGTCCTCCCAAACAATGAAGTACTTCGCTAATTTTCTTTATCAAAGTTTGTGATCTGTCAACAACACTTTCAAGGGCCAATTACAATAACAGTAACAACAAAAAGCTCAGCATAGATACTTGCTGTTTCTTCATCACTGGTAAATTTACCAGCTCAACTTTCACCCCAAATCATAGGCAAAAAATTCACTGTTGGGGATGCTGTGTTCTAAGTAGCACTGTAATTATCCATACCTCTTCCATATATTTCTAAAATATGAGACTGGAAGTAGTAAAAGCCTGTCATGTTGCATCATCAAAAACTGGCTCTTTCAATCAGGGTTCATTAATCTCTTTAACAAGGCAAAACGATAGCACCATTAGTAACAGTATTTTAGTTGTGTACTTCATCAATGGGAAAAGTAAAGCTAACACATAGATAAATAAACCAAAAAGCTCCTCTTACACTTTTTCAGGCTCTCTAATTCCGAAACATTACAATTCAAACTCTACAATCAGATTATTTTCAGAAAAAATCTGAAAAGATTTTTTGAAGAACCCTTCAAAACAGGGTTCTGAGACAGCAGCAACTTTAACCAAAAAATAATTCAAATATTTTTCTGGCTGAGTGGTTGATAGCTCAACAGGGAAAACCAGGCACATTTCAGTCTTCAGCATTTACACAAGTTTTCCAACGAGCACAAGACATCCTGAAATAATGATGCTGCTGGCATGCTATACACATACTTCTCACTCACCACTTGAGCCACATTCCTTCTATTACTGTTTAACACAATATATGCCTACAGAAGATGAACCACAGAGACCATTCAGCAGTCACAGGAGCATAGGATAATTCGGGTAAGGGACCTCAGGAGGTCTTTAGCCCATCCACATGCTGAAATCAGGGTGAGCAAGGCCACATTATGCAAGGCTTTAGCCAGCCTGATCTTGAAAACCTCGAAGGACAGAAAACGCACAGATTCTTTGGGCGTCCTTTTCCAATGCTCAACTCTCCTTATAGTGAAAAAGTTTTTCCTCAGACCTAGTTATAACCTCTCATTTCAGTTTAAGTCCATTATATCTCATCCTTCCTTCACAACACTGAAAAGTCTGGCTTGAGTCTTTCTAATAATCTCCTCATAGGTATAGGAAGGCTGTTGTAAGGTCCACCCCAGCCAAAGACGTCTCTTCTCCAGGCTGAACGAGACCAATACCTCCACCTTCACTGAAATCTTCCCCATCTCCTGTTCTCCCTCTCCACCTAATCTGACCATCCAGAAAGACTTAATTTTGTTTCGGGGCTAAGGAGAAGAAAGGACTGTTGCGTCTTGCTACTATTGCCTTATAAATATATAAGCACTGAAAAGTAAATTAGCAAGAATATGCAACCTTGCTAAGTCTTTTGTATCTCAGTCATTGCTTCTTAGGGATAATATTAAAAATAGCAGTATGCATTCCAGATTTTAGCATATAGAATTATTTTGAGCAGATTTTTTTCTGTTCAACTGACTGGCAGTTCACCCTATTCCTTCTCCACAGCTACGGTTTTCAGGCTTTATTTATGCTATTTGAGTTTCTTGAATTACATCTAATTTCATGTTCTTAAAATTTCATGACTGCGATTAAGACTAGTGTTGCATATTAAAACACTTTTGAGCTGGTTAAGAGTTCAATACCCATAATGCTGCCTTTAAACCATATCTTATGCAGAGCAACTGAAACTATTCTTATAAAGAATTTAATCCTTATATTTAAAGGATTTTAAATCCTTCTGTCCTCCATGAATTTGAGCTTTGTTTTGAAGGATCATTAGTCAATTTTTGGACCTTCAGAAATTTCTTCTGGATCAGGGCTCAAAATAATTTTGTATACAAAACATGATGACATACTCTCTGGTACTACATGAATACAGAAGCCAGGAGGAGTAACTCAATACCTCTTTAATCTCTCTGCTCTTTAAAATTTGGAAAAAATACATTGATATATATAACCGTGAGACTACCTTTAAGGGTTCCATCACTTCCAGCTGGAGAGCAGACTGACTGTGGTGATCTCAAGGAAAAAGATGCAGCATTCCTTATTGAAGGATCGCCATCCTAAAGTGATAATAATAAAAAATTAACATTATGAATATGAATACTTGATAAAATAAAGACAGAAATTAGTACATATACTGATAAAACAGATTAGACCAAAAAAATACAGGAAATATTGGAAAAATATTTATTTACTTAAAAATCTTTGTGTTTAGACTGCTTTTAGATTGTTATATAGGCAATATTCCAAAACACATTCAGTCTTAAGAAGAATCTAGAACCAGTACATGCACACATAAATAGATCTATATATATGTCTTCACCTAAATAAGCACTTTTGGTTTACACTAAGATTCCATTTAGAACTTTGTTTTTACAAGCACTTACAGTAAAGAGCTGAAGAGCAGATACATGATCTCTGTACAATACCAACAAAGAAACTGAGAATAAAATGTAGATTTTTAAAACAAACACAATTTTTTCACTTAACCTACCCTTAAAACTTATGCCACCTTACTTTACAGTTAAACAAATTAACACTTTGTATTTATATCCTCCAGCAGATACACATCAGGACTGAGTAAAATCTCTAGCACTCAACTGCAGCAGCTGAGATAGTCTCATGTAAAACACAACTGGAGTGACTTTAGCTTGTTATTTCCTGTCTCAGCAGTTAGACAGGAAGCTTCTCAATGGTACTATGAAGCACTTTCCCAATAGAGCAAACAAGTTCGACTGTCTTCTCAGTTTTACACAGAACAACTTGCTTCAATGGAACCTAGAATTTGACAAACTTCTTCATAATATAATATTGATTACAATGTAATAATGTCCCTGCTCCGCCTTCAAGAATGTAAGTGTGACATTTTTATCCCCACGCCATCTTAAAATTAATTATGAAACCCACTATTCAAATTCCTATTTAACATTCTACTTGGGTTTTTATTGCTTTCATGGAGCCCTCTGCTGGTCAGGAGTTTACCCATTCACTCAATGCCCTAACCAGATTTAAACTTCTATAGAACAGTACTTGCCATTTTAAATAGTGTTTTTTATACAACATCTATGGGAATGTTTTAGGAAAGAACAAACTAACAACCCCATATCTGCAAAGAGACAATTTCTATAATTAGAAACAAATTGCAAAGAGTAAAGTCATGCAAAAAGTCTCCAAAGAAGTTCTAAGGTTATTTAATTGGTTTCCTAATTAAATTGGTTGTTTCAGTAGATAATATGCTAACATGGCTTCTATTGAGGTATCTGAATACATGCAGATTTTTTATATATTTTTTTTCCCAAATGTGAATTTTCTGTCTGATAAATACCTTTTCTCCTTTTGACCAATTTCAACCCAAATAATAAAATGTTAGAAGGCTCAACTGTAATTACGTATGAAAATAATCAGCAGCTGGTAGTAAGTTAGAAAGCTAAATTGGCATTTCATTGCATAGATAAGTAAGTACACACTCCCTCTGACAACAGCCAAACAGCCAATTTCCACACGCAAAGCCATAGACTAGATAGAGTTACGCCTTGTGAAGATGCAGCTGACATTGCTTAGGGAATGGAAAGAGTTTGAAATTTGCAGAATGAAGGTGCTTACATGTCAAAGAATATAAATACATAAGAAACCAGATTTCAACAATTTCACCACCCATGGGCTCTTGGAAAACAATTTGATTAGATTATTTTTTTTTCCCTTCCACAACAATGCATCTAAAACTCAGGCTGTGCTATTAATTACACTTATTTTTGCCACAGTGCTTGCAAAAAGAGTTGTTACCACATGTGCAAAGAAATCTAGTATTTAGATTCAACACTAAAAAGAACTCTATCTTAAACTTGTATGTTGTTATTGTAAGTCAAACTGAATTAATTTCCCAATGAAATTACTCATTAACCTAACACACTGAAATTATGGAGCTGATTATTTTTTTTTTCAAACCTCTTATTTTTGACTTATAACAAATCTCCCAAACCCCCTAAATATTGGGAAAAAAAAATGTAGTAAGTTTTTGGCATGTAAGTTTGCCAAGGACATAGGCAAAGATGACTTTTAGTAAATTAACAGCCTAACAAACTAGCTAAACAGACTGACTAGGTACATGACCTTTTAGGTACACATGCCATTCCTACCATAACTGACAAATTTTCAGAAGTGCTCTTTTAGTCTCCTAGTTCAGATCTAACCCTAGCCCTAGCCACTAACCCACACCCTTTAAAATAAGACCACATATGAGATTATGTGAAGTTTTTTACTTTTCCTAATTTCATCCAAATGAGTATCACAAATGGTTTCAAAGGAACATGAAATCTAGAAAAAAATAAATCTCACACATTGAAGTTTCATGTTTGAGAGTACAAATCTGAAATTGAAATATATTTTCAGTGGTTTTATACATCAACCACACCATAAGTAAAATATCTGACTTCTAAGGCAGCTAAAAATATACTTGCTTTATCATAGTAAATATTGGCTTTGTCATAATAAACTGATTTATCATAGTAGACTGATTCAGGCAACATACATCACTACTTAGTCTGTGCACCATCTGTAGGTAGTCTTCATTTGAGCCATGCCTAGAATTATCAGCATGATGATTAGCTGAATTTCCAGACAACTGACTTGAAACTTTATTTTCATGGAGATTTCTCATCCCGGCTGTGACAATGGGACTGGATACTGAAGCTGAAATACAGAAAAATATAACTATAAAAATACATTCACACACTCATTAACTGTTAAAAAGTTTCAGAGAAAACCCCGTAAGAGTGGATATTAACGAGTTGGATGCAACAGGTCTGGAATCAGAATAAGAATTCAACTTTTTGATTGAATCCTTTTGCCACAAATGCCTTGAATAAAATTAGGTAACTAAGATTTACATTTTCAAGAGGATTTAAAACCTAAATTCTGTGTATGGATTAGGCAAGTTCCTTGCCATATCTATCCTAATTCCAGTCAGCATCATATTCTTACTGGTTACAGAAAACCATTTTCCTCTATACAATTTATATTCACTCCCTTAGTAACTTCCAACATGTTGATGAGAAATACAATATTACATATAGAACAGCCACATATATTCTAAGCACAATGCTAAACTTTAAGAACAAATGACTTAAAAGAGTACAAAAATAATTCTATCTACCATTAAAAAAATGCTTACTTTAACAGTGTTCATGTTGTTTGTGATTCTTTGTTCTCTCCCCTTTTGTAAAAACAAATGCATTCATTCTGAAGGTCATCTTTGCCACTTACTGCATACCTTGAGCATAACTCTAGCCAACTTTTCATTAGTCAATACTACAAAGGTTTGGTGAGGCTAAATACGCTGGCAGCAAAACATATGTTACACTGGCAAAAATGAGGTTTTCACTAGTAAACATAAATGACGGCCATAGCTAACAGATAGAAGTTTTTGGGTTGTTCAGATTTTTTCTATTGCCATGCATATATTACATCTGTGCAAAATGGGGGGACACAGGGGAGCAATGCAACATGAACACACGTTTTACATTTTCGTTTTCCTTTTTATGCTTTTTAAATAAACTGTGGTAAAGAGTGATATACTACCACTCTGTACAGGTAAGAAAGCAAAGCTTAAAAATACCTGCCAACTCAAAGATTTGTATTAACCATATGACTCCTTCAAAGAAACTAGAAAGCCATGAAACATGCATATGAAGGTAAAGAGAACATGAGACAGTAGAATAAAAGAGACAGCTCAGACTTACCTTGCTGCATCTGAGGATGTGGTGTATAACTTGGAGGATGTGAATATGGCATGTATCCTGCAGGGCTTTGAGGAGCATATGGACTAGGCACCGGACTGTTCTGTTGTGCCAAAAATCTGTTACCGGAGCTTGTCTGTGGTGGCACAAACCGGCTAAAAATAAAATTTTTAAAAAGCTTTTAGAAGTTGGAAAAGCAAATTTAGACAATTTATTATTTCTTTTGGAATATTATACATTCAGAGCATCACAACTTCTTTAAAATACTAAATTCCAGCACAATCAAGAATAGCCCTCAAAAGCATAATTTTAAGCTATCTATACCTTTATTACTTAAACGTAACAGCATAGATACTGTATTAGTGGAAGAAAAGAATAGAATAAAAAGTGTTGATAAGATCTCCGCTTAGGCAAAGGAAACAATTACACAAATATGTGCTAAAACAAGATCTGCAATTTCCAAAAGTTACGTCCTAGACGTCTGAATAAAAGTGACAGCTAAATTTTAATAAAAAACTACATCACTAGGATTATCAAGGAGCCATCTGCGCTAAATATGATTTTTTTCAGTAAGACTTCCAAGATCTTCATCTGGCAGATCTGTTCTGCCGAGACAGAGGAATATGTAGGCAATTTGGTAGGACTTGTCCCAAAGTTCACTGATAAAACTTAATTCTTTCACTGGCTTTATCTTAGGCTCATCCTACATATAGGAAGTCATAAAAATAACATAGGCTTGTAACAATAACAAGCATATTATAAGTTAAATTCTTATATGAGCTTTTCAAAATAAAATAAACCAAATAAACACTGCAGAAAGTACATTACATGCTTTCACACCTCTCGGTTCTAGATAGCAACTCTATGAAGGTAAGCTTCTATAGAAAGAAACAGGAATGTATTTAACACAAGGACTTTGCAAGGATTTTGAGAAGACTTTGTAATATCCATGATTCAAAAAACCTTCTTCGATATCCCTTTCAGATTTAAAAGTGAAAAGGCATAATGGTTTTTGTGAAGATACAGAGCATTTCATTTGCCAAAACAATTACAATAATGAAATGAAATGCGAAATAAGTTATTTTAGTAATGATATCTAATAAACTGAAGATGAAATCTGTTAAAACCTAGTAACTGGGTTGAAACTACATGCAGAACTCTTTCCTCTAGTCCAGAGTACTTTATTATATTAATAAAAGCCTTGATTATAGGTACATGTTACTTGCCAACGCTCAGAAGTTTAAAGAGAGCCAGAAAGTAGACAAGGATGCTGCTGGAACACTGGCCAAACTCCTGGGCCTATCCTCCTCTGAATGGCTTTTTGTCTGTTACAGCAGCACCCCATGTTTTTACAAGCCTTTTTTTCCCACCCTCCTGTCACACTGGTACTGTTATACATGCTAGAACACATTAGCCTCTTCTTCCTATCCTCATCTCACCAGTATCAGCCTCTGCCACAGGTTGAAAACAGCTGGAGGGTAGGAGGTAGGAGGACTCATTAAGCAGGAAAGAAATTTTGCCAAAATTATGATAGGGAAAGATTGCAGAGAATCATGATTCATCCTTGGAATACAAGGCTTAATTCCACGTCAGAAACATGGGGGTTTTTCCAACTGAAGAAACTCACCCTGCTGTCAGACAAATGCAAAATTTGTCTTGACACTGGCCACCTTCCACGCACATACTTGCAGCAACAATTGACTGCACTGTAGGAAGAATTTGCAGTCCACTGTCCCTCCCACCCCCTTTAAAAGAAAGCATTACCTGGAAGGGCTATGTGAAATAGTGGTTTGTTGATAATTGGAAGATGCAGGACTACCACGCATGGAATTTTGAGAAATATTGAACTGCGACATCATCATCCCTATTAAAAAGAAGATAGCAGCATTACTTTACACACAATCCTTTTTTAATCAATTAAGTCTCTAATTTCAGAAATTATTATATACAAAGTGATTATAAACTTTATGGACATTAAAATCATCTACCCACAACTGTCAGAAAATATAAGTGACTGAGTGAGTGTAAGATGTCCGTTTTACAACATAACATAAAAAAGTGTTTCCTAAAGCAGCATTAATTCAGTTGTAAATATTAAACATAGTTCCTTCCTCTGTTCCTTAAGAGCTTCCCAAGCCAAAATGTACTAGTAACAGAAATGTTTTATAACGGGACATATATTCCACACTGCAGGTGTGCTAATGAATAAAAGATCTGGAAACTTCACAAGTCAGAAGAACACAAGTAGCTTATCTCCCATTCTTAGAGCAAGTATAGTGACATTCATCTCGGGCTAAGTGCTACAAGATATTCTCAGCACTCCCATAATGCCTTAGTGGTTCCTTTCTACCCAGGGATGAAAGCTTTCTATTCTACCTCCACTACACTTATAAGGAATGTTATAAAAGAAGGTGCTGGAACATTTCAATTGCAAAACAAAACTAATAACCCAACTGTAGTGTGCCACAGCCTGTAGATCCCCACAGTCATGGTTTGGGAATTCAGAAGTTGTACTAGCTGGCAAGCCACAAGTACCAATGTACTTCAAACTAACTAATTTAAGGGGCATTTGGACAATGCCTATAATATTTGCTTTAACTTTCGGTCAGCCCTGAAGTGGTCAGGCAGGTGGGCTAGACCACTGTAGATCCCTTCCAAATGCAGTACTCCATTCCATTCTAACACCATTATTAGGAAGAATTTAAAAGAATCTTTTTTTTTTTTTTCCTCTCTTCAATACAGGTATAAAGAATTCCCTAACAACAGTATGGCACTGGAAGTTGAAGTGACGTAGAAACACCAAAACTTAAATGAATTTTAAATTATTTTAATGACAGAACTGAATGTCTTGCAGCTAAAACAATGTCACCATTCACGTGCACACTGCAGCTTGGGAAGCCACAGCAAATGCTCCACAGCCATGGGTAAAAGCACATCAGTAGTACAAATGTTTTAAACCAAAGATTAGACAGAAGGCTGACAAAAGTCCTCATTTCAGACAGTCTAGCAGCTGACAATTGTTCAATTGCTATCACCGATTTCAAATACTGTAACATCCACACCAGCAAAATTAGTTTCAGAAATCCTCCCTGTCACCCTTTTCTCTTCCCCTCTCCCTAGCAGGGAAGAGATGTGACAATCCCCCAGGAATGCAGCCGTTACTACCTCCCAGTAGGTGTGAAGTGCTACATTCCATGTTTATAAGCACATGAAACCAAGCCCAGAGCAGGAGTGGAAGTCCCATGTTGTGCTGTTTCACTGTCCCACGTATCAGAAGCGGACTCTTAACTCCTGTTTCCTTAACACAAACTCCCAGTTTTGACCATAATTTTTTTACTTAGGAAGAAGTGATATGCATAAATCCATTCTAGCATTCTTACTAAATGCCAAAGAATGCCCTACATAAAAACACAGGTCAAGGTCACAGAAAGTCTTGCATGATTAAATTGTATTACAGCATCATGCATGCCTAAGTCAGGACTGCTCACCAACAGGTGATTTTTCAGTTAAATATATACTCTTATTGAAAGTATATGTCTGCAAAATTTTTTCCTTTTACTGCATATGTGCACTTGAATTAAGTGAAAAAAAAAATCCAAGTAATTGATGTTTATGAAAAGATGCGTTTGATTTTAATTGCCAAAATTCACAAGTTCTGGTAAATAACATAAAGTGAGTATTATTGAATATATTGAATATTATGAATTTCTGAACCCTAACCAATGCTACAAATACTAACCTATTGCAATATACTACTTTAGCTCATCTTCCAACACATACCTGCTGAAAGACAAGGTCGAAGTTTTGAGAAGGAAAAGAGAAAAAAGTATTATGAAAACCAAAATTAAATAATATCTTAATTTTAAATAAATAATTATAAAGAAATTCACTTCATTCATACACTAAGATGCAAGGCAGATGTAGCACCTAGAATTTTCTACACCATCTGCTGAAAAAGGTCTACAAGTAAAATTAACATTTTGCCCTTGTACAAAGGTAGGTCTGATGCCACATGGAGATGCGAGTCTGTTAAGACAACCTGGTAATAGAAAACAATCTGAAAAATCTAACTAAAAATCTAACCTGTATGAAGACTGTTTCAACAATGGGACTGTTATCAAAAGGTGGGGAATACTGATGTTACGTTACCTGGAACGAAATATGCCAGCAATGGCGAGGGATGACAGTGAGGGATGCCCAGTGAGGACATAAAGCAAAATAAGTATTCACATAATACACCCTTCTTACGCTATTGATCACAACTAAAACCAATTCCTGCTTTAAACTCAGTGTTAAGCTATGGATCAATAAGAACTTGGGAAGAAACCCCAGCACAGAATTCTGCTTGAGCTTCACCTTATATTCACAAGAATTCAAAACATAGTATTTAGTTTTCTAGAGATTTCCTGACAAACTGTAACCAAGACTTTTATTTCACATTTAATGGAATTCTTTAGTCGGGTGATCTTCCTGTTCTTGTACCAGCACTGAAGGCTCGAAGAACTGAATTTGAGTCCACTTTGTCCATACTAATGCTGGAATGGACACTGAAAGTATCATAGTGCACAAACCCATCCCAGGCTGAGTAAATAGACAGGGGGTCCTGATGACTTTGTTCCTTATCAACTGTGAGCATTACAAATAGTGTCTCACAATACCAAATTCTGACTTTACCACACGCTGGACTCAACAGAAGCTGAATGAATTCAGAAGGAAGACAGTAGGGAAAACAGAAGAGATGAATTTGAAATACTAGAACTGTGTCTGAATTTCATTCTTCCAGCTGGCAAAATGCATTACATAAGATCTCTGCCAAACCCTCAACTATTCTACAAATCATGACTCTACACAGATTACAGCATCTGTTCAGAAAGCAAAGGAAAACCCAGCCGTTGCTGCCCAAACACACCAGTATACCCTCCTTTCACCTTGGGGATCTGAACATGACATAGTAACAGCTAATAAGGCTATCCCCATTTGCCAGCATTGAGCTGAAAGATCCATCTATATCTCGATAAGAGTATGGCCTTTTTCCACTTAAAGTCACACTTCACCTAGCTTTACAATTCCAGGGCTTTCTTCCTCTCAAAATACTTTGTCTGCAGCTATGCTTTTCTCTTCTTCCCCCTTTATTTCCAGTTTTCCAATTTTACACTTACATTACAATGTTTGCACTCATACAAGTACTCAGAATTATGTAAAATAAAATTAAATATTCAAAGAAATATTAAAGTCTGATATCTTCTGGTTCTCTGAAAACACCTTGTTAACTTTACTAAAATGACATCAACTGTTCTTTTAAGTTTCATGTTGAATTATTTTTTATTCTGTATTAATACCTTCCTCTGAGCATAGGCCAAAGCACATTTACTAGCACATTTAAAGATAGAGGTGCTTTTATTTCATTAAGGATTATTCTTAACCTACTGAATCAACCCGCAAAAGGACTTCTCCTTGTGAAGCACAGAATTAGCAAAAATTAAAAAGAAATTAACTAGCTTTGTCTTCTTTCAAAAGCCTCTGCTGGAACAGAGAATTTCAAAAATGATGTCTCCTTTTGCACTGGCAAAACTTATTCTCTTCTACAAAACTGGTGGAAAACTCTAATTCAAGCACATGTTTTTCTGGGACCACTCTGCAAACTGGCAGGACAATCACAACTCTTCCCACAGCTGGAAAAATCATACTCTGCCACAGCTACTACTAAATGCGGGATCAGGAGATTGTTTCCAGAGCTAAAATTTCAGGATACATGTACCAATGAACTTACAAATATTTAGCACTGCCTTTCACATTTTCATTCCAGGAAATTTTTGTCTTCAAGGAACTTTACATGTGCTGTCCTTAGCTAATTATTTTCAAATATTTTATGGCTTTTTACTCACAAGCCTAGGTGAATGAACCTCATAATCTCATTTTATTTTTTTTTCCCCTCCAAAAGCACACCAGACTTCCTATCCCCTGTGGACTCCCATAACAGTTCCACCTATATCTCTAAAGTACTAGCAAAGCTTTACCCCTGCACCGCAAAAATTCTGGAAATTTTCATATTCATTTCATATTTTGGTATTTAAAGAATATATTTCAGGTCAAGTCTCCAGATCTGCAATGGATACTATCCAATTAACCCTTTGCCTGGTCTCTCTCCTTCTTCATCTTTGCTATCAGCAGTATATCTCACTACACGTCAGAAGAGAATTAGCTGTCAAAACAGTAAAATGTGCTGGGCATCAAAAGTTGCTGAGACAAAGAAGGCAGGGAGGATCTGTTTAGTATGATTCATTCAACCCCAGAACTATTAAGAACTACTACTGTAATGATACACTATAAGTGTACAGATTTTGTCACGGTTTGAGGTAAAACCAAACCAGTTTTGTGTTCTGTAATTTTGCATTTTAGTTAGGCCTCCTCTAACTCTCTGAAATTAACAGCATATTGTAGAGAAAACTGCTCTTTCTCAGGATGATAAGACCAATGTTTGGGCTACAATGCCAAGGAACAGAATGCAGAGAGGCCATGCTTAGACTTATTGCGATAACAACCAAGGTCAGCCGATTTTTGTTTTTTCGCCCCTTAGAGAGTCAGAAACGGAAAATTCATAAAGGGGTCCCACCTATGGGGAGGAACAGACAGAACAGATGACCCAAATCTGACCAACTGGAGTATTCCATCCCATCTGCCCCATGCTCAGTATAAAAGCTGAGGGATCAAAGGGCCAGCCCTTCTTCTTCCTCTCCGGCCCTCTTCTCCGGCTCTCCTGCTTCTCCTGCTCCTCTGGCTTCTACCAAGATGGCCGACGTCCGAAGAGGACCCTGTCTGATCATCTGCCTTTGATCCCGATCTGTGTGTGCCTGACTCCAGAGGTGGAATTCAGTTCCCATCCGTTGCTGAGTCCAGTCTGGGACTTCCCCAGTGCCTGCCGGTGACGGGACTGGTATCCTGGGACCTTGATACGGTTTTGTATATTTTGTATCTATTTCATTATTTTCTTCTTTTTTTAATATTAATGCTTCATTAAAGCAGTTTAGTTTATTCTAAACTGCTCTCTCTCTCTTTTTCTCTTCCTCTCTCCTCTTCGGGGGGGGAGGGGAGGGCCATCTCTCAGTCCGGTTGCAGTGATTTTGGCTGAAACCACGACGGATTTATTGGTGCCCAACGTGGGGCACGACCCAAGCTCTGATAAGATTGTTTGAATAGTTTGAATTCCAACTTGCTCATAGGAGAGCGGATAGCTTACATCATGTCATTCCTATAGAACATTGTGTATGGTGTTTTTAGAGAGCTTTGTATGAAGTTCATTGACGCGGTGGTGTTTAACTGGCCGAATATATTGAAGGGTTTATTTGTTTTTTGTGTTTGGATGTGTTGGGTCAAGCGTGCTATGTTTGTGTGGATTTGCCTCCAGATGTACAATGTGATCACTTGGATTGTTCTGATACCTGAATATCTTGGGCATCGGTGGATTCTGTTGCTAATTACACCTCTTTTCACCTGGGGAAAGTCTGCCCTGCCTGTTAGTGATCATCCCAAAACAATACTAACAGAATTAGGGAATGGAAAACCTGTGGGCTCTTTGGAGAATTATTGTGATGGTCACTTAATTGTGACAGTGCTGCTGTTTGTACTGAATGTAACGCAGGCAGTATTCACCGTTAGGTGTGGGTGCAGCAGTGAGCGTTACGCTGCACGCAGTGTTGCTGCTCAGACACGGGTGGGATCAGAGACAGCAGAGACTCAG
>JAOTQQ010000019.1:13639243-13663529 GCA_026546715.1 Gallinago undulata | reverse complement strand
CCACTGTCCATGTCACTGACAAAGATGTTAAATAGTACTGGTCCCAGTACCGACCCCTGAGGAACACCACTCGTTACTGACTGCCACTTGGACATAGAGCCGTTGACTGCAACCCTTTGAGTGCGGCCAGCCAGCCAGTTCCTTATCCACCAAGCGATCCATCCATCGAATCCATGACTTTCCAATTTTGAGAGTCATGGATCGTTGTAGTTTCATGCAGTAGAGTAAGGACATTCAGCATATACTTTAAGTTTTCTACTCTCATCTCCATATTTAGCTTGTGCTCCCACTTTGTATGGTCAGGGTAGATTAAAAAAAAAAAAAGCCAATATACCCCACTCAGAAAAAACCCAAACAACCCAAAAGCCAATTTAAGCCACTAATTTAATTCTCAGTTTATTCTTCTCATGTATTCATATTTCTATGTAAGTCATCTTTCTCAAGAAAAGGTTAGTATCCTTGATTGCTACCATCACTAACATGTCAATTCAGTCAATATTCCTATTCATAAGTCTTGGTAAAAAGATTTAATTAAAACACGCATCACAATATTTCAATCAGATCATAAACGAGCACACTACACTTCAGGAGGGCACAGCTAGGTCTACAGATGTAACAAGGAAGTGTACCATATAAGAAGCCTTGACCAGATGATTGGCAGAGGTACACAGACAAGAAGAGAGTAAGCCAGAAGAGGCCAGAAAGCTAGCTATACAGAAAAGTCACTTTCCTGGGTCCACAAAAACAAGCTGACTCTTAAGTTCAAGTTCCAAGGCTGATTACAGCTCTGAGAAAGGTTTTAACTGAATCATTAGAAATACCTTAAGAAAAAAACTTAAGTGAAATATACTCTGTTGTCTCTATTATATTTTGAAATTCTTTATTAAAAAAAAAAAGGGGGGAGAGACTTCCAGTACTTTTTCCCCTATATAATGTATATCATTATTTCATTTAGACATAATTTGTAATCCAAATATAAGTGTATAATAAATTAAAATAGCTAGCTTTAAAATACTTGCATCAGATTACCTTGAATGTGCCAAAACTTGGGAAAATTAGTAAGATTAGCAAAAAATATTCATTACAACAGTATAAATTCAGCTAGTTAACTAGACTACTCTACTGCCTTTGGTCATCATGTCCTCCATGTTTTTAAGGCAACAGGACTTGCCCATTCCAGTGCATTCTTTTCACACAGAGAAAAATATGGCAGAGCAGTTTCAAGCCTTTCTTTTTCAGCTGTTCCTGAGTTGCTAAACATGAGATAAATATGACAGATAAAGAAGCAAATGCACCTAATGCAAGGGCTAATCCCTCCAAAGGTAGTTCAGTGTTTCTGAACTCTTGCACCAGGAGTGTGGTCAGTTATTTCGGCCAGTTAAGTACTTTGACTTTCTTTAGAACTTTACCTGCAAATACTTAATGCTGGAAAACTCCCCATGGACTGGAAACTTATTATTTGCAACCTGATGGTCCATTATTAGACATGCATAATGATACACATATACACATCTAAACATATATACACATCTAAATACATAAATGGTATCTTCCAATTTGATCTTTCAGATTATCAGAAGCGGAAAAGAAGTGGGTTTTTTTCCTCCAATACATTTTTTAAATACTTTTTTTTTTTTTACTGTAGGGAATTAAATTCAATTGCTGGGTATATACTTTCAGTGTCTCTTAGAAAGTCTCCAAATTTCACCAGTATAATAATAAAAATAAGAGCTCAGAAGAAGCACCTGAGTCACTGAGTCCAATTATTCTCAGACAGACAACTGACCTGTAAATTCTTTCTTACAGTTTATGAACGAGATGCATCTTTGTCCCAACTGCTCTTATTGCAGTGGTTGTTCACATATTTGCAGTTCACATTATAACCATTTAGTTTTGTGCCACTACCAGCTTTTAATGTAAATAGTTCCTTTCCTTTCCATGCATTTTGTCTTCCTGATATTTAAAAACAGTACACACACCTTATCTACTCCTATTGTAGGCTGAACTGCTAAGAAAGAAGGCTTACAGGTTCAGCTGCTTATTTCTATTCTAGCAGCCATTCTTTCCACCTATTAACTAGAGCAACTTTTTATACCATGTCCAAAACTAAGGAACTAGGTTTCAAGCGTATTCAGGATATTACACAACTCTCTTTAGCTAGTTGAGCATCAGTCTAATCCTCTCTCTCCCTCTCTCTGATGACATGTATGTTTTAGAGAAGCATTTTATCCTATATATACACTTTTCTTTATCTGTGGGGTACCTAGATATGCCACTGAATGATATTCTGAACAAAAGATGAATTCCTATCTTTTCTTTCAGGTGTCCTGAAGGGTTTTTTTTTTAAAAGTACATTTCATTTCATGTTTAAATTAGTATGTTCTATTTGAATAGATTTTTAAAATTTAAGCAATTACAAAATTAACATTTTTCAAGCCAAATCTGACTTTAAGCAGATTTACATTTAAGAACTTTTAAAATAGAACTAATTTTAGTATTTTTAAAATGCAAGTATTTTCTGAAGAGGTAAACAGCATAGCAGACACACACACACACACAAAAAAGAGTACTTACGGTCTGTAAGACTAGCAATCCCTGCAAGAGTAGTGATGGGAACATGAGGCATATCCCCATTCATCCTGAAGTTCTGGGATAGTAGTGCCTACACAGATATTTTAGTTCAGGTGCCAGCTATCATTACTTCCCATCTCCCAAGCACTGAAATAAAAAGAAAAAAAAAAAAGAACAAGAACAAAAACAAATTAAAATTCTCAGTTTACTTTTTTAGAATTTTAAATTCAGTAATATAAATGAAACAGACGCCAAACCCTCAGCTGCATACTAAGTAGTTTTTGTCAAGAGTGGGTAAAACAAAAATATCAAATGGTATTAAGCAATCAAAAGCCAAGTCTCAGAAGCAGAGTCCTTCACCAAAAAAAGATACAGCAAGAAAATTTGCTCAAGTTGTACAGATTGGTAACAAAATGTCTGTTACTTCATACTGCAGTGGATAGCACTTAATACATAACCAGTTTAATTCGCTGCTATATTCACTTCCCAGTTTTGAAGAAGGAAATATTTTTCATATAGAATAAGCTAGCAAAACCAAAAGCATTAATTTACAGATGCAAAAATCAAGGAGTAAACAAAGTGAAATATACAAAATCTTAGTATATTTTAAAAGTAGTAGCCATTTCAAAATTGATCTCATGAAACTACTACCAGAAACTGAATCACCTCCTCCACAAAAAGAAAGGTTTAGCCATCAGTAAAGTAGCTCATTTATTTCCTGTAAAACAGCATAGTTTATATTCAACTACTGAAAAAGGAATTTGTTCACTCATTTTTCACTAACTATGAAGATCCCAATGGTAACAAAGTCCACACTGCTAAAAATAAAAAACAAACCAAAAAGAGTCATCAAAATAATTTCAAGTCAGTTCTAAAACAAGAAAAATTTACAAAGATCTTACATTACAATCCACTATTATACTAATGAAATGACAAAAATTAAATATGATACTTTCTGAAGACAAGCAATATAAATTAAAGGCATTTGATATATATGCAGTTACCTATTATAGGCAGGCATCTGTGTCAACAGTTCAAGAAACAGTAAAAGGACTTCTTCTATAAGCATTTATGTTACCTACCAAAGGGGCTGAAATCACAATGCTTACTTTACAAGGCAACATTTTGATTATTACATATACAATACATAGAAACCAAAAGATCACTGCCATTTCCTTAGTAATGTTTATCTTACTCTTTCTTTTGGCATATCAATGACAATATATAGGACACCACTGCTAATAAATATGTATAGATTCCAAGGGAGACAAGGAAACAATGTCACAAGTCTTTTCCCCGCTCAAAGTTCCCATGAACCCCTGAAGTTAGTTTTACAAAGTTTTCCTAACAACACACAACTGAATTTTTTGAAAAAAATACCAACACCAAGGTTAAACAACTGACAATGAATTGACTTCCTTTGCTGCACCTGCCACAGTTCCATTCTCACCACTAAATTACACTTGCTTATTTATAGTGTAGTACAGAATAAGTACAAAAATCTCGTTAAGGAAATGCCTCCAAATATATATTCTGTACACGTTGTTATGCCTGGGTTTTTAATGCAATAGAAAACAGCTTTCATACACCCAGAGCAGTTCCAAATACTACTTGATACTCAAGGTTTTTTTACCCCAAATGAATACCAATATATGCAGAATTTCAGTTGTTTCTTAGTGCCATAAGTAAGCAATAAGAGAAGAGAGAAAAGAAGAAAAGAGAGAGGGCAGAGGCCAACTTTCCTCATGAGTCTGCAACAGTAAACCCACAGGAGGTAGGTAACACTTCTAGAATTTAAGTTTTCATTAAGAAGTTAGTAATTAAAGAAATTAAGCAACACCTTCCACACATAAATTGTATGTACAATAAGAAGGTTATGTCTGATGGTCTCTCCTCTCCTGACTGAAACTGCATTATACTTGACTAAGGCCACATCAGTAATCAGTATTATTGGAAATTCTCTACGTAACATGGAAACAAAACAACAACAAAAATAATCTGTTCACTTTCCCTTCCTGTTCACCTGGGAAAGCTGTAAACATCAGAAGCTGTCGCTACTAATTCAAGTTCTTTCCAAGTATTATTGCTACAATAATAAAATTATACAGGCATTCAATGGGTAAAATTCCTCCAAAAGAAGGCACTTAAATTAGAAACATCCTCCGCAGATACATGATATGATAAGAAACGTAAACTGGCAAGAGCCAGACCTGAGACTGGAGCAAGTGCAGTGAGCAAGGACGGTCAGGGGAAGAGAAAACATTCTTTCTAAGAGTAAAGTAGAAAGGGTTGATTTGTTTAGCTAACAAAACAAAGGTCAAGAGGGGATGTGGTTGCTCTCCCTAACGCAAAGAAGGTTACAAAGGAAGAATGCTAAAGAGCATTGCTAACACAACAGTTAATGGGGGCATGAATGCAAGTAAGAACAAAATCAGAACAGAGCTTCTTACCATAAGAGTAGCCACGTTGTGCAACAGCCTTCAATTAGGAGTAGTAGAAATATGCAACACCATTACTTTGAAGATGGATCATACAGATGTTACAGAAAGGATAGGATGTGGTTGCCTGCACTGGCTTGGAACTAAGCACTGCGATTCAACAAGTCTGGCTCTTACACTATGAAGTTTTTTTAAGTATGACGATGTGAGTAAACAGATGAGAGTGTTACCAATGACAGGCTTCTGCTCTGTTTATAACCATATGCTAACTAAAATACTGTTTGATTCCTACTAACCTGCTTACTGTGTGAGAAAATACTTAATTACATAGCTTCTTGCTCTGTGAGAAAATAGTTAGTCACTGAGTGATAATGAGGAGACTGCTAGAAGTAGTTAATCACTTCAAGGTTCTCTCATATGTCAAAATAGGTACTCCTATACCAATTAGGACAGACCTGTGGCTGCTTCAAGGAATATCCTTATCATCTAGTTAGACTAGATGATCTTAAAAGGTCCCTTCCAACCTAGGTGATTCTGTGATCCTCAAGAAGTTGGCAAACTTGCAGTAAACTTTCACTGTCCTGAAATGATTTAATACCTTAAATGGATAATGTGAGGAAGGGTATCCTCACCCAAACAACCACTGTGGACCTCATATCTGCGCAGAAGTGTTTTACTACTGCTGCAAAACATTTAATACATGTGCAAAAAGGCTATTCAGTCATTGTGATGAATATGTAAGCCCAGGTAGAGTTATGTATTAGGTAGGTGGAATTATGAGAATTTTTGCATATAACTCATGGGTCAATATCCCTGGTAGGGTGTTCTAGATTTGTGGATTTCCACCTAGCACCCATCAAATAAAGCAATGTCTCCTCTCTAAACCACTTGGGGTTTCGAGAGCTTTTGTCCAGGTAACAAGAGTAAAGAAAAGACAAGAATGTGACTGATGGGATTAAGTGATGGCATTAGTTTATACAACAAATACTATATGAAGAAACTACATAGGAAAATCTGGGTCCAAATATTACATCAGTTGTGTTGAGAGCAAAACTGCATCTCTTATACAACTGGCAACTAAGGTGAGATTCAATTCCAGAACTAGAGACTGAGATCCAGTGAAACTAGAACTCAAACTTGGTGTCACTCATATTAATAAACTCACTCATTTAAGGAATTTAAAATATCAAGCGATTAGAGGACAAAAATTGACAGCTCAAGACAAGATAGTTTCTTTCATACGAAACACCACATCATGCAACAATTAATGGCTTGACTGACAGAGAAGTTTTGTTGTGGTTGGTTGCCTTTTCTTTTCCATTCCCCAACTGTAACAAAAGTTAAAAGTACTACATAGTAGCAGCTCACAAATAGTCAAGAAGAATCAACATTTTTCAATATTTAGAAAATTTTACATTATCAGCTTTGCACAGTAACTATTACCAGTAGCACTGCATTTCTACCTCTAGACTGAAAAAATGAAACTATTAGTTGTATTAGCTGAATCAAGAAAATCAAAGAACTGCTGCATTGTAAAGCTTTAAACAATGCAGAGTGCATTGTAGCAGTTCAAACAGAGCAGTAGAAACCAAATTTACATATATACAAATAAGTCTTGCTTATTCAGTAAAGATGTATTTAGGCTTTTGTTTCTTTATAAGAAACAATGGATATCATAAAAGATGTTTCAGGGAGGAAGAAATTGCAGTGAACAATGTAAGCGACACAAAGAATCCCCAGTGAAATGGCAGTATATATTGAGAATAAAATATGAACAAAGTATCGTCATAATACACAATAATAAAGTGAAGCCAAGCCTAGACTGCAAGGAATATAATATTTTAAAAGTTTTTGCTGTGGAGATTAAGAACAAATTTAAAATGCAACTTCTGTATATTATCTTGTGCCTTTTTTTTGTCAATTATGTATATTCTCCTTTACCCGCAAATGAATATTCCAAAGAAAAATCCTATCTGAATGTTAAATTTAAAATGCTGTGGGTTGTTGGGTTTTGGTGTTTTGTGGGTTTTTTTCTACTCTGCATTTATGAAACATTCCTCCTCTTCTAGTTTCCTTAACAAAAATACCCAGTTCTTCCACAGTTTAGCTATGTGCATATATGAGAATGGTGGAAAACAATCTGTGTAAGTGCAGTAAAACACAGGCTCAGCAGTAATGCAAAGATAAGTAACCAACCTCAGGATTCAGAAATGTGCTATGTACAGTCCATGTTTCATTCCTCATACTCCACTGTGTTCTTTATCTTACTGTATCTTTTGATTTAAAAAATGACATAAATGATTGACCTAATGTATTTCTGAGAAGATTAAAGAAATTAGGCGGATTAAAACTAAATTTTAAAGAAGGGCTATAGTATTAGGCCTCTATAGTTTTCTTTTTGAAAGCATTTTATTAAATAGAATAATTTAAATACAGTTATGTTTTATTTAGTTTAGATTATGAAATCCTTATCTACAATGAAAATACTTTAAAAAGTAGTTTTCATTTCTTATCTGTTGAGTAGCATCATATTGATGTAACTGCAACACCATGATGAAAGTTGATTTTTGCAGCAGCACACTCCAAATAAACTCATGTATTAGTTATTTTATAATTTAAGCGAGCAGCAGACTTTTTCTTTTCTTTTAAATCAGCAAACATGCTATTAGAAATTTATTAAAGCCTTCCTCATAGCCAGTTTTAAACTTCCATATTTTGCAATAATCTACTTTTCTTGTCCGTTACTACATGAATCTCTGCTAGTTTAGTGAATGTCCTTAAAAAAAAAGTGAATGATTGACTGTCTTCTAGCTCTTATTCAAATAAGAAAGTACGACTGCAGTATGTCATATAGATTTCCCCACAAGAGGGCAGAATTCTAGTTTCCATACCAGATCTACAGTTTGATGATACAATAACAGTAAGTCTCCAGAATTAAATGGTTACAAAAAAACTTAAAAAAATACTAAGGAAGGAAATATGGTTGCCAAAACACAGTCTAACACTTAAGGAGCTAGGGGGTGAGGGGAGCAGGGAAGGGGGGGGGAGGGGGCGGAGATATAAAGCATACACAGTGACATTATAAAGCATTTTAACACTAATTCCATTGCACAAAAAGTCACTAAGGCAGCTGTCTAAAATTAAAATAGTAATGCAAGAAACTATGAAGCCACCTGGTATGAATCTAACTTAAACAATCAAAGGGAGGGCAGGTAGGGCGGGGTGTTACAGCTTGTCGGGGGAGGTGAAGAGAAATTGGGGGGTGGAGGAGTGGAGTCAGATATTCAGCGTGTCTGAAATTATTAACAATAACAGCCCATGAAAACACATTCAGCATTTACAAAACCAGGAAGTTCACAATACATACATAATAGTTTCATCTTCTACAATACTGGCTACAAAAAATTAAGTTTGAAAATACAGATACAGAAACCTAGAAGGGCAAAACCAGATGAAATTTAGTGTACTAGTGAAATCCGTATGTTTGGATCCTAAAGCGATCAGCCACAGAATCAGTGATGCTGACAAAGCAAGTGAAAAATTAAAATCTGAGGTAAAAATTAAATAGTACAATTTTAATTGAAACCCGTATTAGCATGACATGCTTTTCTAAAACTACTCCAACAGCAGGTGTTCAAATCACTACAAATTACAACTACTTAAAGAAAAGAAACCTTAGCAAAAAGTACAGTATTGCCCCAATTTTAAGTAGCTTCTGAGTATACAGCAACCTTCAGAAAAAAATTTTAGTGCAACCCACTTCTTCCTCTGTAGCTATTGCCACATTACCTCCGTCTCCACTGTTCTATTCAATATCAATGACCCTGATGCCTCTGCTGCGTATGTGATAGTAGGGGCAGCAACACCACAGCAAATGGCAAGAGCAACCCCAGTAGAGGTGGTGGACACACACACAGAATGAGAGATCTGTGGATTCAAGGAAAGACGCCCCCCGGTGCAGGAGCACACACACTTCTACCAAGGTAAACCAACATAAAGCATAAATCGTGCTTTGCACCTGAAATAACTCTTCCTGGGGAAGAGAGGAAGGACACTGACACAATTGGACCACCATAATAAAAGAATTAATACATTTTTTAAAAATTTAAGAAAAAAAAATCAGACTAAGCCATATGCAGAAAGCAGATACCTATTCACATTCCCTGATTTACACTATGTCCAGCACAAAACGTTGACCTTTCTTGCTACCTTGCAAAGGTTGAAAATTCATGAGAACAGTTTCCTGAAAAGAAGGAATGTGACTCCAGCAGCATCAGGACCTTTTTCTGTTAAAGCCACTTCCTTCTTTTAAGCACAGGAAAGGCTTCCTTTTATTCATTTTACTTGATATAAAAATTAAAATTATAGACAGCGTTCTGCAACTAAAATAACATCTCAAATATTTAATTCAGATGTCTTAGCACAAAGAACTCTTTAAAATAAATTACTTCATGGACAAATAAGACATTTAAGCATCAAGTAAAAGCCTGTTCTTCCGGCAACTTGCAGAAAATCATATGATATTTACAGTGTTGTGATGATCAATAAGCGTAGCTTATTTCAGTAAAAGAGAAAAACGTAAATCTCAGAATTACTGACTTTCATGGAAAATACTCAATGCATCAACAGGGCTACATAAATAATTAAGAATACTGTTTTACATGTAAGTGTATTTCCTGCTATATCATTAGAGAACTAATGGAAAACAGAATCTGTTTTAAAAGCTTTACTGCTAGGCAGCTCAGTTGTCTTCTTAAAACATGGGGATTAAACTGAAGTGAATGCAACACTAATCTTGTACCTGTTTCCAAAAGAAGATAGAGAAGTAATGCAAGACCAAGTCCTACTGATAAGGTAGCAAAACCTAAACCAAAGAACTGGTGTGTTTTTAAAAGTTAACCTGCATATAATACACATTATTTTTTTGCAGGCACAATTACACTGACAGCTATCAGATATGAAATACCTTACTAGGGTAGCTATGTTCACTAGTTCTGCAAAATAAAGCGGGTAAAACTTCTGTCAGGGAGAATTCTGATATTCAGGGAGTTTAGTACTGCTCCTTTTACACATTTTTAAGCAATAAAGCTGCTTTATGAGATTCTCCTTTCATGTCAAAGATCCTGACACTACTAAGAGCTACTAAATTCTTTTTTGTCCTGCAGAAGCAAATGTAGAATTAAACTGTAAAAACCTAACTTTGCTTGGCAGAAAGTGATGGTATTAAGCATAGTTGAGAAATTCAAACATAAAGGGAAAACCCAAGCTACTTCAGTAGTTCATACATTTATTTCCCATCTGCACTACATATTCCATATGCAACTCTTATTCCAACAAAGAAAATACATCTGTAATTGTGCTCTTTTTGGTGAGCAAAGTGCTTTTGCTTGCTCAGGCACACACAGCAGTAGCTGATAATAGGTACAGTTCATTTTATTGGAAGAAAAGAAATGCGCAGAAGAGGAAGAACAATTAAAAGGGCTCGTTAGGTCAGCTCTGTCAAATGAAGAACACTTTATGTTGCAACACACATCCTTGTTAACAAAATAGTTGTGACAGGTGTAAGAAAGGAAGTAGCAGCTTGGGGTTTTTTCAGCTTTTTCTTGAATGTCTTACTTAGCTAGTAGTTGTGCTGCACTTTTCTAAAAACAGTTGTATACTGACATTTACTTGTATTTTAAAGACTTTCCATTCTTCAATTAGGTTGGATCTTAAACAGCCTAAAAGCCTAGTGCCTTAGCACTAAACCCAACAGTATTTCAGTAGTCTTTTCCAATTTTTAATCTTTTTTTTCTGTCCTTGAACTCACTTAGATGATTCATAACCTTTATAAAACAAAACTGGGAAAAAATAAACCTGTTGAGGAAGCAGCTGATTTTGCACAAGTCTTCCAGTCACACACTTTTTGACTCTTTTTCCACTTTGAAAAACCATAAAAAAACTTCCAATCTTCTTTAATACACAGTAAGAAAACAGATGCACAAGCATAACATTTCTTTAGAGATCCACATTAAACATCAATTCTTTATGAACAGATTTAGTGTGTTGCACTTCAAAAATGCCTCATTACCTTTTTATATTGGAATTAATATTGACCTGTGATAGGTTATTCCCATTGCCCTAATACTCATCTTGTTGCCCATTTTTCGGCTTAAGATCCATGCACATTTAAGAGAGATGCTGTATAGCAGCACAGGTGGTTAAGATGGATAGGTGCATTATTGCACTTCATCCCCTCACAACGATGCAATTCCTCTAACTAAAGGCTCTGCAACAGTTCTCTAACACACCCAGTTTCCTCCCTTCAATCACATCCTCTTCCACTCCCAAACACCTCAGCTGCTAGAAGAGAGATAGTACATGCTGCAGCCTCTTCCTCAACGTGGACATTATCTCCTCTATCCAACAACCAATTTTCAACAACTGAACTGTCTTGAGACTTCCAACTCCCTGTAAAATATAACTGAAATTGGTTGATGATGCTTTCCAAAATTATTAGACTGAGGAACTTGAAGGTAAACAACTACCATGATCATTAGGCAAAAATGATTAAATAAATCAGTGTTTTTATGACTGTGGAGAAACACAAAGAGCTTTGGTCGTACTGTCCTACTGTACACATCTGCACAATTACTGGTAATGCAATTATTTGTGTGATTTTATAGCATTCACTCAAAATTTGTTCCATTTGGCTCATTTTAGAAGAGGTAGTTTATATTACTCATGCAATATGCAGATAAGACATACTTTCTCTAAAGGAAAATATGCTAAGATTTCAAAGACAAAAAAAAAACCCGAAATATTCAATGCAACTTAACATTTTCATTAAGATTACTAACATCTTACAAAAAAACACGGCTTGGGAAGATTGTAAACTAGAACAAAAATAACTATAGAGAAAACAACTGCAGCATTATCTAATAAATAAAATAAAATAATTGTGTAATAGACTGTGAACATAAAACCAGTATCATAGGTCAGCCAAGTTACCCCTTTTCCCCAATTTCACACAGTCCAGTCACCAAAGGCTTTTCTTCATACGAACATTATAGTCAGCTAAACTTTTGGAGCACAATGAACTCCAGCACAGGAGCACAGGAAACAAATGGGAGACTACAGCTGGAAAAATCACAGATATTCAAAAAGTTATTAATAAAGCCCTGAAGCATTCAGCATGCAACATCTAGAGTTATTGTGTTGGAATTCCTGTTAATCAACTGAGCTCATAGAATCATAGAATCATTTCGATTGGAAAAGACCCTAGGGATCATCAAGTCCAATCATCTACCCTACTCTACAAAGTTCTCCCCAACACCACATCTAAAAACTCTTAAACACGTCCAGGGATGGTGACTCAACCACCTCCCTGGGCAGCCTATTCCAATGCTTGACCACTCTTTCTGTGAAAAATTCTTTCCTAATGTTTAGTCTAAACCTACCCTGTTGGAGCTTGAAGTCATTCCCTCTCGTTGTGTCACTAATTACCTGCGAGCAAAGACCAGCACCAACCTCTCTACAGTGTCCTTTCAAGTAGTTGTAGAGCGATGAGGTCTTTCCTCAGCCTCCTCTTCCTCAAACTAAACAGCCCTAGCTCCTTCAACTGCTCTTCATATGATTTATTCTCCAGGCCCTTCACCAGCTTCACTGCCCTCCTCTGCACGCAGCTCAAATGATGACCAGCTCGCCATGAGCAACTGGAGCTAGATGGTAACAATCAGGTATCTCTCAATGGCTAGGAAAAAATACTGTACTGGGATATGGTCTTTGTAGGTCTGGGAATGGATTCATAGAGTTACCTAGGAAAGTGTCCTATGTCATCCTGCACTTCTGCTGCTGGTTCTCCTAAGTCTGCAGTACAAACACAACAGAAGTTTCTTAAGCTCACAACCCATGCTGAAAGGAAGGATGCAGTTCCAAGAAAAGCATTTCTCTAAAGCAGTGTCTCTTTCACCTTACTGATCATCTGACATATCCTACCCTTCATAACCTGCACATGTTACAAATCTAACTCAAAGCTACCTAGGAATTGCAGCAATTGATTTGCAAAGCTGCTCACAGGCTTAGTCAAGCTTACAGTTTCAATCAAGCTTAAACTTTCCAACTTCCAAATTTTCTGAAATTACCAGCGTCACAGCATATGCAAATATTCCACCAATAACAATGAGCTGCAATCTCAAAATTATGATGGCCACAAACAAAAAAGCTTCAGGATTTTTAATGTTTGTGTTCAGTATTCTGGGCTCACCTCCACTGGGTACTGCAGCCATACAAAGAAAATCAGAACAGCTGCCAACAGTGAAAGTATACTTGCAGAAGCAATAACTTAGAGCGAAACAAAAGATAAATATCTGTGATAGGACTACTACAACCCAGTCAGTATAAAACACGTACAATGAACACTTTACATTTAACACAACTACCTCAAACCAGTTTTGAAATTTTATTCATACTAAAGTAGAATTCACTCAATGCAACTGAAGTTTACAGTAAAATAAAACCGACTGAATTCCAGCTAATTCTGAAAGAGAATATAAACTGAAATGTTTAATGTAGCTCAACTAAACCACCTCTTATTAATTCCTCCTGATAATTTACATTAAATGCCTTAAGTACCATTATGCAGACAAGGTTAGAGCACTCCCTTTATTTCTTATTATTACTACAAAATCAGTCACACCTCTTGAAATAGTTCAGTAGAACAGAAATAATACATCTGTGAACTAGCTTCAATTTTGCTTTCCAATATATAGGGAAAATCTGTAATTTCACATTGTAAATTTCTATCACACTGCATCAAAATTACTCCCACAAAGAAAAAAAAAGATGGGTTATTGTCACAAGTGACTCCCCTCCTGAAGGGAACAGAAAGCTGGATACGAAGACCAGGGACTTCCTTAGGGAATTCCGCTGCCCCAGGACCTATGTTAAAGATGTGGCAAGAAAACTTCCCACTCTGGTACAGCCCTTAGATTATTATATTGATTTTTCAGGTAGGCAGCAATGAAGTTGCAACAAGAAATGCAAGGGAAATCAACAGAGTCTTCAGGACCTTGGGAAGACTGGTTAAGGGATCAGGAGCAGAAGTAGTGTTCTCCTCTATGCCTCTAGTTGCAGGAATGATGAAGGAAGAAACAGGAAAACCCAACAGATCAATATCTGGCTCCAAGTCCGGTGTCACCAAGAGAACTTTGGTTTTTTTGGTCATAGAATTGTCTAGGTTGGAAGGGATCTTTAAGATTGTTGAGTCCTACCGTCAAACTAACACCGCCAATACCACCACTAAACCATGTCCCTAAGCACCACGTCTACCCATCTCTTAAACACCCTCCAGGGATGACAATTCCACACATTTCCCTTGGCAGCCTGTTTGATGTCTGGTAACTCTTTCAGTGTAAAATTTTTCCTAACATGCAATCTAAACCTCCCCTGGTGCAACTTGTCCTATTGCCGGTTACCTGGGAGAAAAGACCAACTCCCGCCTCACTACAGCCTCCTTTCAGGTAGTTGTAGAGTGTGATAAGGTTTCTCCTTAACCTTCTTTTCTCTAGGCTAAACAACCTCAGTTCCCTCACCTGCTCCTCGTAAGACTTGAGCTCTAGATCCTTCACCAGCTTTGTTGCCCTTCTCTGAACACACTCCAGCACCTCAATAGCCCTCCTGTAGTGAGACACCCAAAACTGAACACAGTACTTGAGGTGCAGCCTCGCCACTGCCAAGTACAGTCACTCCCCTAGTCCTGCTGGCCACACTATTTCCAATAGGAGATAGGATGCTACTGGCCTTTTTGGCCACCTGGGCACGCTGCTGGCTCATATTCAGCTGTAAGTTGGCCAACCCCCCCAGGTCCTTTTCCACCAGGCAGCTCTCCAGCCACTCTTTCCCAAGCTTGTAGCACTGCATGGGTCAGTTGTGAATTAAGTGTAGGGCCTGGCACTTGGCCTTGTTGAACCTCATCCCATCGGCACTGGGGCATCGGCCCCTCAATCCAGCCTGTCCAGGTCCCTCTGCAGAGCCATCCTACCCTCAAGCAGATCAACACTCCTGCCCAACTTACTGCAATCTTACCAAGACTGCCCTTGATCCCACTAGTCCAGATCACTAATAAAGATATTAAAGAGAACTGGCCCCAATACAGAGTCCTGGGGAACACCACTTGTGACCAGCTGGCCAACTGGATTTAACTCCATTCACCACCACTCTCTGGGCCTGGCCATCCAGCCAGTTTTTAACCCATTGAAGAGCACAATTGTCCAAACCATGAGCAGCCAGTTTCTCCAGGAGAATGCTATGGGAAATGGTGTCAAAGGCTCTACTAAAGTCCAGGTAAACAACATCCACAGCCTTTCCCTGACCCACTAAGCGGGTCACCTTGTCATGGAAGAGATCAGGTTAGTCAAGCAGGACCTGCCTGCCTTTTAATAAACGTATTCAGACTGGACCTGGCTGTCTGTATGTGCTGCATGATGGCACTCAACATGAACTGCTCCATAACCTTCCCCAGCACTGAGGTCAGACAGACAGGCCTGTAATTCCCCAGATCCTCCTTTTAGCCTTTCTTTCAGATGGGCATCACATTTGCTAACCTCCAGTCCACTGGTACCTGCCTGGTTAGCCACATATCTGCTGGTAAATGATGGAAAGTGGCTTACTGAGCCCTTCCACCAGCTCTTTCAGTAGCCTTGGGTGAACCCATCCACCCCTACAGACTTGTGTATATCTAGGTGCTGTAGCAGGTGCCTCACTGTCCCCTTTGGATTACAGAGGCTTCATTTTGCTCCCCATCCCTATCTACTAGCTCAGGGGCTGGGTAACCCAAGAACAACTGACCTTACTTTTAAAGACAAGAAGGCATTAAGTACCTTAGTCTTTTCCTTGTCCATGGTCACTGTGGACCCCCCATCATCCAATAAAGGATTGAGATTTTACATAGCCCTCCTTTTGTTGCTAATATTTATAGAAACATCTTTTATTGTCCTTTATGGCAACAGGCAGATTTAAGTTCTATTTTGGCTAGTCCCTGGATATTGGGAAAAATTTCTTCCCTGGAAGGGTTATTCAAGCGTCGGAACAGGCTGCCCAGGGAAGTGGTGGAGTCACCATCCCTGGAGGTATTTAAAAGACATGTAGATGTGGTGCTGAGGGACTTGGTTTAGTGGTAACTTGGCAGTGTTAGGTTATGGGTTAGAATCAACAACCTTACAGGTCTCTTCCAACCAAAACGACTCTATGATCAAAATGTCTGGTACAAACTTATTAAGCAAAATAAAAGAGGGTAGAACAATTAAAGAAAACAGAAGATTCATTATGGCATATCAAGTTTGAACTGCTGTCAATGTAGGAGGAGAACAATGTCAAAACCAGGGCATACCACTGGAGACCAATAACAGGTTTTATTTTCATTTTAAGGAGCAAAGCAGGATCATAATACATGACATAAGCTGAAAAACTTTCCTACTGAGGAACTGTTCTAAAAATTTCACTTCATTTGCAGACTACTTTGAAAAACACAGAACATGGCCCTTCTACAATGGTCTCCTCCTCCTTCCGCAGCAATTGAAGGCGGCACAAGGCTAAAGGTGACAAGGAAGGCCAAAGTGCTTACAAAATAGTCTATGAAACTAATGTGATTACTAACCAAACAAGTTAACCTTTGCTGCCCTTTTTCCCACATCGAAGATTTGTTTTTTAAAATTTCACATCTCTGTATTCTACTCTGGCTTTGTTCTGCTCTTTTGGATCGATGTTTTGCTAGCTGTCTTTCACAATTCCCAAGGATGAGTCGCAAGAGTTAGAACGCTGCAGCTCAGTTCCTCAGACAGGTGGGCATACATACACTTACGTGCACACATACAAGCATGCGTATGTATACAGACTAGAGAAGAAAAAGATGGAAGAATGAATTTAGATACATGCAATCAGGAACTACAAATGGGATTCCCATCCTCTTACAGAATAAGCCACCTGCTGACTCACAGGACAACACAAAGACAAATGAGTAAGAACGAAGACAGATAGACTTCCCAGAACTTCTATGAACACAGCTTTTAGCTGACTCCTACTATTTCCTGACCTGCCTTTCGTTTCTCCCAACTACTTACCATTTTCCTCATGTCCACAACTTATGTATTAATCCCATTCCACATGGTCTACCCACACAGATATTTCTGTAGAGCTCTCCTTTTCAGTATGCAGCAGCAGAAAACAAGTCACTTTGCATTTGACAGGACTAAACATCATCATAAGCTAATACAGCAACTACTCTGCACTGAACAATGGCTTACCAATAAGGTAGGTAGTCTATGACAAAAAATACTAAGGACATTCCATATATTCATCTTCCTATCTCTCTTTGCCCCTTACTCCCCAGCCGTTGAGGGAGAAGGAAGAAATAGAGGACTACTACTGTGTTCATGCAATCCATGACTTTGAGTTTCTCACTATTTTACTCCCAAAAAATCACAGAATGTTTGAGGTGGGAAGTGACCTCTGGAGGTTATCGGTGTCCAGTCTCCTGCTCAAGCAGGAACATCAAGAGCAGATTGCCCAGAAACTGCCAGGGGGGAATAAAAAAAAAAAAATTAAAAAAAAGCTTATGTACTCCAACTACGTATTTTATTTTCTTTATCAGCAATCTTTATTATACCTGGCATATAGCTACCCAAACTGCTCTATAACAAAGTAAATCCAAACACAATTCAACTATTTAGACATTTTATTAAGCTCCCTATTCCAAAAATGAAAGTGTAAACAATCCACAGCAACACTATATTAACAAAATTAATATTTTCAACAATTGCAACTCTATTTTTTCAACTCCTCTAAAATGACACATTTTCCCCATTTTCATTTTAAAGAAAAGTAATGAGACTTTTAGATTACAAAGGCCCCGAGCAAAGTTGCCTCAAACATTTGTAATCCTGACGTTGACAGTAACAAGGCAAAAACTTTCCCTGAAGTTCACCACATTAACTTCTTTAGACCAAGTAGGTTCCAATTAAACACATAACCACATACCAAGAGTACATACAACTAAAAGAAAAAAAAATCACCACAAGTTAAGAGAGCATCAGTAATCCAGAAAGTGCATCAAATTCTGCAAACAGTTAAGTCTACACTTAAGTTTGCTTGTTTTCCAGAGCCATCACGTGTTGTAGTTTTTACATTTGGCTTTTAATCTTATTCATGTGTTACTTTGATGGAAGGCAGAAATTAAGTTATTTGCTTGAACAGTGACATGTACACTGAATAGTTGTATTTAAAAAAAATCCCTTTCACTGTAAGTAAGAAGAACAACAAACAAAAAACCAAACCCAACACAAATCACCAGAGGCTTTTTAAATCCATCTCGCAAAAAGAATTAGGTATCTGAACATCTCCAAATGGAATGTTCTTTTTAAACAAAATGGGGTGAATCAAAAGAAGTGTGGCAAGCAGGTGGAGGGAGGTGGTTCTGCCCCTCTATTCTGCTCTGGTGAGACCCCATGTGGAGTACTGTGTCCAGCTGTGCAGTCATAAGTACAGGAAGGACTTACTGACCTGTTCCAACAGGTCCATGAAGGCCCACAAAGTTCATCAGAGGGCTGGAGCCCCTCTCCTATGAAGACAAGCTGATAAAATTGCAGTTGTTCCGTTTATAGAACAGAAAGCTCCAGGGAGCCCCTTCCAGTACTTAAAGGGCCCCTACAGCAAAGATGGGGAGGGACTTTTCACCACAGAGGGGAGAAACAGGATGAGGGGTGATGGTTTTAAACTGAAAGGGGGGGATTTAGATTACAGATTAGGAAGAAATTATCTTTACTCTGAGGATGATGAGACAGTGGAACAGGTTGCCTAGAGAAGGTGTGCATGCCCCTCCCCTAGCAGTGTTCAAGACCCTTGCAACCCAACCCATTCTATGGTTCTATGAAAATCAGAAATATCCATAATGACAGAAGAACATTTTCCTCTGTGATTAGTGGATGAAACAAAGTCTTCACTATTCTATTCAGAGATTTATGGAACTCAAAAAGATCCAGCTTCCTGCTTTAACTGCCAATACTTGATATGAGCCAGAACCTTCCTATTCTTGCTTTGGCAAACATGAAGACCTTTGGATAAATAAGCCCTCTACAATCAGATGAAGTCGATGAACTGGCAACACTGCATACAAGGACCTAACTTTCCTTCTTCCTCAATTAGACTGTAGCTATAGTTGAGTACAATCAATACAACCAGGATGAAAAAAAAAAAAGATATGTTCACCCCCAGAAAATACATTCTCAAACCTTTTCTAATTGGAGGGAAAAAAAGTAATAAAATACTTTCGTACTATCCTAAATTGCCAGTCTGCATTATAGTTTAGATATAAACCTATTCTTTTTTGTTGAACTTTCATCTACTACACCTGAGGAGTTTTACTGTTGATAAACTACCCTGAATAGTACATAACGCATTACAAAGCTGAGCCTGTTACAAAACATGGTACTACCATTATAAGGTGTTACCATTCACTATTTAATCAAAGGTGCTTCATCTGCTACTTCCATTGTACTTGCCTCCCATCTCTCTTCTTTTGGAGAGTACGCAAATTTATTTATATTGGAGAATACTGCAAATTTGCAGTTTGCAAATATAAAGTGGTAATAAAAAGGGCAACTTGCTTGCAACCTTGCTATGATTAGTAAGAGAAGCAAAGAGCTTCAGTAAGATCAAACCATTTCCAATAAAGCGCACTGTAGGATAAAGATAGAAATCCACCTGTTCCTAAGATTTCTCCTTTTCCAGTACCCCTTCTCTTAGATCACTAAATACAATGCCTTTGATCTGTTGAAATAACCATTATTAACACTCAGCATACAGATTTCCAAGCAAAAGTCTTGCTTCCCAAGCCTTGAAGGAACAAAATATTTTGGTCAATTGCTCAATTCTTCCAAAGCAACTTTTACTGCATGGTTTTTCTGCTGGTTTTCTGCAACTTTTCTGCTGGTTTCAAAGCAATGATAACAGCCTTTGCAACCATTGCAGAAATGTATATTCTGCTTGTAATGACCATCTGACTTCCCCTTGCAGACTTCCACCAATTCAATTAAGTCTTCCAGCAGGGCTTTGCAAGTGAGCACCTTCTCCCAAGGGGTATCATTGTTATCTGTCACACAAAACTTGACAGTACAGCATCCAAATGATGATACTGGAATGCATTCTAGGCTGAAAAAAACCCAAACAAACAAAAAGTGGAAAAAACCCAACAAAACAAAAAACCCCACCCGATTCCAAAACAAAACAAAAGCCAAAATAACAAAAAAAACCCGAACAACAATAAACACAGAAACCCCACACAGACACACAAGAGAATCCCACAAAGCCAATAACTTAAGAAACCGGTTCTTAGAAATGTCTCTACTAGACAGACCTCAGTTCCTAATGGAAAAATGAAAGTACTTCAGAACCACTCCTCACCACAAATTTTAAAACTAGATGGCAAAAGGACTGAATTGCTATAGCTCTACAGCTGATTCCAACTTCTCAGTTCAGAAGGCAATTTTGGTATCTAGTCTTCACAAAGCATGCAAAACCCAATATAAGTGCTATTTCAATGTCCAGGATATTATGAGAGTCAGGCAACCTTGGAAAGCTGTAAGCAGTCAATCACTCCCATAAAATTTCCATTATGTTTGTCTACCTCTTTTGAAGCAAATTTAGTAAGAAAGACCTCACTGCTTATTAATATATAATGGACAAAAAGGGTTTCTAACATTAAAGGAAACTTGAATTCCACTGCGTATCATACAAGAATAAATTCTAGCTGGAAATGAATTTAAAATAATAATTTGAGGAAACTGGAAAGGTTCATATTACCAGCCTCTAAAGCGACAATTCCCTCTGTAGTCATTTAGGGCACAGTTCTACTTTGAAAACCGTAGAGGAGATCTAGCTTACCTTTTTTTTCCCAAATCAAGAATGACTATGCTTACTATATCAGTAAGTACAAAAAACGAGAGAGCATAACTACTTATAAAGCAGAATTTTTATTACATGTTAAGCTCCAATGAAATATAACAAAGCCTATGATAAATTTCAACAGTTCAATAGCACTGTTTTTTTCAGCATTGGTCATGAGAAACACTTCACAACTTTCTTCAATTTTCATGAGTTACCAGTACGATCTTTTACAACTATGTGTTTTCATTTTAGAATATATCTTCTGCATAAATCTAAATTCAGCTTCTTGTTATCATATTTATTCCTTAGAATGAAGTATCAATGCATATGTAAGGACTGTAGGATGTGGTCTTCAAGCTAAAAGCACTGTTCTTCCCTGTAACAGAAAGCTGTTATCACAATTTCCACTAACTCACCTAAGAATTTTACAGTTGCCCCTTGTAACTTACTGAATACTTAATGGCTTTCCAAGGAAAAATAAAAGGAGTAGAAAAAATATTTTTAATTAGTAAAATTAGCACATAGGAAAGGATATCTTTTTTTAAAGTCACTACATCCTATAAAGCTTCCTATATATGCTAATGCAAGAGCCTTAAAAATTGAAAGGTGATACAGTATCTAGGCAATAAATTGCCACTTCTGAAATTTATGTGGGACAAGAGCAGATTTTGCATTTCCTGGCAGTAAAATATACGTGAATACTGAAGTCAGGAAGTAATCTATAAAAGAATTTTGTAATAGACAGCTGGCACTTACCAGCTCTGATGATGTGCACAACGTGAGTAAATTTTTCTGTCTTAAGGGAGTTAATTCACAGAATCCTGTAATGTTTAAGGTTGGACCTCTAGAGCCCATCTAGTCCAATACCCTAGGGTCAGCTACAGCAGGTTTCTTAGGGCTGTATTGTGTCATGTTTTGAGTAACTCCAAGGACAGAGACTCCACAACCACCCATATTCCAATGTTTGATCACCCTTAAGTCAAAAAGGTTCTCTACATGGATTTTACTGTATTTCAGTTTGTGCCCATTGTCTCTTGACCTGCCACTAGACATCACTAAGAAGAGTTTGGCTTCATCACATAATTAGCAACATATTGGTAACATCCCCCTGGACCTTCTTTGCCTCAGGATGAACAGTCCTAACTCTCTCAGATTATCCAAAAATATGAGATGCCAATCCCTTAACTATCAGGAATTTGCAATACCTTCAAAGGCATTATCAAAATCTGGCACGCATCGTTCCCTCATCTTGCTTTAACCACATCATTCACTATTACATGTCTTTTCAAGACTAGAAAACTAGCAGAATAAACACTGATATCAATACAAAATAAAAATAACTCCAAGTTATTTCTATAAACAAATGATTAGGAGTTTGAAGTGAGGGAGAAATAGTCTATCCTTCACTGCTAAGATATGACAGTTTCCCTCTTTCACAGTCCACTGCTGAAGAGTTCAGAACTTCCTAGTCTGTCTTTAACTAGAACAAATAACTACAAACCACGGAAGAGAAATCCATCACTACAAAGTGTTCAAAAAAAGAAAAGGAGCAGTCAGTCAGAAAGTAATCAGTTCTCCTCTGATTACTGCTTCTGTCTACATTTAAGCTTTATCTATAAAAAAGGCACAGTTCCCTAGTTCAACACCTTCTTTTAGGAGCCCATTTTTATATAATATGTATCAATTCACTGACAGAAATTACCCCTCAGCAAAAGCTGCACCTTTACAACAACCACCAAAAAAAAAAAAATCACAAATATATAAATTCATGACAAATGTAGCCATAGAAGTTTTTAGCGCTTAGTCCATCGTAGGAAACTATATGAAACTCTATATATGAAACTATATTGTCTCTATCTGAAACACTGTTTTCCATTAGGAAATCTAATTTTACTAAGTAAAGAAAGAAGGCCAAATAAACAAAGGTAGAAACACGAGAAGAAATTTAGTATATACAGAGAGGGTGTATGTAGATATGCCTTTGGAGAGGTAATCACTTAGGTAAAAAGTGAAATACAGTGGGGAATTCCAATATGCTTATTCCGTAACATGTAATATGATCTGTTGAATGACTTACAAGCTAATAGCACTGCTTTAATTCATTATTAAGCTAGAAAAGCAAATGTTACACATTACAGAAGGAACTAAGAATGAAAAGGTCATATAGTTACATTTAAATTTGCAACATTTGGGGGTTCTTTCACATACTTTAATTTTAAGAATTATGAGATCATAAATTCATGATTAAATGTCTTTTAGGGCACAGCAATGTACTACAACAGATTTTTAAAACTTGAAGGATAAATGCATACCAGAATATTCTGCCTCCAAAACAGAAACTTCCACACATGCCCTGAAAATTAGTAATGAAAGTCTCTCCTAAACAATTGGCTGCAATAGGAACAGTTTTCACTTTTAGATGACCAATGGCACTACATGAATTACAAAATGTGAATAAAGACCTACTGGTCGACAGAACAGTTTTGGTATAGCTACTGGAACTACTAACCACCAAGTATAGGACCTTCCATAGCTGTCTAAAATAATTCAGCAGCAAATAAATATCAAAGACAGAGAAGAGCTGGAAAACCAATTAAAACACTGAAAAAAAACCCCACCAAAACCCTACAAGAATATCTGGCCATCCATCACCTCTCTATCCACTGTTTTATACCTGCATCCCCGAATGTTTCATATATTGCTGTACTATTCATTCTTTGTTTTTCAGCTGAAATGGCTGAGTTTGACCAAGAGAGAGGAATTTTTCCTGGAAAATTTAATATAATAGAAGGAGGAAGTGGTAGGAAGAAATGTGCAGGAACTTCAGAAACAAACACAGTTTAATAGAGAGGGAGATACATATGACATGGAGATGCAGGAGCAGGAAATGTGGGACCATAAGATTTATCAGAGATGTCTGCTTTTGAAAATGTACCATTGTTCTGAAGATCTCGGCTCTTTCACCTTTGACACTGAATGCTTGGTATATCTTTACCTTTAGAACTCTTGTTGCCTTCCTCTGAACAGGTATGTTAACATTGCCACCATCAATGGCATGATATATATGATACATACAACATGTCCTGATAGATAAATAACATAAATCACATCAGTAAGAGATGAACACGCAAAAAAAGGTGTAATAATGGTCATTCTGTAATTCCTAAGGGTACACCTCTTCTTTCTTACACCAATTCTAACTGGAAAAAATATTTCACCCCATTATATGACTAATTTTTCCCAAATAGATAGCAGAATGTATCTGCAGTGGAAAAAATACAGCATAAAAAACAGTCCTTAGTTCAATTAATAATGCATATTACTAGCCTTACAGTCAAGAGTTCAGCAAAAGAAAGAAC
>JAOTQQ010000019.1:13594109-13625857 GCA_026546715.1 Gallinago undulata | reverse complement strand
TTCTTCATTAAAGTAGTTTAGTTTGTTCTAAACTGCTCTCTCTCTCCTTATCTCTTCCTCTCCTCTCTTTTGGGGGGGGGGAGGTGGGGGCGGGGGGGGCGGAAGGGCCATCTGTCGGTCCAGTTGCATTGATTTTGGCTGAAACCACAACACCAGAGAACCAAACAGACTCAAACTCCTCCTGATATTTCACTTGAGAACTAACCCCTTGAAGCTCATTGCACAGAAGTTTTGGTATACTAAATAGACACACTGAAAACAACTCACAGCTGAGGTCTGAAGCATCCATATAATATGTAGACAGTTAACCCATTTCATAACATTGCATAGACAGCACTGGTGATATATAGCATACTTTGAATTTAATCCTTACTGTCCACTGAAAATGGCTCATTTTCCTATTTCAGATTATTAAGGACAAGCTCTACTCTAACTTAGAATTCTATTCAGTAGACAGCCTGATTTCCAACTCCAAATTATGCATACATGCAGTAACAGCTTCTGGGTGAAACTTCACAAATATTTTGGCAGCACCTCCAACACTGTCAGGTAATCCTCTTCAAAAAGCTTATGACCCAAGATGATTTATGATTCACAAGTAACAGCACTAGTAAATACTAGAAATTAAGTAGTACTTTTAGGCAGAGTCAAGTAGAATTTGTCAGAAACACTTATGGGTCCTGTAGACTGAAAGACTGACACTGGCCTGTCAAGGAGCAGAAAGTTATGAGTGTTAGAAGGTGGTAAGCAGAGACGCATGATCAATGTAAAATGTGGTGGACAAGGGGAGGCACTTCTCCATGAAATGCCAGGCAGTTATTTCCTGCCTTTAGCAAAAAGGTTTTATGTTTGCATTTGTAAACAAGGAATAAGGCTTTTACAAAATCACCTTCCTTATACCTCTGTATACTTTCCACCTCTTTGGAACAAAATTAAACAAATGATCAAATTTACTGAGAACAAGCACTTTTAAAGTCTGTAACTTCTCATACAGGTTGATTTTGTGCCTATTCTTCCCCTTGATTACAAAGGGCTAATTTTGAATACAACATGTGCAATCTGAAGGTTGTAATACCAAACTATGAACTCCATAGTTGGGAGCTGGAAGTCAGGCTGTTCACTGAAGAAAGCAGGGAGGAAAGCCAAAGAAAAGAGTTGGCCTCAATTTGATACAGTTACTATACTTTGTGCTAATGCAAACATTCACGGCATTTCTGTTCTACTCTTAAGATGATCATAGGGAAAAGAGAGGTCATTTAAAAAAAAAAAAGGTGACAACCAGTGTACCACTGGTATTTCATTACTCTTGTATGATGGGGGAAGGACACTTCAGCCTTCTGTATGATATGGAAGCTGCTGAGGTATTAACTGACCTGTAGAAACTTGCTTAGGTCACTGGAGGTTTTGCAATACCTGTGCAACAGAATGGTTTCTGCAGTTCCTTGGTCACAGGGAGATCTTTGCAAGAGCAACTTGAAAAACATTTGAAAAACGAAGATAATAGAAGTCAGAGAAGCAAAATACCTGGCTGCGGAGTACACTGTTTTAAGAATTGCTTCCAGTATTTCACTGTTACTGAACGCACTTCATATTTTTAACACTATGACATGGATTGAGACCAGCTCTGACTCGGGGATGTTGGTGGACGAGAAACTCAACATGAGCCAACAATGTGCACTCACAGCCCAGAAAGCCAGCCACATCTTGGGCTGCATCAAAAGAAGCAGGGCCAGTAGATAAGGGAGGTGATTCTACCCCTCTACTCTGCTCCGGTGAGACCCCACCTGGAGTTCTGCATCCAGTTCTGGAGTCCTCAACATAGCCAAGGATCTGTTGGAGCAGATCCAGAGGAAGGGCCATGAAGATGATCAGGTGGTTGGAGCACTGCTCCTATGAAGACAGGCTGAGAGAGTTGGGGTTGTTCAGCCTGGAGAAGAGAAAGCTCCGGGGAGACCTCATAGCAGCATTCCAGCACCTACAAGGGGCCTACAGGAAAGATGGGGGGACAACCTCTTTATGAAGAACTGTAGCGATAGGACAAGGGGTAACAGTTTTAAACTGAAAAAAAGTTAGATTTATATTAGATATTAGGAAGAAATTCTTTACTGTGAGGGTGGTAAGACACTAGAACAGGTTGCCCAGAAAAGTTGTGGACGCCCCATCCCTGGAAGTGTTCAAGACCAGGCTGGATGGGGCTTTGCGTGGGAGGTGTCCCTGCCCATGGCAGGGGGGTTGGAACTCAATGATCTTTAAGGTCCCTTGCAACCCAAACCATTCTGTGATTCTACGGTTTTCAGGTGCAATATTTTTCTCTATTGTTTTTCCCTTCCCGAACAGTAAGAATCTTAGGCCATGCCAGTTTTTATACTGTTCACAATCAGATACAGCTCCACTAGCAAGAGTTTAATTAAGAATAGATCCCATGTTAGGTAATGCCCAACACAAAGTAAAACACCCTTCTTATCCAAAAGCTTTTCTTTTTTTTCTTTCAGTTAATTGTTAAACTTGTAACACTTGTTCATGGTTTTAATACCTCTGAAAAGCAATTTCATCGCCTAGGTTAACTAAGAAAGATTTCCCTCACTTTTACCAGGATCAGTCTGCACGTTTGAGCAACTGGTGTTTCTGAGAAATTATAAGAAAGCATTATAAGAAAGAAATTCAGTTTTTGGCTGTAGAAACTGAGAGAATCTCTGAGACTGCCTCAGTCAAGTATCACCAAGAGATTTGAAGATCAAGGTATAATTTGTCCAAAGTATAACCTTATACAGAAATTGAGTGAGAACTACTAAGCAAATGGCAAATACAAAGTTAAAATTAAAATATATAGTTAAGGCAAGGCTCAACAAACTGTCAGGACACATGCTTCAAAAATACCAGTTTGTACGTCAATTACCCAAAACAGTGTATTGCCATTCTAATGGTTAACTTAAAAAAAAATAAAAATTGCTATCTAGCTGTCAGGATTTCTGCCACAATGCAATTGAGATCTCTCAAGCAGTAGCGGGGAAAAAGGCATTTCTTAACAATTTAATATCAGTCACCTAATTTCAAGAGCCATAAGGCACAAGCAGTGTAAGCTGTGTATGGTACCTGACTAGACAAAGGGGGCTGATAAGGTGCTGAAAACTTCAAAAGTTGCAAAGATTTGCAGTTTTTCCTTTTATAATAATAACACTTTCTACATAATCTTACTGTTTTACCCACTTACTCGTCAAGCTAGGAACTTGAAAAGCTAAGGAATTATACTACACAGGTAACGTGAAGTACAGAGAAGAGTAACACAAGTACTGTTAATATTATGGTCAAGTCTCATACTATCTGTCTCAATGGTTTCATACATTCAGTTGGATAGACAAATCCTAATGAGAAAACAAAATAAAAAGTAATTCCCAACACACTGAGAACATGTCCTCCATAGCTTCAAGAAACAGACTGAAAAACAACTGACCATACTGAAATAACCAAATATTCTGAAAGGCTATTTTTAGGAATCAAATGGGAAATTTCTTGTTAAGAGTCACTATTGGACTGTCTGCCAGTTGGGGTTTTTTTTCTGGATGGTACTCAAATTGTTTTTTGAATTACACATTTGTCAGTTCTCTTTGTATTACAGATAGACACACACTCAGACAGGTAACACAGGCAGGATTACTGCCATCAAATCCATTTTAAAATTTCTGGCCAGTAACACCCAATAATAGTACCTAAAGTACAGTTACATTTTAGTTTAGGCAAATTAAAGCTGTAGTTACAGGTGTAGCTGGATAAGCAGTATCAAAATGAGGTTTAACAGATGAAAAACTGTAAAAATAGAAAATTATTAGAGGATTTCAGATTCTATTTGTGTTTTTCTTAAAGTTTTGCATATGATGATCTATTTGGTAACATGACTACATAAACCCCTACATTGTCCACCTCAAACACAAAAAAAGAAAGGGGAAATACATAATCCAGAATGGACTCTTCAGCCAATACGTAATGACCGCATGCAACAGCATTATCACAGATCTCTAATCAACTTCCTAGAGACTGTCCTTTTCACAGATGTACATTAAACTTCATTGTTATGGAGGGTTCTTACTACAAAAATTAAATAAAACTTGATAGAGAGGTTTTATTTACCCATTCTGAATAAAAGCCCTCTGCTTACTTTTCCAGTTCCAGGGAGTCAGAAGATCATACTCCTATATATCAACTATTTCTCAACGGTTCTGAATAAAGTAGTTTAATTTTAATAACTTTCAAAACTCCTGCTCTGTTGTGGAGAAAGTATTACTCTATAGGTAAACAAACCAACTAAACAAAGTAACTATTCAATAATTTAGGATATGGTGCACAATGACTAAGCATGTTCACTCCTAATAAGCTCCCACACTCTAAATACTAACTTAATTTCACAGTATCTACGGCAGCTTTTTTCAATGGTCTTTATACTCCCCTAGTACTATACTGTTAAACTTGTCCAACTAAACTGCCAATTTTATAGTACAAGAAATTAGAAAATTCAGCTGTAAAGTTATACTTCATTGACTACCATGATTTCCCTAGCTGCCTTGATATAATCACTGCACACACAGTATTTTTTTAAGCTTAAGGAAATTTAGATATAGCAGTCTTGAAGACAGAAATCTGTACAAGAACATGACTACTGTCCTGCCATGCGAACCTGACAAAAAGCACAGTAGATAGGGCTATGGGTGAGAGGTGACAAACTGAACTATAGGCATCTTAACTCTCTGTGTCCTGTATTTTCTAAATTCACATCTGGTAAAAAGAGAATTTTTGTTTGGCAGAAGAAATCTCGAAAAAAGGTCCACATGAGAACCAGGACAACTGAACCTCTTCCAAAAGTCCTAGCTATCTCCTGCAACCTCTTAGTAAACCTGCCTATACAGCAAAATTTAAAATAATCCACGAGATCAAAACTGTCTAAGGCTCTCTGAAGTGGACTGTGATAGGATCTAGAAAATAACAGGAAAAGCAAGAAGCACGTGCAAAATCTGAAAGAGATCGTACAGCTACCATCTTATACATACGCAAAAGAGAAATCATTCGATAGCCAGAATTTTAAGAACATTACTCAGATTACATTACAGCCTGTAAGACCCTTGTAAAGTATAGGGGAGAGACACTGGTAAAAATCCCACTTCTCTCACTATTAATGGCTAAATAGAAAGGATTTATGCAGATCCTCTCTCCCATACAGTTGTCCACTAAACTGAATGAGAATTTTTAAATTAAAATGTTTCACTGAAAACTGTAATTTGTCAAAGTGGACATAGCTCAGAAAATGCTTCCATTTAAACATGCTTTGTTTAGAATAACAGAACTAAGGTGTTTCAGCTTTTTAGACTATTTCTAAAATAAAGTACTTCAGTTACAGTCTAACTGTGAGTCTAATACACTTCGATTTGACTATGTTGTTTTCAAATGTCAATCTAAGCATTTTTACTGACATAACTTTTCCAAAAATTGGTTCAGAGATGATGACATACATTGTTTTTATTTTTCTTTGGTGTAGAGCATCACCAAAGACTGTACAACATATTATCCAGAGAGAAAGTTAACACTTGTTCACACTATTGCTAAAACTAAATACAACTGAGCAAACAAGACAACATATCTAAACATACTCATATATGCTAAACCATATTTTCCCAAAAGCCAAGGAAATAAGAAGTGTGTTAGGAAAAAAAAAAAAGAAAAAAAAAAAGATACAAGCAGAGTTATCTGTTCCAGTACTTTTAAGTATACTTAAATTTCTAAGTTGTAAACATCTTGCAGTCAGCAAACATTTCTTAGGATCTATTTTAGTAACATACTTTGAAAGTCAGTATTCTAAATAATTTATAAATATTTCTAATCAAACACTAGCATACTGTAAAACAAGTGATGAAATTATTGCAAACCAACAAACATGCCATTTCAGAAAACCCTCAGAAATCTAGTTTTCTCTCACAAACCTACACAACTCACCCAAGCCAAAGTATGTCTGTTCATATTTTGCAAGGTGAGGGAGTAAAGCCTTTCCATCTTTTTCATATCACACACATGCAAAGCTCTCATTTGCTCATCTATTACAATGCACAAACCAGAGAAACACAGCCTCCTTCATACTCCAACCCAACCAATCTCACGTCAATGCTCCCAAGTGAAACAGCACAAGAAAGATACTTATTTCCTACTATCCCCAGAGTAGTCTTTCATTATATGTGACTTCTTCACTAGTTTACAAGAGTTACTGATTAAACAGGCTATGTCAAAACTGGGGGGAGTGTGGGAAGGGGGAGAGATGAACAAGCCTTTACTAAGAAAAAAGGATTACACTTTTGAAAAAGTAGGATGCTTAAACTAACACCAAAGAAACATGGAAAACTAAGTCTCGGTCTAAAAGCAGCTTGTTTTGGTTTAGTTAAGCCTGTTTCCAACTTCAGTTACTGAAGTATTCACATGGTCTTTCCAGAAAGCATATTCTGTCACATATGCAAGCTCTCGCTTATAAAAGCAAGGAGATAATGAGGTTGACAAATAAAAAACATGGCAAAAAACCCACGTAGTAAAAGAAAAAAGTGTTCTTAAAATTATTTCTTCAAAGAAGTGACTGGCACAATCTCAGAGGATAAACCCACAGCTACTACTTTTCTATTAATTAATGTATGACAAATATTTTTTCATTATTTATATAATTAAGTCATACCTTCCAATATAAGAATGTTGGTCATAATGACTGAAACAAGCAAAAATTCCATTTTCCCATTTGTGGACTTTATTTTTGCGAGTTGCAGATACCTTTTTACTCATTAAATAAAAATCCACATGTATTCTATAAATAGATCTCTAAATTCTAAACTGCTATGCTAAAATAAAAGAGTGTGTCTTTGGCCATGGATACAGTTCCACATTACTGACTGAACTGCCCAGCTGACAATGTTATGAGCATATGGAGAAGGCCTAAGAACTGCTCCATTAAGGTTTGATTAGTCCTCACAGGGTAACGCCAAGACAATCGACGCTGAAGCCTTACATCCCTGCATGTATGCAACCCACAGATGTTTTGCTTATCTTCTGTGTACTTTATTCTCCAAGCACTTCACTGCAAATGATGACCATCTCCTATTCTTAAGGATCTGTGGAAGAGAGGGCTAATTATAGCCCTCAATTTCTCCCAGGCTTTAATACAAAGCTTTCTACTACACAATTCAAACAGTGCTATTGTGCACGCTGTTGCTAAGGCAAAGGTGAACTGTAGCCCATATGCTACAGATACATGAACAACCACAACTGACCATACTGATAAAACAAATTAATAAATAAACTGAAGACCAAATTACTCAGTCATCTTTAATCTTTTAATAGAATTTACATGACTGCATGGTGAGCACTTTATTTTCATAACTTGTTGAAGTGCAACCATTTCCAATTAAGTATTCCTTTTGCCTGCAAGGGAATGGATTTTAAAATGCAGGTAAGTTATATTTGAAACATCACAAAGAGTTTTCCTTCTGTTGAAAAAATGTGAAAATACCAATGAAATCAGATTATCATCACTGTATGTTTTAATTATTAAAAACTAAACATTTTAAAGTACCCTAAAATTAGTGTTATGTCACCCTATTAAGAGAAAAGCATAGTAATAGCTGTTTGCCTACCATAAATCACTGATGAATGACAATGAGTAGGTACATAGTAAGATGTAAACCACAGCACTGCTATAAATACATATTTGTATGGCAGTACCTTTGAGGGAAAACTAAAGCTAATCTTTGCAGTCTTCCCTGAGATGCACCTTTTAGAGAGGTAGCTCAATCTTTCCAGTGTAAAATATTAACATTATTTCACAAATTACAGGCTTGTTTTAGAGACAATTCTCAGTTCTCTCCAGCTTTGCTATTGTAGAAGGAATAGAATCAGTTTGCCTTTTTTCCAAACTGGAAATTACTTTAGGAGACCTGGAGGCCACAAATCTTTATGGGAATATTCTGGCAACACAGAAGCATTAAAAATGAAGCATGATAGCCTTCTAGTTTCATATACACACCATTTGAACAGAAACCAGATGCACTGAATTGGATCAGGGCTCAACTAAACTTGCATTGAGACTGACGTACACTGAAGTAGCAATAAGGAGTAGCGAGTTCTCAGTTTTTCCTTTTCACATCAGATGCTGAGGCACTATACAGATAGGGACACTGTCGTTTGCTAGCTATTCATCCAGGCCGTCAAACTACTGAGTTTCTGTCCTGTTTTCCGGTAACGTAATCGCTAACTCACCATCAACCTCTGTGATAAACATACAACTGAGAGGAGAGCAGCCAAATAGCAGCAACAAGGAAAAGATCTGTTACTGTGGTAACAGGCTATTTACCTCCACACACCAAAAAAAAAACAACACCAAACTTAAAACTCTTCACCTTAAACTTACACGGCATAATCCAGGGGCACATCTCAATTCATAATCCTTTTTTTCTCTTCAACAGTTTCCATGGGAGACCATAAATTAGAGCTTACAGAATCAAAAGTGGCCTTCCCAGGCCACATGCTTGACATTGCTGTCTGCATGCTTTGGCACATGATAATATTTATGCCTAAAACAAAAATTTATACTGACAGTAGTATTCTGTAAACACTAAACTGCTATCTCACATAATCCAATATTCATTTACATTTGTGTTTTTCAGGTTTATATTACAAAGAACTTGAGCTTCCCCCACTGCTAATTATTCCTACTGTTTACACACAGCAAACATCCTCTTCCAGGTCTTCTAAGACACTGGCTGTCAAGTAGATATTTCTGAAAGATTTTAAGGTGCTATTTTCAAATACGTCTCCATGCTCTTCAGTGGACAAGTATCTGAGTTATTACCCAAATGTATATATAAGCCTTTTACACTGGTGATCAAAAAAATCTTTCAAGTTATCTGTAGCTAATTAATGTTCACATTAACATAACACTGATGAGGACATTAGTAAGCTACATGAGTGTTGAATTTATTAATCTATGTTCACAGTTCAGAAAGTTATTGTAAAGAAATTGCAACAGGTGTGAGTCTACCACTACATCTTAACAATTAGCTCTCCAGGCCACAACCCGCTCCTACCCCTTTCCCCAGAATACAAAAGTCTTTTACTTACAAAGATACATAAAATGTTTAACAATGATTATGACAAAACCCAAATTAACCACAGAACAATACTAAACTACAACAGAATCATTAAAGCTACTGTTGGTCTTAATAGGGTAACTCTAATCTACAAAATGAAAAACAAAAATGCTTCTTGTATGCACCAAGACTATTTACTACTATAATCACTGAGTTCAGTTAATACATATTTTACTGTATTTGAATGCTTTCACTTTTAGGCTAAAGTCCAGCTGAAATTCCAACTTATTTCAGGAAGCTAATATGTTGACATCTATCAATTTCAACTAATGACACTTGTGTAAACCCACTGAAAGCAATCCATTTGCAGAAGTATGATTTTGAAGCATTATTTGACACTATTTGACACACAACCCCATTAATGAACATGTATATAACTTGATTTGCAGACTATTTATTCATCATAATCATGAACATGAAACTAAATTCTTTCTATCAATGTCAGTTTACTAATAAAACCTGTAAGTTCTGTACAGCAAATTTTATGTCCTTGGTAACTGATGCAACTTCTATAGGGTAACCTTCATAGCTAAAGTATGTTTATATCCTAATTTTTCTTTGGTTTTCATTACAAAATAGCATAAGCATGTAAGTTTCATCATCATAGAACTGATGAGGTTTTTCTGCTCTTGTTTAAAATAGTTACCTGCTTCTACCTATAATGAGCGTCATGGTATCTTCTAACAGGATTTCAAAATTAGCATATTTTACAATGAGATATTTCAGCCATTTTTACTATCCTTCCCAAAACACTTGTTCAAATTTACACCCACATCAGTAATTAGGTGCAGGCAGGAGAACTTAAACAATTCTGTTTCAAATACTAGTCTTTCCCAAAATCCACATGGAGTTACATGGAGTGTCAGACACATTTGGTCAAGTTCGTTAGCCCAGACTATCAAGTTACTGTGTATCAGCTGACTTTCAATAATTGTGCATATAAATTTAGCCATGAAAAATGCAGACTAATTCAACCTCCCTTAACCAGCAAAGAAACAGGGTTAAATTAAATCACGTTATGTGCAATTGCCACAGGCTGCATACACACAATTGAACATTCACCCTAGCTGAGTATTCAGTTAACTTCCAATTACTAGGACTTCAGAAGTTATGTTGAATCTTCGGAAGTCCATCTACCGAGCTTTTTATAAGACTTCATTGGCTAATTATTTATCAAGATGTGAGTAAGATTTTGCTTAATCCCATGATATTGTATGTTTACTTTGAGTCCAAAAAAATTATTTGTCAGGAATAAACATAAACATTTACAGAATAGTTCTCTCTTTTTTTGAAGTCTACTAATTTAATATAATCATTTAACATGGTACTAAATTAAATAAGCAGCTTTTATTATTCTTGCTCCAGGTTCCAGGCTAATATTACAGTGTGATGTGAAAACGGAGAATGTTTACCTTCTAGTATTAGTATGGCTTGCTCATGTAATGATATTTAGAGAATTACAGACAAAACATTTTTTAAACCATACCATTTTTTTTGCAATTCCTCAAACATTTTAATATTTTCCATGGTAAAAATAAATGGGCCATTTCTGTAAAGAACATGACCAACCTTTACATCATACTAGATAGAACCAGAGGGAATTACTCCAGTGAGTAAATATGCAGAGCCATAACTCTAAATAATCTTTTATAATAGTGACCCTACAGTGCACAGTTGAGTTCCTACAACTCTCTAAGCCATTAGTCACTTAAATTATCACCAGGAAAGTTCACCTACAGCTTTGCTTCAGTGTATGTCAGAACTACCACTATTTCAAGAACTAAGCAGCTCAACACCTGTTTTATATCTGAGCCTGGGCAAGACCTCCAGAGAGGAAGGTCCAGTCGTACACATGCTTTGAACATGCCTAACACGGCAAACTGACCACTTCGCACTGTGCACTAGTCACCACCTCCATCCCGTCACTCAAGATCTCGACACAACAGAGGAAAAGCACTTGCTCAGGATATCAGACACATATTCTAAAATATTCCTCAGTAGAAAGAAGTTCAAAGATGCATTTGTCACTATCCATTAGAGTCTTTGACTGCCTCTAAGATTTTATGGGGTAGCGAGCATTGCCGTCTCTTCTTGTCAAATGAGTACTATATCACAGTGCAAAGAAAATTAATTAAAACAGGCAAAAAGTCTGAAAGAGAGAATATGATTATCAAATAAATTGATTTAAACTCTCTTTCAGGAGGTAAAATTCTCTCCAATATTTTCTATTGACTAACCAATATGGATCCCTTACTCAGCACAACAGGTGCTGTGAGTTGCATTCTGCATGCTCACACATCTGAAACTTTTGAGTGACACTCAAGGGCTGACTTGTTCAACGGCAGCATCACAACAATGAAGTCCATTTTTGATCTCACTCCAATCCTCGTCATGATGTAGCAAAAAAGACTAAAAATCTTACAAACTGCACCATAATAGCTGGTTTACAAGGCAATGTTTAAAAAGATATTATGCTAAATGCAATTCTTTGTGCTTAAATTACATCACTAAAAATGTTGAAGATCATACTTTAAAAGACCCTCTACAACAGAACACCCAACCCCAAAAAGTTGACATCAACAAATACTCAAACATTACTTTTTCTGTATATCAACTCAAAGCTTTCTAGACTTCTACGAGGAAATTGCACACCCCCAGGTTGAAAGATCACATTTGTGAAGTCGATCAAAAGTTGATAAATGCCCCTTGCACTCAAAGATTCCGACACAGCCCTTGGATTATATAATTGTGTAACATTCCCCTCCCACCCCCAGGCCCAATCTTCATTCATCTTACAGGATGAATCTGCTCTGAGAGTGAATCAGAGGCTATTCATAAGGCTGTAAGGTCTGCTGTATACATGACTCTCCAAGTAAAAATGAAAGACAAGTATGAAGGGAAAGAGGCTGCAGATCAGACAGTTGGAAACAGAAAAATGCCACTCTTGGGAATCTCATTCTATTTCTACTACTAATGGTAAATATTTCTGTGTTCCTTTTTTTCCTGCACACTTCAAAGCCTAATTTGAAGGAGCACTGATTAGTCATATTTGTAACCAAAATTAACAAAATCTGTTCTAATATTATCACACATGATGCAAAAAAAAAAAATCAAGTTAATTTAGAAGTCCAGTCCTACAGTTCCGGTTAAGAGTTCCAAAGTTATAAAAACTAACTTTTGAATCTCAGATGCCCACTTGCATGATTATGTACTCTCCTCAAAGACATGAAAAAAAGTAAGCATTTGTGAGGCATTCCTAGATTACAATACATGTTACAGAAAAGTCTGTGAGGAAATTAAGAATTCTATCTCTGGAACAGGGTTAAATGATGCAATATGATTAAGGCAAAGGATTACACATTGAACACCAAAGAGAAATCAAAATACTTAATCATAAAAGACAGGGCTAGAAGCAATCTCAAGAGTTGATCCCTTTCCACAAGACAGAATCAAAAATATCTAAGGCCAAGCTGTGGAGACATTAATTTAACCTGTTCTGTTTTTAAAACAAACAAGCAACCAACAACTCCATCAAGGAGGCTATATGCATTCCACACAGTCAGTGAAACAGGCATCCTGTTGTAAGAAAAAATGTGATGACAGTCTTAAAGACTACCACAATGCATTCACAAAGATACTCAATGCAGACTTCACGGGTAATGGGAACTACAAATTTCCTAGAATTCCCTACATTTGCTCTTACAATAAGTACTCCACATTTCTGAGCTTTTTTTTTTAAGCTATGTGATTTCCTCAGTTAAAAAAATGATTAATAAAATAGACAAATCAAACAATAAATTCCTGTGTGTGAAATAATGCTTCTTTGCTCAGCCAATCCATGTTTTGTACTTCTGGCTTCACAGGCAATTTGTTCTTCTTTCCCTCTCTGGCCTCTCTCCGAATATACTTCCCACACATTCCCACCCCTGAACTGCTCCCCTTGACTATACACCCAACTCCAAAGTATCGTTCTGTCTCAGACCCTTGCTAAGGCTGTTTCACAGCTCTTCCTGTAACTTTACTATGGACACCTGTATCTGGCTCACCAGCTCATTTATCCAGTCCTCACAGTTCAGTCATCACTTCCTTGGAAACTCCCTATTCACCTCCCAATTCCTGCCCTTCGAACTCCAATTCCCTCCTCATCCTGACTAAGTCTGCTTCCAGTTCCCCACTCCTCCTTCTGTGTTCACCCTTCCAGCCACCTGCAACCTCAGTTCTTGTCTTTTTCACATTCCAAAAAGCAGCATCGTGGATAACTACAGAATGGACACTAGAAAACTACAAGTATGTACCACATCTCACTGCTTAGAATTGCACTTATTAGAAAAGCCCTGTTGTGCATACAGATTTTTTTCAACATTAATACCTACAATCAGAGAAGTCAGGTTATTTTTCAGACACTAATAATTTGCCCAATTTTTGGACAGGTTTTCAAATGGCAACAAAATGCATATCCCTAATGCAAAGTCACCTCACTCAAATTTTAACTTCCTTTCCCAAAGAATGGGGGTGTTCCAATTACTTGAAGAAAAGGTCAGAAATAATTTTTAAACATTTTTTTCTCTAGTATGACCCTGAGGAGCCAGTGAACTATTTTTGACGTCAGGCTTTATTAAAAGACTCAGTCAATAAAGGGCAATCACCTGTGATGGAAGATTTTGGCCCAAATGACTGAAGTTTAGCAAAGTCAAAAGTAAAATCAGCGCCTTTAAATAAAACGTGTCAGGAAACCGAGGAGTCACTACCAGTCCTACCTATACTAAACAAGCGAGGAACAACGCGCATTCTTGAAGTCAACTAGTAACTCTGTTAAGCAATGTTTCAGTTCCTTGTAACTGCCAAATGTTAATAGGATACACTGAAGTTTTTCTGTGTTACAGATTATGTGGAACCTGAGTTTTTAAGGAAACTGCCAGGAAGAACCAATCATCACTGAGCATCCCAGTAGAAGAAAATCCATTTCTCATTATGTAAAAGAGCACACACACACACACAAAAGCAATCATTTCTTCTTCGTTTGAACTAAAAATTTAATAAACAAATCATGAGGCAGAATTTTAATTTTCTCTTCAGAAAAAAAAATAAAAATAAAAATTGAAATTAAACTGATTTTAGATGTTCACAAAGCACTCCCCATGAGTTGTCATCACAGTCTTTATTACAGTCCTACTGCAATTTTCCCAGCTTTTAGATTACAAAATCCAAGTTCCAGATTATTTTTTCTACAGCCACTAAGGTAGCTGCTATGATAGCATCTGATGCCAGCTCTCTACAAGTAGAATAGAAAATAGAAAAAAAAAAAAAAAAAAAAGACTAAGCACAAATTATTCTATGAAACTATTCTGTTCCATAACATACTCACAGCCTCTGGGCCATGTGTAGAGTATATGTCATAAAAAGCCATATGGGGAGAAAAAAACCTCAAAGACTTCTCTGTCCAATATAGATTAGGCATTTGGATCTAGACTTCTTACATCCAAAAAGCAATGCTCTAGCTAGGAAAGTACTTACTACACCTCGGAACAGTCTTGTTTTCCTAATTGAGCCATATAGCAGCTCGACAACAGACTGACGTCGCAATGAAATGGTCTGACCACTAGGCTGCAGAGGTTTCCATTCGACTAGTTTACATCAACTGCCAATTATCAGTTTATGACACAGAGTTTTATCCGTAACAGCAATAACCCATGCTTAGGATACCCTCCACGGTTGCTAGTTCCTGCTGGAAGTCAACAGAGTAACATTTTGAATCTCTGTCTCCAATACTGCAGGCAAGCCATTTAATTACTTGCGGAATTTGGATTATTTTCTAGTTGTCATCTCTGTTCCTTCTGATAAGGTTAAGACATTTTGGTTTCTTCACAATATGGAGGATTATTTTTTGTTTTGGTTTGGTTTTGTTGTTGGTGGGGTTTTTTTTAATTTTTCAGGACAAAGTCTATTCTTATCTAGCTGTTGGCATGATCAAGACAGCTGAAACCTAATAGATATTTAAGGTCATCAGCAAAAATACATTCTATACTTCTTAGGGATCCAGTATGAAAAACAATGTGCCTGATATGTTGAAATGCAGGGCACTCACAACCACAAATAAAGTCAAAGAAAACAGTGTCATGAACTAACTAAGTGCTACAAAGTAACTCTACAAATCTGAAGAACAAAGCATATCAAATTAGACAAGATTTATAAGCACTTTTAAAACTCACTATTTTGACTCAGTTTCAGTTCCATCTGTAAAATGGAAATAATATTTTACAGATGTGCAAAAAAAAATTCTCTAATTTTGTGAAGCACAGATACTTATTTTGAGATAATTCCTACAAATTAACAGATGAAAACACTTGAGTATTCAAGAAAGATTTGGATGTATATAGCAGGCTGCACACTGAATGACAAACAAATACATAAACTAGGTTATAACAGTAGATCAGTCAGCTGGCATTTCCCATGCTCTGTATGAGGCACTGAACTAGGCTGCAAGTGAACAGGGAAATACCATAATGCAGTTAATGGCCCAGCATATGGAGCAAGGGGCTGGATTGCGCTTGTAGACTGCAGTTTCCTTATCCAAGTCCCCTACTTTGCAGCCTACCATTTTTTGACACTGTTCCTCTAAAATGTATTGCATGTCTACAACACACACACTTACAAAAAAGAAAGTGCTTTAAATCAAACCACAGCAGTAGTTCTGAAAAATTAAAATATCTACTCATATAAAGAATTTTGAGATCTCTGCCACTTAAAACCAACCAATACAAATACTGAGGGCCATAAAAATTAACTTCTATAGATTTTTTTCAGACTATAACATGAAAAATGGTCTTCAATGTTCATGTTTTTGTAAAGTTATTTGTGTAAACCAAGTCATCACCTTCAAGTACAGCATCAACAACCAAGTTCGATTTGACTGGAATTCCTTTTAGTTTCTACTTCCAGTTGGGCCAAAGTTCTTTCTCCCCTCCCTTTTGCTATTGAGATTTTCCACAGCAACCAGTAGGGACAGGAACTGAGACACAAATCACAGGTGCTGCACAATCTCCTAAAACACAATCTCCTCACTCCTGGGGCACAGCAGATGCTACTAAGAAGTATGCTTCTAACGCTAAGAAAATAAAAACACAAATATAGTTGAACTATATTAAAGCTTTTTAGAATATAAGCCTTTAACAATTGTAATTTCAAAACTACTTCCTATTTTGATTATCAAAAAGCATCATTATTGCACAGAGTTAGAGGTATTGTGAATTTTAAGCATTTCCTCATAGGCATCTGTTCAACTGAATATTCTTTACTGTTGATTCAAAATCAGAAGCTAACCTAACCTGTACTGCTTTTAATAAAGCATATGAAATGCAAGATTGACAATAAGAAGGATCATATTGAACTGGCCATTTTTTCAAATGTTAAATATTCCTAGTAATATATTTTGTGACACTAAGTAGCCACCCTAACACTGGATAACCCATCTCATATCTACCACACATTAAATACTAAACCTATCACTACTAATATTTTTCCAATTAAGTATGCCCATAACTGTTGTGAAAGTGTCCAAACTTTCATAAATGTATAATATTCATGAATATTACACATTCCTCTAGAATAATCTTCTAGAAAGCATAAATTTCTAAATTCAAAGACTTAATTTCTTTTCTAGGTCTAGATACTCAGAACAGAAGCAGATTTTTTCTTTCTAGTTACATCAGTTACCTACTAACTTTACACTTCTTGTGCAATACTTATGAAACTTTAATATAAATTCAGTATCATGACTTTTAATGCTTTGCACAGCAACATGATCATAAAAGTATCACACTTGCCACTGAGCACACAGAAATTTGCTATAGGAAACTTGTACCAATCCCTGGCTTAAATCAATTCATACACTGACTATTTTTCATCTAGTATCCTTCAAAATACAGTTTATTTGTATTGTAGCTGAGTAACATGAAATATTTAAGATTAAGGCTGCATTGCCTTCATCATCATACAAATACAGAAAAAAAAACAACCCATGTTTCTATCCCAAGGAAATTTCTATCTATTGCCTTGACTCTGCACAGTCATATGAACATTAATGTACATGGAGTCTCAAATATGCAATAACATTGCACAATGGTACCTGTACTCCTACATAGAACAGGGCTCTGCAAAGGGTTCTAGCAATATAACTTTGCTTCTCTGATCCTGTTCTGTTTGTCCTAAATCAAAATTTAAATGGTTCAAATGTAAAAAATAAATTATTTTACTGTTATGCCTGTTCCTATGTCTTTATTTTTAAAAAGTATAAAAACAGCTTTGGAAGACAGAAAAAGGCTTCAGGTAAAGATTTTTTGTTGGAATAATATAAGGTAAGTTTAAGTTGAGAGGAAAAAAATAAAACCTGCACACAGGAAACAAATTCAAAATGTACAGGGTAGTCAAAAGCACAAAATAATAACAAGAAGAAAGTATTTTCTTCTTTCAATTAAAATAATTGTTACAACTAATATCTAAGAATAATTAATTTTGTATTTCTATAACATAAAATAACTACATCATCCTTAAACAGCTAACTGTTGTGATAAACAGTGGATAAGTATTAACTCCTAACATCAGGGAAAAGGTAGTATGAATGTGACATAGTCCTGCTTCACACACAGACTTTTAAATATGCTAAAATATACAAATTAAAATGAAAATTAGTCAACTCAAAGATTTCCACATTACATATTTCAGGATGCTAAATATATTTTTCCAAGATAAATACATTTACAACTACAGGAACTGTGATAAAGAAACTAATTCAGGATCAGTCATATATGGTTCAGAAGAACAAAACGAAAAAACTCATTACAAATCACAATTAGACAGCATCTTAAAATTTCCCTCTATAAATATGCTTGTTTTTCCTACCAGAAGAGTCCATGCTTTCTGATTAGGGAAAAAAAAAAAAGGTGCCGTAAACACAACCCTGGCAAGCTAAACTTGACAGCAACTACACAACTACAGTAGCTCATTTCCTGCTCATATCTGGCATATTTAAAGCAAACCCCTTTAAATGAAAAATAAGTCAGAGAAGTTCACTGGTAGCTTAACAAACCCATTTTTATTAAAACGAGAATGGTTTCAAACAGATGACAAAAGAAACGCTAGAGCTCACGTCGCTTCCTGATGATGAAAACTACCCAAGAACTACAACTACTTCTACACAGTCCTTTCTTTCCTGTAAAGCAGAGTTACACCCGGCCTCTACGCATGCTACAGACCAAAAGAAAACAGCAATTCTACTGCTACACACCGAGAAAGGGACAGTTAGAGACAACTAGTGGCTCCCTCTGCAATTCACAAAGTTTAAAATTAAAAAGATGCTTTTTCAAAGTGTAAATGGTTCCTCTCCACGCACGTAGGCCTGAGGCCCTGTTGCAAACAGTGTCTAACAGGACCAGGCAGCACAAAGACAGGAATGGGAGATTAGTGGGAGGGAGGGAGGCCGGGATTGGGGCTCAGCAGGATCTTCAGGCTTTTTAAAATTCAAACTGCTCCCTGACCAATACAAATCACGGACACGCTACTGACTACTACACGGATTTACAGCATTAAAAACACGCCTTCTACGTGACAGCTATATTAACTTGACCCTTTTAAACATGTATCAGGGCACTCACAGGCGTGATAGCACAGTTTTATCATAAGACTCTAAACACAATACACCAGAAAGTTACTCTACTAGATATATTAACCACTCATCAGTACAACAGATCTGCCTAAACAACTAAAAAACCTGCTGAAAAATAAACAAATTATGTAATATTGACATTTGTTCGCCAATTACAAATTTCCCTTCTAAATGAAAGATGAAACTTTGTATCTTACAATTTCCCTCAATTATGTAACTTCTGTAGGAGAATTTTATTAGTTCACAGGGTGTGTGTTTTAAATCTACCTCAATTTTTAGTAACACTCGCAACTATACCACAAGTCCAAGATCTGCATTACTGTAAACTACCCACCCTTTATTTATAAAGACCTGACACTTAATCAACAATTATTTACAAAACACATTCGACCTGTTAAAATGACACCTAATTACATATTCAAACATCATAGGCACAAACAGCCAATAACAACATCAGGATCTCAAAGCAATATGGCCTGATGAGAAAGGATGACACTTTTTAAGCATTTCTGACTTTTCACTTAATTAAATTGTTTTAATTCTCAAGTACTTTGGGCAGGATCTCATCTTCACCGTGGTCCCTTATATGTCATAAACCCAGCACTGTACACACGATCCCTCTCCTGTTTTCTGTTTGTTAGAAGCATAAAATAGTATTTCTTCTGAATTCAGTACATCTTCCTGTAATGTATACAGCACAGAGACACTAAGATTGTGAGAGGTACCTGATACAATATGCTTGCCTATCTGTATTTCCTGGGTCTGCAGGTGTCCGTGGTGTGTCAATCACCCCACAAGCGCTAGTTTTATGCTATAAATATACTAAGTGATTAACACACTAATCAATCGCTATATTACTTTGAGATTAAACCTCTGTACATTAAAAAATCCATGCAAATTCGAACTTTTGAATGCTCAGAACGTAGTTGGTTAGAAGGAGAAGGTAACAGCGAAGAGAGCTGGTATTTTTGTTTGTGGGTATTTACATTGTCTCTCTTCCCCTATTCCTCCACTTACTCTCCTTCCCCACTTCAGAGGGCTGTCTGCGCTGGGACCTTCCTTCCTCGCCCTGGTAAAGTTGTAAATATGGCAAAGAATCAGCGCACATTTGCGGCTAATTGTATTGTTTCCTCCTCCTCCTCCTGCTCCTCTCCGGGTTGAGGCCTGTCACCGAGCAGCCGCTTCGCCTTTCTAATCCCCGAGCTGGAGTAAAGGCGCTGGCCGGCGGGCCTGCGCTCTCCACCGGGCCTGGGCCTCCCGGCAGCCCGGGAGGAACCACTCTCCTCGGCCAAACCCGAGCGAGCAGGAAGGGGGGCCGCGAAATAAACACCTCCGGTTGCGACTTACTCCCCTCTACCCCGGATAACAGCTAATCCCCTCTGCTCCCGGCAGTGCTGGGCCGCCCGGGCTAGGAGGCCCGGCCCGCTGCTGGAGAGGGCAGGGAGGGGAAGGGGAGACAAGGAGGGGGGATTACCTGAGCAAATCGGCGTCTGAATCCAACGAGAATCCGAGAGAGGGGGAGAGAAATCCGCCCCCCTCCCTCCTCAGAGGAGCCGCCGCCGCCGCTGGGCCGCCGCCGCCGCGGAGCAGGAGGAGGAGGAGGGGAGATAATATAACAACAATAATCCGGGCCGGGAGGGGGGCTGGCTCCTCTTCCGTCTCCTCCTCAGTGCAGCGAACATGTAGAGCCGGGGGGTGAGCGGCCGAGACAAATCCCTTCCCCCTGAGCCTGCTTCACAACATCAACACGGGCCGGGCCAGGCCGGGCCGCGCCGAACCGGTTCCGAGGCACACTCCGAGCCGCAGGGGAGCAGGGGGGTGCCCGAGGCGGGGAGGAGAACGCTGCCAAAGGGCCGCCGCCGCCGCCGCCTCGGTGTGTGCGAGTGCAGGAGGGCGGTGGAGGGGGCAGCCTGGGCACGGTGAGTCGGTACCGAGCGGGGGGGGGGGGGGTAGGGGGGAAGAGGAGGAGGGGGAAGGATCCTGTGTGTCTCTCTCGCTCCCTCTCAGAACAAAATGCCGACCGGAAGTGCAGCTGCAGGAATGACTCCCTCCACCGGCGCCAAACACCAACAGCCTCCGCCGCTGCCGCCGCCTCCTCCTCGCTCCCTCTCTCGCTCGCTTAAGCAGCGCCGCTTCCGCCGCCGCCACTGCGCCGCGCCGCTCCCCGCCCTGCGCCGCCGCAGCTGGAGCGGCTTCCTCCGCCTGGCCTGGCCTGGCCTGGCCTGGCCTGGCACCGGGCACAGCTGAGCTCCGCTGCCTAGCTGCCTCTCCCCTTCCCCACCCCTTCGGTGGCCGCCGCAGTTTCTCTTTTTTTTTTTTTTTTTTTCCTCCTCTGTATTTTTTTATTTTTTTTTTTTTTTTTTTTTTTTTTCCGTCTGTGCGGAACGAGACCGGAGTTGACGCTCGGACCTGCGCTGAGAGGAAGGCAGCCGGAGATTTGTGAAGAAGAAGTGGCCGTTGGGAAAAAAAAAAAAAAAAAAAAGAACGGGGAAAAAAAAAAAAAAAAGAAAGAAAGAACCCACACGTTTTGGGTTTTATTTTTGTCTTCCCTAATGGATAGCGGGGAGGAGGGCCGAGTGCCGCCGGGCAGGAGGCAGCCCTAAGAAGGCGCTTTTAAAAAGAAGCCGGCGAGGCGGCGGGAACCCCCGCCCCGGCGGGTGAGGCGGCGGCTGGGGACCCCTCCGGCCCCTCGCGGGGGCCGTCACGGGGCCGTGTCGCAGGAACGGAAACACCCGACGCGGAAAGCGCTGCCGGGGCGTGGGATTGCCAGGTGGAGAGACCGAACGGGAGCGGCTTGTAAAAACTGCGAGTTTGGACGCGCACGGGGGCGGGGGGGGAAACGCCGATGTTGGTTGGGGTGGAAGGGTTCTTCGCCGGAGGCTGATGCCCTCCCACCGCCACCAGACACACTGGAAATACTTGGAAGTGTGGGGTTGTGAAGGAGTGTTTGGAGAATGTCCTAGTCCGAAAGGTTTTTCTGGTGTTCCAGGTAAACCTGTGAATAATCCTAGTGCGGGATGACAGTGAAGAACCACGTCTGTCCGACAGAGTCTTCTCGTACTCACTCGTGTCGTTTTGCTCCTCAGCACCTGGACAAGAATCCCCCGATTTCCAGAGGAAGCCTTGCTCGTCTGTCGGCTTCAGGACTCAGCCATACAGTTGGAGACAGCTGTCAATGCCCTGTGACATAAAAACACACCCTTTCAGCTCTGGATGGATATTATTTGCACCAAGGGGATAAGATCTTGCACCAATGCATTCGAATCTTTCCAGGCTCTAGGATTTCCTGAGCAATGCTCTGTCTGTAATACAGATTTTAAATGCCTCTCTCAAGCTTAAGCAGCTGTTAAATCCGTAATGTTGGATCATTTTACAACTGTATGTGCTTTTGTTGGAAAGTTCAGAAATGAAGATGGCACTGGAGAATATGGCAACTTGGGACTGCAAATACTGTATCTAATGGGTACACGCTCATGTAAGTTCAATGGAAACAGAGTAAACTGGCCTCTGGAAAAAAAAAAGTATTACATTTTACATCCAAAGGTCTCGACTCTATAATTGTTTATGCATTTCAAGTTATTTGAAATAAAGGGAAATTATTGGTGCAGTGAATGAAGTGTGTTCCTAAGTCTTTGTGCTGAATTTAGTACAGTGCAACTCAAGGGGGAAAACACTTACCTTCTCTTGGTAATAAACTAAAGTTTAAGGGACTACCTATTAGGAGCTCACATACTGATACGTATGTGGACATATATGCCTATGAATTCATAAGGAAACATCATTCTAAAATGACAAAGTTGGCCCAGGAATACTACTTCAGTCTACTTCTGACTGTCACCAATGCATGTTGATGGAGTCTTTCTGTGATTTTTAGTAATTTATTTATGTAACAATTATTATTATTTTTTCTCAATGGGGGACTTAGTATATAAATAAAATATAGATACTGAACTTTTCAAATGCCAGATATGGTTTAACCAGTACAAACATCATGGTAAGACATGCCACCCATTTGACTACTGTTTCAGTCAGGATTTCCCAGTGAGAATGTCACTGGACCATTTTATGCTTTTAAAATCCTGTTCAACTCTAAGAATTTGTAGAAATGGCTATTTTCCCTGAGTACTATGATGTTATTAACTGCACAAGAATACAACAATTTAAATCATCAGAAGGTGGTATTGTAACACACATGAGCAAATCAGGATTATTTTTTTCCCTTAAAGGAAATTAAATATTTTTTATTCAGTTAGATATTACTGTAATCCACCTTTTAAAAGAAAAGATGCAATTCTTCAGTTGCATTCAGACAAGTAGTTCCTTGTATCCCCATTGCCTTCAGAGGCCCTCTCACAGCAATTTATTGCAGAACAGAGGCTCACTGTATTCCCAAAAAATACTTCAGTATGCATGGGGTTCACCTCATGGTGCCTGAAATGGCTGGGAAAAGGGATAAATCACGTGTCTTGGAATATTACCTGAAAACACACCAAGACACTTTAAACCTCATTTCTGTTCCAGGCCTTAGTCATGGGGTGGAGGTAGTCCTAATCTGTATGGGAGGAGCTATGCCGTCACACAACCCTGACGGTGGCACACTCACTCCGGGGGCAGACGGCACTGAACAAAGCTGGTGGCAGTGAGGAGGAGGGCAAAGCTCTCTGAATTCCCCTGATAAATCCACACCCATATAGCCCTGGAAACAAACTGCAAGATTCAGGGCAAAGCCTTAGAACCTAATGCTAGTCCCTTTGATGTCAAGGGAGAATTGTGTCTTTTGCCCAAAACAAATTACTGGGCTCCCATAAATCTTACCTGTTTGCAGAGTTGGTTATTCTGAGACTCGATTCTTGTCTTCAAAGAGCATGTTAATACAACTTTAAAAGGCAGGACTTAAAAATCTTCATGAAGACAGTATGTTTTTAAAATTTATGTCTCAAGCAATTTACTCGAAGTATATGGTAAATGGTGGGTACCTCCCTTGCTGTTGTTTACAACTGTGAACTGAGATAAACTTTCTAGGTGGAAAGACACCATGTGCGTATACACTGTTGAAAACAGTGAAAAGACCTCTTTGCTCTCTTCATTCTGATGTTAACTTCCCTGACAGCTTGTTATTCAGCTTCATAAATTATGGACAGCACGTAATATTACAGTAAAAATACACCTGGCACCAATATTTTCTTAGAGGTTACTTGTCATTTGGGTTTTTTTTTTCTACAGAAAGAATGAAAAACATATTGTGCTTTTCCATTTTTGTCTCTTTAAGGGCTGGTATATAACTGTCCTGGTTATATATAACTGGTATATCAGGGCTGGTCATTATAACTGTCATATAACTGACAACTGGTACCTGTCATTTTAAGTTGTTAATGGGATGCACAAACACTGTTATATTTTACCTTTTAGTAATTTATAGGGAGTGTGTATTTCTGGGCAGATGTTTAAAATAAATGTGATGTGTTAGTAAAATAAAAATTAACATTATTATTGTCTATTTTTTACATGTTTCAATAATGCAGAAGAACTTTCCTATAAAATTTTGGGAGCTCATTATCTGAATATGATACAGTAATGCAATCATTAGCTATCATCCTAAATTTAAGTATTCAAATTATTTCCAATCTGGTGTTAAGAATGGGACTACAACAGTTAGTAGAACAATGTAATAATGAATGCTGTATGACAAATAATATAAAGTTATGGTCTTTGCATTAATTCTCATTCACAGGAGCAAATAATAGCACCACATAATTAATTCACTGGGGAATATTCATTGTTAGAAGTAAGCAACCTAAATATCAGATGAAGCCTTCAATGGTATAGGTAAAAGAAAAAGGCAGATTGAGGAGTGAAATATTTGTATAGTTACTTGCTCTAAGCTTCCAACTTTATGACGATGACTACTGATTTTTTTTTCCTGGTAAGCCAAATGGAGGTAGTATTTATTTTTTTCCTTCTTCTAATTGCTTAGCATAATCTGTCAACAACAAATTGATATGAGTTAAATAATATTTTTTCATTTTTTCTAAGTGGCAGACCATGTTAATATGTTTTATGAAGACATGATATTAATTCTATGGCAGATATATCTTTTAAAATGTATACTTGTAAAAACCAGTTCTCTGTGGAGGAAAAATGATGGAAGACAAAGCTCTAGTAATTTCATTTGAATATTACAGTCAGTTCTTATTATGCAAGGCACTAGGGATTCTGACCGAAGTTAAAAGATAATGTAAAATGTGTAATAACACACATTATGTAACAGAAAAAGAGGTCGTGATAGATTACTCTGCTGGACAAGTAGACTGTACCAGTATTGTTACATTAGGGCCATAAGAACAGGCCAAGTAACAGTTGTTTTGTAGCGGAGATAATTGATCAGTTACTCACTGTCATTGAAAGAAATCTGAAATTTGGCTAAAGATGCTCTTTAGGCTCTTTTCTGTGCATTCACCATTGGTGAACTTCAGAAAAGAAGCAGGTACCATTCCTGCTATAACTTCCTTAACTTCCCCCAAATTCTTTTTCGGTCTGTTTGGGGTTTTTTTTGTTGGTTTTTATTTTTCAATTTGACCTTTATATACCTCAAATGTCTCATTTTGGCTAGGCACTGGAAAACAACTTACAGTCATGTTTTATAACAGATATATAATCATGTGCTAGTTACACAAGAAATCACGTGCAATTTCATGTAAGAGCTGTGAGAGCCACTATGTATTATTTTGAGAGATAAAGATAAAAACATTTGGGCAATTTGGGGTGTTTTTTTTCACTTTTTAAGATGTAAAGGTAAATAAATATGGCTTCATGGGCCAGCAAGTTAATGTGGACGTTCTTCTTCTGGCACAACACAGAAATTAAGAATTGTATGGATTAAAGAAATCTGAGCATATCATACCATGCTCAAAATGCCCTGCCGCTCTGGTTTTAATGAACTTGCCAGTAAAAAGAAGATTTAAGGCAGAGACACGATTATCATAAGTGTTAAAAAAGCTTCTTGGGCTTTGGCTTTTAAAAAACACTTATTTGAAAGAAAGCAGAATTTACCCATTCTTCAGATACTGAAGTGTTAAACATCTCAGCCAAAAGATTCAATGGCTACATAAAAGCAACAGGTTAAACATGCCTGGGACTGTTCTCTGGCATTGAGGCTGGTAGCCACACAATGTTTTATACCTATATCATTAAATCCTTTTACTCTTCAAAACATTGGGAATGGTTCCTGAGTCACACTAACTCCCAAACTGTGCCCAGGAGTCATTTGGGAAAGTCCTAGCTGGCATGCTTTTAGCCTGTGCCAAGGTCTGTTCCAACACTTTAATACACAAGTTTTAGACAAAAGATTTCCAATGTCTGTGAATGTTTTGTGGTGGTTTCGTTTACATTGCATTTTATAGACACACTTAAATTTGTATCCTTGAAGTGATTAGCCAAAAGGAAGGTAAGAGGGAACTGTGGTCCCCCACCTAGAGATAAAACACGTTCATATTTCCAATTAACTATTCAATGAAGCAATTAATCACCTAATTTTTTATCCAAAAACCCAACAAGAGAAAGTTGATTGAAATTTGACTATCAAGTTAGCTATTCATGTGAAGATATTTTAGAAAGTCCTATATGGTGGCTAAAACAGCCTTCTAAGCTGCAGCAGATGTCCATTTTTCTTTTAGACATCCTGTGGCCCTTAAAAAAGGATGTTACAGTGAGAACAGGAACTGAAAGCACACGTGCAATACAATGAAATAAACGTAAGTAACTTCTGTAGTCCCTTAAACTATAGCTGTTGACATCAATTTGTAGTGAAAATAACTTCTAAGGTGTAACTTATTAATTTTAAAATAAGAATGAAAAAGGAGTAAAGATAAATAAATCAGATAAAGCAGATTGTTCCGTTTTGTAATTGGACACTTGCTGGCAATTTGCTTCTCAGTGTGACTATAGGGACAAACATCAGTCCATCTACTTTGTCAGCAGTTCAAAAGATGTGTGGGTGCTCCATTAGTGAGCCAGAAAGCAGTATTAACTTGTCACAGATTTAATTTCTCACAGACTTGCAATGCCATGCATTTTGAAGCACAAAGCCTTTTTTTGTTTATTTTGAACGTCTGGCGGGGACAATAAGTGGTCAAGTAAATTGAATTGTTGACCTGGAGAAGCTGCCTTGGCTTTTACAATGCAATTAAATACAACTAAATATCTCTACCTAGCTGGTGCAACTTAGTTACAGTACGAAAAAAAAAAAAACCACCATGAAGGAACCATACCTTTTAGGAATGGTTAGCATGGAATTCCCAAATAGCCATAACTTAAAAATGAAGTCAAAATGATGTATTTATGAAAAATGTCCTTTTCTGTATCATGGCTCAATTCCTTAAGGTGGCCTGTTATTCATAATACTGCTGTTAGATAAGACATATTACAGCCAGTTGTCCTAGACGGTGCTCTTTAAAATCACTACAAGAAGCAGTTACACTTTTCTAGAAAGAGAACATCCTTCACAACAACATGGGTACAGGTCACCACCCAAAACAAATACACATGTGGGTGGCACATGCTTGGTTGGATATTTGGAGATAGGCACGTGTGAGAAAAAGGATGTAAAATGCCATAGAAACACATGCAGAGAAGACACAGAAACCCATACAGAGGCCTGAGCAATGACTGGGAATGTATCTGTAAGAAAACTGGAGCAAAAGAGATTCAAGACTAGTATCAACCCAAAAGAACTTGAGACTTTACGTGAAATTTTCCTGTGGTTTCAGAGGAAAAGAACATAAAGGTGCAACCTTTATAAACAGGAGTGCATCAAAATGTCCAATGCCGTCATGTATTTTTCCTGATGCATTTCCAATTTTAAAGACAGTTACCTTCTAAATAGATCCATAAATTACAGTAGCTTGGCAGCATTCCAAATATTAATTTTCTGGACAGAAAAATACATATGGGTGTTATAAAATATTTTTTTTATACTTTAATTTGCTAGATTTTTTCCTGAACCTACTCATTACTTCCATATTTTCCATGGTTCCATTGCTTTTCCCCCTCATTTCCAGACTTAAGTCAGTCTTGTGTCACTTAAGTCACTCTCATCTGGTCAGAAAGCTTGTTTCTCCTGCATTTTCTTGGGCAATGTTCATCTTGCCTCTACCTTTTGACTAAGAAGTCAGTTAATAAGGGATAATCTGTTGGTAAAGAGATTAATTGTAAAACCCATGCTATAAAATTTATATTTAAAATATAGTATAGCATAAAAAGCACCTACATGAAAATACTGTTTCACAAAAATATAAGTATGTGCAGGCTTGAAAATACGATCAAATTTCAATGTTTTCACACCCAGTTCCAGAAACTTCAAACTGTAGAGTGCAAATGTGTAATTTCTTTTTTTTATTCAAAACACAAATGTTGTGCTGTGTTTATGACCATCTGTGAATTACTTCCCATATTGCTTACACTATGAAAACTTGGGTTACTGCATAATCTTCAGAAGTACTGAAGTTGATTGTCCAGCCTAGGGGCATGTTAAATAGTTAAATACTTATTTTTATGTTACCCTCATGTGAGTTTTCATTAAGAATGCAGTTTCATGAAAAATTGGTCATCCAAACAAGTGCTAATAGAAGTCTGGGATGTTTGTTTTGCTTTTTAAAAACTAGATTCATAAAGGTAAATGCTTTTTCTAGTCCATTTGAATTTTGAATGGGAAGTATCAGATTTTATTTTACAGTCAGTCATGATATTCTTGTGATCCCCTCATTTTCTAAACGTTCTCATCAATACCAGCTAGAACTTGAAAAGTGAGGAAAACACTTAGTATTCCTATATTGTTGATAGTTAACTCAAAACTATAACATGGCCTATGGGAAAAGAGTGTCATGTGAGTATTTTATAGCCTGGCTGTGAGGCTTTGTTTCATTATTATAAGCATTGTGTTACACAGCATTCTGATGACCTTCATAGTATTATGAAGTTAGTATAAAACTGCATAACTGTTGAACATGCAAGATCTATCAAAATTATTATCCCTAGCTGTTAGCGGCACCTTTTTTCTCCTCCTCAGTCCATTAATAATCTTCCCTCCTGACAACAAAAACAAATGTGTATATTTAAATGAAGATTTTTCTTACCAGGCCTCTACCAGCTTTGCCCTCTTCTAAAAGCAGTTCAGAGATGTCTATATGAGACTTCTTTACGGCTGGTGTTCTTCACATATAATAGATACTATTTGTCCAGTTCCCCAAAATTTCATTCAAAATGCTACACACTGATGCCAAAATGCCTGAAATAGTAAATTCCACATGTGATTTCTTGTAAGTTATCAAGCTGTATTAATTTGGCTATAGGAATACAACTACCTGTAGAATAAGAGCTAATTATTGCCCTTAGGAATATGTTTTCATCTGAGAAAATTTAAAGGACAAGTTTCTAGAACTATGCATGTGCGGAGCAAAGAGTTATTGATCGAATAGATTTCCTCCAGCATACACACTTCCCTTTGGTTGCAAAAACATACTGCAATGTTTTTTCTTAATTGAGTACTGGTTTTGTTTATGTGTTAATAGGGAGCTCAAGAAAGGATCTGGGTTGCTATCTTAGTGCACTGAAGCCCTTATTTATCCACAAAAACAAACAGCACAGTAACAACGACTAAAGGAAACTTCCTGGCTCTCCTTCAGTGGTGCGCCCCAGAGAGACCACCATTAAGACATATATAACGTTATAATGTAGTTCTACCTGTTATACCTTCCTGGAGTCTGTCCACTCTCCATATATACCGTGTTACCACTGTACCACTGCTCATGCCACTCCGCTGGTACTTAGGAGTAATTGGGCAGGCAAGATAGGTTCTTACTAACCGTATAGAAGAAAATACAACGCTAAAAAAAATTGCTTTCCCAAAGACAATAGCCCTCCCATTCACCTCCTTTTATGCTCCTAATTTGTTTACGCTGTGTGGTTTTGGTTTGCTTTTAAGTTTCAGAGTTTCTCAGAGGAAGTGGGCTTGGCATTTTACAGTTGCCTGGGAAGCACTGCACACACTTACGATTCTACAGAAATATTTTTAGAATGACGGAAAACTCTCTTCTGTTTATCACTGATAGCTGCTCTTAAACCAGCCAGTTCCAGAACATCTGAAGCGCCATCAGTCCCCTTGCGTCCAGATACGGATCAAAGAACCCAGTTCCTCACTTTCCTGAGGAGTGCTTGTTACAGGCGCCTCAGTCAAAAGAGCAAAAAGATGGGTTTGGGTTTGTTTGGGGTTTTTGTGTTTGGTTTTTTTTTTGTTTTGTTTGTTTGTTTTTTTGTACACACTGACGTTTTCAGCCCACCCTGGAGCACACAACCAAGGCATCTAGGGCACCCCCAAGCCCCGGTGTACCCAGACGCCAGGAGGAGCCCCCGGTGCCGCAGCCACGGCTCTCGGGCCGCCCGGCCCCCGGCTCTCACACACTCTGTACGGAACCTCCCTGCATTTACGCTCAGCACTGCCGTGCGCCGAGCCTGCCCGTCACACCCCTGCTGCCGAAGCCCTCTTGGCTCGGGTTATTCTGTCATTCGCGCTACAGAAACCCACTGCGCTCCTGACCGAGCGGCGCCCCCGGGCCGCCCCCGCAGCCTTTGTCAGTCCGAGCCTCTTCTGCCACCACCGCCCCCCTTGCCCGCCCTCCCTCCCTTTCTTCTCCCCTCCCAGCCCCGTGCAGGTGACCGAGGCCTGTTATGCCCGTGAGGGCGGAGAGCCCGACCGGCGCTAGACGGGGAAACCGAAGCGGATGGGAGGGCTCCCGCGGCGCCCAGCCAGCCCCTCACACGCCGCCGCGCTGCCGCCTCGCCTCCGCCCTCTAACCGGGCTGAGGGGAACTTGCCCGCGCAGGAGAACGGAGAAACCCTGCCCCCAGGATTTCACCTCAGGTTCACCTCTTTTAATTCACACATCTGCCCCTCGTGCTCTATAGTGACCGCTAACAGCTTTCCTTTTTAAATTTTGTCATTAATTTTAAAGCGAATAATTAACAATTTGGAGGTATTTTCTCCTCCCCCCCCCCCCCCCCGGGTTAATGGAACAGTCCGATGAATTCCTCGGCGGCGACGCTCAACTTTTAACCCTTTTTCTGCCAAATCCCAAATAGAAGGTTGGTTTTTTTTCAGAGAATTTGGCCCTGCCTCAGACTCCGCCGCGCTTGGACACCGCGCACAGGTCGGCGTGGCAAGAACTGCCTCCTACAGAACGTGAGAAACGAGGGAAGTGACTGCTGGCTCTCACGATGGACTCAAACGCCATCGGGTGACGTTACCCAACGCGTGGTGGCGTCACTTCTTAGCTAAGTGTTGTGGAAATAGGTGACAAGGCTTAAATATTGGTTGGGTAAACTGATTTTTTTAATTTATTTAAAGTTTTCCCGGGGAGGACTATTGCAGGTCCTGCGTGACACCTCCCGGCCGCCCTGGTGTTCTCCTCACCCCCTTTCAGAAACAACTTTTTGGGTTTTTTTTTGTTTTTTTTTTTTTTTTCTTTTTTTCTTTTTTTCTTTTATTTTCTTTTTTTTTTTTTTTTAATCTTGAGCATTAACTGGAGGCATAGAGATGTCCTGACCGGAGACCTGGGGTCCTAACCTGCATTTCTCCATTTATGCCCGTAAGCGTCCATGGTAAAATCACAGAATCACAGAATCACCTAGGTTGGAAGCGACCTTTTAAGGTCATTTAGTCCAACCAATGAAGAAAACCCAACCAAACCCCAAAAAACCCCAAACCCACAAATGAACAAAAAAACCCCACACAAACCCCACAGCACACCCAAAACAACACCAACCCTCTACTAATGCATATCCCTGAGCACCATGCCAACTCGTCTCTTGAATACCTCCAGGGATGGTGCCTCAACCACCTCCCTGGGCAGCCCATTCCAATGTCTGATAACC
>JAOTQQ010000019.1:13567620-13590424 GCA_026546715.1 Gallinago undulata | reverse complement strand
GTTGCCCAGGGAGGTGGTTGAGGCCCCTTCCCTGGAGACATTCAAGGTGAGGCTTGACGAGGCCCTGGGCAACCTGGCCTAGTTGGAGGTGTCCCTGTGACTGCAGGAGGGCTGGACTAGATGACCTTTGAAGGTCCCTTCCAGCCCACATGATTCTATGATTCTATATAGGATCATTGGATAATATAGTTGGTCTGGAAAGCTTGGGTTTGGGACCAGAAATACAATCTTGCATCTAAGTAAATCAGCTAACTAGAGGAGAACACAGGCTGAAATTGACAACTTATAGTCAAAGAGCACTGTCACCATTACTGTCTCCAAGAGAAGGATATAATTCAGAATATTTTCAAACAAACGGATCTGACAAATTTTACAAGCCACTGGCAAGAACATTTGAGATGCTATGCCTCTGTAGTTCGGTGTCTCTAAAATAGGGAGTCAGGTCTTATTCTTACTTTGACTTGCTGTGATTGCAAAGGAAATCTGAATCCTGTCAACCAAATGATGGAGACATTAATTTCCCTTCCTATCGCATGAGGTCTCATGAATAGCTGATATTGAGGGTCCTACATTTGTATCTATATAATATTTATGTTTATAATATTGTTTGTGACAAGCATATACTAAATTTGTAAACTAGTTTAAACCTGAACTATTTTAATAACTAAACAATAGGTAACTCTGAATTCAATGTGCTATACAACTTAAAAAAATTAACAGTGAAGACAAAACTAGAATTAAATATATGCCACAAAGTTAGTAATTTTGTGCTATTATAATAACTTACAATTAGGTTATCTGAAAGACTTCTGTTTAGACAGAAGAACAAACTTTGTAATATATTGGCTTTTATTATCTTGCCTATGGAAAAGTGAAAAGCATCTGAAAAGATTTTGCGGAAAATTTTACACTTTCAGCATACTGCTATCTGAAAATCAATAGGTTTAGCATTCTATAATTAGGTATACACACAAAATTACTAATATTTTAACTAGTATTTTCTATAGATAACACTATCTGTGACTCTAAACCAGGTTTTAAAAGGTTTGATAATCATTAGTAGAAAGTTTTTACAGAAAGGCTAAATTAATTGCTCAGAGTCGTTACACAAATCAAATAATAGCTTCACTCCTTACACTAAAAAATTTAAATTGACCTTTGCAGTTTTCCTTGTCAGCATCCGGTTTTATTTTCTGAAATACTAACAATTGTTGAAAACATCCTGGTACAAGTTACTGCTATTAGAAAAAGGCAGAAAGTGAGAAATTTTAGGAAATAAAAAAATTTCCAGTATGGATTGTTTTGTTATCAGTATGATTATTAACGTCAGATACAACAACTTTACCAGTTCAGACCTTTCTTTTGACTTTCTTGAGAGTTACCTTGATGTTGTCCTTCATCTTGTTATACTGTGTCTCTTATGATTGTTCAAATGTTCTCTTTACAACATTGATAAATATTATTTCATCTTTATAGGCAGTAAAATGATCCTGTCCACTTTCTTACTCTGGGAACACTTTTTTCAATGCTCTACTTAGTTTCCACTGACATTTCTGCTTCTAATCCAAAATTGCTGTCTTTGTTTTTACAACCTACCATAGTCTTGCATTTGATAAAGAGCTTTTCAAGAGATAGCTAGATAATCTCCATTAAAAAAAAAATACAGGTAAAATTAACAATTAACATTCTACAGTTGCATCACTGAAGTAAATGATTTTTGGAATCACAGTTTTAGACATCAGATTTCCAAATTTGAAAGAGACAGATTTTATGTAGAAAAAAAAGTTGAAAAACTAAGTTGTACAGCAGTTAACAAAATGATAAAGCAAAAGCATTAAAAAATGGTCAGACTTGAGCAAAGAAGTTATTTTTTCCCATCTTTTAACTATTTGTGTCACCTGCTGCAAACTTTTAGCTTGTGCCAGAAGCTAGCTGACATTTGATATTAAATTTAGTATAAAGTAAGAAAAGATATAGGAGTATGCTGTATATTAAGAGTGAGGGCAAGCTGGATCTGGGAAGTTCACGTGTAATAGAAAAATTAAGAGCTGACATATATCTAGAGTGGTCCAAAAGATTTGTGGAGCATGATTTGCTTCTTAAAAGCCAAGCTCATGCCTTCCTCTTCAGAAGTATTTATCCATATGTCCATTATTTGTATGTTTTGTTATTGTTTCTACCAATTTTCCTCCAGTGAATATCAGACTTTCTAGGTTGTAGTTCCAGGAATACTGGGCACGTTGCCAATAACATTATTATTATTATTATTATTATTATTATTATTATTATTATTATTATTATTATTTTGTGATATGGGAATTATGAGTTTTACAAGGTGAAAAAGAAAAAACATATAAAAGAAAAAACTAAAAATAAAGCAGGTAATATCATTTCAATTACAGTATTGAAAATAATGGCTTTACACAAAAATTTACAGAAATGACCTGTGAATGAACTGTGAACCAAGCCTTAGTCAACAACATTTAGTCAATCAACATGATATTTAAAATTGTGGTTATGCATCTTAACAGATAATAATACTGCCACTTGGGACTGAAAACTAGTTTATGCTCTTCTGCAGTGTTATTTAAGTCCTGTTTTTTTAAGGCTGGCAAGTATGAATTGTACTTTCTTAATGTATTTTTACAGATTCCATAAATGCAACTATGATATAATTATTCTCATATTGTGTCTATTCTGTTTTACATCTAGGTGTCTGTTTGCATAAATGAAAAACCTCTCTTACATCAGTAAGAATTTCCTATGCACTTAAAAGGAAATAGAGCTAAACTGTAAAGAAGTTAGCATGGCTTTAATGAGCACCTTTTATTCCAATAAGCTATCACAATTTTGCTCTTACTCTGTATAACACAACGTTTGTATGTTTGTGATATTAGGAAAGACAAAGAGTATAGAGGTCATCACCAGAATGAAAATTCCTTTTTCCAAGTGCATGATTTTTATTTTTGCTGTTTGATGTTTTCCAAGGAAAGGCAATCATAAAAAGAAATCCAGACTAATCTGATTTTATTTCTTTGTATATTCGGTACAGGTTTTTTGTGGCTACAGTGACCAGTTTAAGCAAATGACTAAGTAGCTATATTTAACTTTGCATTTTACTTTTCAGAAATGTAGAGGAAGCATCATGAAGAAGCACAGGAAGAAATGTTTCCTAGAGAATTATGTAGCTCCTCAGTTCTGTTGCATTTTCCAACGTGGAAAAAATAGACACAATTCTCATGTCATATTCATTGCAGTAAAAACAGCCACTGCTTGTCCTCTACAGGTTTTACCACTAGCACACACCCTGCTCCACTGTGTTAGATACATATAGCAACGCTGATTTCAGTCTTCACCTCAGCAACATTCACTGTTTCTTCTGCCCAACAAGTTTCTGCTCCTTTCAGGCAGTATCCCTTTTGCTTTGTCTCCTCTTGTCCCTGTGACTGATAAAAAATCTTGTGACAAAACCAGTTAAGTCACTTGTTTCACAACTATTTTCCAGATCTTTTCTCATGATGCTTTCAATGACTATGCTTTCCTAATTTTAAGCAACAGTTATATATATATATATATCATTTTGCATAACTTTCTTGTTTAGCTGCTACTTTGTTGTCTCTTTCCCTGCACCCACCTTATCTGTTTAATTTCCTTGTACTTGAAGGTAATACTGTAATCTTTTCAAAACAGTAGTGTCTTTATTTTTGCTCCTTATTTAGGACCATGATTGAGACTGTTGGTATCTGGTAGATAACCCAGATAATAATGGTAAAAAAGAAAAAAGACAAATTCTTGGTTTCAGCAATTTATACACTGTAGAAAAACAACACAGATTTAAAAGTAAACCTTGGTAAACCATATCAGGTTTTATTTCCCCTCTTCATCTCCTGATTTTCTTATTGTCCACAACTCCTTTCCTTTAAGGTAGCATTTCTTCAAAAAGTTGCTTTCTGCAACACTATTCTTTCATTAGGACATGGTGTTGGTTCAATATTCAGTTAGCATCATCAAGTTAATTAAAAGTTCACCTTCATTGTTTTTTTTTTTTAGTTTTGAATAACTGTCTCACTTAGCTTTGGTCAGCTTTGCAAAACAGTCTCAGAGATGGCTGAACCACGATGTTGATGCCACTGCACCTAACACCGTCCAACCACTGATGATCATTCAGTTCATGGGTCTGAGGCCTCCAGTGCAGACAGAGAGGACATTGGTCCTCGGCACCAACAATTTCACTGCCCAAATTGACTCATTTTGCCCTGTGCCATGTGCCAACAGAGATGGCACTGGTTTCATTCTTTGAAGGGATAATTACTGTTGGATATAAGCAACTGTCATAGTTGTTTATGAAAAATGATGGTCTTTTGTAATAAGAGACAAAAGGAAAACTGTAGTTTAGAAATTGCCTGAATCAGAAGTTGTGTTATTTAATCTTTTTTTTTTTTCCTAATGCTGCTAAAATTCATTTAGTGATGCTTAACTGATGTTATACTTTGTTTGAAAGTATTATTGTAACATTTTCCTGTTCATCTTTGCAATAATTCTGGCTACTTTGAGAAAAAAGTTATGACAGGCAGTCAGTGCGGAAGAGGAGACTAGAAGGCTGTGAGCTGAGAGGAGCAAATTATTTCAGCTCCCAAATTCTTTGTGTTCTGTAGGTGCATACTCACAAGTTTGTAACTTATGCAAGATCAATTAATTTTCACCATCATCACTTTCATCACTTCATCACATCTGAAATGCTAATTCCACCAATTCATATGAAGCCAAAAGACAAACATTTAAAATATTGTATTTTGATGTAGGAAACAAATTCCTGGTTTTAATGGCTTTTTTTTTTTACAGTGCTTTGATGTTATTAGGGCAGGGAAGGTCCTATGGAAATGAAGATGGCATGCTTTCCTTCTGTTGTTACTGTGACATCCCAGTACGCCTACACTGACATCATTGGGATTGTGGTTTGGGAAACAAATCCCTTGAAGATGAATGATGGAATCAGTGTCATGCAAACGAAGTTATGAGAAGTAATTACTCTGTGTGCTCGATAATGGCTTTCCAAAGATACAAATACTATCATTTTTTAATATAGTGAAATGATTCCATCTATTAGCTGCTGGAAAATATTACTTCTTAGATGTAAGTTCAAAACAGGAGAAGATTATTTTCAATTCAGTAGGATGAACCAGAAATCTATACACTGTTTTTAGAAAAGAAGAAAAGAAATATTCCATCTTCATTAATAGCATACTATTCACAAAGCCCCAGGCTATTTTAGAGTGTTGGAATATTACAGACTGCATAGTGGGCTTTAAAATAGAAAGTCAACCCAGCCTTAATTGCAGGAACATTCCATGCACTATTATAATAACAATTTACTCTGTGATTCTCTTCCCAGTCATTAAATCTGCCAGTCTATGGCAGTTGAGACATGCATTTATAATAATATATAACTTTTATGTGACACCTCCAAACCGGAAAGTACTTTTTTTGTTACCTGTAGACAAAAATATGTTCAGTTGCCATGAAATCTAAAAGCAGAATCCCTCTCTTCCATTATCGCTTATGTGGGGAAGAGAACCAAAAGTAAGGGTGAAGTAACATCACCTGCAACACTTCACCTCTCCATAACAGTTTGAAGTTTCCTGTAAAGTTACTCCTTACTGGCTTGGTTGCAGATTGGTCCCATTCCTTCCTAGCCTGCCACACTGGAAAATGCTGTAGAAAACTATAGGCAACTATAACAAAACAATAGTCTTCATTCTTACAGTGGTTACAGTGGGTAACTAGGAAGACTGAGATAATGAAGAATAATGCACGTGAGAAGCACTTTCAGTTAGGGCTTCAGAAAATAAAAAATAAGGAAAATAATAGTAATTTATCTTCATGTAAATTTGTTTTTGTGTCACTAAAATTAATAAGTCAGTTTTCAATTTAGAAGTTTAGGTATATTCCCTACTTACCCAACTTTTTCAGTGGTAACACACTTCAGTCAAAAATTTCCAGGGATTTAATGAACTTCAGGTAAATATCATGACAGAGCATTGTCTTTGAACTAAAACTCCGTGACAGCTTCTGATCCCAGTCATGCTATGACTAAAACTCTATGAAGTTCAGTGATGTTAGTTAGGGACCTAAAAATACATTTAGTATACCAGTGTACTTATTGATTATAAATATGAATTTGTGTTTAACTCCACTGAAGTCTTGCATATTCTTCTTAACTGGATATTTACTCAAGTAGACTGTTATAGTTCATCACGTATTTTGAGTGCCATTTTTTCTTATGTGGTAGGATGTTTCTCTGAGAAGTTCTAAACCAAGAAGGATAAGAAGTTTTAACTTGATATAATTTTCATGTAAATCTCACTACATGTTGCATTGTACTCACTGAATATATTCTGTAAGCTAAGAAAATGACATTATTAATAATTTTTTACATGCAAAATTGATGTCTTCTAAATACCTTAGTCCTTTGAAATAGTGTTGAGAAATGGATTACCTTTCTGTTTATATTTACAATTATCAAAATCTCTCTTGTAAACTAGCAATTAATGGTGCTTCTGTAGATTCTGTAGCTGAGGCTGTAATTCAGTGAGGGAAATCATTATATAAACATTCTATTTGTCAGAAGCATAAAAATTTAGAATGCAGTTAATAAATGTTTATTCTTGTTTTTAGTCATGCAGGCAGTAAAAAGATCTTCACCTTGAGACTTGAAAAGAGAAATTATCATAAGATACTCATATGCTGAAATCTTGCACACAGTAAATCCTATCACCAGAACAGAGCATTAGCTTTCTAATTGGACAAGATTAGGTAAAGTTCAGTGTGGAAGCTCCTGTTTATGGCTGAGAAAGTCATATAATATGCTTTAAGTGGAAATTACTGAAGAGATTTAAAGAGAAGGTGCCATATCTATGTAATTGCACAGAATGTAATTATATATATTCTCAAATCAATAGCAGAGTAAGTGCTGATACCAATAGAAGCAGAAGTGAGTCAATAGTAACAGCAAAATTTGTTCATAGGTTGGTTTTTTTCATATGTAGACAGCACATGCATTTACAAAGAAATGAAACTTACAGGAAGTATGATGGACCAAATGATAACCAAAGTTATCTTTGATCTAGGGTCAAAGAAATGTGAAACAAAATAAAAATGTTTTAGTCATTTTCTGATGTTCTGCATTAAGAAAATTATGACAATTCTCTTTCAAAGTTCAAAGGAAGAGTCTACTTTATATTCAGTAGACATCTTGTAATTTCTAGGCAGAGGAAAAGTACCAGTGTAGGTTACAATAGCACTAAACCAAAGTGGCAGAAGAGTAACATGGTGTCTGTCTTAGCTATAAAAAGAGTAGTGTAACTCCTCAACATCAGTTATCCTTTTGGAAAAGAATTGGGATGATGAAGTGTTGTGATTCTGGGATTGAACACAATATTTTTGGGGGTATTGGATGGGATGCTTTGCGTTTAGACTTTTTTGCTGTAGAGAGACACCAGACATTTAATTTACAAATTACTTAGCAGACTGTATGACAAAACTAAAACATACATTTCATGATTGGTTGCTTAAGAATTATACTTTTACCTTACTCGCTTTTTTATTTAATAAGTAAGTTGATTCGTCATGTGGCAGCAGATACAACATAAAATCTGGTAAACACCATGTGCATTGGATTTTACAACACAAATCTTACAGATAGATATGCCATCAAGCAAAAGGAGACCCAGAATTAATCAGATACACGTTTCTGTTACTGCTGCCCAACATGCCTTATTTAGGCAAGCATATTTTCAAAGTGAGTATCATGTATTAATTCCTTTCTTTTGCTTTATTACAGCCACAGAACAGCACCCTTCCAGTATTCTTCCCCTCATTATAATTGCATCTTTATCAATTATAATCCCAAGATAAATCCTACTAGTTTGAACAACAGCAGACGGTTTTTCTAAGTGATCTTCTGTGTGGGTGCAGAACATCTATTCCCCATTCCACTCCTCCTCAGACATCATCTCGGTAACGTCTCTTTCATCTTCATTCACAAAGAGGAAAATATTGGAAATTTCATAAACATCTCAAAACCTAAACCAGTAGTGAGAAACAGGATGTAAAAATGAGGTGTGATTCAAATTATGTTGATCTCCTGCTGGATTCTGAAAAAAAATCCACTTCACTGCATAGTTTTGATGGTCTACAGTGGGAATGATAACCAACTTCCGTGATAACAAATTTTTGTGCTTTGCTTGCTTAGGCTTGTTTGTTTACTTAATTTGTTTACTTGTTTGTTTCTGTAGGATCTGCTGAGGTATATCTAGCTTATACTTAGGAGTGGGTCCATTTGACATGTTGAAGAGAGGCAGACTGTTAAAACTTGAGAATGTTTGAGAGGTTCAATTTGCTTATTCTATCACAACTGTGGTCTGTACCCAGAATTGTGATGTTTATATGGAATGACCACATAAGGGTCATTTACACCACATAAGGGAATGTTGGTTTACATTTGTGTTTGAGGTCTATACTTGATAAGGAGGAGTTAATTACTAGGATTATAGTGATAAACTGTGAGAATAAGATTGCATTTTACCTTCTTTCACCTGAGGATTACAGCAAATATCTGATTATCGCATTTGTTGAGATGGTTTATAGCTATCGTAGTGACTTTCATTTGGGAGAAAGAAAATGGAAAGTCTGTAAGTAATGGTCAGCCATGTTTTTAAAATACTTACCATTTGTATTTGCTGTTTGCCAAATACAGCCTTTTGGAGCAGCAGTCGTTGCACAGAAATCAATGCAGGCCTTTTATTTCATAGCTACTGAGAAGTTCCAAGCTAACTTGTTGCCTCCAAAGCAGCACAGCAAAACATTTAAGGGGACCACAAATTACTGCTGAAGTGGCTTCTCTGCATGTGGATTATTTTGAAGCTGTCATTTTGGTTTTCTATCCATAATTCTTCTCATCCTAGTTCTCACATGGTGTTATACTATCTTTTTGTTTTCTCTGTCTTGTTTTTACTGGAGCTACTACTGCAAACAGCGTTTGCGTGCCCTGGTGTGTAATTTGTTATTATGACTCAGCTGAGCAGGGTTGAGAATTGATACGCGCCTGTCCCAGTAAGGAATCAGGATGTGGCTTTGTAAACCCAGTGGGTGTAATTGGGTTTTTAGAGTGGTTAATCAGAGCTTGTGGTATTCGTTGGAAGTGTGATAGATGTATTCTGTTATGATGAAATAGGGTTACATATGAGAACAGTGCTTGTCAAGCTTCTAGAGGCTGGACCTTCACCATTTACTTTGAATGTTCAAAATACATTTCTCTCACAAATTGTTGTTAATTACTATTCGGTCTACATGTCCATACACACATAGAGCATGCAACATATGTGTACACATGTGTTCAGTCTCATGAGAACTAAGGCTGGGGTTTTGCCAGATCTCTTTTTATGTCTGCAAAATGTCTTGGATGAGATCTTTAAAGCTGTTTCGAAGAAAATGACTGATTTACACAAGGAGAAATGAATCTTCTGTAGGAGCCACTTACAGTCTCTTTTGTTGTAATTGAAAATAAATATTTTGGGTGTTCTAAGTAAAAGAAAAAGAAATCTTTATTAACATTTTCAAGCGATAGGTGTAAACATTAACCTCCAAAAATAATATTTAACAGTATTTACAAGACATGCTCAGTTCCTAAGGTCAAGGGAAATTGCGTCTAAATGCATTAGTGATATTTGGGATGATTTGGCTGATTGGGCTCTTTAGTGTAATTGCGTTTTGTTGTTTATTGGTCTGCAGTAGTCCCATATTTCAGACTTATGATATTTATTCATCAGTTCTGTTTTTATAAATTCTGTGGATGATCCTTGTTATTTTCTTGACATTAGACAGGAAGATGCCTCTTGTCATCAGAGGCAACAAATACTCTAAATTCAACAGATAACTTACATGGTTTTAAGATATTTATATAATTATGGCAAATATTTCCAGAACTATTTTCTTGGACAAAGGCACTTTTTTTTTTTCCAAAGAAGATAGACAAATAAAATGGGATAACTTCAGTCTGTGCAGATGACTTGCTGAAGTAAAGCCTCAGGAGAAATGAAAAACTTATCATTTTTTACATTCTTCTTTTTTGGTCAAATCCCTGATCAATTAATTTGAAACTTTCCAAAAAGCTCATCTTCAGCATATGATGTTGCTCAGGAAGGAGAGTACATCAGCAGTGACTTTGAAATACATTATAAAGTTAACACTAAAATAACTACACTACCACCATGGTATTTGGGAACTAAGGAATATTGTTCTTAAATTATGAGTATTCTTGCTTTTTTGTTTTCTTGGATTGTTCTTGTTTAATATTCCCAGGTGCAATAGTGTTATAAAGATCAGAAAGTGCTGATAGAAGAATTTGCTTACAATGTTTGACAGGAAAAATGATTGGCAAACTTTTAAGATTCACTGAGTTGTGACCATAAAAAAGGGGGATGTAGAAGTTGGTTACAAGGTTACCACATTTAAAACCCATAAAAAAGACAGTAGTTAGCTTGCATGGATGAGATAAAGCCTTCCCTACAGCAATAGGGAATAATTACTATATAAAAAAAAGCACTTATGAGCTGTGATCTAGGCCACTCTAAGCAAGACTGGTCTCCAATATTTTAATGAAAAGGAACTAAATAGGAGAAAATTAAGAGGTTTCTAACCATTCAGGACATTTCATGGCAGCTTTCTTATACTAGAAATGGTAGTGATCAATCTGTCTCTTTCGAAAGTGGAGCTTGGTAAATGTATGAGAGAATATGCATTAGTACTAAATTTTTAATCATACTTTTGAAAGGACATCACCATTTATTCAATGCCTGGACTGTGGTTGTGGTCTGTAAAGCTGTCATTTTTCTGTAGATGTCCCTGAGATGTACCCAGCCATTTTTAGTTCTGAAGCTTTATTCTTCTAAGCAGGTATTGATGTTGATTGGTAGAACTCAATAGGAATCTGTGCACTTATGCATCTCTGGGAGTCGAACAGGTACAAAAGAAATCTCTTTCAAAGAATACATCTGAATTGGGAACAAAGGCAGTTTTGAAGTTGTTACATGACAAATTTAAATAACTAACCAAATTATCTTTGAATTTCACTGTAACAACTTTGAAAGATTCTGCCTCTGTCATGCATTCCAATGGGAGAAGCATTCCACGAGTCCCCATGTACTCCATTAGTCTGTCAAAATGGCACTATCCTATTTTATTGCTAATTACTCTTTTTTGTTACGCAGTAGTGAAGACACTTTGCATGTGGTTTTTAAGTGATTTACTCTTCCTTGTAATTAGATGGCATGATTAATATAGTCTATATTATAATATAGTTACTGTTTCTTTTAAAGAATGACATTTACTTTGGGGGGAGAAGGAGCTCATAAAATAATGACAACCTGCTTTAATAGGATCGTCCCTCTAGTGAATACCTATGGTATCAAAAGGCCAATAATTTTTCTTTGTTCAGAAGTCACACTGTAGAAAGGCAATCTACATTTAGATAGTATACTGTGAGTTATTTCAGAGCTTATAGAAACGCTTACAAGATATAGACTTTATTATCATTCTCTTAGAAAACACAGCTTACTAAGAGAAACACTGGAAACTTCTTGGTATTCTCAACCAGTTTACATGGATAGTTTTCCCATGAATGACTCATTTCTCTGTATTGGAACTAGTTCACCAATATTAGAGATGAATGAAGGTATCTGTTAGGTAATCGCACTCTTTGTCATTTATTGTTACATTTATGCATTTTTCATCATTCTGCATGTGCTATATATGAGATTTTTCATATCTTCCTCCTTCCCCTTCTGCAGTAAGGCACTATAGTTAATATCAGACAAGATATTACTAAAAAAAAATAAATTTATCATGCTTCTGCAGAAAGCCTATTAAAGATATCTGTACTTGGATTTTAGACTAAGACTTCCAGACATTGATAACCTTTGATTCAGTGACACTGTAGTGCAGACCATCTACAAAGTTTTATGACATTTGTTGGCACTGGTAGTATCAGAGCAAGAGCAGGCAGTGTAGTGGAAGGAGGTATGTCAGAGTTTCCTCATTCACCGAGTGACTGGAAGGCATTCTGCCACAAAGAAAAGATGAATGGGTTTTCAGGTGCTCTTCTCATTACTCATGTGGTCCTCAGCAAATTTGACTCCTTGACTAATGTAGTCCTCCAGAAGTAACTCTCACAAAGGAAGTTAGAAGCTATTTGTTTTCAACTAAATATATAGATGAGCTGAAATAACTTCCAGTAAGACATACAGGAGGAAAAGTTTTCCAACAGTATATTGAGACCCTTGAGTCTGCTTCTTGAAATCTTATGACTAAATATGTGTAGCTGAAGCACCAGTGTAGAGAAGAATATAGTGGCTGTAGGAGTCAAGAATACGAATTATTAAACCTGGGCATGCCTAAGGTACCCTCATACTTGATGTGCTACAGTAGTGACAAACTTGCATGTACTGAAGGGTGCTAGTTCCTTGTGGTTCCCAGCCAAATGGTATAAGCAAACATAAGTAACAATAGCCTCAGAAAAAAGGTAGCTGTTGACTTCTCTTGCTGTTATCTCTTACAATAATTAAATTACTTGATATTTTAAAACACTTAAGGTTTTTGGAAGAAAATGATTTCTCAAAATGGAAATGCATACAGATAGAATGAATTGAAAATTGCCCTTTCAGAAATGCTGAAGAGGATTAGATCTCTTTGCTATGAGACTTAGGTATTAATGTAAAAGTATAATACATAGAAACGATGGACATGATTTTGGAAATAGAAAGTACCTTTAAGGGTAGTAAAAATTCTGTTTCACCAATAAATTCATGTGAGCTATAAAATATATGCCGTTCATGTAATTAAAACAGAACATGAAAGAAAGATGATTTGTTACAAAGACAAACATTTTTCACTAAGAGATCACAACACAAATCAGTGGTGTCAGACAAGAGAGCTGTTGTATCCTCTTTTTATTAAAAGGCAAATGGATGGAACTGACTACTGTTCTCCACAGTTTTCCAAGTATTGCAGTCATCATTACTGAGCAACAGGACAAAACTCCAAAAAACCTGCAGAACTGAAGTCATGGTTGGATTTCTTGATATATGTACAAAGTTTGTCTAAAGAGTTGTTTCTGACTCTAGAAATAAGCTAACTGAAACTGAGGTAGATGGTTTAAGTTGGCATAAGCTAGCATTGCCAAAACAAGCTTGTCCTGCTTTCGTAATTCAGTGCTGCTATCAGTCCTTCCCTGCTGCCCTTGCCCATTCTGGCACAGGTGCTCCTGCAGTCAGCAAACACTATCCGCCAGAGAAATAACATTACTTTTTGCCTATGCTGGTTTTGCCAGTCTCTTTGTGGCTGGAAAAGCACTTGTGCCAAGATAAAGAAAATGTTGCAGAGGTGGGAATAATGGGAAGGTAAGGCTCTTGTTTGGCAGAATTGCTGACTTATGTGGCTTAAGACATGCATACTGTTGTAGCCTGAATATCCAGACAGGCACCCAACCACAAAAGGTAAGCAGAGATGAGATCAGAGTTGAACAAGATGAGAAGTGTTGTTTTATACAGAAACACAAAGACACCTGCATCTCAGAGGAACTTTACATTACTTCAGTGGAGACATCCCATGCTTTTGAGTGTAAAGCCTGGGACAGTAAGTAGAAGCATAGAGTATAATCCCAGTATTATCTAACAGATCTAGAACTTGCCTAGTTGCCGTGTACAGGATACAAAAAATAAGCTTCAAGGGTTGGATGACTTTAATAAACCAGCATACATTACATATGGTATCTTGTATCGACAAGGATTCCAATAGGTTAGAAAAAGAATTATGGATTAACGTGACTTTTACATAGCACCACAAAATGAACTACGTGATTTTCATGTGGCAGCAAGAAATGAAAACTCCTTTGTGTTTGCCAAGATAGTTAGATTGCTGTTAAACAAATATGCTGCCACTGGACAATCATTATGATAAAACCAGATAAACTAAGAATTATTATAGGCCAGAGTAATGTCCTTAAATATGAGCATTACACCATGAAAATTGCTCAGGAAGAGATTTTCAGCTATCCATGCAAGCAAAAAGTTTTGGCAGTATCAGCTATATTAAAAAAAACAAACACAGAAAACCTGCACTTTTCTTTGCTATTTTTCTATTTGTGTGGCTTTCCTTCAGTATTGCCTGAGTAGGAGGCACACTGACATGGCTCTTTCAGGGTGAAAATAAATATCCGTGAGTTCTTGATATGTGATGAACTTGATGACAATGATGGGCTGTGTAATGCTCTGCTAAGTATGAAAGACAAGAACTTGTCAATGAAGAGGAGCAAATGCCAGACATGACTGAAAGAGATTAATTTGAGGCATGCTTAGTAACAAAGGCAGAGCAGAAAGGTGACGTGTATTGTACATGTGGAAAACGAGAGATTATTAAAACTTCATGATACCTGTTAACTTATTTCAGTTAATTCATCCTTTATTTGCTGAAACTAAATTTTTTCTCAAAATTCCTTGGACTGGATTTCAGAGCAAGGTGAATGATATGAGGAAGAGAAACACTGGAAAAAACGAAATTTTAAAAATTAACAACAGGAGTGTATTGTGAATCCATTTCAAAAGGAATCCTATAATATTAATCAGTGTGAGCACATGCAGAATGGAAGTTCTTTTTGTAACATTGTGTAATTGTGGTTGCAGAGCACTGGGTAAAATGTTAAAAATGTGTCTGAAAAAGGAAAACTGACAACTTAGGTTTTCAAGTGGCTTCTTGGATCTGTGATCATTAGCATTTCCATTATACTTGTGTAAGGCACCATCTACATTTCAGAAAATGATAATGCCATTACATAATTGATATGTGTGAAAGGCAAGCACAGACATGAACTTCTGAGGCATATTTTCAACAAACTACAAATAGTGAAAGCAAGGAACTCCTCAAACAGGATTCTGGAGGGAACATAACTCAAGACCTCTAAGTTGTTAGAGCAAAATTTTAAAATCTTAAAGGAAAACCACATAATGATACAATTAAAAGATCTTAAAAGAGAAATTGTAGCTAGTTGCTCAATAGAAAAATTTTGAAGCATCTGGAGCAGAGAAATTTATGGGAGTTATTTGAAAATATGAAATGGCATTCTGTACAAAGTCGTATTCGTATTTCACAATTCCCAGGAAGTTGTGGTATGGCTACGTTACACCCACAAACAACTTCATTTCCATCAGGTTAAGATAGACAAGAAATTTTCTGTAACAGTAAATGGTTTGGTTTTATTGGTCTGATTTCTTAACCCTTGTTTTCTTATCCAATGAATTCTTATTCCTTCTGACAGTAAGACCTGGGAAACTACTGTATCACTGGAAAAGAAGATTCTCTGTTCTCAAGGTGTGCTGTTAATTATTTATTACAATTTCAGTTTGCACTCTTCTGAACAGACACACCTAATCTCTTGTGAAAGGTCCAGAAAATCAGTCTGACTTGCAAGTTTTTGTGTTAGAAATGTACTTTTAGAATTACCACTAGAATACATTTACACCAGTGAGCCATTCCTGGCAAACAGGAAGGTAATTTTCAGTGTCACGGTCTAGTTCAGAGGATTTTCTGAACACCAAAGTTATCCTTTTAGTACCCAGTTTTGCCGTTATTTACAGTGTTTTATCTACAGATATATATGACCCTACATGGTAGCCAGCAAGATCTATTGTTATTAGTAATGTCTGTTGTTTCTTTTGTATTTTTGAAAGATGGAAATACCATTTTCCATTTGATTTAAATGGGATCTAGTGAAGGAAATTCAGTGAAAGAGCATAGAGACTATATTCTGGGCTGTAAGGTACTCACTGCAAATACTTGTACTCACTTTTTCTTGGAACAGTAGTGTTTGAATATGGGACCTCTCCCTTTTGTCACATTTCTACTTCTGAACTGTGAGCTTCTTTTTCCTCCTTATATATGAACTCTTTATTAGAAAATGCTGGTGTTCTTGAAGAAGGCTTTTCTTTGTCCGATGCCTTCCCTCTGGATACCATGACACTATAACAACAGGGTGGGGAAGCATTTCTGTGTTTAGAATATATTATTGAAGATTTTCATGGTTAAGGAGTTTAGAAAAGTAGCACAATACCCAAGGAGCAGCTACAGAAGTAACATACTGTTTCTATAGATGGGGCATCAGCCGCTGCTTTTTATTTTTCACAGCCATGGTATGTTATAGTACCAGCATACACACATCACACACTCTCATGTCATTTTGTAAATTAAATGTTGATATGTTTAAAACCCATAAGTATGCCAACATTTATGTAAATGGTAAGTGGCCTACCACATTCACATCAGCCCTCCACAAATGTAATGTTTTAATATGCTATTCTCAGGAGAGTTTGCAGTGAAATTTCTGTCCCCAGACACTGCTGCCATCTGCACACAGTGAAATGACATACTGTTGATCACCACTGATCAGCCCGGATATTTGCAGGTCATTTGTGATAGGAAGGAAGGTGGTTTCATCACCAGAGTGAATAATGAAAGAGATAAAATGTAGTCTTGATAGATAATCCTGTTAAGAGGGAAATTGGAAAGTATTTAAACATCCTGCTTGATACTAATAAGCTTTTCTATAGGATTAGATCTAAAATTAATATTCTGTGTTCATAGACAAAGCTTCATCGGTGCAATTACAAGCTTTTCTTGAATCTTAGTTGACTTGCTTTTTGCAGATGATATATATATTTTTTTTCCTTATTATCAGAGCAAAACCATATATACTTTTAGGAAAAAGTAGGATTATTTTCAAGTAATGTCTAACAGTTTATTCTATTTGCTGTTGAATTTCAAAGACACAATTGATTTTCTTTTAAAGTTGACCTAGTTAATAGCTTTCTTGAGAGTCAAAAGGAGACTGAAAGTTGGGTTTTTTTCTACTGGTTGTAATTAAGGCAAAATACCTTTCTTAGGGAACCAAATCTTCGGGTGCCTGCTTGGACTTAGGCTCTCTTTTACCCATGAGCAGAGGAAAGAATGGCTCAGGAGTTCTCACTGTCTTGAGAGGCTCATGAAAATGCCAAGTAGATGAGGCTGGAAAGGGCTATTTTGCATTCCTGCTCTTTCCAGTGGAATGATACAGATCTTCACTGCACTATAAACTACGTTTAACAGATTAACTTTTAGTGTTATGCTAATAAAGAATTAATAAATATGTAAAACTGACATTGGTTTTAAGTACAATTCTTCAGTCCTTGCCAGCATAGTAAAGATTTCATTAATCAGTCAAAGCCTGAACAGAACAGTATGGACTCTAGATAGTTGAATGCATCTGTTGGTCATGGATTCAGACTATATAACTGAAAGTAACATATTTTAGGAGCAACAGGAAAAATCCGTTAGTTGTTTCAATCTTCTAGTTGTTATGAGTCCCAATAATGAAAGTAACTTTCACCTTTTAAATCATCTCTTTTAGATACCTCAGTGAAAAATTAAGAACTAGAGATTCATGAGAATAAAAATAGCTGCAGAATGACACTATCAGTATTAAATACCATGTTCTGTTACAGAAATCTGATAAATTGAACCTTGAAATATACGCTTGAGATTAAGGTCAGATTTTCAGAAGAAAAGCCATATGCAGTTTGTGCATTTGGATTTTGAAGAAGAATTCGAGTATCTATGCAATAACGTCTTGGTTATTGACACAATAATGCAAAGTATGATTCAGTAGAAACCAATGTACATATTTAATTCCGTATAGTTTAATTTATTCGGTATATACTGTATTTATTTTTACTTTGCTGGATTAAGGCCTGTGTTACAGAGCAGGCAGAAAAGAGAGGCTTTCAAGAGTCACTTTCTTAGACGAGAGTAAGACTGCTGCAGCAAGAATGTGAAGAATAAAGTGAGAGGTCTGGAAGAAAAGGGGGTGGTTGTTTTACAACAGGTGTCACTGATGTCATGCCAATATCCAGCATGGGTAGCTATAACCATTATAAGTGGAAAATATTAAGATACAGAAAATCAGAAAAAGCCCAGAAGAAGAGATCGCAACATTAAGTGAAACTAGTTTATATGAGAAAACACTGTATAGATGACAAGTTAATGGAAGAATAATTTAATTATAGATGTTACTGCTTTTGCCTTACATTCATAACTGAAGCATTTTCTTTACCTCTTCCTCTTATTTTTTCCTACTCTGTGCCACTTCCTGCTTTGCTGCCTCTTTTTCTTCCTATTAAACATAAAAATTATTTTCTAATCTGTGATTGTTGTGATTTTATGGTATAATGTGCTCCACATACGATCTTGTTAATGTATTTACTGAAGCTTTATGTGCATTTTTATTGTAAACAGGATTAAAAAAATATGCATTGAGATATGCATAGGCATATTGGAAATGAATATGAGGCTCTGAAGGCTCCAGATAGAAAGAATGCTGTCAGCCTGCCTGAGGGAAACTAGCTGTGGGACCTGAAACTAAAGAGCCACTATAGCCTTCCACTTCGAAACAGGAGATGCAATTCAGAATCCTTTCATGAGGTTAAGTATTATATTTCCTGCAGACTTGGAACAAAGAGGTATACCTGGATGAAGAGAAGAACAATAACAGAAATTGCAGAACTTCAAAGAGGCAACACAGTGTGTGTGTGTGATTGCAGCAACCCTGCACTTTCACAGGCTATGCAGAGAAGACTTACACATTATTGAGAAATATATAGGGCAGCAAAGAAATATTTTCACAAATTCTAATATCCTTACTATGGCTCATTCAAACTGCAAGGTGTGAAACTAGGAACAAAACCGCTCTTCTGAGGAGTTGGGTTTGTGTGGAAACTGTAGTCTCTTCTCTCCTGAAAGATAGTTTTGCCTTTTGCAAACTAGGCTGGAAATGACTGTTTTCCTATCAGTCTGGGAAAGGAGACTTAATATTTAAGCTGTATTTTGAAAGAGAAGGAGAGAATCCTTCCACATGGCAAGTGAGATTTTTCCAAGCACTTGAGGCATTATGAGAGCAGTCACTGTATTTCAAAGAAGACAATGAAAGCTCTGAAAAGAGGAGTGAGCAGAGCTTCAGTAATACTGAAAAATAAATGTAAATAAGCTATGTTGATCTGTACTGCAAAATAAATTGATTCAGCTGCTTCTACCTCATATTTTTAATTTCTGAGCATGTCTTTTTAGTGGTTTGTACTTCTATAGCACAGAGCTACACAGACCAAAACAAAGGAGCAGGTTTAGCTCAAATGAGAACAGTATGTTTGACGAGGTAAGTAAACCTTTTTTTTTTCATTGTGAAATGGCTCATTCCCAACACTTGATTTAGGACAACAGTCTCATCAGCGATTAATTGAGAAGCTGCCATGCCTGCTGGCTTTACAAGCTTGTTTCAGTATTGAGTGGAGATGTTTGGTGCACAAGAGGTCTGACACCCTTAGGGAAAACGGACACAATGCAAACAGTAGAAGCAAACTCAGGCTCTGATTATTATTTACTGAAACCAACGCTTTGAATCCTTGGTGCTGAAGATCTCACACTAAATAAAGACAATCCTGTGGTCAGGAAGTCCCGTCAGTTGTTCACAGGTAGGAATACAGACCGTATGAGCAATTTCTAATAATACACACCCTTGGCATGCTGAGCTGCACAAACTAAACACTGTCAAATTTGACTGAAGACAACAACTTATTTTTAGGTTTTTCTACCAGTGTTCTCTCATCATAGCTAGAGTGAGGTTATTTTTTACCAAAATGCAGGAATGATGGCATCGTTAGCATCTTCTACAGATTGCTTGACAATACAACTACAAATATAGCATGGAAAGAAAGGTATATTCCATTCTTCCTTAGTGATCAGGGAAGATAATCTGGAGCTGGCTAATGGAAACTTTTAATTTTTATTTCACTAGCTTTATAAAAGCCGTATTAGACCAAATCCTCAGGTAGTATATATTGGCTTAGGTCCACTAAAATCAATGACACTATACAAAAGCCTTCACTCCTGTATATAAATAATACCAAAGAGTCTGGCAGCATTGCTTGGTTTTTCAAAGATGTTTGCTTTTCACATACAACATTTCCTACCCCGGCCACCTGGAGCTGTTAAACAGTGAACCTACACAACCCATCCAGCCCCTGAAGGCACAGGCAGTAGAGATCAGGACTGGGAATCACTACCTGACTAAGTGATTGTTTGAATCATTTGCAAAGTGTTCCACAGTGTTTATTGCTTGAGCTGATTTTTGGAATTTCTCTGAGCCTCTTTCATCAGTCTCAACTTGAGATAATTAAGCCCTAAGGAGTGGTTTAAGCTTACTGGCTTTTATTTGAGTCTTTCAGTAGCTTTGCTTGGGGATTTTATTTCTTTCTATTTAATAAATTAAATTAATAGTAATATAATCCATAAAAATTTTCATCTATTTTCTTAATAGGATTAATTTTTAGGTGCTATTGTATTCTATCTGGGTTTGCGCTAAATCATTCTGTAACTTGACTACATATAAAACTGCTCACTTTAAATAGCACAAAGAAAATTTGTCAGCTATGATAGAATATTAAAACATCTTCATAGAATGTTACAAGCTGATACTGTAAGTTTGCTTGCTAACTCTGAAGTATAAAAAATACAAGGCATACATAACTTTCAGTTCAATATTTTAATTTTCTCTTTCCTTCTCCATTGTCTGTGTCCTGCAGACAAAAAGATTGAAAGAATCATAGAAGTTCCTATAGAAATGCAGGCATCTCAGTTAAAAGCTTCTGAAGTTACAGCACAAGCTGAAAAAACTTTGAATGAACTTCCTGTTCCTCTAGTTAGCTCCCAGCTAAGTATTATTTCGATATCTGGCTCCAGTGGCATTCATGATGAAGGATGGAAAAATCTGGATCTTAGCTAGTTTCAAACCTAAGACATAATAAAATGCATTAGTCTTAAAGTTATTAAAAAGATTCTAAACCACCTATTTCAGCATCAACATTTTTCCATCAACATTTTTCAAGGGAGATAAACAGTAGAAAATAAGCAGCAACTAATTCACTAGGATTATAGCTATATGGAACATTTATTGCTGTAAAATGAATCACACAGGATAAAGTTTCAAAACCAGAGTCTGGAAATGGGCTTCATACACTTGGTGATATAATTGGATGTCAAACTGACCTTTAGACTTTCTAGAAGAAAATGGGGACCATTTTTCCATTAAAGATATGAGAATAAGAAACTATGAAAAACATTCTGTTGTTTACCAATACTAGATTAACAGTAGAGAGAAGATTTGAAAAAAGAAAAAAAAATAAAATGACCCTTCAAATTTTCTGGACAATCTGATGGAACAGGCTGAGGATAGATGAAAAATTACTACCTGATATTCAGTTTGTAATAACTCAATTATTACAAACACAGTTCTGTAATATTTGCTTTATTGTGTTGATCATAGACCTCATTCAGTACCCAAACCCTATGTATCTCTAGATTCAAAAAGACATTTAAGTCTGGAGGAATTAAATTAAAATGTTACTGAGTTGAGAGATGACATCAGCAAGGACTTTCAGTTTAATTCTTCCTTTCTTGATTTAATAGAGCTTTTCTGTAATTACAATAGCTCTTATATAGCATTCTTCACCATAGATCTCAGAAGATGATGGATAAAATTATCTTCTGTAATCAATTAAGGGAAAGATACGCTTATTCAAATAGAAATCTCTGGGCTTAATATAACAGTCCCTTTGGCCTTAAAAATCTTGGGATGTTTGTAATTAGCTGTACTTAAGGTTCAGAAGATGGAAATGAGTCAGCAGGGTGAGAAGCAATAAAGCAGAGCAGAAATGACACGTCTCATGTTTCTACATTGAACATGAACACCCTCTCATGCCTTTGCTGATTTAAACAGAAATCAACTACTTCTAACAAAAGATAATGGCAGGATTAGGGCCTCTGTATGACATAGGCAAAATCAGAATATCTCCTGCTACTTAGCAAGCTAAAAACTCCAGAAGCTGATAAGCAGCACTTGCTACAGTCAATTGTTTCAAAGTCCATTTTGACAACATTTAGTTTGCAGATCAATAACCTGGAAGACTGTAACTGCTCAGAAGCCATTGCAGTTGCAGATCAATAGAAGTGTTGTTTACTCTCAGGCTATAATAGTTAGGCAGGAGATGTTTTTATCTGTTTTGCCAAATATGATCGCATCACTGACTTTATGAAGTCCTCTGTAACAAGCTATCCAGTCAAAGAGACTGCTAAATCACTATTTTGCTATTGCTCATATGCATATTATACAGACTAAATAGTGCACAATTTTGGAGATAAGCCCTGGTGTTACCTTGTGCCTCAGACAATGATTTGCCCACAAGTGTTCCCCATTAGGGCTCTCTTCCTATTACTTTGCTCATTTTGACTGAGGAGATCCACTCTGCTCTGTGTGACAGCTAGCAGGTACCACTCATAACTGATTCAAGATGCTTGATGACTAAAGGGGATGGTTCAGTTTTCCGAGATGCTCCTGGTATGAAGACTGAGATACCAAACTTTAGATTGTCAGATATGGTCGAGGTAACAGGTGGTTTTATGTGTGCAGATGTCTCTCTTCCTCATTGCCTTTCTGCTCGGTACGGAAAATGCACAGGAGTGGATTTTTAGTTGTTTTCTTCTTCTTCTTCTTGTTATTATTATTATTATTATTAAAAAGTAGAATCATAGAATCATAAAATCATTTGGGTTGGAAAGGGACCTTAAAGATCATCGGGTTCCAACCCCCCTGCCATGGGCAGGGACATCTCCCACT
>JAOTQQ010000019.1:13454057-13567520 GCA_026546715.1 Gallinago undulata | reverse complement strand
CCTTCCTGTGCTGAGGACTCCAAAGCTGGACACAGTACTCCAGGTGGGGTCTCACGAGTGCAGAGTAGAGGGGTAGAGTAGGTACCTACAACATATACTAGCTGCTTGCAAAAGTATGTTATGAAGCATAATAAAGTCAACATAAAGTCTGCTGGAATATGGCAACTTAGTTGCTCCAAGAGATCCTAAAGGATATGTGATTCAAGAAATTTCTACTGCGATAAAAAATTATTATTATACTTTGAAAAAAAACCCTTTCCTTAATAATTTTATAAAATGATTTTTTTTTCCTTCATTTCAGGAATGAGTACAGAAATTTAAGTAAACCACACATACATTTTCCCTTTTCTAAGTTCAAAAGGAAAGATCTCTCTTCACCAAACCAGTTCCTGCCCTCCTATCTGCAAAAGATGATTTCCTGAGGAACAAAAGAGAATTCTTTAATTGAGTTTAGACATCAACAAAACCTGTTAGTTAGTTCAGAAGAAGCTTATGTTTTAAGTAGACATCTTTTGCAGAGGATTAACAGCATCCTTTTCTGTCCGAATAGGAAATTAAGTATCTTTAGGTACTTTCTGACCTTAATTGTCATGTAGGTCAGTGGCAGATAGGCGATCTCTTTAGACTGTGGCTAAGACCATTTAAACCAGAATTTCATGTGGAAGCAAAGAGGAAATCATTGCAGCAGGCAGAACCAGCTGAAAAATTGGTGTAACTTTTGCTTCTTATAAACCCTTACCTGCTAAATAGGCAGTCATGTCATTTGAGGATTTATCTCTTTAGTGTTTTAAAATGCATTCAGTGCAGAATCACCTGAAGTGATTCAGTCCAGATGTCAGAGGCATGGGGACCAGGGGAACTCTGTAGTGAGAGGAGAAGCCAATAAGAGATGCCAAGAGATGTGGAAACAATTAATGCCACTTGTGATTTGAGAAACGACTTACACCTAAGAGCATATTGCAGCTCAAATAGTCATTAATGAGAGCAGCAAGCTGTGCCTGTCAAATGTAGGATGTTCTTCTGCAAACCAATGGCACTACTATGATCTTGTTTGGCCCATACTTCAGGCTGTTGTGCCTCCTCATTCAGTCATGCTTAGCAAAGAAACTTTCAGCTGGCTAATTACACCCAGTCTCTATGCTTTCTGAACAGACCAAAGGGTCTGTTTTTTAGTTGGCTTGCTGCATGACCACTGACCTTTGGACTCTTGCAGACTATTCCCAAGCAGAGATGATCCACAAGCTGCCATACAGCAAATGGGCTCTTTAGAGGTACTTGACTGATAGAAGAGCTATCCTGCTGACTCAGTGTAGAAGTCAGACTGTCTCAGTAATGGATAGACTGTCCCTAAGGTGTAGGCAGAAAGGTCAGAAATGCTCTGTCCTCTCAAACCTGAGGTATAGTCAAGTTCAGACTGAGATTTATGATTTTTATTATTTAATTTATCAACGAAAGCAAAAGTGGAAAGGGAGGGCATGTATACCATATCCAGTGAAAGAACATTAGAACATTAGAAACATTAGGGATCTTTCTGGCTAAGCAATGTCTGAAAAATGAATCCTTATCCTTCATACAAAACTGTTTTGTCACCATCTGTATTTGTACCTGCAAGTGCCACAGCTGTTTATACAGTTACATCTGCACATGCTGTGAGGAATATTTTTGGTTACTGCATTTCTGTATCTTAATGGTCATAAGAGCAGCAAGGACAATTTGAAATGAGAACAAAAGTGAACAATATGTTTATAAGAGAACTAAAACTACTGAGACAGGGAAAAAAATATACTAAGCCCCCAGTTTCTGAGGGTTCTTCTGTAAAAGAGGAAAGTAGGCCACTTGGGTTTTTTCTGAGGTTTATTTTCCATTAACACTAATCTCCTTCTGAAGATTGTGCTATTACAATGTTTCAGTGTTGCTAAATAACTTGGCAATTAGTTTAAAATACTAGTCCAGCCAACTGAATTCACATCTCTGTCTTGAAGAACTATCTTTTACATTCCTCTAAATCAGATTTCTTCCGTTGATTTTTTTTTCAATTTGATTATGTGCTTTTATAATAAACTCTGATGTCTTTAGCCTCTGCCTTTTCTTAGTTGGCTTGCACTTGATGAAACAGAGCAACATCCTTCTGGTAGGTGGGCTAGTGCATGTTCACCAGCATACATCAGTATCATTGCAGCCTTACCCTCTAAAGACTTGGGAGGGAAGAAAAGCAGGACTGCAAAGTCAACCACAGAGAAGGTGGGGAGGCTACCAGAACTGCCAGGACCTAAGTGGATTACAGAATCTGGGTAACCAGGGTCCTTTCAGTCAGAGAGAGAAGAATACCTCAATGAGAGAACGTTCTTCACTAAGGAGAGGTGCCATTTACACAGTGAAGGCTGGGTAATTCTGACTGCATTACACAGCCAACAGCTGTGCCTGCCTAGGGAACGGGTGGAAGTTGGTTGGTACCTGTGTGAAGCTTGTGGAGTGTTTCTTTGCTAGAACTTGGAAGTAGTGTATTCACTGTGTTGATATATTTTCAACTGTAGAGAAGCTTCTGCTTGTCTCATGCAAATAGGGACCCCAGCACCAGGAAAGTTAATATAATGCATCATTTGTTGTGTTATTTATAAGTTCAGTATGTGGACTTTTGTAAGACTTGCCTTGTATTTTAAAACACACTAAGATGAATGTGGACTCATAGTATCTAAAATAACCTATTAAAATGTGCATAAGACCTTAGTTACTCTCCAGTGTACTAGAAAAGCAGGATAATTTCCATTACTAATGGTTGACCCATGGCACAAACAAGTTGTGGTACGATAAGACATCCCAGGATGACATTGACGGGGAGGAATAATGCAAATATACCTCTACTGCATGTGTTTAACATCACAGAATTTTAATATAATATTGCTCTTCAGAGTACTAGACATCATATTCATTATGTAAGATCTAACTGTGCGTGACAAACAAAAAACAAAACAAGGAAAGACTGAGCTTTTTTCAGGCTTACCTGCTGGCAATAAGGTAAAATGGATGTAATTTATCTGCCTTTGTTTGCCTAGAAAGAGCCTTTCCCTACTACACACTCAAAACATGGCTACATTTTGAACTTTAAATGCAAACTAATTTTCTGTGGTATTTAGTCTGCTCCTTAGCTCTGTTACCTTGTGGAGTCCAGCGCATACTTTTATTTGTGCAGTAGATGTTGTAAGGACATCTGACTGCTAACTGTAATCTACATCTAATTGTCATTTTTTGTTACTTAGCATCTCCAGAAGAAATATTTCCATTCTCCCTCTGTCTTTTCCTCTTCACTGTGGGATTTAAGCAAGCTCAGGTGAAAATTAAAGCTGTCATTTACAACTTAAAAAAGTATGTTGCAGTTGTTGGCACTGTAGAAAAATAGTCATTAAAATGTTCGTAAATGTACAATAGAAAAACTGGGAAAATACATGCTGATTGTGCAGGTGGAGCATTTACAAAATCTTTGTAATAGCTTCAAAATCCCATTATTGAGTGAGAAACCATTGGTATGAAATCCAGCATTTAAATTAGCATTTGCTGTAAGCAGGCTTGGCCACGTGGCTGAACCTGATTAAAACGCAACATCTCATTCTTCTGGGTTCTAAATCCAAAATCTATTAAAAAACCAGCCATGGGCTACCACACATCACGTGAGTCTTCAAGCAGCATTGACCTTAGAAGTTCTGGGACCTCAGGCAAATCTCTTCCAGGTTTTCTTCTTCTCTCTCACTCACACACATTACGTATCTTTTCTGTTACATTTTACAGAAGTCTTTCTTCTAGTTAGAGCTACATTTTTTCCTTTATGGTAGAAAGAAGATTTCTTTTCCATCCACGAAAAAAATGTTGCCCTGCTATATAGTGACATGTCTCCATTCAGCGTTCCTCCAACCCATTACCATAGTGACAGGAGGTGTTGCTAGGAACTTTTTCCAGTGGTTCTTAGCATGCTGACCTGAATGTTTAAATCTTAAAGGAGCAGCTAGAGTGTGCATTTTCAACTGGAAGTAAAAGAAATTAAATACTTCCTTGATACTAACAGATTGTTCTATAATGCTCAGCAGTGTAAGCAGTTTAGGAGCTTCTTACTACAAAAGCAAGCAGTTATCAAAGATGTTGGTCTAATTTTCTGCTCAGGTAGCCTAGAAGCTCATATAGCCCAGGGACATATTTCAGATATTCAGAATTCAGTTGTCAAGTCACAAGTTTTTGCTGTGATGCCAAAGAAGATTTTCTATTACGTGTTGTAATGAGAGGAAGCTGGAGAACCCCGTTCCCCCTGTAGAGGGGTTAACCAGAAAGCTCATTACTGTGTTTATGTCTGTGTCACAGCCCTAGGCTCATATTCCAGATGACTTTGTCTAAGTACTAATTAAGGGCTAAACTGAAAAAACACTAGGATAACAGAAGGAGAATGAAGTTAGAATGCTAAAAAAGAGCCACATATTCTTGTCCACTTTATTCCAGACAAGCAAAAGGATCTGGTATGTGATCAGATCTACTCTCCTAGTTTTCCATTTTATTGCCACCGATTCACTCTTTAGAGTTGTTTGAGGCACAGATATATTTTAAAACCAGAAGGTGTAATACATTCTTTAGACATTTCCTGTGTTACTTCAAAAATCAAAACTGAAAGAAGTTTTTGTACCTATCTTGCTTGTTTTGTTTTGGATATAATGTAACTCCCCAGCAATCATGTCCTTAAATCCAGTGCATGGGTTGCAAACTCTGCAGAGATTGTCTTCTTTAGCACTCTGTTACTCCATTTGGAATTTAAAAAAAATCTTCAAAACACTCTGCTAGATTTTGTGACATTAGGTCTTACAAAACCCATAACTGGGGATTCCATTTAGCTCAGCAATTTCTCATTAAAAATATTAAATAAGGAAATGTTTGCAAAACTAACTTGGAGAGTAGGAATTTGATTGTACTTTATTGCAGCAACATAAATGTGGTGGAAACATTTAGAATAAAAGCTCCACAGATTGCAGGCTTTTAGAGAGCAATACTACCTGAAACATCAAGTGCTGAGGCTTACTGCTGTTGTATGCTAATGAAAAGTAACAAACAGGTATGCTATTACACTGCAGAGCTCAAAGCTATTATATCAGACAGGTTCTGCGAGAAAATGTGCAGTTTTAGAAGGAACAGTGAGCTGGGTCATTTTTCCATTTCTCCACGCTTTGCTTTACTTAAAGTTCTGAACAGAAACGTCTATAGAGCAGGCCTATGTGACAGGTTCCAAAGAAAGATGTCTTTGCCTAGAGGTCACCGAGTATCATCTCTTTCCAGTTCCCTTTTTAGTCAAGTCATTCACAATTACAACAATACAACTCTGCATCATAAAGTTCTAAGGCTAGAAGTTGGAGAGAGATTTGAGCAGAAGGAGCAGGTACAGTCAGGTTGTCCACGTTTAATTTAGCTAAATTAACAGCTTGGGAGAGCCTTAAAAGTGCAGTTCTTAAACTCTTACTCTAAGCCTGTAGGATCGGTCCCCTGAGAGATGTGGCTGTTCTGACCAAGATTACAGGAAGAGATTGGGAGGGGCAAAGAATGCTAAGGGGCTCAAACACCAACTGGTTCTTAAAGCAAAGGAGTTCCAATTTGAGTTAACTCATCCTTAGTGCTGCAGATAGAGCATTTTGGTAGATATAAAATACTCATTCTGAAGAGAAGAGGCTGGGAAGGTCTGCTAGTTTAGGATTTATTTATTATAAGAACAGAATTTCAAAATTAGACATTCAGACAAAATCAGACCTATTTAAAAATTAGGTTCTTAAGTGAAAAGGCAGCTGAGATCTTGTGTAGTTTTGATCTTCTGGTACATTTATTGTAATTTTTCTTAATTGTTTTCTGATTTGTAGTGTAGTTCACAGAGGTACGTAAACTCAAGCTTGAGCTACCTGAACAGTTGTACTGTCTGCTGTGGGACACACATGGCTCACCTCAGATTTAGTTGTTTAGATGACAGTTCATTCAGTGCCTGGGAAATTTCTAAACCTGGAGTCATAACTATATAATGTTCATATACGGATCAAAGTGTTGGTTAATTTGCCTTTTCAGCTGTCCCCACAATCTTTCTGTTACTAGCAAGTAATCTGCCTCAGTGGCACTCTCCTCTGTTTGTACTGGTGAAGTGACTCAAACTCTTAACTGCTGCAAAGCTGAATTTTGGGAACTGTTCTTACATGTGAAAGAATCATGTCCGTATTTATAGCTACTAAACCATATATATATGCCTTTCTGGTTAAGTTTTCTATTCAGGTGAGGGACTGCTTATATGGGAAGAACAGACAATGATGTAAGGTCCAGACTCCTTTTGTGAACTAATGGTCTACTGTGTGTACCTTACTTTGCCCTAGCTGTCCTGGCTATAGGAAATGTAATACATACTTCAGGAAAATTGAGTGCTTCAGGTTCAGAAACTGTAAATAGCATTACAGTTTTCTCCTCCAAACAGACTAAAAAAAATAATAAAAAGCAGCTTCTGTCAAATTTGACTAATAAAAAATCAACAACGCTTGGAAGGGGCATCTGTTCAGCTAAGAGGATTCCAATCTACTTTAACTGTCCAATACTGCACCCCAGAGGCAAGAGTTGCTAGCTTTCTAAGTTATGCTAACATAACTAACTTTCTAACATGAAAGAAGCCAAAGTATGATGCTTCAGTGCCCTTTTGGCCTTCAGTGATCATTTTAAGCAGTATCTAGGACAATTCTGACCTTTCATGACCACTCTGTGTATGTGGTCATGAATGTCTTGGTTTTGTGTTTGAGAATTACCATGAGCAGTGTACTCTGTCCAGGACAAAGGACTTAGTTGCTGCAAGTGCCACTGCACTGCTAGTGAAACCATCACCAGCTGGTGCCTGATGATTAAAAGTGAGGAAGCAGCTGGATGTGTCAGCAGTTTCTCACTGCAGTGTGTCCTGGAGATACATTTTGGGTCTGTTTTGACCATGGATAGACCATGTGTTTCTAAATCACTTTCCTCTTTTCTTCCCTCCTCATCACGTACCCTTTCATGGCCATCAAATCCTGCTGAATCGAATTGAAATCCAAAAGAAGCCTGGAGCTCAGACAGAATATAGGACAGATTCCCCTTAGAGTTGCAGCATTCCTTGCTTGCTGTGCTGGGCTTAGCCATCCAGTGACAGATGTATTCTCCAGATGTGGCACAGCAGACCACTTGCAAGCCTTGCTCGAACATACTAATAGTGTGTGCAAACTTTGTGCAAATCTGTTGAAGCCTAGGCAGATTCTGAGTGCCAGATCACCCCTCCAGCAGCTGAAAGCACCTGTGCTGCCCCCCCAGATTGCTGGAACATACAGTGTGTGTACATTATGCCTAATGGCTAAAGAGAACCTTCTGATGGGTGTGAATTCACACAGAGTTGATGGGTCATGGAGCTCAACACACTGAACAAAACACAGCAGCATGCAAAATGCTCACCTCCCAGTGTAACTAGAGCCCAGCAGGCACCGGTTTGAGTAGAATTATCCTCTCTTAGTGACAGGAAAGTAAGAGTGTCATGTGAAAACAATGCTTTTAGCTGGGTAAGTAATGAACATTTTCTGGGGAGCAGATCAGGTGGATTTCTGCAGATGTGGATTTCCATTCCTAAATCTTTGATTCATGGTGTGACCTTGGTTAAATAAGATCCTACCCCTTCATTTTCTTAGATGTTTTCCCACCTTTTGGAAAACACTTTCCTTAGATAGTTTCCTTATATGGTTTCCTTAAATGGAAGAAAGCATCTAAAAACAAAGCATCAGCACTGCTGCAATTCTGTTGCCCTCTGAGATATTTTTCTTCTGATTCTCTCTGATGAGCATAAAGCTTGCAGTCATTTTCATTATCAGTCTGTCTTTTCTTTTGATTGACAAGCTATTTTCTAGAAACCCTGTCTGTCTGTACAAAATAAGCACTTACTGTATCTGATGTTTATAAAATGTAGCTGATTTTACCAGGCATTAGGAACCCTGTAAACTTGTTAATGGAATGTGCCTTCCATTCTCATTGATAACACACCATTCCTGTATCTTATATTGTTCATTTTATACTGCATACCCCCAAGTTACAGTTTCTTAAGTTTCAGCAAGGGATCTCAGCTAGGTCTTGGGACTTCTTAATTATATTAGTATAAATGTTAGCATACTGAAACCAGGGAGAGTTTAATTTCTGTAATAATTTTCATATGTGCGAAAGTAACCAGTTCCTTTTGGAATTAAACCGTCTCAAACTTTAAAGAACCCCAAGTGGGGCTTTTGTTCACAAGTCAGTACCCTTGTGGTTTCAATGTAAGATGACTAGAACTTCCTACTGTGATGGGTCTTGAGGTAAATCCCTTCCTTTCCTCATTTGACCTGGATGATCTTGAATGGATGTCAAGACTGTCTAGATAGTGCATAAAATCTTATTTTCTGGATTATGGTAATCCTTTCTTTCTTAGAAGTAGCATTTTACAAGCATGCCTCCAAGTGGCATTTCTTTGTAACTCAAGTCTTTTAGCTTTATTTAAAACCTACGCGGAAATCCAGTTACACTGCAGGCAAAAGACATGAAATGAAGACTCCGGTCTCAGTTTTGTAAGAATATACATAATCTCTGAAATTGTCTATTCTGTTTTAGCTATCAATTTCCCTATCAATTTCTCTCCCCGGCATTTTAATCAGTAATTTAATCAGTTACATATCAGCTTCCTTAGGTTTAACTGAAAAGCTAGCTCTACAATAAACACAGTTTTGAATTTCTACTGCAAGAGAGTACTTGTAGATACACGACTAGAAGAAATTTCTTGCCAGCAGTACTAAAGGCATCATGCACAGTTACACCCAATTGTTGCACTTGAGCAGATGTTAAAAATTAACTGAGGTTTGCCTTTACTTACATTTAGTTGAACACCATTCTCTGGCTGACAATGTACTGAAAGATCACAGTTCTTTCTCTTTCTAGACCCCCAGCATCCCACACCACCTCAGAGTACCAATTCAGTGAGTTAGAATGACAGGATTTGTTACTGATGCTCTGTTCTCTTTTTGTCACTTTGTCCGGAATGCCCTCTTTCACTTATTTTCGTCCATCCTTGGTATTTTTTTCTTTGGTATATTCACGTGCAGCACAGTTTACTGTTCTCTATGAAAACTAGAAAGATGAAAATTTTGAATAAATGAGATAACGTGCTTTGAGTTTTGTAAAAGTTTGATGTTTTTAATATGCAAGAGAGTTTCATTTAGAGCCTACGGTTTCTTCCCGTCTACCTTGTAAAATCAGCTTACTACATTGCCCTCTGGTGGTGTGAGTTGGTAGTTTAAAATACTTTTAAAAATAATTTTTCATGTCGTGAAGAAAACATTGCCTCGAGGAATTTAATAGAGAAAATTCAGTTAATGTAGTAATGATATTACAGTTCAGTACCAACGTGAAATTAAACAGCATTTTCTGCTCTGGCTGAATACACCATCATTCAACTGATAGAAATTAGTTTGGTTAGAACAATTGCAAAAATAAGTTTGAAATAAGCTGTAGTCATTTTACTGTCTTAAAAACTTCCAGTATGATACTTTGTCCTAAAAGTTTTCCAATATGATGCTTTACAAGAGAGAATTTAATTTTAAAGACCACAATAACATGAATAGTTACACTTTCTGATAAGCACAAACAACATGCTTGCAATAAAACATATATGATATAATGAGAAGAGTTCTGTCCTATCTGTATAAAGGGCTATAAACTGTGGTAATCTATCTGTTGCAGATAGATTTACGTTCACATGCAGAAGTCACTGTAGATTATGACTACAATGTCAGTATTTAAAGTTGTTTTATTTTGCCCAGAATCCTTTTGCCCCACATGTACCTTTCCAGAATGCATAAATGGAAATAAATAATGAACAACCAACAATAATGTGGTGCATTCCTCACCAAATTGCAGTTTTTTATCAGGTCATGAAGCTCCTCAAATACACTAGGTTCTATACAAAAGTCTAGGAATATGCATGCCTTAAGCAGATTACTTAAATTATTTTCTGTGAGAAGACAAAGTATAGTTTTCTGTTAATTATTCAATTAACAGAATAAAAAAATTAACAATAAAAATTTTAACAATAAAAATTTTATCCTGTAGTTGTGTTCAAATTACTTGGTGTGAGTTTGCTCTCAGTGTTACTGGTTCTGTATATGTATCAGTACACTGCTTTCAGTTAGTTGCCTATTTTAAACAAAAAAAAAAAAAAAGAGAAAAATGAATTTGGGCATTTTTTTTATCTGGTATAGCACACCCACAACCTGTAGCTAAGTAAAAATCTCTGCTTCACCCTCTCTGCCTCTGCCTTCCCCCTGCCTCCCCTCGCTCTACCAAAGTAGAGATTTCACAGCACGCAGACACAGCCTCCAGTGTAGCCCATGCCTTCTCATCCCGCGTTAGGGTAACTAAGAGCCCCATATGAAGACCATGATCATGTGTGACTGTGGTAATCCTTGTTTTTAATAGGTCCAGATACTTAGCAGTAATAGGCCAGATTTTGACATATGTTGTTTTTTTTCCTGCTTATGCCGTGAAAGGAGAAAGTTTTCATCGGCTGCTGTGCAGAGATTCTCCCAGGAGAGGCAGTTGAGACTATGTCAAGCTCCTGCTTTGTTTGTAGAGATGCAATTCCATGGCTCCCACCTCTTCTCCTCCTGCCGTGTTGCCTGCCTCTCGAGCAGTTATAGTGCCACTCTACTCTTCCCTCTCCTCCTGCTTCCAGACAGGTCCCTCACAGAGGACAGGCAGTGTGAGGTAGGACTTGCTTCCTCCTTGTCCAACACACTCCTGCAGCTTGATTCAGGTCAGGCAAAGCTGCCTCCATCACATGACATCCTGTGACCTGGTTTGTGAACTTGGGATGCCAGTATTGTGTTCTACACAGTGTCCAAACATCTACACAAAAGATCTCCACATGTCCTTACTGCAAGCAATGTGTGACTGTCCTGGTTTCAGCTGGGACAGAGTTAATTTTCTTTCTAGTGGCTGCTCTGTTTCAGAATTGGTGTGAAAGGAAAGCCAATAACACCTACCCTTTTAGTTTAAGTTGTTGCCAAGTGATGTTTATATTTTTCAAGGATTTTTTTCAGCTTCCCATAGAAGCTGAGGAAGATCATGAAGACAGAATGATGGAAGGGCTAACGGGATATTCCGTGCCATAGATGTCATGCTCAGTATACAAATGGGGTTAGCTGGGGGGGGTGTAGTCATGACCACTGATTGGGACAGTGCCAATTCACCGGGTTGTGAGACTCAATTGTGTTATTATTATTATTGTTATTTTCCTTCACTGTTCTTTTGCTATTAAACTGCCTTTGTCTCAAACCATGAGGTTTTTTTTTCCTTTTTTTCTCCTTTTCTTGCTCTTCTCCTTGAGCTTCCTGTGGGGACAAGGGGAGCGAGTGAGCAGCACTGTGGTCCTAGCTGCTGGCTGGGATTAAACCACAACAATGACCAACAGAGAAGAAACGTCACTTCACCATACTAGCTAGGTAAAGGTGGACTCTGGAAGACAAGTCATAGACAGGAGTAACTAAAATTAGACTTGTTCTCGGCATGGGGTCTTACATCACATGGAAATGAAAGGTTGCATATATGCCAAGTAAGTCACATCCTCCACTGACTTTTTAAAGAAATGTGTTATCTTAAAACATCAAGCAATATGTTGCCAATCTTCCTTATTCCTCTTGGCATTTCTTGAGCATTTTATGTTATTCATTTGCTCCAGGCAATAGTTTATTCTTTTTCTCTGGAGAGAAAAACCACAAATAATAGTAGGATTTAAACATATCTGAGCATGGAACAGTTTCAAAACACCTGACTCCTAAAATCATCCCCCAAAAGTCAACCTGGGAATGCAAGTGAAACCATCAAGGCAGCCAAGCAAGGCTTACCTTACCTCTGATCAAAAAGATGCCACCACCATTTTTTATATATTTCAGATATTGTGTACAGAATCCAGCAAGCTAGTTTGTTTTTCCTAAATATGAAATAAAAATTAATGTGTCATATAGCAGAAATCTCATTGGATTATTTTAATTTACGTTAAATAATTTTAAAGTGTGCTGTAAGACAAAGCATTATTTCTGAAGATTTTAAAGTGATTTTTCTCTTTTATTGGCATTTATGAAAAGATATTTCCTTTTTGACATTTAAATTAGAGAAAACATGGTGAAGGTCACAGGTTGCTTGTGCCTGTAGTCAGATTGGGAGGTTAGAGAAGTGATGGTTTAAGTGGTATCTTAGGGTTTTGCCCTCCTCTTGGGTCTCTCTAGCCACCAGTTCAGTCACCACACAAGTTTGCAGTGGGGATAGTGTCAGTGGAGCCTTGTGACAGGTGGAGGGACAAAATGCTTCCATACACTGATGGAGGACTTGTGCACCAGTGCAGGGCTTCCCACAATGAACAGCCTCAGGGGCTGTAACATGCGAAGTCAGTAGAGATCATTATGCTTTCTAGAGTACTTCCAGTGATGTATTTAAATATTGAAACTCTGAAGATAACCGAAGTAGCCAGTAAGTTGCCATACATTTTTGGGAGAGGGAAAGGCACATCTGTTTACATACCTTGTAATTGTTCTAATCTTGATAAAGTGATTTCTTTCTCCCTGTTTGTTACACTGATAGATTCTATATAAGGTAGGCTGAGTAACCTGGCCTGGTATCTATTATGCAAGTAGCCTGATAGTATCCTACTATTTGCCATAAATCTAAGCTGTCTTAAGATTCTTGGATTCACATGGACCGAAGCTGAAGATCTGTCTTTGACCCTCCAGCACAAGCAGGAAGCATTTAAACTTTTATTGGTAAGAGTCCAACAGTTGAATTACATCATTACACAAAGGGCTTAAGCAAAGATGATTTATTTGAAGTAATGAGTGCACAAGTAGACCAAAATAAACAATTCTCTCAGTGGCAGCCATTCCTTTTGCTTAACATTTGTCTCCTGCTACCTCTGTCCCGTTTCCTCTGCTGAACATTAGGACCATGGTTACCACTGGGCTTAAAGCCAGCAGGAAATTTCCATTGTACCACAATTGGCTATGTTCTTCTCACTTGCCCTCTCGTCCCTCCACTCTTCTCCCCCTACTCTTCCTTATTTTTAATGAGCTTTGCTTAGCTTGCTGAATGCTCAAAGCTGCACGAACTGCAGAGCAGTGGAGCCTGACCTAGCTCTAGCCTGAGAGGCAGCAGTTCTGAAAATGCTGCTAATGCCAGTTGGCCTCCTTTTGACCCCTGTAGCATGAACATATTACTCTGTGTCTTGTTTCAGCCCAAGTGTCCCAGGATTTACCAAAGCATGAGATTAGTCTTGCCTCTGTGCCAAGGTGCTGTAGTTACAGTGATCTGTGATACGTGGCAGGACCCTTTCACTGGAAAGATCAATAAAACAAGTAGACCTGCATTGCTGATTTTCATAGAATCATAGAATCATAGAATCATATGAGTTGGAGGGCACCTCAAAGATCATCGAGCTCCAACCCCACTGCCATGGGCAGGGACACCTCCCACTAGAGCAGGTTGCTCAAAGCCCCATCCAGCCTGGCCTTTTCCTATACATTTGGTTTTTTGTTTGGTGATTGCATTGGATTTGGGTAAGGAGGGCTTAATCTACCAACTTTCAGTCCAACTAACAGACTTTGTCACCAAGGACATTCTTCAGCAGATGCACAAGGAAAGAACCGTGTGGGCTTTTCCACAAAACGCCACCATTGATGCAGTGAGTTGCACACCCTGGGGTTGATGCCTGCCTGTTTCTCCTCCTTGCACTGTATGAACTGTGCATGCTCAGTGCCCTCAGCTTCCTCATGGAAATAAGGGGGACCCCAACCTCTGTGGACAATCCCCTACACAATGCAAGCGGCCTTTACTCTGTGGGGCTAAAATTCCCAATGTTGAATTAGAACAGAAAGATGCAACAGCAGAAGAAATGACACATATAAACCTGCTTATCTGATCTAAAGCACACATGCACGCTCAGTCTAATCAGGTAGTACAAATGGTTACGGGCAAGAACCTGGTTTTTGATTATACTGTAGCTTGTACACACATTTTTTCTCTAGGCATGTTGTGTGGCTATTTTTTATACCTAGTAGAGAAGCCAAACCTCATAGTTATGAATCTGGAATGCATTGCATTGGATGATATTGTACTCAAACATTTCACAAATATCTGTCCTTGCCCATTGGAAACCAGCCTCTCTGTAGCATTCCTTCTACTTCCATGGACCTGCCTTTGGTGTATTTTTCCTGGGAAGGACATGACAAGTTGGAAAGAAATCAGAAGAAAGATCACATTGTACAATGAGGGGATTTTACATGCTTTTTTTTTTTACTGCCAAGCAACAGTGCTTTTTGTTGTGTCTGCTGTTGTAGAATCAATCATGTAGGATAGGATAGAATGGAATGGCATAAAATAGGATAGAAAAGAAAAGAAAAATATAATAGAATATCTCAGTTGGAAGGTACTGTGACCAATTCAGGGCTGACCAAAATTTAAAGCATATTATTAAGGCCATTGTCCAAATACCTCTGAAACACTGACAGGCTTGGAGCATCGACCACCTCTCTAGGAAGCCTCTTCCAGTGTTTGACCACCCTAGTGGTAAAGAAATGCTTCCTAAAGTCCTGTCTAAAGCTCCTCTCACACAGCTTTGAACCATTCCCAGTGTAATTCTTGATCCTATAAAAGGCTTTGTTTTGGAAGAAACACTGTACAGTGACCCATACAGAGAAGCTGGAGTTATTCTGAGGTTTGCCAATTTGTGTAAAATGAATTTCAGCTTTGCCATTTCTAGCCACTGTCAAACACCTTATTCTCTGCTTTGTTGAACCAGGATTGCAAGAAGCAGCATCTTCTCTTAGCCACTTCAAGGAGCCTCTACTCTGTTGTGCAATGTGATGGGACAGCATTTTTCAGAAACGCTCTTTGGCTCTATGGGTATGACTGTGTACTAGCAGAGGTTTAACAGTCCTCTTTTATGCTCATTCAGGTTGTGTTATTTGTGAAGCTCATAAACCTTGCTTTTCCAATATATGAACTTTATAACACCTGTATAAGCTCAGCCTGCAGTGGAAGAAAGTTAGTCTAAGTCACATTGCCTTACAACTGCTGTGCACCCAGAACATTTAGACAGTGATTTTCTGCATCTCACCCAATGTGCAAAAACCTGTCTGCCTTTGCCCAAAGGAATTATGTTACTGTGACATTGAACTAAATACAAAGTATGAATTATATTTTCCTGCACAAGGTCTGGGCCAAGGATCTTTCTGGGAGGTCAGACATGTAACTGAAAAGCTAGGCATAAAGCTGCAGAGCAATAATTACAGATTCGTACTGGATGCAGCGTGAATTTTATTTTTGTTGTTCATGTTTTCTAGTAAGAAAGCCAGACCCCCAAGATGATAATCTGTGTACCTTGCATCCACACAATTCTCTCCCATGTGAAGCAGCCTACAGGATCAATCCTGGGTAAAGCTTGGTGAGTAGGGACAGAATAGCATTTAAATCATTATTTGAATAAAAGAGCTGATTAAACATCTCTCAAGGCAGAATATGTACTCTAATCCCACAAAAGTCAATAGGGGCTGGAAATGAGCGAGCGTCTAGATGAACTTGGTCCTTTACGTTTGCAATATTTTAATTTCTTAAGTAACAAGATGTTCTTAGCCCCATCACTTCAATTTTTGGTGCTCTCAGCTGATCGTATATCCTCAGATTCTATGTTTGTATTGATAGATCAAAATTTGACCTACGCCCTTCTGATCCACTCTCGTTTCACCCACTCGTTTGTCCCCTTCCACTCTTATGAAATTAATTGTTCTCCTCTAAAGAGGATTAAACCTCTTTATCTTTGTTCCCAAGCCATCACTGCTCCCCATGTTTGCAGCCACTAGTGTTGCCACCTCCCTGCAGTCTAACCTTCCACTGAGCCACATAGATGGGGACTGTCTTTGCTCTGCTTCCAGGACTTCTTGTTTCTGGGCCTGAATAAGGGACAGCTCCACCCAACTGGTAACGATCCTAAGAGAGAGTTTGAGTACCACCAACTGCTGCAGCGCTTTTTTCCTCTGGCCATACCTACACTTTGCCACAGCAACTACTCTGTTGGCTCCAAGCAGAGGTGATTGTGTCGGACCCACCGTTGCCTTATGTTTCCACTTGCCCTAAATGACTTTTTATTGCTCTGCACCTTGGTGAATTTTAGAGGCACTAGAAGAGTTTTGTCAGTCTTTGTTTACAATTTTGACAGTAGAAGATGGGTAGGATCTCTCAGCTAGAGATCTGTGGGATGCAAACAGTTGAATGCTCGGGGTGAGGCTGATTCCCATGGATGAATCACTTATAGCTTCTTTGCTTTTAATTCTGAAGCCAATAGCAGGTCTCCTGTCTCCCTAGGGTGAGAGGAAGAGCTGCTGGAACCATGGACCTCCCAAGGGCTACAGGGAATTACGTCAAAGTTATGTGTCTGCTCCCTTTGCTGCTAAGATCTCCGTATGTCCTGCTGGCTCTGAGTGAGCCCAGGTAATGCCCGAGGCACTTTTCGTGGTGGTGAGGAGGGTTACGCTGTAGTCACTCCCTGTCTCTGCCTCATGCTTTGTTTTTTTTGCCCTGTTTGAATTTTGCTTCAAGTGTTTTCAGAGTTCATGGAGGAAGGGAACAGAAAGGCCGGGATTAGTCCTTAATGTACAGAAGGCATTTCAAAGATGCTGACACGTGACTGCTGCTGACATTGTAAAAATGCATCCTCCACTTCTGTCATGCATGTCGTAATTAGCACCTGCCTGTTCTGAGGGCTCTCCCACTAGCACTCAGCTGCCCCAGGTGGCACCGCGGAGTGTGGCTGGGCCTGCTTACTGAGCCATCCCTTTTTACACCCGACTAATAATCCTGAAATTCAAATGGTTCCAACCTATGTGTGGCAGAGATTTCTTACTTCAAATTAACATTAAATGTTGCGTGCGTGAATCCTGCATAGACTGGAAAGGGAGGGGTGGGGTTGCTTTGTGGCATATAGTTCCCACACCAGGTGATGAGAAACTAATAAACAAGTTGGTGCCAGGAACTCACTTTTCACAGACCAGCTAGAGGTGCAGTGCTTCACTCTGGTGGAAATATGGCTGCCAACATGACTTGGGCACAATAAGATATGAAGACAGTGAGGTATTTTCTTGACTGAACTCCAAAGGCTCATACTGAGGCAGATTTGCCATTTCTTGCAGAAATATATTCCCCCAGAAAATCTAGTCATTTCAAGACATCTGCTTGCAGATTCAGACAAGGGATATTCTTAGCCTAGAGAACTCTTCTCCACCTGATCTCTCCTGTTACAAATGCCACTTGCTTCAAGCAGGAAAACAGAAGAGCTGTGAAATGGGTAAGCAACCTGTTCAAATGACTAGTTACTTATTGCTCAAGAGGACAATAAATACTTCATTGAAAATCCTAGGATCCATGCAGAAAACTGAGCTCACAGTGGTAGCTTAAGAAAGGATGCTGGTGTATCTGGCACAGTTGCTGTGTCTGGCCACATTCCTTCCCAGTTTGCTGATGTGCTTAGTTAAATGCCCAACAGTGAGCAGTTGACTAGATCCTGTGGCTTTTGGAGATTTACAGGTAGATCCTACAGGAAAACCTCTAATCCAGCTTAGGTCAGAGCACAATAGCCTATTGTCCACTCAGCACTTTGCAGGAGTTACTGTTGCTGAACCAAGATAATTTATTTCCCTTATAAAGTCACTCAAATGTGGACTGAGAAGGTCGTTGATCATGTGAGTGGGATTTAACATAGTCCACTTCTGGCACTGAATCTCTGGCAGAAGATATACAAACAAAATTTTGTACCTTGTTCTTTCCCATGCTGGAAAATACTATTACATTCCCTTTCTCACTTTCCCAGCTCCTCTCTCTTTTCTTTTTTTCCTTCTGCCTGATACTAAACTGGGTTTTAATGAAGATGCTGCTGCCAGTAAAGCGGTGGCTATATTTGTTTAATGAGTCTGTTCCAATGTGTCGTTTAATTGCTCCATTATTTCCTTTGTCAGCATTCTGGATAACAAAGTTATTGGTATTTGACTAATTTTTCATGCTTGAATTAAAATATATCAGTAAATACAATGTCAGCTGCAAAGAGGAACTACCAGCGAACTATGGGGATTTAGGGACTTTTTTTTTTCTCTCTCTCCCTATTACTGAGGTAAATAAAACTTCTGTGAACTGTTATTTCAAATTGAATTTTAACTGCTTGCTTCCTGGAAGGAAAGACATCAAGATTACTGTCTGATTGAAGCATAAACAAGAATATATATGGAGATACTCACAGGGAAGGCAGATAGTAGGATGTTTATGTTAAATATTATGCCCCTCAGATTTAGGTAACAAAAAATCCAGTAACTCAAGTGACTGCTAGAAAAGTTATATTTTTATCTGTGACAGGGTCAGCTCCTTCCCTGAGGACATATACCCAAAGAGTATTTCAGGCCCATTTTCTTATTTTTGTTCCCAAAGAGGCAAGAGTTTATAACATGGTCACTGGGAAATCAGGGCACAAGGCTCCTGGAGGAAAATATGCTGCAGTCCCTATGGTGGGTGCTGTAAGGGAAAGGCTAGACCTTGTTCCTATAGTACAACTTCCTCCCCCACAGGGCACCTTTCTGACTTGAATCCACTTCTGTTCCTCCAGGGAAGGGAAGGGAAGGGAAGGGAAGGGAAGGGAAGGGAAGGGAAGGGAAGGGAAGGGAAGGGAAGGGAAGGGAAGGAGAATCAGAAGGACTGATTCTGAAATAATCTCAAGTAACAAAGGCTGAGTTTTAGTAGCTTTTTAAGCTGCAGAAGATGGAAGTTTTCCTTCTGTGTTGCTGTGCAAGCCCAGGCTTCTATAACCCCTTGAGACACCCTGTCACTGATTAGTATAGAGCATCAGAAAGTCAGGAACTTGGAAAGCTACCTGGGACTGGAACACACCCTCATTATAAAACCTGTGATGCTGCAGGACAGCATCCTTTCTACCTCATTTCACTGAAGCACAGAGCAACAGAGATGAGATGAGAGTGAGTCACTGAAAGTCCTACTGCCAAAGTAAGTGTAGTGAGCAGCAGAGGAGACTAGGGACGTGGATTGCAGCATCCTCTGAGACAGATAAACGGGGGTTCATATTAAGACCTGGTTAGTAAGGTACGGCTGCCACTTGGGGATTGTGTTCTTGCATCATATATTTGCACACTTTCATCATGGTTGTTTTGACAACAAGACTGGAATTGAAGCCTGTAAACTGATGCAACAGTACTTACAGAGCTGACAGCAAGGGATTAGTTACCTCTGTGGTGGAAAGGAGTGAAAGAAAAACTCCTAAGTACATAGTTTAGGCTCTGAATTAGAACACAAAAAGAGGACCTCCAAAACAAATCAGTGCTGCAAAAAAAAATGTGTGAGATAGACAAAATTATTCACTGTCAAAATCTTTAAATTGATCTTTAAAAAAAAAAAAGAATAATACCTAGAAAGTGCTAGTGCTTCACTAAGACTTCTACATGGTGAAAGGCTCCATGGGAAAACTCTTAGGAGTCCCTTGCAGCACAGGATGGGAGGTCTTTGAACATGACAAGGCCCATGTTTCCAAGATGAGTCTCCAAGACTCTGCATTCTAACTATTTTCTATCTGCATTTGTATTTTCTGTCTCTTGATCATCTCTTTTGATTATTGCATATGGAATTACAGGATCAAAATACCTAGCTTTTAAAATGGAAATTGAAAATGTTGTGGGCAGGCAATATTGCATGGCTGTTCATCTACTTAATAGAGAAAATATCCGGATTTCAGTTCCTGTTTCAAGCTGTGTTTATGTGTTTGTATTATCAACTGTTTAATATAAATATTTAAATGTGCATTGCAGTAGAGGCCAGAACACAGCTGTGTATTCAAAATCACTAAAAAACAGTAAAGGGATTTCTAGCTCAGGATCTTATATTCTTTTCCATGTGATGGTACAACTTTCAGTGAAGGAAGAGACTCTACTGTCCCCATGTGCCACTCCCCTAAGAACTTCTCTTAGTTCTTACCTCCAGGGTAGATGCACCCTCTGCAACTGTGCAATGAAAGGCACTGAAGTGCTTTCTGTCTGCTGTATGCAAGAATCAGTCAAGGGGAGAGCAGCACCCTTTTGCTGGCAAAATGAGTGTGGCGGAGCAGCAGCCATTTGCAAAGATCTGTCTCATTGAAAGAGAGCAGGCTCCTTTGTTAACAAGCAGGCTGTCACTGCTGGATTATCCTGTGATGACTTCCTGTAAGAAGACTGGAACTAGAAAGTTATATATTGACTGAAATGTCTTTGAATATTCTTTGTATGGTTTTGAATACTGTAAAAATTGGTAGAACTTTTGCGCTGTTCATAGGTGTGATGACTCTATTAGTTGTTTGAGGTACTATTTACTAAATGTAGATTTGTATGTGTTAATAATAATTCTTTTGAAGTAGTAATCAGAAATGGTAGACGTGACCTCTGTAGAGTTAAATGACTTAAGTTTTTGGGTCGGTAGTGTCAGGGCTTCAGATATGTAGAGGAGAGGCAAAAATAAAGTACTTCAAATGAACATCTATTTGATTGATACACAGCAAAATATTTCATTCACTGGTTACCAGGGTCAGGCAGATCTTGTGTATATTGGATTGAACAAGCACATGTGTCCCTTTGTACGTGTTGCACAAGAAATACTCACTCTACTGGTTACGGAGTTTAATTCTTGCTTGGAACAAAACAGGAATTACAGGATTTCAGGGAAATTATATTGTAAATTATGATGGATATGTTAGAATATATAATAGTTTAAAGATGGTACATAAACAAGAGAAAGTCCCAGAAACAATGTGAAGAAATGTAAAAGGTTGTTAAGAGAGGCTGAGAGAACAGGTTTTGTTCAAGCTGCAAGAAAGAAGACTGCGAAACAGCCACAGTCTATCCATATAGTAAGGCTATTATAAAAAAGTGATCAATAGTTTTCTGTTCTGGGTGGGAAAAGAACAAGAAAAAACCATCTTTTGTTACAGAGAGGGCTTGAAGTGAACAGTAGAATATTTTTCTAACTGTTAATTGAACTAACTCTTTAATTGAAGATTTTCACAGCCATGTTAGTTTTTGAGAGCAGGTTGGTCAAACAACTGTCAAAGACAATGTTGGTTGTACCTAATCTTGCCTCTGCAGGGGCACGTAGGCTGCACAGATCTCTCTGAAGCCCCCATTGCTGTGATACCAGTCTAGCCTGAGCTTAGTAGAATGTAAAGACTTGGCAAAATTCAGAGGGAATTAGGATGTGGGGACTAAATGAAACAGGATAAAATGCAGTGTGGATTCATAAGACATAGATCAAGCCAAAATTGCTGTATTGCTGTCTTTCTAAATATAACTAATTTTCTTGACAAAAGCAGTTTACTAGATCTCATTTATATGATATTCAACCTAGTGTTTGGTATGATATCTTGAAGAAAATTAACTGAATTGAAGAAGATTTGTTTGTATAGAACTGCTCAGGACTTTGAGACACTGGTTATAAGAGAAAAAGAGAAGAGTAACATTGAAGGGGATGTTACTAGGAAAGTTTCCCACTTAAGACAAGTCTTAATAATTCTATTAATGACTTTGATAAAAAAAAGAAGCCAAAGTAATGATGGCATGAAATGGAATTCATTTGTGCAAAGTGCAAAGTCATTGCACTTAGGGACTAATAACAAGAATTTTTGCTGTAAACTGGGAGATAATTAGTTGAAAATGTTTAAAGGATGACTGCATGTAGACAGAATGAGATGGCAGTAAAGCAGTAAATGAGATCTTGAGATGTGTCAGTGAAGTATGGGGTAGCTATTAGGACGAGTTAACGTTTTTGTGCATCCCTAACTTAATCTGAAATACCATTAGCAATTCTGGTCACTTTCATAGAAGAAGGGTAAGAGCTCAAGTGTAGAAGAGGACCACTAGTACAATCAGGGGAGCAGAGATACACGGTAGTAGATTTAAAAAAATTTACTCTTAGTCCAGCCAAAAGAAGGCTGAGAGGGAATATTGCAACTCAACATGGGGAATCAGAAGAGATACTTACATGCTAGAAAGTACTTGGAATAAGATCAAATAGATATAAAATAGTTTTGTAAAATAGAAAATTAAAAGGAAATTCCTAACTATTCTGAATTATAATGATAGAGACAAAAAGCCAAATTATAATTGCTTTTAAAATGGAGCTTGATATTCTTGACAGGAGGTGTATGATTTGGTGTCAATAAGAGGGTAGTTGTCTCACAAGCTCTTGCTTTCTTGCCTTCCTGTCCTCCCGTAAGAAACACACATGTATTTTGCATTCATATGCTGCTGTCATAATTGCGGACATGAGAACTACCAACCTCGATCAGATCTCTAGTTCATTTCATTTGATAATTTGATTTTGGCAGGAACGGCTAGCCAAAGCTTCAGAGAAAGTGCAAAACTGCTAAAGAAGGCATGTGCTCTAGAATGCCCCGGGGGAATTTCCCCCTTCTTGGCACAGAGAGACTCGTGGGTGTCCCGAGGCACGAGAATTCCTGTCCCTTTTAAAAGTTTGTATACAAATTTATCTGATGTGAGTACAGATGTTCTTGTCTTTATAAAAATGGAAATTCTTCCGGATTTTGCTGAAATCTTCACCCCAATAGAATCTGAAGTAACTAACTGTAATGTGTGAATTTTCAGCTTCCTATTTTGTGGATTCCCACTTTTCTTCTTCATTAGAAGACAGCATAAATGGCATATCTTTTTTCCACTCAGTGGAGATCTTGGCCACTTCATCATAGAATCATAGAATCATGGAATGGTTAGAGTTGGAAAGGACCTTAAAGACCACCTAGTTCCAACCCCCCTGACATGGGCAGGGACACCTCCCCCTAAAGCAGGCTACTCAAAGCCCCATCCAGCCTGGTCTTGAACACTTCCAGGGATGGGGCATCCACAGCTTCTCTGGACAACCTGTTCCAGTGCCTCACCACCCTCACTGTAAAGAATTTCTTTCTAGTATCTAATCTAAATCCCCCCTCTTTGAATTTCAAACCATTGCCCCTCATCCTATCGCTACACCTCCTGATAAAGAGTCCCACCCCATCTCTCCTGCAGGCCCCCTTCAGCTAATGGAAGGCTGTTATAAGGTCTCCCTGGAACCTTCTCTTCTCCAGGCTGAACAACCCCAGCTCTCTCAGCCTGTTCTCACAGGAGAGGTGCTCCATCCCTCTGATCATCATTGTGGCCCTCCGCTGGACCCATTCCAACAGGGTCCTTCTTGTGTTGAGGACTCCAGAGCTGGATGCAGTACTCCAGGTGGGGTCTCATGAGAGTAGAGCAGAGGGGCAGAATCACCTCCCTTGACCTGCTGGCCATGCTTTTGATGCAGCCGAGAATGTGGTTGTCTTTCTGAGCTTCCAGCATGCATTGCTGGCTTATGTTGAGCTTCTCATTCACCAACACTCCCAAGTCCTTCTCCTCAGGGCTGCTCTCAATTCATTCTCCGCCCAGCCTGTATTTGTACCTGGGATTGCCATGTCCCAGGTGCAGGACCTTGCACTTGGCCTGGTTGAACTTCATGAAGTTTGGACGGGTCCACCTCTCAAGCCTGTCCAGGTTCTTCTGGATGGCATCCCTTTTACCCACAGCGTGTCAATCATGCCACACAGCTTGGTGTTGTTGGCAAACTTGCTGAGGGTGCACTCAATCCTACTGTCCATGTCTCCAACAAAAATGTTAAACAGCACTGGTCCCAGTACTGACCCCAGAGGAGCACCACTCAAGACTGGCTTCCACTTGGGCGTTCAGCCTTTGAGTGCAACCATCCAGCCAGTTCCTTATCCACCAAGTGGTCCATCCATCAAATTTCCAATTCTTTCCAATTCTGAGACCAGAATGTCATGTGGGACAGTGTCAAATGCTTTGCATAAATCCAGGTAGATGACATCTACTCTTCCCTTGTCTACCAATTCTGTGGCAATTTTGTAAAAGGCCACCAAATTTGTCAGGCATGATTTGTCCTTGGTGAAGCCATATTGGCTGTCACCAATCACCTCCTTATTTTCCACATGCCTTAGCAGAGACTACGGGATGGTCTGTTCCATGATCTTGTTGGACACAGAGGTGAGACTGACTGGTCTGTAGTTCCCAGGTGTTCCTTTTTTCCCTTTTTGAAAATGGGGGTTATGTGGGTTATGTTTCCCCTTTTCTAGTCAGTGGGAACTTCACCAGACTGCCATGACTTCTCAAATATAATGGAAAGTGGCTTAGCAAATTCATCTGCCAGCTCCCTCAGGACCTATGGCTGGATTTCATCAGGTCCCATGAACTTATGCACCTTCAGGTCCTTAGATGGTCTTGAACCTGATCTTCTCCTACGGTGGGCAGTTCTTCGTTCTCATAGCCCCTGTTTTTGCCTTGTGCGAGTTGGGTGGTGTGGTGTGGTTAAAACCTTACCAGTGAAGACTGAGGTGAAGAAGTCATTCAGTAACTCAGCCTTTTCAATATCTTGGGTGACCAGGTCTCCTGTTTCTTTCTGGAGAGGGCCCATGTCTTACGTAGTCTTGCCTTTAACCCTGACATATCTGTAGAAGTTTTTCTTGTCCCTGGCCAGATTTAATTCTGTCTGGGCTTTAGCTTGCCACTCGAGCAGTTGCCCTATATTCCACCCAGTCTACCCGTCCTTGCTCTCAGCCTCTGTTGGCCTCCTTTTTGTTTTTGAGCTTATCCAGGAGTTCTTTGTTTGTCCATGCAGGCTTCCTGGCTTTTTTACCTGACTTCTTTTTAGGCATGCACCTCTCCTGAGCTTGGAGGAGGTGATCCTTGAATACTAACCAGCTATCTTGGGCCCCTCTCCCCTCCAGTAGTTTTTCCTGTATTACACTGCCAATCAATGGCATCTTCAGCAGCACTTCAACTAGTTCTATTCCTTCAATGTTCCTTTCAGCTGGAAGGTTTTTCATTCCTCCAATTTAATTTCTTTTGCCCTTCTTGAAATGCTCCTTTGCTATTGTGTAGTTTTTGAAATTATATGGCCAAAGATGAAAAATGAGGAGTTGCTATTCAGCCCATTGGAAAAAAACCCAAAGCTATTTTCTGCTTTTATCCATCCTTTCTGGGTACAGACTTTTTTGATGCTGCATTTGATACCAGTATTTCTTGGGTTTCGTTTCTTTTTGAAAATTGTAGTTGAAAGACATATTAAATCCTTAAATCAGAATAATAAAAAGTGATGAGAAAGGTACATAAAATCCAAGATGAATTTCCACATATCACTTTTACTGAGTGCCATGTCTAAAGGTAACATGGTTATTCCAGAAAATCTGTGTTTTAACTATTTTTCAAAAAACAGACTGATTATGTAGCATAGTAGAGTTATTTTACTGGTCATGTATCAGAGCTATTCTTCTGCGATATGCTTCTGCACATGGGAAAGAGCCATGGCAAGTGATTCTCTTGAATATTGATTGAGATACATATACTTTTATTTAAGATTTTTGCTTCACTTGGAAAGTAGGCAGAATTCAAATCAAAATGATGAATTAAATAATTTTCAGGAGAAAATGTTAGAAAAGGCCACACACCCTTCATCTGAAACAGTGAAGTTACACATGATGTTCAGGCTCAGTGTGTACTATCCAACAAGGGAACTAGGGGAAAAAGCCACCCAGAGTTGCTGAAAATGTTTCTGTTTAGAACCACTAGATGTCAGGCAGAGCGAGTATTCACCCTGCCTCATCTGGGGTGAATTTCATCTTGCAGAGCCTGTGATCCACTTGAGGAAGGCAGGAGTAAACAAGCCTCGGTCCTTGAACTGGCTTTCTCTGCAGGACTGTATGTCACATATATCAATTAAGCTTTCTCTGCACTTGTCTGTACAGTGACCTCTGCCCTGAGGCTGAAATTAGATATTGTATGAATAGTGCATCTTCTGAACAAAAGCACTCTGCTGAAAGGGCTTTAAACCTCACTGATTTAGTGCAGCTTTTACATGCAAAATTTCTAGTGTGTGTGAGCTAACAAGTTCTGTGCTGCTTCTTATCTCAACCAATTTTATGACACGAGGGTAGATGGCTACTGCCCAGTCTCTGAGAGGGACTTAAGGGCACCCTCTTGCTTAGCAGGAAATGTACACAAATGGACAAAAAACTCTAATCCTATCTCCAGAAAACAATAGGCAGGAGAAATTTGAGTAAAGGAGGAGAGAAATGAAAAGGTATAAAAATTAAATGAACTGCTATCTTTTACAGTTGGCTATAAATGTGTGCTTTATTCTGTGATGCCAGCTGAAGAAATGTTTAGTCTTGACAAAAGTAGCAAACTGGTCTTATGAATGATGACCAGGTTATTGCTGTTGGCAGCCCTGACCTGTTAAGGGGAGGAAATCACGTCTTGCCTTCCCTCACACTTGGCACACTAGTTAAAGATATTGGATCATATCTGGAGCCCCAGGATTTTACTGTTAAGGATATGTGTGTCTATCATGTATTCTCTCAGATAAATGCATTAGAGGGTTTCAAAATTGTAAGTCTGATTTGCCACATGGTACGAACCCCCTACGTACTTTTTTTCAGAACTGCTTTTCAACATAGTAAGTGCTTATAATGCTCAGTGCCTTGCAGGAGAGAGAGAAAACTTAGCAACTTCATAGTATGCCATTTCTAAATATCCTTTGCTGGGTTTTGTGAGTGACAAGCTTTGAATAAAATGCTTTCATAGATTTGCTAACCAGAGATGAAAACCCACAAAACATTTGCACAAGAACATTTTAAATAATAATTTTATTCATAACAATTTAGTTTATACAAATAATAGTGATTTGTATTGACAATGCAAATGAAATAATTATAATTAATTTAATTTGTCTTAAAGAATTTTTAAACTGAGCACTTCAGTGATTGGTACTGATAGCACTTTCATTAACAGATGATGTATTACTGTATCGAGTTGCTGTCTTTCTTTATCGTTGCTCTCTCTAATCATAGGAGTGGGATCAATCTGGACAAAAAGTCTGTTTTACGGAGTTTTTGTCTCCCAATAATTCCCCAAGTTCTTTCAGAGTGTATTGTATAAAGTGGCAGAAACATCAGAATAGCAAAAGCAATATTTCAGGGGGGTGCATAGAGATGAGCTGAGGTGTCTGTGCTGCAGGCTTTGAGCTTTCCCTGGGTGAGTGAATTGGCTGGAGAACAGCAGAGTGCACTGTACAGCTTCATACTGACACTTACCAGGCTGCTCTGAAAGGAGGTTGGATCTGCTGAAACTGGTTAAGGAATAGAAACACAGGAGATGGGAAGATGTGACATTTTTTTCACTGTTTCACCTGGCCTTTCTCACCCAAACCACAAAATGGTACTTACTGGGAGACGTAGGAAACAGGTCTTGCTGCTCCAGGTCTATGAGACTGGTCTGTGCCTAGGGAAGTCATGTCTATTTTGTGAAAGGTTTAACAAGGGAACTTGGTAACATGCTGCAAAGGAAGATCATATACATGAGTACACAGCATTACAAGTGTGAAAGCAGAAAATGGTTATTCCTGAAAGATATTCACCACCAGTTTGCAGCTCCAGGGTGACTACTTTACGCAAGATGCAGAGCTTCAAGGCACGAGTCAGTGAAGTGGAAAGCCACAGAAAGAATTCCTGGTGCCATTGCAACAGGTCATAGAATGGGCCATACTGTGTTGCTGAAATGCCTACTGTTGTGGGACAGGTGGAAACAGCAAACACATTAGAAAAGTTCTGTTAAAAGTATTTTCTCTCTGCCCTTCAGTGGAGACATGGTTTAGTGAAAGCATATGAGCTGGACACTTTAGTGGGTAACTTCCTTAACTTCCAAATTTTTGTAGTAAGGCTGCTGGAGGATTTTTCCTTCCACATTCCTTTTGGTATCTGCATTTAGGCGTCTTAATAAATGCATATAATCACTTTTTGAACCTGTTGATACTGTTTATACAGTGATACTGCCTGCCAGCATGTTCACTATTGACTTCATAAAGCTGTATTCTCTTTTCACTAGTTTAAACTTTCTGTTTTCAAATACTGTCCCAGTAGTGTCATCAAGTTCCCCCTGTGTCTAGTGGTCTTGGATATGGTGAATAGCAGTCCTACATTTACCTTATCCACTACCACCTTGATTTTGTTATTCTTCATCACACAACCTCTCCAAGTAAGGTGTCCCAGCCTTTTTGTATCACATCATAAGGTAGCTGTTTAATTTCCACATTCATTTCTGTGTGCCTCTCTTAATTCCTGTACATCTTCCTTGAAATGCACAGACATGGATTGTCTATGGGACTTGAGGTGTGGCTGCACTTAAGCCTTTACATAGCAGCAGCAGCAAAATTATGTCCTCTATTCTGCCTGTTCTAATCATCTTTGCTGATGACACCCAGCATCTTACTGCCTTTTTTGGCCACTGCATTGATCCAATTATTTCAGGAAACTGTTAGTGGCAACTCACATTCTTTTCTTGGCACTTAACTGCCAGTTTTGCATTCAGCATCGTGTAGACATGGTTTAGGTTTTGGTTTTGTTTTTGTTTTTTTTTTTCCCCACAAGTTTACTACATTATATTTTTCTAAAGGCAAGCTTACTGGCAGCCTTTCATCTGTTCAATTTTGTGGGCTCATCCTGGAATTTGGTGCCATTGACAAGGAATCCAGCTACTTGAAAGAGCATAATGTCACCTGCACACTTAGAGATTTCTATGCAAACTTCCTTCTCCATGGGATTGAAAAAGAAGTTCGATAAAACTATTCCCAGAACCAGTTTCTGGTAGGACACTCTTTGGACACTTCTTCATCCTGGGAATTGTTAGTTAAGCCCTATCATTTGTTTCTTATCTTTTAACAAGTTTAAAGTCCGTAAAGGACCTGTCTTTCAGTCCATGGCACCTTCCTTTCTGTATTAACCTTTAGTGTAGGACATTGTCAATGGCTTTTTGAAAATCCAAATATATTGCATCCATGTTGCATGCATCCATTCCTTACTAGTGCACTTACAGAAGTCCAGCAGGTGTATGAGGCAGCTTTTCTCTTTGTGGAAACTATATCAGCTCCCTCACAATACCCTGTGTTTGTCCATGTGATGAGTGGGTTTATGCACGGCATATTCCATATTCCACGGCAGGAAAACAGGATTGCTTCTCTGTAGTCCCAGTATCTCCCCCAGCACCTTTTATCCTTACAATACCAACTCTTTTATGTTCACAGCTGCACTTATATCTGGAGAGTCCTTTACCTACCAGACTAAAATATACTGTGAAAAGTCCTGAATTGAAGGGAAAGAAGAAACAAGAAAAGTTTTCTCTGTAGTTTATTGGTTACAGCTCTGAAATAGCAGAGTTCTTCTCTATATTTTTAGTAGATGATGCACTTTTTGATAGTCATGGAGTTCCATGGTGGTTTGGGTGTTGCTAAACGGAGGAAGTCCTAGTGCAGCTTGACAAAAAATTAATTGACAGGAAGGTGAATATTTGCTGGAACAGCTTTTGAGGGATGTTATTTTAGTAGGATTCAGTATTACAGACATAGGATTCAATATTACAGATGTGAAATGTTCAAAATCATGAGTTGGGACCTTTTAAGGCTGATTTTAAAATATTCATTTGGAGCTCTTTTTCTTTTCTTTCTGGACCTTTATGTCACATCATGTTTCTAGACAGTGACGAGGGAGGACTGGAAAAGTATTTTAAGATAGTTTAAGCAAAATTCTCCTAATTCTGACTCTAGGAGTGTGCACTACAATACTTAGTACTACAGGAGTCAGCAGTACTGCTTGTTTGTAAAGGAAAAGCTCAGGCCCTGGCCAGATGCCACATAGCATTTGCTTCATGCAGCAGAGACCAGCTGTATTGCTGGTGGATGTGGCTCTGGAAGATCTCACCTTACTCGTCTGAGTTCTGAAGTAGTTCAGAGATTTTGAGGCAAATCATCAGACGACCAGGAGGAAACACAAAGAAGAAAAGTGCAGTGCTCATGCTTTGTTGGTACTCTGAGGAGCTCTGCAACTTGTTGGCAGGAAAGTGCAGTTGAGTTGAGGAACTGGCCAGGGCCAGACTCTGTTTTAGGAGAAAGGAAACTTTAAAAGTTTTCTATGTTCTTCTCTTAATCAGATACATCAAATGTTCTTTGCCCACAGCTGACACAGTTTTGTCACAGCTGGTGAAACTTTTTCAGTTAGATGTTAATCAAGGATTCCTGTAGAAAGACTAACATTTGGCCTGACACTCAAGTCCCGTCAAAATGTATTGTGTCAGTGTATTATCTGCAGTGTCGGTACACACAAGGTTTGGCAGGTATAGAGTCCAAGTGTGAAAATCTAGCATTTTCATAGTTCCTTGGGGGACATGAGATTTCCAAGAGAAAGCCCCTTCAAAGAGAAACTATTGATACTGGAAGAGAGAACAAAAGTGTGTGAAACTCCTTTGTGCTATCCATTAGTGATAGCAAATTAGTCCATACACCACCATTCCCCCAGTATCTGAAAAACTCCTTCAGGAACGGTGGCACACATTTCCCCCGAGACACCTTTGTCTTGCCTGAGAGGTGCTCAGGTAAAGTACAGACAAATGAACACACACTTTAAAGGATCAATGTAAGAACGAAGGCATTCACAGCTGAACCTCTCTAAGGCTGCGCTGAACAGAGGACAAGATAAATGAGTATATTATTTATGTGGTTAAATTGCATAATAATAATAATAACAAAAACAACAACAACAACAGCATTCTGCAGCTGAAGATGTTAGGTGTTGTGCTCAGTTGTTCATCAGAGGATTTAACTTTATTTTTTTAGTTGGAGGGAAAAATTACTTGTGAAAAACGTTTGCCACACGATGGCAGCACAATCCAGTGAGAAAAAATAGTTGGCTGTCATTGCTGGGAAACGCTTCGCAGCTTTTAGGAGGCCGATTGTTGCAGAGCCCCAGTACATCTGAAAATGAAGCGTTGGCAGCATCTGAATAGCTCTTTTGCACTGAGGAGGCTAAGTGGCACAGTGGGTTAGTACCGTAGTCTTTTTTCTTTTGGGGACTCAGCCTTACATCCTGGCTTAGCCTGCAAATGAAAGCAAGTTGGGTGGTCTCATCCCAGTCCCCATTTGTGCATATCACAAAACCACCAGGCAATTTGGCATGGCCAGGAGCTGCTGCCTGGGAGAGGAGCAGGATTCGAATAGGAGAGGAACTGCAGGTCAGGAGCAGGTGAACTGGCAGATCTGTGAAGGGAACTTTGTGTAGCACCTGCTCAGTCCAAAAGATGGTCACCATCTCTCATCAGTACTGATTTTATTCTGAATATATTTGCACTGTAGTTTACTCTCTGTGTGTGAAATCCAAGTTGGATCTGTATTTTATCCTTCTCCCTATTGCTATTCATGGGAGTTTTGCCAGTGAAAGGAGCCAGCAGGCACCACAGGATTTGGCCTGGCTTTATGTACAATTACAATGGACAAATTCATTTAAGTTTTGTTTTGAAGAGAGGGTAATATAAATTATTAAATACACCTAAAGTACCTGCAGCACAGGATATACCTTAGGTACCTAGAGGAGGCAACAGTGCAAAGGCACTGTGCATGCAGGAAGCACTCGGGGTTTGGATGGTGCATGAGACGTGACCCAGGTGTGTGTGGCAGCTCCCTTGTACAGGCTCTCCACGGTCTTGATTTCTCTGGTAACAGCTGTGGTGCTAGGACAACTCTATTGTCCCCATTTTACTGGTTGGTAACCAAAACACAGAAAGGCTGAGTTGTGTCCAGGTTTGCAAAGGAGACCAAGAACACTATTGAGACCTGAGTCTGGGTTTATTAAGACTTGCTGCAGTGGAGCTCTTGGAGGAGAAGCTGTAAAAATGAGGAGTAAAGGCAAGAGCAAATGTGGGATAGATGGAGAGAGGAGTATGGTATTGTGGAAAATGGGGAAAGTGGTTGAGGCATTAAAAAAAAACACTATGCAGGCAATAAACACCAAGGTTAGGAGCAAGAGTAATAGTAATAATAGTGGAAAAGTATCAGGAAGGAGTTGGTTTTTATCATTTTAGTCAACTATCAGGAGGTTTAAATAGCTCTTAGTAAGCCAACAGTACAATGAAGAAAAAATCCAAGCAATCAGGAAAAGCAGAAAAATGTGCAATGTCTAGAGAAAGGAAGTTGTAAAGAGCAAAGAAAAAACAATATAAAAATATACTGCTGAAAAATGCAGTTTTGAGGCAAATACTTGTGAAGCTGTGCCAACTTCTGTAAATATAAGCTGTGAGGAGATATTATAAAGAAGTTACAAGATTTCATTTTGGCATTTTCCTAGCAAAACAGGTCAATTTTTATTTCTGAGTTGCAGCCCATTTTACAGCTAAGTTTGTTTTAGGATAGAGTAAAAGCAATCCAGAAGTGAGATAGGATGATTCGAGAACTGGAGAATGAAACATTTTATTATACCTGAAAGGAGACTGTCTTTTTTTTTTTTTTTTAAGCAATAAAGAAATTGTTTCATGATTCCCTGGAAGAATTATTCTCCCGGTTTTTCAGTTCTCTCACTGGAGTGAAAAATCAATTATTTGTGCAGCCCTAGTTGTGTAATGAGGCATGTTGAAGAAAAACTTTGGTTAGAGATGCAAGTGCTCCTGTACTAGAATTTTGGAATTTTAGATAACCTCTTGGTGTCTTAGAGACATCTGAGGAGCCAGGAGGGGGAAGAGGGGAAAGGAAAGGGCTCACCACAAAGGATTATATCATCTAACTACAGCTCTCTCTGTTATCAGAAGGAATCATGCTGCCTCATTGATGATACAAGTCTGGGTTTTTAGTTTGGCATGGAGTTCTTTCTCCATCTTCCAAGAGTCTTTCTCCATCTTACTCCTTGCTTCCAGGGTAAGCCTATCTCTTTAGAAAGATACAGAAATCCAGACAGGGAGTGATCTATCAGTTAATCTCAAACTTTTGATCCTGTTCTGGGAAATTGTTGATCACACAACACAAGTTGATCATACACTGTTGATCAAAACTAGCACTGTTGATCACACTAGAAGTAAGATACACTCTACTGTACTTTCGTACAGTAACTTTATTAAACCAAGCATGTGTTACAGGGTTATTTAAAAAACAAACAAACAAACAAACAAACAAAAAAACCATTCTCACAAGTTTTGCCTGTGTTTGAACATAGATGTCACTTGTGCAAATTCAGTCCTTCAGAAGGGAAGACAGAAACACTTTCCTGTGCCAGTAGCTGATTTTCCACATGCATGATCACTTTGCTTTGTACTGGCCACACACTGTTAGAGAGACATAAATTCTTGCCTAAGAATGGCATGGTTGTTTTGTACTCCAACTGCTGAAAAATTATGGAATACCAGAGATCTTTATTCTACATTGGGGGAACAGAAAACTAAACAAGGCCACTATGCCAGTAATATCTCCAAGTAACAGATTAACTTTCTTTCTTTAGCTCTTCCCATCATGCTAGTGACTCTAGAAACACAAAGATACTTACCTGGACTGAGTGAATAAATGTGTAGATAACTAGAAAAAAAATGAGAAAGTTATGATCATGTGCTTTAGAACATCATGTCTTCTCTGATCTTTTTTTGGTTGTTTTTTTTTTTACAAAACTGGATGCATTATGTGTTGTTTTCACTCAAAATACCATGGACAAATCCGTAGAGGTCATTGTCCAATGGTTGGTTGGTGTATGTTGAGGAAGGCAGGCCTTCTCCCTGCTGCCACCCTCAGCTCCAACCAACACAACTTCCCAGATGCAAGTGATTCAGCTCCTTCCCATGCCTTCTGACAAGGCATTCACTTCCATGAGATGGTGACTGCTAAGTTGATGTTGAGTGAACCCAGACTCTGTCACAAACCACTTCTGTGAGAAAAACAGTGGTTTGTCTAGGATTGCTGTAATGTTATGATGGTGTAATTCCCAGTTAGTGGGGGTTTTAGACCATCTAATTATACATCCAAAACGAACGGGCAGCTTTGTAGCAGCTGAATCAATGAAAATGTAAACAAGGTGGGGTTTTTTTGGTATTTTTCAAATAGCAATATGAATTTATATACTTTAATATACTTCAGTATACTTTTTATATATTTTTAAGGTTCCTCCCTCTCCCCCTTTCCTTATTTGTTTTTGATTGTGAAACTGTAAGCAGGTTTGAAGTGAGGAAGCCCCACTATATTAAAGTCCCGCGGTATAAAATGGCCTGGAAATCCTGAAATCCCTTATTATGAGCTTGTCAGCTCTCAGTTTGTGCAAATCCTATATTACAGAACCTTTGAAAGAAACTGTAAATCACAATAAAGCAGTAATGTAAAACTATTTTTATTGAAAATACATCTACAAAGTAATGTTTCTCAATCCACTCTGGGTGCATACCAATGCAGAACCAGTGAGGGATAGGAAAGGGAATCTTTCTATAATACCTGATTTCCATAAGAAACAAAGTTAGTATAAAAAAAGATCACATTCTTTTTGTGACACAATTCATTTTTCTCAGCTGATGTCATAGAAAGACAGCCATTTACATTGTCTTTGCAATGTATTTCCAAACAAAATCTTAACAAAAAATTAAATTGTTATGCCATAAATTCTACAGTTAATGTTTATACACACATTCTGAATACAGTATCTATATAAAAATATCTCTAATTACATATAAGAAAATGCCTGTCTGTATCCTAGATTTGCATTCTGTTAGCAAAAAAAGATCCCCCATATTTGTTCTCTTTCAGTCAGAGACTCATTTAGAGCTTTGTTGGTTTGACTGCTCAATACTCTATATTAAACCCTGCTCACTTCATTCACTGGAGAATTCCTGCCCGTATTGTCTGGGTTACTCAACTGGAGAAGATGGGCAGGAGTTCTCAGTCCTAAAAAAAAAAAAAAAAGATTCTTTCCTGGGTAAAGATTTGCCTTCAACCAGCATACTGATGTTTTCACTACAGTTACTTGTACACTGTATTTATGTTTTTGTAGTGACAGAAGCAACATATTGAATGATTTTTGAGTGGTAACTGGAATATTGCAAGTGAATCCTTCATTTCCATCATAAGAAATTTTTGGTAAAAGGAGGGAGAAAAAAGAAAACCAAACATAATAAAACAGATTGTGCCTGTCACATAATATTTTTTCATTCTCCCAACTGTAACTGCATTATAAAACTTTCCAGTTTAACCTCGATAATAATACAAGGCAAAATGGAAAAAATACATTATTTATATTTCTCAAAATGGAATTCATCAGAGAATAATCTTGAAATGAACAAAAAAAGCCACAGGATTACAAGTGCATTGTCTCCCTTTTTTCATTCTTTCCTAGTCAATTCCCTGAAAGAAACCTACAATATTGAGCTTTAAAATGCTTTCTAAAATGTCAACATTTATTATAGTATTTACTATTTTGCAATTTATATATTTTTCCTAGTAAAAAGTGAACAAGCACCCATCAGTTTTACTTTCTAAAGGGTTATTTTTTGTTGTTTTTGAGATGTTACTGATAAGCACACAAGGATTTTGAAATTTTACATTAAGGGAGCCGCTTTGTCTAGATGGAAAAATTTAAATCCAGCTCTATAACTTTTCAGTGGGATGACCAAGCATTTGGGTTTCCAATCGGGAAGCCTTCTGTTGGTCTCAGGGATTCAGATTTAGAATCTGGTCCCTTTGGGATCTGAGCATCTCACCTTTCTGCACCTTCTGCAAAAGGTTGGCACTACCTTTTTTTCTTTTTATTGCTTATTAAGTAGGTAATTGGTATAGCCAGAGCATGCTGTGTTATTGTTTTTTTTCCAAACAAAAATGAAGACACGTTTTCTGTCCCAGATTAAATAATCCTAAAGCCTTGCTCCTGCAAACACTTACACACATAGATTGTTCAATTGGGTTGTGATGTTGAAATTAAGGGGATAAATCCAGGTTGGAGGTACATACATACATATGTAAATGTTTGCAAGTCAGTGGGAGTTGACTAGGCTAAGCTTTTGTCAAGATCAGCTGAGGCTAATGGCAAAAACTGTGCTTTGATAAAATATCTCTCTCAGACCAGCTCAGCTGATAGAAGTGCTGATTTGGGGTATTTTTTTTTCTTTATATATCTTCCCCCTTTTAATCTTTTCAATTAATGTCCTCCTTTTTATTGTTCTGCTAGTATTTGAACAACAATATAAGACTAGAGGAAAAAAAAAAACAGATAAAAAAGCAAAAATCCTGTTAATTAGCTGGATGCAGTTATCAAGTTAGAAGAATTGATTGTGTTTATAATGTTAGGAATTTTGAATTGGGTATTTAAAAAAATAAAACCATTTCCAGGCTCTGTTATCTGTTTTCACTTTCCAGTTCATTAAAAAAAAAAGGTAGGGGGGAAATAGGTTTACAGGACTGAGTAACATATATGCTGATGTTTGGCTTTATTTAATTCATAACCTCTCTTTTTTATCCTCAGTTAGCACATGTCTAGCAGGATCGGTGCTGTTGCCTGTTAATTTTTTTTAAGTGGGAAGCCAACATATACCATGATCACTGCTAGTTCGGAATATATTTTCATTTTTTTTTTCCAGTGCTAGCATAAAGGGAGATAATGAGGAATAAGTGAACTTGGTGAATTCAAGATATAAATGGCTGGAAAAAAATGTGTGTTTTCCACACTTGCAGTGTTGGACTCAAGCTTTCTTTACCCTACATCTTGGTTTCACTGTCTAATGGTTTCTCACTCTCATTTTCTTGTGAGATCAGTTGGTATGGTTTTTTCATTTCATTCTCCTCTATCACAGAATTTCCCATTTCAGCATCCCTGTTCTTCAGCTCATGCCGTGATAAATGTTCAACAATTCCTGCTCCAATGGAGTCTCCCAAGACGTTGGTAGTGGTACGAAGACGATCCCTAAGGAGAAATAGTAAGTTAGACTTCATTTCACCCCTTGTCCAGAGAAGCATGCAGACTAGCTGTTAAAATGGCCTTAAAATAGCTACTAGATTAATCAATTTTATGTATATTCATTTATCTGAACCATTAATGTCATGATTTCTTGTACAGAAATAATAAATATACTATGATTTGGAGTCACAATACTCTTGGCAACTTCACAGAAAAAGAAACAGCTGTGTGGTGAGGACAACAAAATAAGCATATGGCAGATGCTTCTTGGAGGCATTTCTATACTCTGGTGGTTTGGGTTTATATTACAGAATCACAGAATCACAGAATGGTAGAGTTTGGAAGGGACCTTCGGAGATCATCTAGTCCAAGCCCTGTGCCAAAGCAGGGTCACTGCAAGCAGCCTGGACTGGAACACATCCAGGTGGGTTTTGAATATCTCCAGAGAAGAAGGCTCCACCACCTCACTGGGCAGCTTGTTTCAATGCTTCGCCACCCTCAAAGTAAAGAAGTTTTTCCTGATGATCAGACAGAATTTTCCGTGTTCCAGCTTGTGTCCACTGCCTCTTGTCCTGTTACTGGGTAGCACAGAAAAGAGTCTGGCCCCAACCTATTGACATCTGCCCTATAGATATTTGTAAGCACTGGTAAGGTCCCTTCTTCATCTTCTCTTCTCTTCTCCAGGCTAAACATACTCCGGTCTCAGCCATTCCTAATTAAGAGAGGTACTCCATTCTTTTGGTCATCTGATCATCCTTATATTCGCTGAACATGTAGGCCAATGAAAATCTACCTTGTTAGGGTAATTTCCCTCCTAAGCATAAACTACAGTCAGTTATTTAGTGTGGAATTCTGCTGAAATAATTTAAATTAAACTACAAGAATTCAGGCCTCTTAGAGGGCTCTGCCCAGAAGATGTAGGAGGCAGCTTGATAAGGAGTGACCAGCACTATTACCTGATAAGTATCCACCTATGTAAGGCTGTGGCTTGTGGTTAGATAATAATATGAAAATACTATGTTCTGATAACAACACGGGAAACTTCTTGCTGGGATCACTTGAGAAGAGTGAATGGTAAAAGCCTTTGGAAACTATAACTAAGAGGGGTTAGACAAAACAGAGGTTGGAGGAAATCTGCCTTTGATTTAATTCCTGGACCTAAGGGATACCCCTATATTCCTAGAGGTGTCAGTTAGTCTTCTACAGAGGAATGGAACAACTGAGGGGCAATACATTGTGGTGGCTGTATAGGAGTTACACAACTGTTTCTCATTTCTGTGTCCATAGGGTAGATATATGAACCTTCCCTAGATTACATAGTCAGTGGAGCTGCAATGAACTGGGTCAGATCTGAACCAGCTCAGCCAGATTGATGGAAAGGTTTTCATTGCCATCCTACAAAAAATAGAAGACTAAAGCAATTCTTTCCTAATTTAATTCTAGTGAGTCTGAAAACTGTTCTAGTACCCTGAGATCCAGGTTTCTATGTAGCCTTTTTGCATGCAAGTAGAACCATCATTAAGTAACACCCCTCACCATCTGCTCTAAGAAAATATATTAATCACTAGAAATTATGATTCTTTTTAACACTTCTTTCAAACTGCCTTGCACAGCAAAAGAAGTACACCACCGATTGCAGTATTGCCACAATGTCCCTGCCTATTACACTTCTAAATATGGTCAAGGCCCTTAGTGACTCCATAAAAATACTTACAAGAACCAGTCCACTGCGATGATAAGTGTGATATCATCTGTGGGCAAACCTACTGATGTAAGCACAATGACCATGGTGACCAGTCCAGCTTGAGGAATGCCTGCAGCCCCAATACTGGCAGCTGTAGCTGTGATGCTGTGCAAAGAGATGGCAAGAGCAATTAATTGAATTCCACAATACACTGTCCTTATCATCTGGCAAACATTAAACACAGATATGAAGCAAGACATTTTCTCAGTAGTAAATAAGAAGATGAGCCCAGAGCCTTATCTGGACACTGTGGGAGACTGTGGATCTTAATCCAAAATGTTTACACTAAACCTTTATCCAGAATCCTCGAAACATGGATTTGTTAGGTGGTAAGTCCTCTACTAGATGCTAAGGGCCTGGCAAAAACATCACAGCCCACACCCTTTGAACAAACTCACTCCATGAACTCCAACACATTAAAAGCTGAGAATGTAATTTTGTCCTGGCACATCTAACGCAAAACCTTTTATTCTCTGTCCATCTCACTATAACTTCATGCCAGGTGAAATATCTGTCCTCCAGCAGTTGGCATTCTGCCATTAGAAAGCTGAAAGCTGCCAGAAATCCTGAAGCATGCAGTCTAGTAACTTGATAGAAATATGCTTGTTCACACCTGCCTTAGGAATAATTTATTTTGTCAGGTGATTTGGCAGGAAGCAGCTCTAGTACTAATGAATGTGGAACTATTGCCTCTGAGTGTGAAGGCAGAGTTTTGCCTCCTGCCAATTGTTGATGAATATTGAATTAAACTGGTGGCTTTTGTGGAGAGAAGCAGTTCTGTTTGAAAAATCTACATTCCAGTTCATCGTTTCTTAACTTTCAGTGTTCCTGAGTGATAAATACATATCTCTCTGTCCTACAGTGTCCCTCTCTCCCCTTGCTGACATTTCTTTCTTCATATGTGTACCCGTTGCCCTTTCCTCTTCAACTGCTTGAGTAGCATAATCAAATAATTAATGCAGATCGGTTCTCATCGAGTACTATTTAGTGGGTTGTTTGCTGTTCTATTTCAAACACGTAGGCTTGTTCTTGAAAATAAACCTGTCTTCTCCACCTCTATCAGCTGGTGTAATAAAAGTGATTACTGCTCCTTACACAGCTCACTCTGCTTGTGTCCTGAGACCATCAGGACTAGGAAATCACAGTCTCTCCTAGCATTAGTGCTGTGATACTGCTTTGTACACGCATTATAAACTGCCTGGTACTGATTTTAAGTCTATAGCTCCCAACAACTGCATGAGTTCTTAGGAAGGAAGATTTAAAAGCTATTAAAAACTGTTTTTCTTGACTCTACTATGCACAGTGATAAATGTGTCATGTTACAGTTCTCAAAGATTTACCTAATGGAGAACATGTGCTGGGGGGCCTCTTCTGTGCAGAAGATGTAAATCATTACTGTTATTCAACTACTCTAGCAGTTCTTGTTTTTAGCTCTAGATGTTTTTGTTTAATCCCACATATAACAGCAAGAAGGAGTCGTTACAAAGGTGCTTTTATTAGATGTAGATAATAATGGCTTCTGTACCTGATTGTGATTATCTGCCCAAAGTTCAGATCAAAGTTGTTAACTTGTGCAATGAAAATTGCAGCTAAAGCCTCATATAAAGCAGTTCCATCCATGTTAATTGTAGCGCCAACTGGGAGTACAAATCTTGTAACTCGTTTGTCCACTCCGTTTATTTCTTCTAGACACTTAAATGTAACAGGTAGTGTTGCAGAACTGAAACAGAAAAAAAGAAGATAATAAATGATGTAAATTCCGCAAGAGGGAATGAGAAAAATGTCGTGCATTGTGATGACAAGAGAAGTTGTTCTAACCATCTTAATTTTGTTGTGAACTACCAGAATATTTTTTTTTTAAATGCAAAGGCTGAATTTAAGCACTTGTAATGATGGAAGTTCTCCTAATACTCTTGGAAAAATTTTCCAATGCTTAATTACTGTTACTGTCTATGTAGTCCCTAGTCTGAACACGTCTAACGTCAGTATTTTGTCAAAAGATTCTTGTGCTTATTTAAAAATTTCCCACTTCTCATTTTTACATCAAGTTATGATTGAATCATCCCTAGCATTGTTTTCCTGAAGTTATACAAATTGAGCTATTCAACCCTTCAGTAAACAGCACGATTTATCTTACTTATTTGCTGGCCAGGGCATTTTGAGGAATGATTACATTACTTTACCACTTGTAGGTTAACACGAGTAGGGAACTAAGCACTACACAGACACTCACTTTCTTGCCCCCACACCCTGAATGGGACGGGCAAAGAGGAAAGGAACAGTAAAAACAAGAAAACACAGCAGTTGAGATTAAAAAAAAAAAAGTTTAGTAAGTGAAGGATAATGGAAGAAAAGAGAAAGAAAACAAATCAAAACAAGTGATGAAAATGCAATCACTCACCACCTCCCACTGGTAGAACAATGCCAGCTGGTTCCCAAGTAAAAGATGGCTAGCCTCCCTCAAATTCCCTCTTTCCCCTTTTATTGCTGAGCATGATGTTACAGGGCATGGAATATTTCTTTGGTTAGTTTGGTTCATCTGCCTGGTGGTGTGCCCTCCCAATCTATTCCACACCCCTCGATCTACTCACAGCAGGGCCAGAGCAAGAAACAGAGAGCCTCTTGACACTGTTGAAACACTGTTCAGCGATAGCTAGAACATCAGTGTGTGATCAGCGTTGTTTTTGTCACAAAGGTAAAACACAGCACCATATGAGTTGCTATGAAGAAAGTTACCTCTGTCCTAATCAGGCCCTGCACACTACTGTTCCTCATCTAAATATGATATAAATGATAATTTCATTTAAAGACCAACTGAACATTTTGCCATCCTATGCTACAGAAGTGCCCACATGACGCCACGTTCCTTTTCAGAGACATTGCCTCAGAAAGAAGGAAAATGTGGCCATTTCATAAGAGCTGCCTGGGCTCTTTGCTCTTAAAGGTGTATCTCTACATCTAATCACACCGAAGTAAAGAGGTTTTTCAAGACCCACCAATTCAGATTACTCTATCTTAGTGACCCCTTCATTACTAACTACTTAACAGACTTTCATGTCTTTGAAATCTTTATCAGTACTGATAAAATAAAACACTGATAGAATGTAAAGTAAAGAAGGGATGGGGAAGATTGAAAATCCCTTTGATGACAGTGAATTTAAAGTTGAATTTTAAACAGCTTTTAAATCTACCTGCAGTATAGTATGGTCTCTTCCATCAAGCTACGTTTTTACTCAGAATCTGGAGCAGTGCCAAGTGGTATGTCTTACAGAAGCTGGAACGTAACCTCTTCACACTATTACTGTTATGCACCAAAGTTGGAGTTTCGTTTACTTTTTTCTTTTAAACTATGTTGACTGGCTTTAATTTTATTATCTTCTTTTAATCATTACTCTTTAAATCATTATTACTCAAGTTCCCTTTTAGGCATTCCACAAATTTGCAAGGATTGACATCAAAATTTCAAATGTGAAATTAGCAGTTGTCCTTCTCTACCCATTAATATAATATCATAATTTTTTAAGCCATCAAGACCTTTTCCAGTTACATAAAACTTAATCAGATTCTACATGAATGATCACAATAACTTCTCATCCAGATCCTCAAAATAACCTCAGATACCAGGAACTTATATTTGGTAATACAGGATGTATGACTTGAAACATCTGTCTTTAAGAAACACTTTTAAAATCTATTAACATGTTTTGTGAGACATCATATGGCATAGAATGTGTATTTGACTACAATAGTGTTTCCTTTCACCAGAGATGCAGTTTTTTGATTCATATGACCTACCTATGTTTTCACCAACAATGAGCAAGTGGCATTTCTGTTACAGGTTGTAAATCCATCACTGCCTATCAGTATTTTGAGCACAGGACATCAGATGACAATAAGGGCTTTCAAGCTCTCTCTGAATTCCTTCTGAACTTTCCTGTTTGCTGCTCCGTTTTGCATGCACATTCTTTGTCAGCTGCATCCTTTATCAGCAAGCCATTACAAACTACTTAAAAATCTCAAACTCCAAGGCTAATCAAAGTCACAAGGGTTGCAGCCCTACAGTCTGCATCACCACACTCATTTCACCTCTGTTCAGGGTCTTTTATAGAAAACAGAGTTCAAGTCAACATAATGATAATAATTATTTCTTTTGGAGAGCAGCAGAACTGAAATAAAGTGCCCAAGAGGATAGTTGAATACAGAGTTAACCTATTACATTAGGTAAATTTATTCCTCAAAGCAGTAATATTTTTAAAAAAATATGTCCTTAAAAATTGTCTTGTACCTGGAAGACGTTCCCAAAGCTGTGACTAATGCCTGGATTAAGCCTCCAATAAATACCCAAGGGTTCTTACGAGTGATCAGGAAGTAGAGAAGAGGTAGGACAATGACAGCATGAATTAGCAAGCCGATGATAACAGTTACAGTATACATGGCAAGCTGACCACCAATCACACCCATATCTTCCATCTCAACAATTTTTCCAGCAATCAAGAACAGGATCCCCAGTGGAGCGTACCTGCAAATAAGGAATCACATCAGTATTGTCAAGAACGAAGTAGAAGTTCGCTTCCCCAATCATACCTTTTCTGTGTAGATGCATAAATGTAGGATTTCACTGTTAGGATGAATGCAATTATTCAGAAGCAGTTCAAGATCTTAACCCTTTAACTCTTAACAGTTCACCTGGATTAAACCACAGCAGTAAATGTTTCTGATAGACTGTGTTGGATTCGGGATCTGGTAAGGAATTCAAGATGGATAGCATGCCTTTCAGACACGTAGGGAGACTCCCTTTGGAATTCAAGTGTCATTTAAAAACTAGTTTAGCCAATTCTGTTACAATTCTGTCTGTATGAATGAAGGCTCAACCAACATAGTTGTAGACTATGTCAAGTGTCCAGTTCTATTATATCACCAGGATCGTTTCCCATGTTGTTGGGGAAGGAACCCACACAGAATGGTGAAAACTTCAACAATTTCAAGCTACTTCTGGGCATGTCCCATGTTATCCAGTGGGGCAGTGGATAAACACTGTACCATGAAGCCATTTATATGACAGAGGTTTGCTGCACTGTGGGGTGGTATGATGTGCTTTTTCCTGTGGGTAAGAACAGCTATAGACAAATAACAATTCAGTGCTGAGCATAAAAATCTAACATAATTCTGCTGCAGCTGAACTTTTGTACAGCCTTATTTCTATAAGTGCCCACTTGTCTTTTCATACTAAGTTACAAAATTTGTCCATCATATCTTAATTGCCCTTTAAGTCATGAAGAATTTTCTCAGAAGTAACAATTCACACCCACTCTTTATCGTCTTAAACATGCTTGTAAAGAAGGAGAAAAGAGTTTTGCTTTGTATAGATGTTTTCCTGGCAGAACAGAGTTTTAGTTACTGGAAAAATAGACTTATTTTCAGTTTTGTATCTAGTACTGCAACATATGTGTGTTTGCTCTTGGGTAGGCTTTGGGAGACGATTTGTTTGGTTTTTTCCCTGTAGGAAAGAAGACAAAAGACAAAATTTCTTTTCATAATTAACCTTCTGCCTGAGACATAATGAATCTTCATTGTTGAAAAGACTTCATACCTAATGTTTGACGGAAAATGTATTGGCTTTATTTATCTATTGAACACAGAAAAGTAAGTAGGAAAATTATGTGTAAGCAGCATCAGCACAGCTACAATGTAAGGACATATGTCTACACTACACAATGGCAGGAACCAGTTGCATTGGAAACTAATGATAACAAGGTCTTGCTGTATAGAAATAAGATTGTTGGAGAGGTTTGACAGTTTCCTTTAGTAATATCAGATCAGGATATAAGGAAACTTTGACAGGACACTGTTATTATTGCTATCTTTATGAAGACATAGAATGACTTGGCAAGTTCTGCCATCGTCTGCTTTTTCTCATGTCAAAAGCTAACCATACTGGAATAGTAGATATGTTTGAGCAAATTATTGACATACAGAATGACAGTTCTTGGGTTGATTTATGAAAAAAGCTACAAGTTAGTTAAGATCTTATTGTCTGACTTCCTGCCAAACAGACTCTTGTTATCTACTGCCCGATGAAAAAATATTATTAGTAACTTAAAATGGAATTTATTGAAGAGGTACTTACCACATGATTAGAGCTACCAATCTCATGATAGCCTCATTAAGGCTATCAAAGAAGTCTTTTAATGCCTGACCTTGCTCCCTCATGCTTCCAATCACCAGGCCAAAGCTTATTGAGAAAACCACCAATCCAAGGGCATTCACTCCATTTACAGAACCTGGAACAGGAACTATTTCCTCTTTCATGCGAGTGAGGGCTTCCATTGCTTCTGACACATTGCTTATTATGGAAGCCACTGTAGATGTGTCATTGGCTGGAATATTTACTTTAAACATTCTCTTTTCATAGTTAGTTTTGAACTGTTAAAAGAAAAATAAAAGAAAGATAGGAATTCTGTCAGTTATAGCAAACAAAGGTAAAAATCACACATTAAATTACTTATTACTATTGTAGGACATTTGAATCCTTTGTGTAATATTTGTTGGTAAAATGTTCTGGGATGAAAACCTGACTTTCCTGAAAGCAAAAAAAAAATCCATATTATCTTCAAGAGCTAAATCTTTACTTTTAGCTTCTAGAACTTATTTTCTCAGAAATATCTCAAAATCAAAGATGCAGATTTGTCATGGCCATGACTTTTGTGACAAAACAATTGATTCTTCATTTGCATTTATATAAATTGCTGTTTTTCCCAACAACGTATTTCCAACTGGTAAATAAACATGTCTTCTTTGGTTAGTGAAAATATTTTCATGTGCTGTGGAGTTTGCTTACCTTTTCATCCTTTTGAATTAGAAAAAATTAGAATGAAAGTAACTTAACACCTCTTTTCTCCTTTGCTGTGGCAAAACCATTAGTTTTCTATGCTTTTGAGTAACAAATCGCCACTTTTTTTTTTTTTTAAAATTAAGAAAAGGGTTCTACCTTAAAAGGTTCCATTATGGAATGGGCAAATGAATTTCAAAATCTCAATATGCACCTAAATGTCTGCTTTGAAAAACAGTCTTAATGTTTTTCGGAAGACAAATGTGCATCCTGAATATTTCCACCTGGCTTCAAAAAGCCCTCAGCTAAACACTGATTAAATTCTGCCGAACACAAGAAATACTAAATGTCATATGCATATTTATATATTTTATATATATATGTAATGTTATATAGAGACATTATAAAATGTTTCTAATATATCTGAGGATACTAAATATCCTATTAAAGCAATGGGATGCTAGTTTCAGGGTTATCCAGCAACTTTAGATTTTTATTCCTTAGAGCCTGCCAACAAAAGACAAATATTAAGTACAGGAGCCATAGTCTTATTAGTAATATGTGGAGTCTGTTGTGCACTCTACAAGCATTTGAGAGAAATGGTAGTTACGACTAAGGCGGGAAACCTGAATATCAGTATCTATCAACACTGACCTAATTGTCTGTTATTTTCAACACATGAATATTTTTGATGCACTCTTTCCACATATTTGCTGTGTCCCCCTGAAGGCTTAAGTCTTTCTGAATTTCAAATAAAACTTGCTTACAGGAGAATTATGGAAATTTTCTGAATATGATGTAGCAGAATGAATCTCCATGGAGGTCAGATATTCTTGAGTTTTAAATGAAATTTGCTAAAATGTATTAAGATTTGGACTGTGGTTAAAGGAGACATAAGTTGTTTGAACACTTGGCTGACACTGAGTTTCACTCTCTTGCCCACACACATCCAACTTGTGGTACTTTCTCTTCTGTGTCAGTTCTACTTTGATCTCTCAGTGAGACAATTCTACTTTTTAAATTGGCAGAAAAAATACCAAATACAAATGACCATTTTGGGATAAAGGCTGTGGAGGTGAACCTGACTGACCTGGACATGAATCACTGAATGATGAGTGCCAGAGAGGGCAAAACACTGAGACTGGACCTACACAGCCAGGGAAGAGGGTATGGGATTGCCTCTTAAAGTGACAGAGAGGTGTCACAGTGGAAATGGACATTTTCTAGAAGTTCTCACTGAAGTCCTTTTTAATTCAGTCTTGACAAGAATGTTAAAATACTGCCTAACACTGTGCATTAAACACTTCTAATTCTTCTTTTTTTTTTTTAATGTCTCAAGGTGTGATTATATTTTTATTACTATTTTTCAGTAGAAAAAAAAAACTGCAGTAAAAATTCCTTAACACAAAAATCCAAATGGTGTAATTACACTGAACTTGTGGGCGTACAGATTAGACAAACAAAAAAGCAAGCTGCTTAATGAGGACTGGAATTAAAGCCTAATTTCCTACTGAATTTCTTATTAATTTCCTACTTTCCCTAGAAACATCGTAAATACCTTGGTCCTGATTCTCCTCCATTACCCTCAGGTCCTTCTCTCATTCATACCAATTTGACTAGGTCAAAATCAACATGTGATACAACTGTTAGTGCTAGGTGTATGCTGCCTGGGTGGTTGGCTGCTGCCTGTTGGGACAGGCCATGAGCTAGTTCATAAACCACTTTTCTTTCAGTAGCAACACAGTCTTCTTTTGTCTTAGAACTGGTTGGAATTGGCCATTGGGCTCAAAATTTACAGTGGGACTGAGAAGAAGTTGGGCGACTACAGGGGACAAAGCACAATCACATGAAGTTTCTTACCTTTAAAAACCCAGTTAGAAATCATTTTAGGTTGTAATAAGCATATTCCTTCTTTTTTGATGATGATTCTGGAATTCTGTTCCAGCAGGAAGATGCCTTTAATTTGTTATTCGTTAAGTCTCTTTAGAGGCTTAATATGAATTTTAGGACCTCACTTAGCAAAGTCCATTTCCATTTCTACTACTAGACTGGTAGATCTTCTCTGTTGACTCATCATGTTAATCAGAAATGTTACTAGGGAGAGTAGGCTTTCTAAAACCCCTTCCAGAACAGTGAAGAAATGGTCTATTTAGAGTGAGATTCAAGATGGGAATCTGAGCAACAGGAATCAAAGCAACTTTATTTGCCCTGGAACAGTCACTTGAGCTAGCCTTTCTTTCATTAATGCTAAATGAGGTTAGGGAAAACTCTGTGGATGTGTTTCTTTTCTTATGATCAAAGTTGTCTATCAAAAGTCACAGGAAGGTTCCCGGTGAAGAAAAACAAATTAAGGAAAACCAAATATGGAAAATACCAAGGAGATATCTATGAAAGGAAAAGCATAGGTTGAGCTTTACTTGTGTCGGTGCTTTTTCAGGTGACACGAAATGGAATTTTGCTTGGTCACCACAAAACAAATTTTCTGTGTGTAGAATGGTGAAAAAAGCCAACTTTTTACAGGAAGTGACGGGATGAAGATCACCTTCAAGATGATAGAAAACATCACAGGTTTTGAAATAGACGTAGTAATAGCAGAGTTCACTATTATTGCTCTGCAGAGAATCCGGTAATAATAGAACTTTTTGTGAGCTTTTATGAAATTTCTTCTTTCAGGCAGGTTTCTGTGGTGGAAATCAGAGTTATCAGAGGTTCATATAGCTTGAATTGACATTTTAATACCACTCCGTGATTCTGCAGATCCTTGCTCTTTTGTAATATTTAGTTAAGTAAGAATTTAGACAAAGACAACCAGCTCATATAACAGACTGTGGGCTTCAGGGTCTCAGAAGAGCTGATTTTGTTTTACTAGAAGTCCACACACCTACACTTACAATCTGTGCTGGCCTGGACAACACCACTCAAGACCTGTCATTTCTGAGTGTGTTTGGTGCATTTTGTCTCTAGAGGTATTTTTGCCCAGTAAGATTTTAGATGCCAATTACTCCTATTTTTTCCTGTATTTCATGTGTAAAGAACAAATTAGGAGCAAGGTAAATATTATTTGGAACATATTAATACTAATAGCTTTCTATTAACAACCTTATCTGCAAGTAAAATACAAAAATAAGGCACATCTGGACTTTTTAAAAAAACAATCCTAATGAAAAACCTTTAATTAAGTTCTCTATGAAATAGACAACATAATTACTTTATAGCATAATATAATTAATTATTTATTTACACTTTTGTTAGTATTTTATTTTCATCAGTCATACAAGATACCCACAGTCACTTTACTTGAATATATTGCATAACTTTTTAAGAAGCAACTTTATAACATGGCAGTAGCACATTCCAGTGGTTAACTTGCAGACAAGGTAGTTGCATGGGTAACTGCTCTGCCAACTCATAATTTACTGTCAGAACTCTGAGATAGCATAATTACCACCTTCTGTGCTAAGTCTGTATTATGATGTAATTTTTAGTGAATGAAGTTTTTAAAAGCAAAAGCTTTATTTAAATACAAGCCTAAAAAATGAAAAGAAATGAAAATTATAAATATTTCTAATTAATTAATTAATGTCTTCTTTTTGTTCCATATGGATATATATGAAAGCATTCTAAATTGTCTGCAGAAGAGCTGATGAAACAGGTTAAAATATATCTTAACTAGCCAAAATTATAATGAGAAATAGCATATATTAGTTAATATTCATGTCTGGATGTGTGATTAACACTTCCAATCCTCTTGGTAAGGATGAGTTCAAAAAGAATACCTAATTAAAAACAGCACAGAAGAAATGTAGTTATTAGATGCACCTTTCCAGTTCTTTAGGCTTCAGCTGGAATAAAATCCCACCTAGTCACAACACCTCAAATTGTTAAACTGATTCTGTTTCTCTTGATGTCCTAAGTTCATTTGTGTTTGTCTTTTGATATATCCCCAGAGCACAGAAGTTAAGAAGTTAAGTTAGAAGTTAAGAAGAAGTTAAAAAGCAGTATCTGATTAAGAAGCAGACTCCTGATGACTGCTTAGCCCCGGGCTAGGTAGCATTTTTGAGTTTGGCAAAGACTAGTGAAGAGATAATGGCCAGAGCTGAAATATAAATCCAGATCTTTCTTTAGATGTCCCTAGACTGAAGTTGAGTATAGTGATACAGAGAAAAATTTGAGCAAAGTAATCTAATTTTTGGTAAGTGTGGAATATTTATCTTCAGTCAGTCTTTTTACACTCCTGTTACTGACAAAAATCAGTAAAAAAGCCTACAAATGATCAGTACATAGTGCAGGCAGTGAGATATATCATATGCAAATAACCAGCATCAGAAAGCGTGCTGTTTGGATGTTTCCAGAGTTCCCTGCCTGCCACTGATTTAATTGGAGGAGGTCCTGGTAGAGAGCGTGCCAGCAAGACTTTGATCTTCCACAGGGAGAGAGTAAGTGATTACTTCACAGAGTAAGTGAAGAACAGAGTGAGACTAAAGTCCAACATTTTCCAGATTCTTCTTAACTTGCTAGGCGAGGGTGGCTTTTTGTCCCCTGAGGCATGGGGCTGAATGCCACCAGTGAAGCTTGAAATGATTCTACTGATTCTCAGCTGAAAGGTTTGAATGAAACGATTTCCTTAGCTTTTCTGTGGGCTCTCTTTCTCTCCTACAGGGACTCCTCTTGGCTTCTAGGATCCACAATGGGGGGTCCTTTTTGGAGGAGAAAGGGGCATTTTCTTCCACTACTCTTCCTGTTTCTGAAGAAGACAGTGTGAAAAGGAGGAGGAGGAAGAGAAGAAGAAGCAAGAGGAGGCAGCTCTTTTTGCCTTACAGACTTGCTGTGAAAAAAGAACAGGAAGGGGAATACAGAGAACCAGAAGGCTGAATAGGAAACAGCAGAAAATTTAGAAAGATCCTTCTTAATTAATTCTTAAGATCCCAATCTTCACTCATGACTCTTCTAGCAGCAATCCTATAAAAGCTTTCCCACTCCTTCTAGAAGCCCTTCCCACCTTGGTTACCTTCTCCACACAGCTCCATTTCATTTTCAGGAGAGTAATTCCATATCCAGAAAGCTAACTTTATGAAAATTAATGATGGAAAATAAAGTACAGTTTTCCACCTATTGGTGTTAAGAAATGTGTGTAATAGTTGATATTTTGAGGCTAAAAACTTAGGAAATTATAGTTGGTCCTGTTAGTGGAGCTGCTTTGGGAAGTACTTGCTATTGATGGGCAAATTAACAGATTCAAAACTTGCTGTGAGTACTAACACAATCATTGGAGGACTTCTCTGCTGGCCATGGTAAGGAAGAAAGAAAAACCTTCCAGTGGGTTCCAATGCCTAAGGATACCATAAGACAGAATCTGAGCACCTAACATATCAAAATATGTGATTTGAATGTGGAGTGTATATGCCAGAGATGATTTCCAGGTGTGCAAAGTGGTGGATCAGTATTATGCCTTTGACTCCAGGTGACTATGAGTAGTAGTCTGTTTTGTGTTTGAGCAAGCAAGCATCGTGTTACAGAACCAGACTAATGCCAGATGGATCATCCTTCTTCATAAATCTTCTAAGAAACACATGAAAAACATGATGTAAGCTTTTGAAAAGAAAGTTATGGTGTTGGTCATAGGGATACCTATGAATCTTATATCTGAATTGTTTATCCTGTAAAATATTTTTAGTTTAACAAATCTGCAACAACAAAGTAACTTACACCTAAAAATCTAGGTTTTGGTACCTGATTCAAAAGGCAATAGTGTCAGTACGACAGATTTAGAATTCTGGTGCTTCAGTAAGCTTAGGTGCTGCTGAAAGTCAGAAAAAAAATTAATGAAATATTTCTGGTTTTTGAACAATTTTTTTGAAATCACTTTAAGCTGTAAAGCACATAAGAAATACTTAAAACTTAATGCAAACAGAGTCTACAGGATATCTTTAATTTAGAACATGGATTTAGGACTGCTAATCACTGAGTCATGTCCTGTTGCTGTTGGACACTTTACCAAAATAATTTTTCAAGCTGTATCTTAAACCTGATGAGCTTGTTCCCACAACTCCAAATTGAAGATCTTTCTGGAAACTCACCTTTTGGGTAATGTAAGTTTAAAACCTTACTAATTCTCACTAGATTGAGTCATAGTGATTTACATTTGTTCTTGTATAAACATTTTTCTTTATCTTACACAGTCCTGTTCCCACTTTGGTTTTTGTATCTGAATAGTTTTTAAATCAAGTCTCTTTTTGCCTTATTTTCTGTGTTCTTTTGATAATCCCAGTAACTCCATTCTACAGTGTGCTCCTTTTGCATGAATCTTCCTATGAATGTAATGACCAGAACATACTCAGTATTCCAGACAGTCACATTCCTCTGACTTTATTTCCTGTCTTGGAGTTATGTCACCTAATATATCGTAGAGCTGAATTAGAGTTTTTTTTTTTCTTTTTTCTTTCTGGTGGTGACTTCCCATCTCAAGGCAGAAATTACTATTAATTTATAAATGTTTATTTCATATGTAACCAACTCCGACAATTTTGTGATTCCGTGATGAAGAGCTACAAGGAGATAACCAAATATGCCAGATAACCAAATACTGTGTCCCGTTCTGGGTTCCCCAGTTAAAGAAGGACAGGCAACTGCTGGAGGGCTATGAAGTTGATTAGGTGCATCTCTCATGAGGAAAGGCTGAGGGACTTGGGTCTTTTTAGCCTGGAGAAGAGAAGGCTGAGGGGAGATCTGATCAATGCTTATAAATACTTAAAGGGTGGGCATAAAGAATGTGGGGCCAGTCTTTTTTCAGTGGAGCCCAGTGACAGGACAAGTTTGTTCTGGGCACAAACTTGAATATAAGAAGTTCCACCTAAACGTGAGGTGGGACTAACTTCTAAACACCTAAACACCTTTCCTGTGAGGGTGGCTGAGCACTGGAATCTGCTGCCCAGACTGGTGGTGGAGTCTCCTTCTCTGGAGACATTGAAAACCCGCCTGGACAAGTTCCTGAGCAATCTGCTCTAGGAATTGCTTTGGTGGAGGGGTTGGACTAGATGATCTCCAGAGGTCCCTTCCAACCCCATTTGATTCTGCGAGTCTGTGAATCTCTCTGCAAGAGCCTATTCACTTTGTTGCAGTGTGCAAGGGACATGCTACCTTCTTTCGGTATTTTTATATATATCAATACAAAGTGCTTGGACTTTCTTGTCATCTGTAAATTTAATTGTGTGCATCTCTTGGCAATTTAATACATAAAAATATCAATTGAGATACACCCAGTCCTTCAGCAATTTCCATTGTTATCTCCACAAATTTTATAATTTTTACAATAATCCTATCCTCTGCTCAACTGTTTCAATTCCCTCATATTAAAAACTCTGTTTTATGGAAGTCCAAAAAGAATACATTCATTGCACTTCTGTGGCACAAAAAACCCACTATAATTACTTTTACCAGTTATAGATAATAAATTCCCAACTTGAAACATTTATTAAAAATACTGGCTGCTAGATCTGTAACTTTATGCCCTAATTCTTTCAATTTTGATTTATTTATTTATTTTGATATAAAGATGATATCATTCCCAGACTGTATTACATTAATTTTTTTGAATTTTGTTTCTTGTTTAGGTATAGAATTTTGTTTTTCCATACTGCTCTTCTGCATCACTGTCCTGAGTCATCATCATGCTTACTGAAAACAGAGGCATAGCATTTGTTGGTTTTGGACCTGGGTCTAGTTTATCTTTAATCTTGACCAAATCTTTAATCTAAAAAGTCACTGCTTTTTATTTGTCTCTGTTTATATAACTAAAGAAAATGTTCCCATTTCTTTTTAATTCTTTTGCAAGATTTAACTCAGCTGGACTTTGGAACATTTCTACTTTATCCTCTCGCTTCTTGACCTCCCCATTTCAGCTTTTTTTTACTGCTACAGCAGTAACTGGTAAATAATATCAGTTCAAGATTTTCCGTGGGGTCACTATGAAGCAATTAGATTATGGAAATAGGCACCTAAGTTTTCACTGAATCTATATTGTCCTTTTTTTAAAAAAGGAATGTAAAAAGTTACTATTATTTTCTACATAGAACAGTATACAGTTAAGACCAGGTTAATGACAGAGGAATTTGGGAAGCAACATAGGAAGAGCATTCTTTCCACTCCTGTCATAGGCGACAGGAACTCTTCTAGTTCAATTTTATTATTGGTGTCCACAAAATTTTTGCCTATGTTTTGAATCTATGCACATTTCTCACATGAAATTCTTGAACATCTTCCAGTCTTTGTACAGATGGTGCATATCTCAGTATTTTTTAATTTCATATAAGATTATTTTTGAAAAGTAAATTCTGTAGTGATTTTAATGAAACTTATTGTAGACTTAAGAATTTGACATTTTAAAAAAATTAGGTTTTGATTTGCTGTGCCACATGTGTTTTACTCACTGCTTATAGCAAATACTGAGACAATATGTTTGAAAACAAAGCACCGATTTGGTTGGTTTGGTTTGGGTATTTTTGACAGCTGGCAGCATACACAAGATTTGTTTCTGCTGTAAGTACAAGTACATGATATTCCTAAAGAAAATGTTATAACATTTCAAGTTCTTACTTTGTTATGTTTTAGTTGGAAATAATGAACCATTTTTACCTGTTTAAAGCAAGCTTCCACCAGATTTGGAGGGAACATATTTCTGTGAAAAAGAAAGAAAAATGCATGAGAAGTAATAAGACTCTAGTAATCTCTTAAGTAGGGGCACAGTTAATAAAAGAATTGACCAGCTAATTTTCAAAGGAATCCTAGGACAAATATGTAGTCATGTATACAGTAGAGCTTTGCATATAGCATTGGCCTGGTTAGCTTTATCAGGACAAAATGTAGAAGGGTTGGATAGATCCTGGAAATTGCAATCTCTGTATCCAATAGTCTATAGTAGATCTGGTTATGGAGCAGAATATTAGCTAAATTACCAAATGAACAAAGCTCTGTGGGACAGTGCTGACTTTTAATTCTGTATTTATTAATGCTTTCTGAATCCAGATTAATAAAGAAGTTATGCATAAATTAATATTTAATGCATTTTTACTTCTTAAACAGCTTTTGCAGTCATGTACCCTAGTACATCATGACATTTATGACTTGAGTCTTGGCATGATCAAGAAGTAAGTATTTTTAAGGCTTGAGTATTCTTTCATAATAACACATACGCATATAATTACATATGTGTGTGTATACTTGTTATATATGGGGGTTTGTTTGCTTGCTTTCCAGAATGGTGGCATTTCTGAGGGAATTAGAAGCAACCTAACTGAATAAATTTTGAGGAATCTGAGTGCAAACCTCTTCATGGGTCTTTCTGAAGTCCCCCTTCCTGGCAGCATGACTCTTGGAGGCCTTTCTCCATGTCTCTGGCTTCTCCAAATGGGTTAGTGGAACACAAAATTTTGGTGGCTTTACCTGTGGAAAAGCTCCCGAGTTCAAAACCTCAGCTTCCCTACTCCCTGGAATACATCTGTGACATATTAGCTCTATAAAAGAGACATTGCAGAGTCTCTGAGCAAGGAGAAAACAAGATTTTATATCTGTGCCCCTCTATTTCAAGCATTTCACTTGCCTGTTCCTGGAATTTGTTTCCCATCCATACAGTTTAACAAGTTGAGTAGATGCACCCAGATTGGTGGCTACAATTCAAAATTAAGATTACTAGCTAAATCAAGGATTCAAGTGAAGTGAGAAAACTGTCAGAAGCTGGAAGTAAAGGAAAGCAGAGGAATTTGGTAATAAGGGTTGTGCTATGGAAGGAGGAGAAAAGACCCATGCAGATAGCAGAACAGAAGTCTGGGTTTTTTTGCATGAAAGAAAGAATCTTTCTTTGAATATTAAAGGCAGTTTCTTCCCTTGCAACAGTTTGATTTGGAAATAAATGCATGTAGACTTTTGTAGCATTGTAGGGGTTAGAGATATTGGTATCACATAGCTGAAAGACCTAGTTTATGCAGTAACTGTCAAAAATTCTCTACTTTTGTTCTTGTGTGAATCTAAATATTACTGTTGTTGCTATTGGAACAGAAAATGTGTAGTATCATAGCCATACCTGATTAAATCAAGAAAGGCATCTGCTGCTGTCACTTGCACAATTTTGCCTTCTCTGTGCATGTTTTCTTTAGTACCTTTCCCAGGGTGGATGATGACCACAATGATTATACCAATCAGTACAGCAATGATCGTAGTACTCATGTAGTAGACTACTGCTCGGACTCCCATCTTCCCTGACGCCTTACTATCCAGGGCAGCAATTCCTAGTAAATTTAAGCACAAGGACATTCACCTTATACAGTTGCAAGTAGAGAGTGTAAACTCAGCATGATGAAAATGATTTTGTGGGAAGAGTTTTGATGACCAGAACAATTAAAGCTACCCAAGGTAAGTTGGCCCTCTTTTGCAGCTCGTACTGCCACTGCCTTCCCACCCCAACCCTGCTGCTTGTTATTACATCATTTTCTACTACCAGAGTTACACAAGTTACTCTATTGCAAAGGTTACAAGCTACAACAAAGTGCTGCGTTAACACTTGGTTAAAAGCAAAGACTATTGCTCTGGTTCAGCGTGGCACTCCCTGTATTCCAGTGAACTGATTCCTGGGTTTTGATTTGCATAGTTACCATAGTCCGAAAAATGTGCCTTAGGAATGTGCTGCACCTACTTTGTAATAGTAAGAAAGAAAACAGAGTACTCACAAGTAATGCTGATAATGTTTGCTACAATTAATGTATATGAAGAGCTTTCTTCAACCCCTAATGGAATGACCTCAGTTTACCTCTGTCCCAAGCCATGGGAGTTTAAAACAGATTAAATGCTGTTAGTGTATTTCAGAAAATCCTTATTATTGTATGAATAAGCATTTAGAGTCTTTTATAAACTTTGCAAAACTTGCGACATTAATCCTAATTCTTGGCTCGTCTTAATGCATCTGATCTAGTGTGAATACTAGGGTGCCCACTATGGCATCTGCTAAAGCGTTTGTTCATCAGATTGCACCAACAGGGCTGCACTGTGTTTTGTAAATGAAGGTGCAGTTCTGCCAGGGAATGAGCTCTGAATCTTTGAGAAGCCGCATCTCATGAGAACTGTCAGAAATGGAAATGCTCTTTCACTTTCTAAGCAGGTGTGGTTACTGCTCTCCTTAAAATGGCCCTTTGCTCCTTCTCCTTAAAAATTCCTGTAGTCCATAACTTCCCCATACTTCATCTGGAGGGAGACACCAACTGTCTCAAACCAGTGCTGGTGCTTCTTGCTGGAATCAAGCTTTGAAAGTGCAGACTGAAAAAAGAGGTCAGAAAAAGATCTCTTTGCTTTATCACCCCCTCCTATGGACCTCTATGTGGCACTGTCTAACCCAGACTCCTGCAGACCACCCACAAGTTTATCTAGATGCCATCTTTGAACATGTAATGAAAGTTGACTACCTTCTGCTCTGGGTACCTATCTCAGAGGAGAAAGCATTTAAAATGAAGCAACAGGACTGCATGAATATAAATAATACGGAAACATATCATGACCTGACAAAAATAAATCCGTTCTCAAATCACTGTAGACGGATTGTTCTTCTGGCTATCTTCTAAAAGAGGAAATACATGCTACTGGAGTTACAGTGAAAGTACTGTAGTCGCTGATGTAACTGAGATCAAGGCTGAGTTCCAAGCACTGATCAAATCTTCACAGTATAAAACCAATCACATGCTTCATACTTACCTTTTCATTTCAGCTGGCATTTGCCTGTCCTTTCGGCAGAAGCTATGAGACCCAGTAAGATTTGTACCCACAAAATGAGTTGCGAAGGGCGATCACTTGATTTGTACCCTGAATTGCTTGATGTACATGTGCCATTGTGGTAGGAAAGCAAAGTGTTACTGGCACAGTAAGAAATGGAAAATGGGAATCCAGTATTTGAAGCACTTGATCCTTCATTTCTCTGCTCAGCTTTTCCATCAGTAAAACTGGATGATAACGCTTGTGGTAAGTTTACATTTATGTTTTGGAATTCTGTGAGAAAAATGGTAAATGCTAACAAGTAATAAATAGTTTTCTTATCTTTACAAACAGGAATTAGGTCCTATACACTCTTGTCAGTGGATGGGGATTGATTTTTTTTTAGAGTACTCAAAACAATTTAAATGCAAAATAATGAAAATATAATTAACCAATACATAAAAATAAAGCTAATACTTTTTGGAGAATTTCAGATCTGCTACTGAGTTGCAACAATGTTTATATCACACAGCATTTGTTACAAATTTTACTTTTAAAATATCAGTATGCAACTTAAAAAGTTTAATTTAAAAAGCAAAAAATGAATGCATGCGCACTACTCCAGTCAACTTTCTGTACATCAATTGCTGTTTTGTGTTCTTACTTGCTATTTCTAAAGTAGCAGCAATGGGTTGTGTATTTTTTCATTTTAGCTAAGATTGGCTTTAAACTTGGTTTACATCCTGATCATGAAAAGGGTAACGTATATAGTTTGGTAGTAAGGTTTGGAAATGCGCAGATGTTGAATGAGTCAGTTGCCAGTATCCTGCCCTTGCCAGGTAATGGATTCAGGACCAGATGCTGAGCAGTCAATAGGGGGTTCACAGGTTTATTGGCTTACTGCTTTAATCAAGCCTGATCTTTGTACTCCACACTTGGTACTAGTTTGAGTCTTCTGTGCTCCAGAAATCCCTACGAGTCAGCATAGGGCGTATCTTTCCACTAAAGATTGCTGTGCTGAAGGATTAGAGCTTGTGATCCTATTCTTTTTTGGATTGATTCTGGGATTGAGTGGTGAACCATGTGCAAGTGATATGTCAGGGAGCAAGAGTCATGCTCTTTTCTTTATAAACTGCTTTCCAGTTTGGTTTCCTATTATGCACTCTGGCTGTGACTACATTTTAGGTTGCTCAGCCTCGTTCCTGCTCTTGCTTATCATATAAATGACTTCTCAGCTTGAAAGTAGGGCACAGCAACTCCTCTGTTCTTGAGGTCTAACCACTCATGGCATGTATAGCAACAAGCATTGAAAGCAGAGGGATGACAGGCCCAAGTATGAACAAAAAGCTATATGAGGAGGAAGCAAGTTCTCACCTCAGAGAGCCCTTACTGGGGAGCTGCTGGGCAGCTTTCCCTCCCACTGCGGTTAATAGGAACTCAGGGAACTCAGTACCATCCAGGGCTGAAACTTCAAAAGCTTCCAGCGTACCAACAAAGAGAATTATCTTAAAAATTATTTTAAATCTGTTTTTAAAACATAAGAAAATGAAGGGGTTTGTTTTCTTCACACTTTAAAATGTTGACAAGATTTCTTAGAGCTGAATGGGACTCTGGAAGAGTCCTTAATGGAGAAGCAATAAAGTTCGCTCCAAAGCTTTCATGTGTCACAGACCATTGTACCCTCAGTGTGTCCTTTCACAGCCGGCCAGCAAAACTCCCACTGTCCCGCGGGAGATGTATGTGCCCCTTTCATCCTGCTCGCTGCTCCCTGCTCCACACGGCTGCTGGCTCCAGCACCTCTGCCTCCTCTCTTCCTCTCCCCTCCCCTTCCCCAGGGGGCCTGGGAAACTTTGCTGTGCCACCGGTCCCCACTCGCAGGGATGCCTTGAAGTTGTCAAGGCAACCTGGAGCAGAGCGCCTGTAATTTCTCCCAGCGTGTGCGCGCACACAACATGAATGGGAATGATTTTTTTTAAGTATTGATGGGGAGGGAAGGCAGCAAGGAGGGAGGAAGGGAAGAGAAGAAAGAAGGGGGCAGGCATAAGCCTGTAAAACTGCAAACAAACCCAAGCCCTAAGCCCTGTCCTCTCCCTTCACCTACTCTTTCTCTCTCTTGAGAAATAAGTGAGGAATCGGTCACACTGTGGCTGAAAGAAAGATATTACAAGGAGTTCTCCAGAATTTTGGGGCAAAAAGCAAAGCACTGTGTTGTTTTTTGACAAAGGTGTTAGAGAAGAAATTAAAATATTTTAGGATGTAGGAAAGGTAGCGAGAAAGTAAGTAGGATAATTGCAAAAGAAAGAGAAAGGGGGAGAAAGGATGCAGGAAAAAGGATGAAAAATCCATTTAGGGCAACCTATTAAGAATGCTTGTTCACCTGATGTCATCATGGACCTGCTAACTGGCATGAACTAATGATTCAGCAACTTTCCTGAATAGCTACTATGCTATGACTGGGTTTGTGTCTATTAATTTTTTTATATTGTACTTATGATTCCGGATTATACTGAATTCTAGAATTTACAAATCCAGAGTTGCTTCTATTTTTTTTTTTTTAATTTTCTTGACATTGAAAGCATACTGTACATAATCTGTGTGTAATCTTGGATTATACTGGGGCATACTAATTCAGAGACACTGTAATCTTCAGTCAGATCAAAGTTAAAACACATTAAGCATGTTCTCTTTAGATAACATTTAAGCCATTAATAGCTTTAGGTCTGTTTGTTCAAAAATATATTCCAAGAAATTATTTTAAAAGCCAAAGAGCAGACCCTATGCTAAAAAGTCCTCTGACGTCAGAACACTTTCTCCCTTTAATTAGTCCAACTGCATGAACTGATTTCTTGCAGAACAGTCTAATGTCCTCATGTTATGAGCTATTTCAGTCTGATATTTTAGTTTCATCACATACCTAAATTTTCCTGTTACAGAGTTTCTGCCTGTGGGTTTTTAGAAAGAAGGAATATACATATTTACACAATTAGACAGAATATGCATATTTACCACAGGATAAACAGTTGGCAGATGGTATGACTGAGGCCCTATGTCTGTCAAAGCATTCTTGTTCTGGTATTTGTCCTTAATGTTAATCACTAATATAATTTGCTGAATAAGGGCGCATAACTGCCAGTTTTTAAATGGGATCTTTTTCTTTACACTCAACAGTAAGTAGTACGCCACTGAAGAACTGGGGAAGTAGCAAGATTCACTTTCTTTGGCTTTTCCTAAAAAGGAACCGGTCACTACTTGGGACTAATCCTAGTATCTTCAGCGATTTTATCATTTGTCAAAGGAAGTGAGACTCTCTCACTGGGGGAGGCAGCGTGCATGTGTGTATACATATATGCATATGTGTGTGTATACATATATGCATATGTATAATTTCAGTTTAAAAAGTTAAAATGGCCAGCTGCTGCTTTTCATGTTGTAAGTCACTCTTTCTAAAATCTTTTTGCTGCCCTTAAAAAACTTCTGGAAAAAATAAGTTTATGTATATGCTTTCACATACCAAAATTCCTGTGTTTGAAACAAGAAAATCTTACATCTACCCACAATTTTTAACAATTATAACAATTGGTTTATTTAAAATTATTTTTGAAGTATAAAGAAGAAAATTTTTAAGTATAGAATAGAACAGTTCAGTCGGAAGGGACATGCAACAGTAATCTAGTCCAACTGCCTGAACAGTTCAGGGCTTACCAAAAGTTAAAGCATGTTATAAAGGGCATTGTCCAAATGTCTCTTAAGCACTGACAGGCTTGGGGTCTTGACCACCTCTCCAGGAAGCTTGTTCCATTGTGTAAAGTAAAGAAAAAAAATTTATTTACTCTCTTAGTAAAGAAATGTTCTGATCTAAACCTCCCCTGGTGCAGCTTTGAACCTTTCCCACGTGTCCTATCGGTGGGTACCAGGGAGAAGGGCTCAGCACCTCCCTCTCCATGTCCCCTCCTCAGGAAGATGGAGAGGGAAATGTGGTCACCCTTCAGCCTCCTTTTCTCCAAACTAGACAAGCCCAGGGTCCTCAGCTGCTCCTCACAAGGCAGCAGTAACCCTGCTCAGTACGAGAGGAGCCGCGGGTTCAGAGCCCTGGTGCGGGCTCTTGTCTGAGGAGTCACTGGTGGGAAGCGACTGTCTGAGGGCAAATTACTGAGCACCTCTAAGTCAGAATCCTGCTGAGATGTAGGTGATATGTTATTGCAAATATATGAAATAATGAACCAGTTCGGAGTGAGTGTGTAGAACAAACCATGTGTTCTGGTCCTCACAGACAGCGACCACCGGAAATAAAAAGGAAAGGATTTTTGTGATTATGAATTATTTCCTTACTCAATGTATTAGAACTGAGTTACTGGAAGTCCCTTGCTAATGTAGATTTTCAGATAAATTTCCTTTAGATATTTTGGACTTGGTCTTTAAAAACAAAACATTATGAATAGGGCATCTTTTTATTGCATATTATTTTCCTGTTCATTTTTAACAGTCTCTTCATTTGGAAATTGCAGTTGCTTGTTAAGGACTCCTATGGTGGAACAGCAATAATGGTAACTGTTGACTCAGGAGTGCTGCCCTAATTTTGTTTCTTTAAGCCTGTCTCTGATTCTCCTAATGAAGCAGTCTTAAATGGGCTACTCCCGACCCCCTATGTCCACTAAGCTCTGTGTGATGAGTAAACTCTCAGTGTGAGACCATGAGAACAATCTCTTTTGTGTATGTTGATGAGGGTTTGTGGAAATAACACTGTGCAAGGTCATGGTAAAATATGCTGACAGAAAAATTCTAAGGAAAAGCAATAGTTAGGTGAAGACACTGCCTGAGTTTAATTAACATGATTAAGCTCTAGAGCTTTATTCTGATAGCTGCTGAACATGTCCTAAGTGGTGCTGAACATTCCCTAAAAAGAAAAGTTAAACAACATTTAAAGCTTTAGCAATTGAATCCTTCATAAGATCAGGTACAAACTCTAGATTAATATTTTTAACAGCAGTAGCAGTGAAATAATAAAACTGCTAAGAAAAGAGCTAAATAACATTTTTGAAGAACTATATGCAATGGTGAAGTTAATTAATATTAAATCAATACAGCTAATGACTTCCTGAAGCCACATAAAATACATGTCTGGAATACAGGTCTGTATTGTCTTTTTGCATGAACTGATGGGACAAGCTGCCCCCAAATTTCAGTTTAACTTATCCTTATTTGAATATGGAAATTTAAATAATTAAATTAGATACTTTAATAATTTTCCCAGGTCCATTGAGAACACTGGGGAAATATATCATGGGAAAATTAGTAATTGTATTTGATCCAAAATTATGTGACTGTGATTAAGCCAAGCTGACTAATGAAAGCCATGATTGGGATACAGGAATGCAGTTCCATAAGCCAATTAAATGGCTAAGAATGGCTCCTACAGGACTACACCTGTCCTGCAGCTTCGTAATCCTGCCAGATCCCTTCCAACAGAAAACTATTAACTTGGGTTTTGTAGGGTTAGTTTTTCTGCCAGTTTATCATTTTGAATTATCTCAGAATCATGTCATGTGAACACCAGAAGTTGTACAAGGGAAACAGAAGGACAGCCTGTCTGGGGGCAGAAAACTAACATTTTGGGAGCAGTTTGCCATTACTTCAATTTGGCTGTACTGTTAAACTGCCTTTGCTCTTCAGTATCAGTGCTGCTAAAGCAAGTTAAGTGTTCCTTATTTCCACCTGCTTATCTTTAAGCTGGCTCTGTTCTCAGCAGGTAGCTGAGCAAACACCATCCACCATTCCTGACAAGGAGAGAACAAGGGTGTGTAAAAGAGCACCTGGGCTCAGGAGAACTCTTGAGGGTCACAGCTACTCAAACCAGCATGGCCTTCAAAAAATATCAGCACAAAAATGTACCTTTACAAAGATACACACGTGTTCCTGTTACATGTAAGAAAGAAGCTCACAACATGAGTGAATCAGAGAAATCTCAGACTTTAACAGAAAGGTGAGACATAACATGTGGAAAAGTCCACATAAGCACTTAAATAAAGCAATGTACCTTTCTTTTGGATTCTTCACTACTACAGTGAGAAGGAGGGTTGTATATGATGAAAAAGACATTTTCTAGGAGGATGCTAACCTAACCCTGTCATTCACACTTACTTCTGTTATTCATAGAGTGCTTGTTTCAGAACATACCTGGACGTGGATGCTGGGTGCCTCTCACTGATTCTGAAAGCTTTTGCACATGCAAAGGTGATACAAATTGAACATTGTACTCTTTCTATTGATCCCATATTTCTTGATGGAAACAGCATAAAAATATGCTAGTAAATAGGTGTAATATATGTATAATATTTTCTCCATGCATTTCTATATATATTATATAGTCTCTTAACTACTGTTAACTACTACAGTAGTTAACTACTACTGTTAACAGTTACTGTTGTAACTGACTATGTTTTTCATCCTTCATCCTCTTGGCTGCAGACACATACTCTTCTAGCCACAGTTTAGCCATTAGAAGGAAAACACTTGTGAAACCACAGTAATGTCAGAACATCCCTGACTGATGTAAATGGTAGAGGCCCAAATAATCTCTGGTGGCTTTACAATGATTTTTACCTTTCAGTAAACCATGAATAACAAAAGACTATTTTGTTATTATTCATCACTGATGCTGCTCTTTCAGTGGAATAACTTCACTTCTTGAAACCCTGCTTCATTTCAGTGCACCAGGATTAGTTGTTATCTTACAAAAAATATGACAATAATCTATGCTGGAAAGTACTTCCTGGGCCATCAATTATAACACTGTGATACAGTGGACAAATATATTATACAGTGTTGGTAAGAAGTTTATTGAGCTTGAGGTTAAAATTAGGTGTTATTTTCGCCCTAACTATTTTCATGGTAGGGTATCCACTGCCTTGCTCACTTCTTTGCTTGTTTCCATGCACAAATAACTTGATTTTCTGCCTTTAGGAATCTTCTCTGTATCAAGTCAGTGTTAACCAGCAGGGGCAGGGAGGAATTCCATAAACATTCCCAGATTGTGCTTGTTGTTGCTAAAGAATTTATAGACACTGAAGTATGACACCTCGCAGTAAAGTGAAATTGTAAAGATGGTACACTTAGATGCTGCATTTATTGAGTGCCAGTGATATTTGTGTTACTACAGGAAATCTCTTGCAGGAATATGCTCTACTTTCTGAAAAGTATAATTGATTTATTTGGGGGGTTTGCAAGATAACAGAATTTGGAAAACTAGTAAGAAAGTACATTTCCTGAAACTCACATCTGCCTGAGAAGGACCCTGCTGTGGGGCTGTTTAGATACCCATTTAACTCTTCGCATTATTCCATCTTTTGCTCACAGTATTGGAATGTGCCAAACAATATGCTTTTTGAAGGGAAACTAGGGAGTAATTTATCTTCTTTATGTGTGCTAAGCAGAGCAGGAGGGAGAGGCAAGCAGGGATTCACAGCAAGCCATGGAGCAGTGATTAGTAACAGCTGACAGTCTCAAACCAAGACTCTCTTTCTTTGGTTACCTCATTGTAATAACAGAGTACAAAGGACTGACTGTCTTCAAGCCAAGAATCAGAGACCCAGGAACACAGAAAATAGCAGCTCACAATTTTTTTTTTTTTTGGTAATAAAACACTGCTGCTACCTGCACAGTGCAACTCTAAAAAGATATCCTTTTATGTCCAGACATTTGGACTAAGCTTTCCTAGAAATCGGATTCTTCTCTTGGGCACAAAGCAACGTATTTTCTGTTTCAGGACTGAAAAAAATGAACACATGTGCTTAAGAAAAAGCATAACATAACATGATAAATTATTTCAGTTTAATTAGGAAAAAAAGTTCACTGTAGTAGCTGATAAGCCAAAGCACATTAAGTTATCTTGAATCCAAAAGGACATGTTGTTACAAGACTGAAATAAATATGCTGGTAATTGTAAGACTTCTACTGAAGCATGTGTTCCCCAAGGATTAAAATGCTAATTTTCACTTATTCTGAACACATTGCCAAAAATATCTACTTTAAACATGAAACACACCACATCCTGGCAAGATACCACTGATGAAGATACCTTTGCCTTCTGGACAGCATTAAGCACATTACTTACTGCTCATAAAAATCCAGAATGCAATTCCTTAAAATATATGTGGAAGCTTTTAATCTGCTAAAATTCTGGTCTGAGTCTTGGCAGACTGTGCCTGGAGCCCTTCAAAGACATGTCTTTGTATGTGCAGCATTTATTAAGCAACATTCCAAAAATGTACGGTGCTTCTGTTATCTGACTGGCTGTATACCACGTGATGAAGCTGTAAACTATTTATTATGCTATATCACTCCTGATCTATTTTATTTGCTACTGAAAGAAATAATATGACATACTTGAGAATACAGATGTGAGATTCAAGATATCTGTAAAGGAACGCTAGGTATTAATGTAGTCTAATGTAGAAATGTGCTTGCTTTTACGTCTTCAATATGTAACAGATGTCTGAAGAGACAGTTATGTTGAATTGCTAGAAAAATAAACTGAACCTAATTCTAGTCAGAGACATGCAAGATTTAAAGAATGGAAAATTAAGGTTGCCTGTCTAAAAAAAGAGAGATGTATTCCTATCTGTGTGCAAACTGACGTGGGATTTGGGTTATGGGATTGTCCTGATTGGTAACTTGTCACAACTCTATGTTGGAGGCAACACCTTTTCACTCAAAGTGTGATCCACTATTGTTGGCCAGACTGATCTTGGCTTCTTCACTAAAACTTCCAATAATAGAGTCTATTGCAGTGACAGTGTCTTTTATTTGTATGATTGTCCACTAGGATCTGACATCAGTTAATTTTATAGACTTCATGCAGCAGCAGGAAAAAAGCTTTGCCCAGTTGGATGTGATTCAACTAAGATTTTATAATTTTGATTTGAATTGTTAATGGTGGGGTGTTGCTAGTGCATCCAGTAACAACCTGGTCTTTCACATTCTTCTTGGAATTTTAGTTTTAGCACCATCTTTAAAACCCTGAGATCATCTTTCTTTGCTAATTCAGCAGTATAAAGGTATTTTGGAAAAGAATGTTGTGATATTGCCTTTAGAGATGTTCAACAAGACTTTATTTTTTTGAGTAATCTCTTTGCTCCAGTAACTGCCCACTCACTGAAGATCCTCCATATTTTTTGTTGTTGTAGTAGCAACTATCTATCCCTGTACCATGTTTACTAATAATCAAAATTTCTTTTTTTTTTTTTTTCAAATTAGAAATCTTCTCAGTGACACAAAACTGATTGGTGCATCTGTGTCCAACTTAAAAGTAATGAATTTTCATTTTGCTTTCAAGCTAGCAGTTCATTCATTTATTCTGTTTTATCCATTTATCTTCCAGAGAACTTATCTGAGCTGCTCATAGAGCTGTCGCTTTCCTTTTTGTCAATGTTACACACACCCTCTGGTGTTTACATGTTCTTGTAATCCTTTAGTTTATTACATTCCTTCCCATGTGGCAGGCATTTTTTCAGTTTGTTCTGTTTTGCAGCAGTACATATGCTTCCATGGGTTGTTCTTCATGGATTCACACTTTGTTCATTTACTTTTCTCTTCTTACACTTCAAGTATAATTTCAACTTCCACCAAGTTCTAGTGCTATCTGCCTTCACATGCAGCACCATAAATCACAGCAAATGGAGCTCCACGCTGCTGGTGCTATCCTGGTATTGATACAAAATTATCTATCTACGATAACGAAGTCAGCAATGTCAATATAGTATCTCCTCAATCTGCAGAAGTTTGTCCTGGAAGACATTATGCCCAATACTGTGTTGACTTTGGTGCAGGACCTAGGTGGTGGGGCCTCTGTCTCCCTGATAGTACAGGTACAAACAAGATGCACCACTACATAGTATTATCTCTCCGTGTCAAAAGGAAATGCATGGAACTCTTTCATGTCTGTAAGTCTATTTGCATTAGAAATTGCAGATCAGTAATCAAATTGACAATACAGAGTACTTTTAGATTCTCATTTTTCAAAGAATCACATTAACTTGGATTTGATAAGAAATATTCTGCATACAAAGTTTTGTACGGCAGCAGAAAGTGAATCTTTTATTAATAAAGAATCTAGAAATAATATGAGCTTTCCTTTATCAAGTATAGCAGGGTCTATTTAAAGAGCATGAGATCTGATGCAGACATAATTTGAAAAAAATTGTACAGACCTTTATATGAACTAGCAGCCTTTCAAAACACCGCTTATAAACCATAAATTAATATCTTAATGATAAATAAGAACATCCTAATGCATTACATCATAAGTATTTTTCTATTTTTTTCATGGAGTAAATATTTATTTAATTAGACCCTAAATACCTCTCAAGAATTTAATGGATAACAATCAAATCAACTTTAGGAAAAAATACTTCCTATTTGTGAATTTAAGGTCCTCTACTCAAATGCTGTATGAATATTAAGGAGTCATTACCTTAGCTGCAATTAGTCTATTACATATTAATTTATCATTATAATTTGGTTTGGTTTTTTTTTCATAATTCAGTAATGATGTTAAGGCTGTTCTGAGAACTCATTACGAAAGTGTGGAATTGGAGTTTCATGTGAACAGGCTTTTGTTTTCCTTCTTTCCTCTCCTTTGTTTCAGTGACCTCTTGAACTTTGGGTCACTGATTCAGTTACAGCCTTGCAACTTCAAAGCTGTACATTTTTTGCTTTGTCTTTCTCCACCTTCCAGACTTGTAGGAGGCAATGGAAAGAAGTTAAGGCTTCCTCTGGAGTTCCTGACAGTAGCAATCAGTGCTTTTTAATAGTATTATTCAGCTCTTTTCCAGAATGTTACAATGCTAAGTATGCCTGAAAAATAGATTTTGGCTTCCACAATTCAAGTGTTGCACATTTGCCATCTGGGCATCATCTGCTTGCAGGCAGGACTGAGGATATGAATTTCTATGTGAGGTCTGAGGTACCAAAGAAAACACTGGTTGATTTTAAACTAAACAGATGAAAAAGAGGAAGTTTTTTCTTAGGTCACTGTTGCTATTGGACTGCAATGTTCGGCAGAACAGAAAAGAAACCTATTTACTTTTTAACGAACTATTAAACATCCTATCTTGAATGTAAAAGCTTTATTTTCTCTAGGGATTCAGGCCCTTTGTACATCTTCATTAGCCTTGAGACAGATATTAGCCAGGCTTAGTCTAACTTTGTTTTCAGGGTTTGGGGAGTTACGACATACTGCAATTGGAAATATTGGACAAAGCTGATTTTCAGTGGAAGAATGTATTCATTAATGAAATAGCCATTCATTAGGTGAACTCTTGACAAAAACGTATTTTTTCTCTAGCTCTGAAAAGAAACTATATTCACTGGAGAATCTCTGATATTATCTAAGTATTCAGATCTAAGTTAGAAGTGGGTGGTGAAATTTCAGAATAAAGTAAGTATTTAGCTTTGCATATGAGTAGAGAGAAATAAGAGAGCTGTTTATGGAGGAAAGAATTACCATCTGTATATTAATTCTAGTGCAAATAGTGCACTTCTAGTACTATGCTGCACTTTTCTTTTTCATATCTGCCACCTGCAAGGAGCTAGCGGTATAGCTGTCTGAGGATGAAATGGTGTAAATATCCAAAAAACCCATAATTCTTTTAAGTATATAATTATTACAAACCAAAGCCTGATCCTAAAAATGTACTTAACTAAAGCATCTAAATAAATTTTTGTGTTAACGTACTTAGTCCAAAAAGCTCTTCACAACTTGTGGTATGCTTGAAGCCCTTCAGACTCTTCAGTGGAGAAGATGAATATTGCTTAAAGATTAATACCTGATCTGATAACTCTAGCCACTCAGGAATTACAAGTCATGCTATCCAAATACTCCAATACCTAAAACCCATCATTTTTTCAAGTAAGTGCTCATTGTTGTGTGACTTTTTAGCTTTCACTAAGGATCTATTTTTAAGCTTTTCATCACAACCAGGGAGGGGCAGGAATTTAACTTGTTTTGATACATTGCTTCCAGAGATAATGGGTCTTTAAGAATAACAGTAAGATCTGAAAGCTTCTGTTGGAACGAGAGTTGAGCACTTAGGACTGTTTTCTTTACTTGTGTGTTTCTTACTCAGTATTAGAACTGAATTCAACTCTGTGGAACTGTAAAGAATTTCTTCTTTTCACTTCCCACATGATAAATAACGAGACTTTGTTTTCACAAGTCTTTCTGTATCCTAGTAGCTTTTACTTCTCTTTGTAGATCAACATTGGTATATCTGGTTTTGATAGACTCCTGCAGAGAAAATGGACACGGAACTTTTGTATCTGGTCAGCTGAGGAAACAAAACTGAGGAGCTTGCCATCCTGGGTGCATTTCTTACCATTTTGCTGGATACAATTGTCTTCACAGTAGCAGGAACTCAAAGTTTATAGCGTACTAAACTGCACAAACCTCTGAGGAACCTGTTTGTACTGATCACACATGTCTCTCTTTCAGATGGAAATGACATGATTTACAGCGATGAACTCTTGTCCAGGATCAGAATTTCTAAATATACAACTGTTGACCTGAGAAACACTGAGACAGGTGACTCAAGAAAGCCCAACCTTGAGATCAAGTAGGAGCCTGTAGACATTTCTTTTTCTGCATTTCTGGAATTCAGATGGTACTTGCTACCTTCCAGAGACACATAGATAGGTTTTTCAGTAAACTAAATTATTGTGGTATGTATCAGTGGCATCATTCAGTCAAACCTGAGAAGATCAAGCCCAGGAAAGAATCAAAGGGAAAGTGTCTCATGTAAATGGGGAAAAGTGTCACTAGGGTGATCCAAGTAGAACATCTGAAGCAGTGCCTAGAAGTGGCAGAGTATGCCCAGATCTAGCCAAAACTGATGCTTTCTGAAATAAGTCATCATCACAAACCCCAGTCATTTCTGGTACTGGTGGTATGTACAGGAGTTTTACGTCAAACTTTAGCAGTGTAACAGCACTTGCTTGAAGAAAAGTAGATCAGACTGTGTGCACCTGGGAAAGTTCACACCAAGAGAGTTTCTACCCAATTAAAAAAGGGTGGTAATTCTGTAAGGTGATTCTAGATTTCAGGAAACATTTTGCTGTGTTCATGCCTGCCATAAGCACTCTTCCTGAGAGAACGTTGCAAGAAAGAAAGAAGGGAAAGATATTTTAGCCTATGCCAGCCACATCTCTGCAAAAAGATGTCAACTGTGAAAAGGAACTATGACACAACTGGAAAGCAATTCCTAGCACCCGGGCAAGATCTTAAATATTTGCAGTTATTCCTTAGGAGAGACTACATTCCATATAAAACAGCATTTATATTTTGTTGCTTTCCTTTCTCGAGGTCTGAACTAGAGGATATAGAGTATATTCAGAAACAGCCTGGAAGAGAAAAAATATATGCACTAAAAGGAGTGTCTGGATGAAACTAACTGTAGCTGATGCAGGATCTGCTTCGTGACTCTAATATGCAGCTCAAATCCCAGATGTTGCTGATCCTTTGTTATACCTGTAGTCTCAACACATCATTAGAAATTTCTATCCTGTCTCTGTTTTCTCCTTCTTATCCTCCATCATCAGCAAGAGCTGTGTAATGCAGCCAGATACCAGGATGAACAATTAGCTGGGCATCCTTCCTCCTCTTCCAGACAATCCAAAATCATACGGTAACCCAGATCCAAGGCTTGGATCTTGTAGCTCTTGTGGTGCACGATGAATTTCCTCATTCTCCATTGCTTAGAATACAGGTGGGGCATCCAGCTATCAAGAGACAAGTATTCAGTATGTCTGCCTCCAGTACTGGTGACAATGACAAATATGCCTTATAGAAGTTTATAATCCAAATACATGGTTGAAGGACAGCATGTAGCAGATCCAGCAATTATTTTTTATAATGAAATGGAAATGGAAAAAATATGTTATAAATCAACAACTGCCCATTATCAAAACATAGAAAAAAATATCAGAGATGAAAACAAGGGTAGAAGATCTAATCATAGCATAGCAGTTGGTCCTTCTGCAATGATCTGTGTAGCTGATGCAGTGATTCGGAAGTTCTTTGTCAGATTTTACAACATTGATGAAAAGATGATATGTGTTATTTCTGCTATTGTGCAAGTAATCCCAGTGTTTCTGGTGTTCCCAAAATACAGCCTCAGGAACTCTCTTGATAGGATTCTTCTGGTCTTCATGAGTAGTTATAGCAAAGACAAACTGACAAGGAAGCAAATATGATGGAGTTGTGCTACATTCATATGTCGGAAATGGGGATGCTGATCATGGCATTCCGGACAGGGGTAAGGAGGTGAAAGAAGTATGAAAGTGAAAGCTAGTAAAAACTGAATGAAGCCTCTGTGTACCTAAATATCTCTGGGCATAACTCTTCACAAGTTTTCGGGCTGTTTTTTGTCACACTTTGATATGACTCTTACGCTGTTATTTGCCAGCTTCCCAAAAGTGGTGTAATTAAGAGATGCTGATATTGTTGTGCATAGTTCTCTTCTTTCTTGGCATATGATTTATTTTATCTCTTATTTTTAAGTCGTACTTCCTGTCAAGGAAGGGAATTTATATTTGCTGAAGGTGAGATGATTCTCAGATTCTAAGTAGTTTTGCCTTGGTTTTGAATTGGCTCTCAAAAGAGCTATGTGTGTCAGAAAGCTGAAACTATTGATAGTAGTCATTGTCTTAGAACAATTGGTAGGTGAAATATTTACAGGTGAAGACAGAGAGACCCCTTCAATGTGATATGAAATTCCATGGACAGCAAACAATAACATAAACCTATGGGAAATTAGTTAGCCAACCCGTTTCTTTGTCTTCAGCTCTATCTGACAACAGACTCTTACTGAAAGACTATGAGAAAAAAAAAAGATAACGTTCACTGCCCTTGTTTGCCATTCCTGTGTCTAGCCACCAGTGGTGACTGGGGCATTCCTAAATTCCTAGTTCCTCAAATTTAATAGTAAATGATGGCTATATCTCTGAACTCTAGTTTCATTTTGAAATTATTAACTTCTGTGTTGTGGCAGTCTACAGCACAATTTAATTGTGTGTGGTGTGAAAAAACACTTCATTCTCTTCATTAGTTATTTAACTGGACGCCCTCCATTTTCTTTATTATGAAAAATAATTATGAGAGATAAAAATTAATCATTGTCCCACCTAAGACTCTACAGATGATTCATTATTTCTGTGGGCTTTTATTGTGGTCTTCCATGGTTGCATCTTTTTCAAGCCAAAACTCTTGTAGTCTGTTGAATCCTTGCATTTTGCTGGAACTCCACTCAACTAATAAGCCCTCACCTTCTCTGGGTTGTTCACAGTGAGTCTGAGAACTCTTGCCTGTGTACTAATGACCAAATGAGAGCTTGTGATTAGTTGTAGCATAGGTGTAGCATGTTTCCCTTTCCCAGATGTATTACTTTGCACTTGGCACCATTCTAGTTCATCTGTCACATTACCACAGTCATTCATTATTGAAAACATTGTTCTTTACAGTTTCAACCTTCAATATCTTGAAAAAAATGTTTGCTCTCAGTGCAATTTCCAAATGTTGTGGAGACTTGGTTGTGCATTTTGGACATTTTGCTGTACAAAATACAAACCTAGGTCTTCTCCGTTTACAATCTAATATAATTTTACATTTTGTAATTTTATTTTTTTTTTAATTTTTAGGTGTGCTGAAATTTATACTTGTTTGTATATAACATAAAAAATTGTTTTGAGCTATCCCTAAGATATTCAAAGTCCTCCTGCCTTTGACTGAAATAGAAATGCTAATAGAGAGACAAAGTAGATTTACAATGGTCCATTAGTGCTCAGGCAAGATGCTTTAACTCTTACATGTTCTTCCAAATAGGTTTCACTTTTTGCATTTCCAGTGACTTGCCTGTCTGCAAGCAAAGTCTTGATGTTATGCAATTGAACTAAGATAAAAAATCACAACTAAGTCTTTGTGGATTGGAGGTTGTTACGTATTATGAACTGTTACCTATTATGAACTTAGGACTCTCATGGAGTCCCATGCAGAATGTAAAATGAATAGAAGTGTGTAACAATTTGTTATTCAATACTTCGTGAAAAAACTAAACATGATGGTCTACTAAGAAAAGCTATATCTTGCAATGAAATTTAAATCAACCTTTAATTGAGAGCTTCTAGCAAGCATGAATGATTTTAGAGGGTTTTTTATAGCTTTGCTGTCTTTATTTTTTGCAGAATTTATTCTCAAACACCCTTGCTGTTTGGGCATTCTTGCTTGTGGAGACTAAGACTTCAAAAACTGCACTGCTGCATAGTTTCTGCTTTTGGATGCTGTATATTGTGCTTAGGTTACGTCTTTTAAAGTATAATCAAATTTTATCTTATACAGAATGACATTATATACAGGAATTTAATCTCTGCTCTTACTGTATCTTAATTTCTAGTGGGATCTGTGTTCACTTAGAATGGTTCTCTCAGGCTCTTGTGAAGATAGATTGCTATGTATTTCCAATTGCAAAATTGTTTCAGAAATGGTTCAGAAGTGAGATATATTTTATCATCCTTTCTGTAGCTCCTCCCTTTTAGTATTTGCATAGATATATAACTAGATATAGATATATATTTTCCACCAAAAGCTGTGTTTATTGTTCAAATATGTATGAACTTTTGTTATGATTTCCTAACATCCATGCCTTGCACAATGCTTCCTAACTTCCAGCTGGGTATAGTTTCTTTCCTCCTGGAGCACTTTCTCTTCAGGAAATAAACTGAGGAAATCATAGTCAAATTGATTGCCAACATGCACTGAATCTGCCCATAGGTCTTTTTGTGTTTTGACTTGAAAATTGATGTTTCTAGGTGCTGAATAGTTTCCAAACTACATTTTTTTCTTGATTTTCAAAAATGTAGCTGTGTGCTACTTAAACTCTTTTTTTTTTTATAACCTTTAAAAGCTTTTGTCCAAAATACGTCAAAATTACATGACATAATTATTAAACTTATTCTGCCCACATTCCCTTAAAGACTGTGGAGGGCAACATTTTGTGGAGAGCAAAGGTTCCAATTTTTTCATCTCTGAGTGCCTGCCTGAATAATGATTATTAGAGGCTATATGCCAGAGTTTGTTTTATACAGTAATACAGGTACTGAAGAGCAGGTGTTAAAAGTAATTATGTGTCTAAAGTTTCACGTTTGTATATTTTAGCTGCTGTTGGTCTGAATCTGGCATACAGATGCTATCTTGAGATGAAATTGTTACAGGGCATGGATCAATACTAGTAAACTTTCTTGTATTTTTTCTTTACCAGTATAGAAAATCCATTTACAAGGTGACTGGATCTTTACAAACTTAGTAACTATTTTAGCCTGACTTAGTTTTGAAGACACACAAATCAAAACATCAGTTTTTCTTTATTTGTGGAAAAAAAGTATTTGGATGTTCAAATTAAATAGCACTCTTGTCCACTTACGCAAATTTCATATGTAAATACCTATACGAATGTGTAAACTGATGTGGGTATGAAATGTATAAGTGCATAAAATTAAAGCTGCCAGCTTTTACAAAGTTGACATGTATATATAGTATTGGCTGGGGGAGAAGAGAGCAGAATTTCCTGAAATAGAAAGTAAATTATATTTTTAGTAACATTTTATGTGTTAAAGGAAAGGCTTAAGTAAAAAAATAACACATTTCTAGGATGTTCATAGATTGGTTACCCATAGCAGGTTTAGTACTGTAGTAGATACCTACAGGGCTCCTCTGCAGAAAGCTTCCAATACAAATAAGCAGGGAGCTCAAATACACTGGTAATCTAAAATATGCTTTCCCTAGGGAGAACCTGTCAGTTCTCTTCCTTTACCTATAACTAGAGTCAACTTAGATCAGTATAAAGCTTTTCATTGATTTGATGGGCTTTGATTCTAAAATAATTTCTCTATGACATGCAAAAATCAAAGAATTTTGAGATAGTCACAATTTTTCTTATTTTTTAGAATTTGGAAAGTGGGTTCATTGCTCTGGTAATTAGCTAAATTGAGCAAATGTTGCCTAATTTTTCTTCACTTTTCCTGTATGAGCTGTATAAGGAATACTATATTTCCTAAACTGAAACACAGAAGAGTAAGACTGACTTTTGTTAATATTTTTGGATTCCAGCTTTACCGTGAGTACCCAAGATGTTGCACAATCACTGGTTATAGGTCTGTTCTGCCAGAATGAATTAAAGGGAATTACTGCTAGATCCCTCCTTTTTCTTCCTGGGAGAAGGATAATGCTGGCTCCACAGCATTTGTTCTCCTCTCTGGAACCCTACTGAATGAGAGAGTTTCCATCTGTTGAAATTACCATAAATATTTGTGGCTGATATAAGACAGCACCTGGGACCTTGTGGTAAGTGATAGCCTTTTTTCCACAACAGATTTCTCAGTGAGTAGGCAGGAGAACCCTGTTACTACCTAGAGACTTCATGCTGTGTGGCTCCTGCTTCCACAGGATAGATTTCCAGTCTCTTTTTTAGATTGGTCATGCACAGGTCTCTTTATGAGACCTTCCTAATTTGTGCTCTGCTGTGAAGGGTTTGGATGAGCAGATTCAAAATTCTGGTCCTTTATGTTTACTGCTATATATTTAATATGTTAATAAAGGATATTACAATTGTCAAAATGAAAAATGTTAATAATTTACTAGAGGATAGGTGTTTTGATAAGATTTAATAGTATTCAGTTACACTTGATGGGTCATTTAGTGTCCCATTGCTAATACTGGAAAGGCAAATATGAAACTTAATTTCTTACATTTAACAACATGTAAGATATATCAACTGTATTATTTTCTAGAATGATGTCTTTACAGAAGACTGGGTGTAGCTGCTATCTGGATGTGGGAGGCTGTGCCACAGTTCCCTGTCATACAACCTAGTTTAGGTCCATCACACCATATGTTAACTTCAGGGTAGATTTGTTTTGTTTTGTTTTGGTTTTAAATTTCATGGATAATACATTGCTGTTAAACAGTTGGATCTAGTAAAAAATACAGGGTCCATTTATATGTATCTGATTATTGGTGATATCACCACAGCTAGCTGCAAGCAGTTACTAGGCAACTTTGGGTGCTCTTTTTCTGCAGCAACTGTCTCAGTGGTTGCCCCATATACCATTCTTGCTCCAATTATTTGTTTATTTCCATCTCTACAGTGATATAATTCAAATAGCTATATACTTTGTGTCTGCTGAGCTGTGGCAACTTAATCTACATGTCTCCATTAAAATTCCCATCATATATTGTCGTATTTTCTGCCTGGTAGCTACAAAAAAACTTCACCAGCACTATATCTGAAAAGAGAAAGAAAATAGAGATAAAAAAGGGAAGCAGGATTTGCCTAAGGTTATACAACATGTCACAGCATTAATTTTCCACATTTTACATCCTTAAGTTGCTTTGGGCAAAATCTGGCTTTTCAGCAGTTGAATTTGTTCATAGCCAGATGCTGCATTTTTCCTGACTTAAGTAAGGGAGTGGCTTGGAGACTACTGCAAGTTCAGTTGTTTCTTTGAATATTATCTTTGTTTCATTATAGGTAATTTCAAGCAACTGTGACTGCAACTTGGCCATTAATTGTGATCTCTACTTGTGTTTTGGTTTATTACTTGAGTCACTTTGTGTGCCTTTATTTTTATCTCAGTGAGGAGATAGACCATGTTCCTTCCTGTTCTTTTTTTAACATTGTCACCATCCATTGCACTCCTTTGAAAGCTGAAGTCACAAGCATTGTATGTATATCTGAAGTTGGTTAAGAGGCATCCAAAAGTTTTCTGCCAGCACTTTCTGTAGTTTTTGTAGTGGTAAATACTCTGAACATGTTGAAAAACCTTGTGTCTCTGAGTCTGCTTGAAGGAGAGTCACTTCTGTGTCTCCTACAGTTGTCAGTGCTGTAGTTGGTTATTGAAAGGCTGCATCAGAGACGGGGAAGTTTCTGAACCTTCTAGAAGTTCTGAACCTTCTAGAAGTTTCTGAATCTTCTAGAATCCATGAAAGACAGTCATGTCATTATTTGAGTTACAAAGGGGAGAGAATATAAACAAAGACTTACTATTAAGTCTTTACTACATACTAAGATGTTTTTCTTCTTTGAGGTAAACCTTCTGTACTCAGTCTTCCAAAATATTTTATTATACAACCATCTTTTGCACAAGAAGATTCACAGTCTTTTTCCTTGTGTTTGAAAACCCTGCACACAAAATTCTGGTCTGTGATTAATTTATACCATATTAATGTTAATCCCATTAACATTTTGGACAAGCATTATCAGCTAATGCACAGTGCATTGTACTGGTATTCATGATTGGGATCTTTGCTTGATTCCCTCATTGCTGGCCTGCTGTGTAACCCATGGGCTTCGCTCTTTCACTGTCTCTGTATTCCCTTTCTCCTTCCCCAGTTAGATTTATGCTAGTAAAAAACTTTTGTCTTTCTGCTATGTGCAGCAAAAATTAGTCCGAGATCTTGACTGGGCTTTTTATGCCTTGCTATGCTTTACCAAAGATATTTGAAAGAAACACAGAGAATTTTATTCTAATTTACTTGCAATTGAAATTAGAGGTCTCTCTACAACTAAATTCCAAGATTCCAATGTTTTGGTGAAGGAGGATCCTGTCTAATGACCTGACCTCTGACCAGAACTATGTAAAATATTTGCAAATTCCCCTTATAAAATTTATCTGGCTTTAATATTTACCACAAATGTTATGCTCTAGCTACGCTTTTTATAATGAAAGTTCATGAGTAATTTTTGTGAAAATGATTTCAGGAAATATATTGTTTGATTAAGAAAAGGTACCTTATTCTGATGCCCTTATATTCAGTGAATAACCGAAACACACAGATAAAATTTTTGATGGCTGGAATTTCAACTTCATGATCTTACTGTGACAACTCACAAAATGTTAATGCACAGTTCTCTTAATGCTGGTGCAAATCTTGCATTTCATGATGAGTTGAATTGTTATCATATGCCTATATCTTTATTTTATATACTTTTAGAGACAATGCATATTTTAAAATAATTACGTAAGGCAATTTATTTACGTCAAATGCTTGAATTTATAATGAAATAAGAAGGTATAAAATATTTTGAACTCCTATATATGCAGCAAATTCAAAATAGAAATGGACTAAAATAGTCAGCCCTGTGTTTATGTAAGAATTCAGACCAGATTTGGCCATAAAATAATCCAAATAAGAATTTAATGTATTTTTTTTGTTACTTATGCTATCTCTAATATACTGCGCTTTAATTTTGCTTTTGACTTTGTCAGAGATAATGATGGGGAATGCTGACTTAGGAATTCTCCCATTTGTAAAACTGTAGAGAATAAAGGTCAGCAGTTGAATTGTGTCTAAATCAGAAGAGATGAAGGATACAGATATTCATATAATCATATTTTCCTATAAACAGTAAAAGATGGTGAAAGGTATGCAAATAGCTTCTGTTTTCTCCCAAGCAGTTGTTAGTACATGCCTGGTAACATACACATTAGAAGATAGAATCTCATGGAGAAAACTTTATACCTGCTTGAGCCATGTAGAACAATTGTAACTCATAAGGCAAATGTAAGTAAAAACCTCTGAATGCGATTCTGCATTGTTTCTTTCATGTAAGAGCCAAAACAAGCCATAGAGTAATGTGACTGGGTTGACTCCACCTTTTATAGTTTATTATTTTCCCAAGAGCCTGTGAATAACCATCAGAACTGTTTAACTTTATAGCAGAGATCTTCAGTTTCTCAACTTATCTTTCACTTATGTAACAGCTAATAGTTTCTATAATTATGACTTTGGTTTTATTGTTCTAATTTCTTGAAATTCACAAAAATTTGCAAAGGAATGTAGTCATCCCCAGCTTATTTCTAATACCTTAGAGGTCATATATTCTGATATTGTCATAACCACTTATATTGAGCACACTTACGTAATACAAATGGAAACCCAGAACACCATATCTGGGAGACACTGTCATGCCTGCAAACAGCAAAAATACCTACTCAGATCACTTACAACTGGAAGAAGCAACTATATTATTAGTGTGCAAGACCCTGGAGGAACCTTTTTGAGGTTAGTTAAGAGGCATCCACTTTGCTTTATCAAACAAAATACAGAAAATAAGAGATTGAGCTCATGGATGTCAAGAGTGATCTCAAGACCAACTTGAGAAGCAAGAGCTTTATCCAATGAATTCTCCTATAATATGTAGAAAAAAAGAGACTTTATAGCGTCTATCAAGTTGTACTGTAGTACATGTGTAAAGATATAGTTCACTATTATTTAGGTATTCAATAATACTTAGAGTATGTGAGTTCTGCAGCAAATATGTGAGAGTATCTTTTTAAAACAGAACAATTTGTACACTAAATGAGGTATTGTTCAGTATGGGAAACAGTTTTTCCACATTTTTTAGCCATATATTGGAAATGAATTTCAATCCCATTAAAAAAGAAACAGTCCTGTTGTATTTAATGATTTTTTTAAAAGAATGAAATCTGCCATTTGTGAATTGCGTAGAGTTTTCTCTGATCATTCCCTGCCTGACTAAAGAAGTTTAAAATGTTGTTATTCACCTTGAAAATTACTGTCTCTATTTCAAAGGGAAACTCTAAGAATAATCCATTTAATGCTGCAAGGCACTTTTATCATAAAAGACAAATCTTATAGATAGATATGATTGCTCTTTGCCAAAAGCCTTTATCTAATAAGGGAAATGATTGTTAAGAAAAAGGGGCATAAAAAAGGAAAAAGGGCTCCAAAGAATTAGGAAAAAAAAAAAGCTACCAAAAAAGAATTGTATTGTTTGAATCCAGAGATGGAAGTTTCTTTTCAGAATAGAATTTGTTGGAAATTCATTGTTCTGCTATTTTACAAAATCTCTACTGAGACCTGGGGATTCAGCAAGTGAGCTTGTTTTACCACAAGGCCAGCTCCTTGCAGCTCTCTGAGGTGGATTTGCTGATCTTTACCTGAACAAAGTGTTTCTACTTAGAATTTTGAGAGTGAATTCAAATCCTTGTATAGGATGATCTACCTAATTTCCTGTTTTACCTTGATGTCTCTCAGAGAACAGATAAGAATGCAGAGTTACAGGGAACTAAGCAGGTAATTTCTCCTGCATTAACTCATCCTACAAAAAGGAGCAGCAGTGGCAGTCTCAGCTGCCTCTGAAGAAGGGTAAATGTCTCTCCGTTTCTACTTTTAATGGTCCTTCTGTCATTATCCAGCCAACCTGGGGAGTTCTGCAGGTGAAAGGGACAAGAAGACAGCAAGGAGATATGACATGCAACAGAATTATACACTGGGAATAAAATCTGCCATTGTTTCTACAAGTTTTATAAATTTCTCTTCAGCTTTCAGTGTGTATTAAGCTTTCAGTATACATATAATGTGTGTACAGAGACAAGCTTTACTTTCTCCTTGAAAGATGTGAAGGCAAATGATTCCCTAACTTTGAATACCCTAATTTTCAGCTGAGGTATTAACAGCTTATATACATACTATATTTGGTACTTGTTAAGATGGGGGTCTATGCTCATTTGCATTTGTAAGAGGAGATCTTAATATTAAAGTATTTGAAAATCAGTGAAATTGAAAACATCTTATAGTCTGAAGATCCTCTAAAAATTAAGGTAGTGTATTAGGCATTCAGATCCTAGGACTGCACGATCGGCTGTTTTGTTCAATTTCTCTGAGCTATACCACTGATCTGCTGATAGACCTAAGTCCATACTTTCTTTTCTTCAGGTAAATACTAGGGTAAATACACCACAGGTACATTCTGAACATACATAAGAAATCTGAGAGCTATTTCATAAAACTTAGGTGGAATGACAAGGCCAATATTATCGTAAGAAATTAATTGTTACATCTCTAGCTCGAGGAGCAACTTAATAAAGAGGGCTTGAAGCTTAATAGAGTTGCTGACCAGAAGACAGGAATCCAGAACTGATGGAATTAAGTTTCTTCCAAAGTATCCAATTTATCCCATCTATCACCTATTTTTTCTAATCTGTTGCTAAAAGGTTAGGAGGTAGAGAGGTCTTACAGGTATGATACCCCACAATCAATAGTTTAAACTTTCTTGGGTCTTGGAACTATTTTTCTGAGCTACCTTACCTTTGATAAGCAACAGAATATTGTGGAGGAAACGTCTGTTCAGAAAGTAAGAGAAGAAAGTGAAGTACAGTGTCAGCTTCATAGCACCTACATATAGGAACTTGTACAGTTAGATTGCTTTGGAATTGGGAAAATCCCCTTTTAGTTTCTCTGTATATTAATTCAAACTGACACATTGTCCATAAAATGGCAATAGCAAAGGTATCACTTTCTGCAGGTTATAACACATCTAAAACACGGAACATTCATTTTATTTTATGATTTGGTGTGTGCATCCTTTTCAAATTATTTAAAAACACAAAAAAACTGTTTATCTTTTTACCTGTGACTAAGCTGGATACAATTAGTGGCAGGACCAGCATTTGCAGCATTCTCATGAGTAGTTCTCCTGGAAATGAAAAGTACTTGACTTCCCGATAGCTCATCTTATATGATCGGAGTGAAAATCCAAGGATTACACCTGAAAAGAGGGAAAGGTTATCATGAGTTACTCCTCTAAAGTAGTAGTAACACATGAACACAAGTATCCGTGTAGCACTTACATGATGTATTTGATTGTAACATGCAGTTTTTATTGTATGTCAGTTTGCACTCCTGATTTGCTTTCTCCAATCTCAACTACTATTATGAGTAGTCCTTCTCAAGCCATTAAATTATTTTTCAGATCTCTTTGCAACAGATTCAAAAGGTTGTTCGTGCTGCTATTTTTTAAAATCTGGACTAATGTGAAAAACTGCATCTTGAGTAGTAATGAAAAGGAAATAGTCCCTGCTACTGCAGCCGCGTGCTTTGACTTTTGGGATTAGAAGTGTAATCATATATGCAATGCATACACATACTAGCTACCAACCTTCAGAAGTCTTGTCCATGCCTGTTTACCTTGTGGGGCCTGATCCTGTAGAACTGCTTCAGATGGAATGAGATAGTCAGGACAGACGTATTTGAGAATCCCCTTGTGGTTAGGTCTTTGCACAGCAAAACAGCATTAGGAGGTAACTAGCTTTACACATGCCTACCTTCAGAAATGCAGGCACTTGCAGAAAAGCAGCTAATCAGGGCTGGAAGGTCTTACTGGATGATTAAGTGGTGGGTTTCATTGCCTGAGGGAGTGGGGTAAGGGAGTGCCTGGAACCATTTAGCTTGCTGAGAACAGATAAATGGTGCTTGAGATACCTTTACAACTGGAAGCCACAGATGGGCTGACATGTGACAAGCTAAACTTCTCCGCTAGAACTTTGTAGATTTTGTCCTGTACTTGACACCAACTGCTTTATTTGCTCATTTGGTTAATTTACCTAGCTAGTTACAATTTACTGAATACTAAATGCTTTGGTGACTGTCTGATGTAGGTTTTCTATATCCTGCCAAGATCTGGAACAATCCTTAGCTGTACTCAACTATCCCTCCTTCCCATTCCTAATTCTGTGTTCTTTCCCACTGTCTAATATTGGCATTTATGCTAATTGTGGCTGTACTGAAAGATGGATCAGAGAATTGATTCTGCTGAGAAAAAATATTTATTTTATTGGGTTCATTTTCAGCCAAGCCAATTCCTTGAAGTAATTTGTTTGCATCGCTCCACAAATGTTGGTACCTTCACAAAAGAATAGGTAGAAAAGTTTCTTACTTAGAAAAGAGCGGTACTGCCTTTTTTGGCAGACAGGCAGACTTAGGTTTCCTAAAACTTTTAATGAAACTGCTTCCTCAGTGATGTTAGGCAGCAGAGCATTCAAGCTCACTGTTAAGTCATGTTAGAACTTGGGTACTTCCTGAAAATGCTGTAACATCGAACACTTCTGGAAACGGTTAGTTCCAATTCTTAATCACTTTGTGGTTTTTGTTGTTTCTTTTTTTTAAATAATATTTTAGATTGCTACATCCATACAGCATATAATATCTTCATGACAGATTTTACGAGCTAAAATACGCTGTTGTGCCTCCTACACTGGCTTATTGCCATCTGCTGATGCTATTACTCTCATGTTAGTGACCTCTGTCTGTCTGATCATGCTGTTAGGGACTTCAGAAGGCTGATGAAGTCTGCTGAAGACTCCTCTAACTTAGAGAAGTCCAGAAATATCTTGTGTAGGTCAGTGCTCTAGACAATCTCAGTGCTATAGAATAGGAGAAAAGTGATCGGAGCGCAGTTGGAACCAAGGGTGGGGTTCACGCTATGAAAGAGACTGGTGGGGCTAGAAGACATTTGTTTTAGTTTCGTTCATGTGCTATAGACTCAAGTAGTCAAAGTGCATTTTATATAAATGATTTTTTTGGGCAAAAGTAGATCATGAACTGCATAGATGAAGGGCCTCTGAATTAATCTTGATTAAAAGACCTGCTTTAGAATTTCCCTTCTTTTCAATAAGGTTTTAAATTCCACTGCAGTGTTAGTGATTATTTTCTTTTTATATGGGAAACACATTTTTCAGATATAAAGAATCCATCTGGACCCTTTGTTTCTGCAGTTAATGAGCTCTGCATTTTGACAACTGGATAACAAGCAAATAGAGCTAGACCGGTTTCTTACTTAGGCCACAGTCCTGCAATTAGTTCCACATGAATTAATCTCTGCACTAGTACAAAGCCTCACTGAGGTTAGTAGGGGTTTCTGAGGCTGCTATAAGAACTAGTCCTTATGTATACTATAAGAGCTTGATTATCTGGACCACTACTGTAACCAAACAATACAAAGTGGCCTAAGAGAGAACCAGGGTCTGAGTAGATGGCAGTCTGAATGAATGTTATTGGTAGTAAGTTTCTGAAGCTCCATGCAAACCTGTTGAGCCAAAAATTACTGCCTTTTTTTTTTTTTTTTTTTTTGTCCTAAAGTGCTCTGTGCATAATTACAGGGTTGCCCAGCACTGCAGTTTACAAAAAGAATTTCTGCAATGTGGAAAAAATGTGCCCTGGTAGCATATTCGGGTGAACTGGGTCAACACCCAATAGTTGCTAATTCTTCAGCCTCGATCTTAGCACTGCTATCAATTTATGTGCAATTGTGCCTAAGCCATAAGAACTTTTCTGTGACTCAATTTCCCTACTTGTTAAATAGATATAGTAATAGTTGCTTCATAGATGTTTTTGGAAATTGTGTTCATATAGTGAGTTTAACAGTGCAAGAAAGAATTTAAGCAAATTATTTCCTCAATGCAGTCTGTGATAATAAAAGCAGAACAGCATGGTTTTACTAGTCTCTCTTGACTCAGGATATATGGCAATGAAACTTGATTTTCTATTCTGAGTTTAAATACCTAGATATTGGATATTACATGCTGTCTGACAGAGTTTTATTAACAAAAATTAGGAACTTGAAATGGAAAAGTCAAACTTGGTGAGGCAGCTTTGACTTCTTTTGAATTCACTTCTGACAACCAACATTCACAGGCTTTAAATAGTGAGATAACATCGTGCAATGATGATTTAAAGATAGACACAATGACAAAATATTAAAATAAAGTCAGGAAGTAAGACCTGTTAGGAGGTACTAAAGCTTTGAGGGTGTGTGTCCGTGTCTGTGTGTGTGGTAAGAGTTGCAGTGCTTGGCACACTCCGTGATCAAGACTGAGAAGATTAAATACTAGAGCTGGCCTTTCTCAGTAAAAGTTTCAAGTTTCTGATTAATTCTGAAAATTGTAATGAAACAAAGCCTTGTGTGAAACAAGCTCCCACAACCTGTCCTGCAGGTTTCTGTCTACCCTTTGTAACAGAAAAGAACAACTAATAAACGCTATCAGAGCCTGACTTCCCAAACAGTAAATGGTGTACCATTTCTGCACTGCAGGGAAGAGTAGGTTTCTCAACAGAATTTGTCACGAATCGGTCCTGACAAAAATCAGTACTGCTTTTTTAGGTTAAGGAGCTGAATTCTATATATGTGTATAGTTGTGTAACAGAACCATATTGCTGAATAACTTACATGGTTCATAATGAAGAAGCAAATCAGATTAGAGTTATAAAAAGATTTTTAATCTTGTTAGTGATATAGACAAATTTATGGAAAACTTGATTTTCAGATAATCCTGACAAATATCAGAACAATCCTTGAACTAAACCATTTTATTGCACTTTTATACAAATGTAAATGTTCAAAATAAAATTCAGACAGCATGAATACAGTGAAGAGAGGATATAAGACTTGAATGGAGCAGAAAGTGAAAATAATTCTTACAGTGAAGGGAATGGGATGGAAATGACAAAATATGATATGATTTGGGATTGCCTGCTCCTTAGAGAGGAAGACATTGATGAATGGCCTATGGTTTTCACTTTGAGACTACAGTAGCAGAAAGAAATCAATCAAGTCTTCATGTCAGGCTTTAAAAACTATGGGTATACCTGTAATTGCTAAGAAACATACCACCTTCTATATAAAATCTCTTAAAGGAATTAATGTCAGTGTGATGAAGTGAGAATTAAAATCAGGGCCTTAAGGAGCAGGACAAAATTAATATTTTTATAATACTCAGGTTTTTAGGAATAGATTTGTTATGGAGATAGTTCTTTTTTGTTTGGTTGTTTTAAAAAAAATAAAATGTTGTAGTGATCTATCAGAGCATCATCAATTTACACGTAATTTCCTAAATTGAATTTGAAAATGAACTTTAAAATCCTCCATGACGAAAATGAAGTTCTTAAGTTCTTAGTAAATGCCTCAGTCTCATAATGGTAGAGAGGCATTTTACACGATTCTTTGTGTTGCCTAGATGAAATAGGTCACACACCTACATACGGGTTTAAAACACCATATCAGTAAAAAAAAAAAAAAAGAACCGTAACTCTTAGAAGATGAGAGATGAGGCTTTACTCAGATCTAAATGCTCATTTAAGGACTTTAGGAAAGCCTAAGCCTATCCTCCTCCTTGGCTTACTTAGAAATTAATAGAGAGGATTTTTATTTTTTTTCACTACTTCAGATAATTCATAATTTTACGAGGATAAGGAAGCTCCTAATTGGCATGATGTTTTCAAGTGAACTATAGCAGCAAGTTTGTTTAATAAGTGAAATCTCATGAATCTTTATGAGTTTCTGGTCTCTACCTTACTTCAGTTCATGTTTCTTTAAATGTCCATGCTCTCTACTGTGTTTTCATGCAGAAAGCAGAAAATCTAGCAGGTTTACTTTGTAATTGATCAAAAATCACTCAGGCATATTTCAAGAGGATATTACTAGGTGATACATGCATGACAGTGCAAGAACTGCCTTTTGTGTATTAATGTTTGCCAGTTCAAAAAGAACATACCCAGAAGAGTTACATACACTTCTGCTTTTTACCAGTAAATATCAAACACTATCAAATGAGGTCTGGATCAATATCCTTGCCTTTAATAGATAAGGTACACACTTACTTTTTCTTTTCCAGAAAAATAGAAAGAACAAGAAATAGAAGACTTCATAACTGGAAAAGAACACCTTAAAGTAGGTAGAGCCATGCACTAAAGTAACAGCTGTTAATGGTACTCTTCCAGAAAAACCTTGTAACTGGCAGGCAAATAACATTTTGTTCTATAACAGAAGTTGGTCTAAAGCCAGTAAGAGAATCAGGCTCCTACCAGTTTAATGGGACATTGTATATTTTTGTTAGCTGCACAGTCATTTCATTCTTATGTTCCTGCAGAGCTCTGGAATGAATGCTTTTGTTCTTTGGGCCATTTGTTTCTGCCTAATTTACCATTTTGTTCTGACACCTTTTTTTCTAACAACCAGTTTCAGATAAGGCCACAACTGTATTAATTTGAGACAGACAGGTAAATAACTTTTCTAGTGATAAGAAATACTTCAAGTTGCCGACAAAATCACAATTGTTCTTAATCTCTTCCTTTGCTCGCCACAAGAACCACCGACCCACCAATTCACTTGTATGCTTTTGATTTTAATCTTTTTTTTTTTCATAGTTTTCTATTGAACTTTCTCCCCACCCTCACCCCTCTTGCATATCACCTGCTCCTTCCTTCCTTTCTTGTTTTCCTTATGTAGGTAGGGAGGTATGTACCCTTTGAAACCATTTGGTTAAATCTAAATACTACGTACTTAACTGAAATATTCAATACCTAAATACTGCAGCAGACTTTTTGTGATTGTTCTGTTACTTTTACCAATTTTATCTCTTAGCTCTTATTATGCTACGCGTGTTTAGTAGGTAATTCCTTTTTTTTTTTTACTCAATTCATTTAATTTAGGACTGCAGCAGAGTTACTGCTCTTCAGCATTTGAGAACTAATTCTTGTATTATATAGACTCAGTGCTGCCTTGTTATATCTCTTTGACCTTTTTCATCCTAAAGGTGTAAGACTATGACCCTCCTTAAAGGTCCTTCACACAAAGTATATTTGATGAGGTAACTTAAGAAGTGCTTTATGAATCCTCATGAAAAAAAAAGTAGAAATGCCCTTGGTTCAGGCTCTTTTGTCCAAGTTCTGCAGTAGGAAAACGACTAAGGTAAGGAAGGGAATATATGGCTTCAAACTGAGGGGATAATGCTATGGAGAACATTAAATTGCTACAGCTAGTAAGAGATTACAATTTCAGCTGGTCTTTTTTATGGAATGGAATGGAATAAAATAGATTTTTCGTTGGAAGAGACCTACAACAATCTAGTCCAACTGCCTCAACGCTTCAGGGCTGACCAAAAGTTACAGCATGTTATTAAGGGCATTGTCCAAATGCCTCTGAAAGACTGGCAGGCTTGGGGCATTGGCCACCCCTGTAGGAAGCCTGTTCCAGTGTGTGACTACCCTCTCAATAACTAAATGCTTCCTGATGTCCAGACTAAATCTCCCCTGGTGCAGCTTTGAACCATTTCCGTGTGTCCTGTTGCTGGGTATCAGGGAGAAGAGCTCAGGACCTCCCTCTCCACATCTCCTCAGGAAGCCATAGAGAGCAATGAGGTTGCCCCTCAGCCTCCTTTTCTCCAAACTAGACAAACCCAAAGTCCTTACTTCAATGCACTTGTACTTGTCTGATACTTAGATGAGCTCATTTGGGTGCTAAACCAAGGAGAAACTATTTTTCACTGGGTTCCATTTCTGCCAGATTAATTCCCTGGACAGGCTTAGTGCCGTGCTAGATGATGGTGGTCCTGGTGTGATGGCAAAGTAGGAAAGCAAATATTTGGGGATGGAAATACGCAGCCAGATACAGAGGTAGGACTGGCTAAATCAGTCACAGAAACATACCCTTAAGCAACCAGTTAGTCTTCCTATGGCAATTCAGAATTGGAGCTAATACATAGCTTAAAACTCCTTAAATGCTCTTCTTCTGAACAGCAAATGTTTTCTGCATGAACTTGCTCCTCTGTTTCAGACATGAAAAAGACCAAGCATTGGTTGGCTTAACAAACGAGCTGTTACTCCTCTACATTTCTCTAATCGGACATCAACCCAGTGGAGAATCTCACATGTATAGGTGTATATATTTCTGTGTGATATGTTCCTTCTCTTTTAACTGGATGATGACAGTGTACTAGAGAGCTTAAGGGCCTGGGCTCTAAGTACCTTTTATAGGTGGCTATACTGAAGTGGAATATGGGCTAATTTGGACATAAATAGGTGCCTCTCCTTTGTTTGAGAGATATCATGAAAGGAGGCATGGGAGAAGTACCGTAGAAAAACTAGATTATCTTAGACGTCACTGGGATGCAGAAGATCCCAATAATATGATACATTGAGGTATGGGATGGTTCTAGCAGCAAAGTGGCATCTTACAACTTGTGGACTTAAATCTGTTGGGAAGAATAAAGCATGTATCTACTTCCTTCAGGTTGCATTATACATCCTGTGCAAAAATGGACTACCCATGGTAGTTCTGGATGGCACGTACTGATTTGTGGCAGGCCTGACACTTGCTGGGAGTGTTAAAGTCATTGCCCACATGCTGCAGAGTCTTCTGTGCTTGCACACTTGCCTCCTGGGGCACTCCAAGACTTCCAGATGTCAAGCAATTTAGCTGAAACTCCTGCCCCAAAGAAAAGCAAATATGTAGTGAAATAAGAGTTATGCTGATGTCAAAGAGTTGTTCCCTGCATCAGAAGAGAAGTCAGCGCGTTACTTTTGCTGGAGGGTCAGGAGGTGCCGTGGTGCTCTCAGCTGAACTGCAGAGAGACAGAGCAGCAGTGCTGCAGACACCTCTGCTTCCTGAACCGGACCTGAGGATTTGCTTTATGCAGTGAGAGCTACTACCTACCCCAAAAAATCACACCAGACTTCTAACATCACTATTCGGTTACAACTTGCAGAGATCCAGAGGCACTTTGTAATATTCATGGGGAGTCTGAAGCTGTAAGGAAGAACTGATGGAACTAAGTAATGAGTAAAATCACTTATGAGGTACTTCCTAAACGAGGATGTTTCTTCTACCAAACTGAGGATATAACGGCATCTGAGTGCTGTTCAAACATTTTTTTTAAAATCACTGAAATCTGTCTTTTGCTTCTTCTTGGCTCCAGTGTTACACTCATACATTTTTTTCCCTTCTCTCTCTAGTTATTAGGTTCATTTGCTCTTCTTCCCCGGTTATGAGGCACTTTTCTTCCTTTGAGAACATGTCCAAAAGATTGTTTTCTTTTTATCCAACCTACATTTCTCTATTTGCCTTCAATTTTTTTCTTATTTTTTTTCCTTGTTTTCATCAAACTGTTTCTATATTTATTTACCATCTTTGATTTCTCTTTTGTGATTATTTATAAGACAAGAAATTGCAGGCCATTTGTGGAGGATTTGGAATGAAGAAGAGTTTTCATTGCTGGCCCATTCTTTACAGAAGAGGGACATTATTCCTGATTTCATCCTCAAACAAAAGGCTGTATTGAAAGACAAACTACTCCTAGTTTATGTAGTCTTATTAGTCTCTGAACTATAAAAAAAAATAATTTTAACGCAAAAAATCACAAACAATTCAGGAATTCTCTATATTATGCATATAAAAAAGACCAGACATTCACAATATATCCCAGATTATATTTTGTGAATTATTATTTAGAATTTTGGTACTACTCGATGCTTTACAAACTTACTATAATAACTATTTTTTTACTGCCTGGGTTTACTTTGCTGCTTCACCTCACTTTCTTGACTAATGTTAATGTTTTTGCTTGCATAAAGAGTAGTTCCCAACAGATAAGAAAGCTGCTCTCTTTAAGTTCCTTTCTAACATTTACATTTCTTTCTTTCCTGTTTTTCCTCAACTGAAAGCTGACATAGTCCTTAACAGCACTGAATTCTGTTTTCTCTATTACAGTTTCAGCTGCCCATCTGTATTATTTTGTATTTTTACAGTATAGTAACACTGAGGAATCACAGTCAATGAGACGGAGATCCCTCGGTGCCAAGAAGTTTGTGCAAACATGTTCAGAAAACAGAGCTCTAGTCTGAAAAACTTCTAGTGTAGTTTAATGGAGAGCCTGAGGTTAGAGCTTAAGAGTTGCCTTTATTTTTTTTTTTAATTATTATTTTTTTTTAATTCCACCTGAGACAAAACAGTCCATTGTAGGCTTGGCTTGCCTAATACGCAGATTTACTCATAATTTGTGGGACATTCAAATTATGCATTCATGTCTCTATGGAGATATCCCAACTTTTCATTCCTACAAAACCACCTGTTAATTTAGCTTAGTGCTGATAGTCTAAATCTGTAACTGAGATGTTTGCCACTGAGGCTTAAGTATTTTGTTGAATCAAGATATGCTTATGCCAGAAACATTTGTGTCATGGAACATAACTCACGTGGCAGACTTTGTAAAAGACTTTAAAGAATCTTTTTTATCCAGTATCTTGCTGACACACAGCAACAACCTGGACAGACTGAGAGGAAGTATTTCCTGTTGTAGAATATGTTTGCCATATCAGGTGTAAGCATTGCCAGAATCCTTTATTCATGTTTGATTTATCATTCAGTGAATTCTTTTTATCAGGAAATCAGGTTCATGACTGAAATTCATGGAATCATGTTACCATCTTTTAAAAAAGATTCAATGATTCTTTCAGCTCCTAGCTGTCTGATTTTGCTAGTTGAGCCCCTTTGTCTTTAAAAACCTCAATATGACTATGAAACTATTCATAACTAGAATCTTCCATCTGTTTAGTTTACTGATCAACAGCCCCTTTCAACACGTGCACTTCCAAAAGTGTTTTATTTCAGTTCATAAAATAGACAACTCATCTGAAGGATATGTTGTAGCATACATTAATTTAGATGTAACCTCCATATGAATTATGATGCATCTCTTCTCACTGTTAGGTGTTATTCAGAATGGCAAAATTTCCCTATCTTAAAGGTCACAAAAATGGCAAAGGGAAACTGGCACCTGGAACAATACTTAATTGCACAGTTAGCACCTGAGTCCAAATTGTGACCTTCCAAAGACCCTCTAGATAAAAAAGCTTGGTTCTGAAATCTATAAAGTTAATGGGCACTTATCCATTTGTTTTGGAAGACTCCTCATTTCTCACCATTCCGCTTGTGTTTGTCTCAGAATTCCATGACCTAAACATGTATTTTCCTAATTCCAGGCTAAGTCCTGGGGACCTAGAAACTGAACACAACTGACACATGCATGCAGAGAAGCATTTGGATTTGGGATGACCCAGGTGCCTGTTCTTGCACAAAGGATTACTTGACAACCTGTGGCTCCCTGTTACAGATGAGTGTTTTAGCCATTAGGTTAAAATATCATGCCACCTCTTGTTCTCTTGGCATATGTATTTGCCTTTAGAAGACTCGCATTTCCTCCTGCCCGATGACACAACTTGGAAAGGAATTGTGGAATTGCATCCTCCTGTAATTTGCCTTTTGAAAGGAAAAGAATAAGCCAATTCCTCAAGCACTGCTGACACCAATCCCAAGGTGAGGGCTCGTGTGCTTCTAGATCTTGACAGGGTAAAAATATCTGGCTGGTCCTGACTCATTCAAAAAAGAGTGGGAGTAGGAATGCAAACCTGTTTGTTTGCTGTTTTTTTTTTTTTTACCTCCTAGCAAGTTTTAGGCAGTTATATGTTTAGCTTGTGGACTTCTGGTGTTACCCTTTTGAGCGTCCTAGCTCTCACTCACATACTAAAAAACACCCCGCTCTGAGATGTGGATACCATATGTAGCTTGCTTTTCTTGACATCAAAATATAAGCAGTAGACATATTTATCAACTGTCTTTGATTAGTACTCCCAGGAACTGGAAGGATGGAAGGAGGTTATACACAACTAGTATGACTACATGGATTATTTTATGCAGTTGTGGATCCAGACACCTGATTTTTTTAACAAGACGAAAGAAAATAGAAAGTCAGTATCTTTCAGCTGCTGATGGCGAAGTCAATGCTACAGTAGTAATTAGCACAATGCTTACATTTGTATATTATTTTTTAGCATCCTTATTAATATCCAGAAGATCTAATTTCTTTATTAACTCTCCTTAATTATTGATTTCTTTGTATAGTTTTTCAAATGCACTTTATCTTGGTTCACCTAAAAAGATAGATATTTTATAAAAGCATTTTTTCTTTGGTATCATAAAGTCCCCAGGAACTTTTAGGTGCCTGTTTTTTTCAAGAAATGAAGTGAAGAATTTAATCCACATGAATGAAAGTTTCAGGAATTCATAAACAACCAAGCATGCCATCTTCAGCTACACCTTCACTGTGGCCAACTGAAAAGCATTCCCATGCAGATGACAACTCAATTTAGCTTTACAATAGCTAGGGTACTAGTAAGGATCTAACAACATTAAATATTTACTCAGCATACAAATCTTTGGCACTTTGCTTATGATTTTGTACTACTTTGCAGTCACCGTAGTGACTACGGTGCAGGCTTATTGAAAAGAGGAAAGGACTGACAAGTCCTAATACTAGTTCATCTGATGATGAAACATCTTTTTTGTCCCCTTTGATGCTCAACAGTAAATTTATTTTTACAGTCTTTGAGAAGACCACTGTTTCTGTTGCAACGTAGCTTTGACAGTGTGATCACCATATTTTACAGGCATCTGGGGAATTTTCCTGTAAAATCTCTGAGAAACCATGTAAACATCCTAAATGTTTCACGCAGTTACTATCCTGCATTCCACCCAGGACAGCCTTAAAATCTGCATTGTAAGAAGTGGTATTACATAAATAAGTTTAAATTTCTAGAGAAAGTTTTGAGAATCTCACTTCCTTTTTACAAGCTGTACATGGAAGGCAGTGGATGTATGCTTCTCTGGATTATTTTATGACCACTCAGACATACTACTTTTGAGTATCACTTTGCAAGTCTACTGATTTGAAAATTTAGAACTAATAAAATAATAGTAAGGTTACATTTAGCATGTTTTGTATCTTCAGTGAGCATATATGCACAACTGCTGTCTCTGGAATGCACAATTGTCATTCACAAAGTAGACAAATTTATTGTTGTTACTCAGTGTCACATATGGCAATCCAACAACCACTGCTGTTTCATTTCAGCAATAGCAGAGTGTACGTTAAGAAATTGAGACTGTGATAATAAATTAACATACATTTCTTTTGCAAGTAACCATTATACCAGCGTACTGTTCATATTTCGCAGTCTGACTTTTATTACTAGCTACTTAATAGCAGAATTAAAATTCTTTTTAGTTCTATATTTTTTCTCCTTTTTGAAAAGGATCATCTCCTTTGAAGTTTTAAGTGTTACTCTCAATCTTGAAGTGTTTATATTCTTTTTTCCCCCTAAATTATAATTATTTCTTAACTCAAAACAGAATTCAGGTCTTGCTTAGCATTTTTTTCATAATATTACTACTTAGGATGGTTTTATCACTCAGTGAGAAAACAATTGTGTTGGGTAGGTTCTTTAGGAGAGCACTGGGACAGAGCCAGCCTCTGAGTTCAGCATAAATAGAATTAATTTCTCCTTAGCTGTCCCCACACTACCTTGATTTTCTTGTATATATCTTAATCTTTTGTATGGTATCACATTTCTCCCTTCATGTTTTAACATAATCTTTCACCTGGTACTCACTTCCCACAGCTGTTTCTCCTATAGTGATGGAACTTTGCTTTGTTCTCATGCAAATTTTACCAAGGATGCCTTAGGCACTGTTCATTGTCAGGGTGTAATGGGGTCAAATACCCTTCTCTGGGTATGTCAGCCTCCATCTTCAATGGATACAGAGTATCTGCCAGTGGCAGAAAAGATGTCACTTCAACACACAAGACGTGATCTTTTTTGTGAGTGTTATCCAGGGCTCTGTCTACCTGTAAATTACAGACTAGTACCTCATTCTAAACTATTGTTCAGGCCAGAAGTGTGTTGAGACAGGAGAATTAGCTACTCTGCACAGATTTTCACTGTTCGCATATTTTAGTAGGTGTGGGGGGGGTTATGCCTTCTGTATCATGAAGAATCATCAGCAAGCTTTGCTTAACACTGTTTTTTTTCAGGGACATGGGGACATTGGCAATGCCTTCACCTCTCCTTGTCTTCTTACTGTACTTGGATTTTTTTAATAAGGATGTTGCAAAGTTTTGGAATCTTATATATGGTCAATGCTGTGGTAGAGCAGATGTTGTACAGGCCAATTTAATTTCACATCTATGGTGAGACTGCCTGCAGCCACAGAAGACTGGGTTGGGAGACACAGCCAGCCCTGCGCTCCCTTCGGTGGGCAGGTAACCAGAAAACAGAATGGGATCCATCCCTGTCCCCCTTGAATGTCCCACTGGACAACTGCAGCATATAACTTTGGCAGTGTAAAGAGGATTTAAGCTAATGACCTGTTATGATGGCTTCATAACTATGTAGAAACTGCTTTTTATAGTACTTGATCCACAGCCTTCCTCTACTTCACTGAGCTCCTCAATTAGAACAGTATTTCTCTGTGAACAGCTTCTGAGGATCTCTGCTCAGCAACTCTGTGTGTCTCGATCTTTCCTTCTGTACAGCTTCAGAATCCACAGGAGATTCTTTGGCATTTAGGAGTCCTGCCAGAGTAAAGTCTGGACTCCTGTGGCATTTTTGGAAAATGGGAGGTAAGCAGCAGAGAATCAAGACAGTCTGATGAAGGAAGGGTATCTGAAAGGAAGGCATTTTGGGGACAGAATGATGGAGCTAAGTAGCGTGGGAGAGAGGGCACTGCCTGAGATTTTGCCAGTAATTTGGCTAGCACTTCAAAGTTCGCAAGACTTCCTGCAGATTTTCCATGAGCCACCATGACCCCAAGCCTACCTTAAATTGCTCCTGGTCATCGTGACACTCTGAATTTACCAGTGGTCAGCTTCCCAAATTTGCCTCACATAATTGTTCTCATCTATTGGCTCTTGTCAACATCCACAGCAGAAAACTAATTTAATATTTCTAGATGTACCAGAAGAATCTGAAAAACTGCATCATAATTCACTTATTGACCATGCTTTTCTCAAAGTTTCTTAATGGTCTCAGAAGCAGTTTAATTTTCACTAAAAAAAATAACAGCTATGACAATGATGTTGTGATACACAGACCCTATATATGTAGAACGTGAAGTCAGAAGAACCTTTCCTGAGGGTTTGGGGAAAGTCAGAAGAACCTTTCCTGAGGGTTTGGGGAAATGGAGAATAGTGTTAAATGATACTCAACATACATTATAACTTTTTGCATATTTCTCATTAGCTTTCTAAAGGCTAATTGGTTTTGTATCATAGCAGCTAATGAGTTCAGTGCAGAATAAGAAGTAACAGCAGAAGTTAGGGTAAATGTCTATATTTCTTCTTTGTCATGTGAATGCAAGTGTGCAACAAACGCACTTGTTGCAGCTACCCTCTTCATAACAAAGTGTGTGCTTCCACAGACACAAACTCAAGTGCCTGTTATAAACTACAGTCCTGAAACCAGGCTAAGACATATGATCCTCCTATCCACTTAACCTTTACCAGCACCAATCCTCCTCGGCAAAGAAATCGGAAGTGGTCTATTAAATAGACTTTTTCATGTCAGTCCATTGACAAAAGAGGCCTGAAAGAAATGTTTCTGGAGAAATGTTGCTCTCTTTAAAGCTAAATTTCTGTTTTTCCTGAGTTTAGTCTGTATGAAAATTGCTGGACTGACAGCCCTAAAAACTGATGTAATCTCTCTGTTTAGATTACAGAGAGCATTAAGCATCACTTCTTGTAAACGATTTCAGCCCTGGCCTGAGTATAGTTTGGTTTCCACCTACTCTCACATCCAAGCACCTCTGATGAAACAGACAGTGGTGCTAATTGGTGGGTTTATTTCGCAATGTTGATTACTGTCTGCAAGGAGAGGGATCAAGCCCACCACCTAATTTTCCACAGATCACCAAACAACTGAGAGGCTATAACAATTTAATCCTTGCCAAACTAGACAGATGGAGTTCAACTGCTGAGTGATTTCCAAACTCTTTATCCAACTGTTCTCTACTTCTGAATATTTCCACGACAGCAAAAAACTCTCCAGACACCCAAATCTTACCTTTTTATGAGGTACCAACTGTGAACTTACTGTTCTATTCATATATATACTATAAAATTACACCACAAATAACAGATGTGAGAAAATTTTGAAATATTCTCTCATAGTAACAAGAAGACATTTTCCCACATATTACACCAGGTATGTCTATAGGTTCATGAGCAGAATTTGAGCAGCCTCATCCTAGGCTGCATGTTCTCATGAGTTCTCCAACTTGTGTTCCAGACTTACTGGCACTCTGCCACTGCTGTAGGTGGTAGTGGGTCTGTGGGCAGACATTTGTCACTAGTCATCTAAAGCTAATTGGAACATGAGATAAGAGTAAAAACACTTGTCCGGCCTACATTTTTGTTCCCACATTGTCACATCTATGGGAGTGATACTGGAGCTAGATGACAGTGAAAAAATTGGAAGAGAACATTGGTCTTAAGCGGTATAGACAGGTGACAATCTAAGAATTTCATTCCCTTGAGGTTGGACAGTGTTTCAAAACCTGCGTAATTTGTTCTGCTTTTCCAGGCCATTTCAGATAAAATGCCCCAATTCTTTACCCCTGACATTAATGGGGTTTTTGCATTGAACAAATTCTTACTTAGGAATTAAAAGCACTTGTAATCAAATACTGTTGACGAACAGGAGAAACTCACATTTCTGTTATAGCAACGTTATTTATTTTACCAATATGCAAATTAATACAGTTGTCTCCCAGAAAAAAAAAAAAACAACTCTGAAATTCATTTAAAAGAACCCTGCAGATGTGGTATCAAGCAGCAATAAAGGTAAAGCCCTAAAATTTTAGTTGTTAAAAAAGCTGTAGAAATCTAGCAAGCAGATTTACATGGAACAACGTTATCAAGGACATTAGGGCCTACATAGGTGTAGAATATGTACCCTTATCTGTAAGTGCTAACATTTGGGTTTTCATGGACAGATTCCACAGAAATTGGAAAATAAAAATGAAAGAAGTACAGTAAAACCATAATGTTCTTGCTCAAAGTGTAAAGAACAGTATTTCATTAAACATATGGTGTCATTAGATAATCTGTAGTAAAAGGAAAATTACCAAAAGTGATCATGTAATTATATAAAGGAAAACTTGTTTAAAAAATTTGTATTTTTTTTTCAGAAGATTCTCTTTCTAATGTAAATCCAAAATGTTTAGCAATATTTTAAATTTACATTTTGGTGCATTCCAAATCTAAATGCTGCTTGATGTCCTAGATTCCTCTCCATATACTGTAAAAAGGCATTTAATCAGGTGCTATCTTGCAGTCCTTTGAATCGGCAGCATTGCCATTGTTGCCCCAATTGCATCTGAAAGATGCATGTGTAAGATTGCAAGTGACTGAGAAAGCAAAGGCTTGTACCTAGGTTTAAATGTTTTGTTTCTATCAAGGGAAAGCTGAAAAGATTGGGGCTATAATATAAACTTTTGCATAAAAATGTCACTTCATTTCATTCATTAAGAATTTCTGTTTGTCATTGCAAGGTGTTATTTTTTTCAGAGATTAGGTAAATAAAAGTAAGATCCTGAGAATTTTGCTACATCTGGTTTTGGTAGAAAAATATTTCATTGAAAACATTCAATTTAGTTACTTTATCTGGTTCTTTATGAGAAGAATCTATAAACCAGCTGATTTTTTTCACCAAAACTCTCCTTAGGAATACTAGAATAATCAACATCACTAAACTTCAACATGCAGCTGTCAAAGCCAAAACTCTCTAAGCCAGAACATTCTTATCAATGTAGAAGAATTTGGGATCCCATTTGTAATGCAAATCGCTCAGGCAAATCGTCATTGTCAAATGCACTGGAGAACAGAATATTCCTATTGAACAAATTACTCACCAAGAATCACAGCAACAACGGTGAAGAGCACAAAGGCATTCCTCAATAAATAACTTTTAACATCATCCTTTGTTATGCTCTGCACTTTTTTTTTAGCCAAAAGTGTACGTTTCCGGACTCCTTGTTGAATGCGTTCCATCCTACTTCCAGTTTTTGGATCTTCTCCGTTACCTTTAGTCATCTATCTTGAAGCAAGTTTTCTTTTACAACTAACTTCTGTCAATATCCCTTCAAAAAACGGAAAACTCTTTTCTGTGGTAGGTACTGGTGAAACCTGCAAGACAAGAAATATCAAATATTACAATAAGATTTGAGAGGAATGATTAGCCTTATGTGTGCACGGAAGCAAATACTCTTCATTTTTCAGTAAAACTTACATTATTTGTAATATTGAAGTTGTTGCTTGATGTTTTTAATAAATAGCCTCAATGACTGTTAAAGAAATCTTTGAAAGAAGGAATATATGGACTGATCAGATATTATTCTGAATTGCTGTCCTCCTGTAAAACCCAGGAGTAACTTTTTTTTTGCAGCTGCTAGAGATATACTAATGTAAAACTAGTACAATTTGTAGAAGTGTAAGGTGTTATAATGTTTAAAACTATCTGTTAGGCTTGCTTTTCGTCTGTTTAGCGACCCAATTTTATCTGAAAAAAATTCTAGCTCACCTTCATATTAACCATTGAAGAGAAATATTTTGCTTAAACTGTATGTTTAAAATGTTCTGCATTTCAGATGGTTTTAAATGGTTGAATGCATTGGCTGAATTCCTCCTTTTCACATGGCAAAATGTAGCAGGGATAGTTTATTTATCCCTCAACCACTATTTTGAAGATATGCTTTTGACAGTTTTATGTTGATAACATTCATCTTTGAAGTGTATAAACTACTCAGAGCACATCTGTAAAACATCAGAAGTTATATCTCACTTAGCTTGTTGCTTCAGACTGTAATACAACTCCACGTTGCAAAGTAATGCTCAGCTTGGCCTGACGGCAATTATGAGGCTATAATCTGATTTTAAGAAATCACACACTGAATCAACTTGAAAATGGTTTAATATTAAAATCCTTTATTAAAACATTAATTTTCTTTCTTTATTCTTTTTTTTTTTTTAGCTGCTTGGTATGAATTCATTTAATAATGAAGCCTGCACAAAGGTATTTGTCAGACCAAGAATCACACTTTCTGAGGATTTAGTTAACACACTGGCATGTCTTTTTAAAGAAATTAGAAATTAAAATGGGTAGACTTAGTTGCTTCCACTGAAGTCTCTCTCCATTATGCACAGTCCCACTCTAACATCCTAGCTTTAATAAATCTAAATTTACTAATTAGTAAATACCTAATAAAAAAAGGTCCCTTAATACCTTTTTTTAGGAAGTACTTAGAATATAAATACACAAGGTTTTCAAGCAGCTTGTTTTAAAGCAAGTACCATGCTGTAACAAATTAATTTTGATGCAATTTGATCACTGCTTCTACCATACGTTTCAAGATTGGCACTTCAGTGCAATATCGTCTCCAAATTTTAATGGAATTCTGTATGCTTTGCTTCTCTAGAGAGTGGAAACATTCTGAGACTAAGCTGGATGTTCAAATTAGTAAGTATTTTAGCTTGGACATGACTACTGTGTGTGAGCAGGATATTTTTTCAGAATAATTAGTTTTAGTATTTTATGAAAAAAAAATTAAATAATTCATTTACAGTGCCTTTTCTTTCCAAGATGATTGATGCAGCTAATCTCTCCTTTATAACTTACATTCAGACCCAGAAACAACAGGGGTACAGCCAGAAGGATCGTTACGTGCAATAAAACACAGAGGCAGACAGTGTTAAAACTGGGGCTTCGTACTCAAAACCCACCAAAGGAAAGGAGGGGCTCACCTTTTTCAGGCCTTCAGGACTCTGGGAACGGGGCGCTGGCAGGTACGGTGGGGTCCCCCTCCCAGCAGATGCCACCGGGCTGCGGAGCTGAGCGAGCGAGCAGGAGGCAGAGAAAACTGACAATCTGCATGTGCTCTGGAATACAGCAACTTACTATCACTGTAACTTAAGGAAAGGGGAGGAGACTGCTCGCCCAACTCTGAAAAAAAAAAAAAAACATCAAAAAAAAAAACCCACCACCCCACATCAGAAGAGAGAGGAAAGCTGAGCTGCTGGAATATTGATTAGTCTTGGCACAGTGAAAGCAGGGTCACTTTCTTTGTTTTTCCTTTTAGACCACTTTCACGCTTTGTCAGTTCAGCTTCGTTAGAAATGCAAAATCAGAAGCCAGGAAGAACTGAAGGATCACACACACACACGGAGCAGGGGAGGCTGCAGGCGCTTCTTCATTAAATATTCCAGGCTAGAAATGTGAAAAGCCTGAACATAATTATGTAACACTATTCCTGTGCTTTTTTAATTAAATGGTAAAATATGTGAGTACGCTAGTTTGTTCTAAAAAGGGACATGTTACGAAGCGATCACGTACTTTCTAACTCGTAAAGACAGTCAAGTATGGTGTACTCTTCCCAGGGCGGGGAACCAGGCATATCTCTCAGAAGCAACTGGAGCATTATCAAGAATAGAGAAAAACATAATCAGCTATAATTCTTTGTATGTTTCTTGTAGATACTCAAAAACACGATGAGACTTGCCTCTTGTTTAGCAATTCAAACTCACTGGTACTAAGCGCCATTCAGCCCGCTTCAATGGCACGGAATGAATGCTGAAGGGACAAGCATAAAACATCCACTTTTGAGAAATAAGTGGCCTTTGGATTTTTTAGCATTTAAAAGTTTGTACTATTGAAAAGATATTTGCAGAAAAGAGTCAGGGGAATTCCCAAAGGCTTGTTTGAGTTTTTGCAGGAACATTTTTGTTTTAAATGTTGGTAACGACAGTTTAAAATAGTGAATAATTTAATTTATTAATAATTAATATTTCAGTGCACCTTTCATGAGATTTTAAAGTGTATTTTCTTATAAGTAGCAAATACAATAAATGAAAATTCATATAAATTCATGCTAAACATATAATTTAAGAAGTTTGTTTATAGATGATGTGGCTTTTAATGATTATTTTTCCCTGGAAAGCCATTTTAAGTGTACAGAAATAATCTTATGTATGAGATGCACAAAAAATAGTTAGGTATGAAAACGAGAGCAGTGTTACGTCCACAAAGTTACAGTAATGGTTTTGCTAAAATGTTTTCTAATTTAAATATGCTCCAGACAATGATGTATAATGTAGGGAAAAATAATCTTACAGTATAATGTATGATGTATAATGTCGGTTTGAGATTGAACTGTGTACCACGGAATCTTGATCTCAGTTCTCTAACTTAAGAAAGGAAGTAAGCATCTAAATTAAGTTCTTAATTGACTTTAAAAAGCAAGAATCAGCGTTGACAGGTTGTGTTGCAAAGACAGAAACACAAGCTGTGTTTTCTTATACCTGGTGGCTTTAACGTCTACCTCATTCTTGTTTCTCCCAGTGCAGTTTTTTAAATACTTTCATCATTTTGCCTGGGGATGGGAACTGACCTCTTAACTGACCTTTGGCCTTCAGCAATCTGCTTGTTTGATCTTTCCTTTTGGAGCATGGCAAGCTTTCTGTGAAACCTCCCAGATAAGGACTTGGTTCTGCCCTCTCTTCATATGAATAGTAATGTTCCAGTTGCCTTAATGGGACAGGGGTCAGGCCCCAAACGAGGTGATCCAAAAGTATGTATGTCATCATTTAATGCTTTCATTAAACATGGAGTCTGTGAGAAATGTGGATAATCCTGCGATAGCATTAGCTATTCAGTGAAACAAAATGATAACAGACAATAAGCAGTTGTACAGCTTAGCTTAACTTCAGCAGTGATACTTTTATTAGCTCTCAGTGAGCAACAGACATTATTACACTGTGCTTAGAAAAAAAAATATTAAGAGCTTTTTGGCATCATGTTTTCTTGCTCAAAATTTTCTTTCTCTCTTTTTTCCTCTCTCCTGCCTTTCCTGATATCCATTTATTGATTTTAACTTTGATGGTGAAATAAGGAAACTATATTGTATAAAGGGTATTATCTTTTATATTACAATAAACAGGTATTGTTTATTGGATAGCAATAAATGACTCACAGTTCATAGTACAGTGTCACCCTGGAATACATGAAATCACTTTGCACTGGGATTTCTTTTTACATATACAATAGATTTAACAGATTTAACATACAGTACTTAATACTAGAACTAGAACAAATTTTACAATGTTGCTGGTTAAGTGCTTCTATCTATAATTTTCAGTAGTACCATTAGTTTCTAGGAAGAGCAACTTAAAACTTAAGAGTTACTACAAACATTGCAGACTTCAGATTGGGTCAGCCAACACAAAGAATATTCCAGAAGCAGTGGAGTATTTTGCATGGCGACACTGAGCAGCAACCATTGGTGTTACCACCAATTTTACACAGACAAAATTATTTCTACATGCTCCATTTTCGCAAAAATTAACAAGGAATGACCTAATGTCTTGATGAGCCTGTCTGTGTAGTTGTATTAGCTCAGCACCCTAATTTGTGCCCTGGGTTTCAGTTTGAGCCCTTCTTTGCCAGTGCACCAGGCGGCTTGCAAAGCAGGGAAATGTGAGTGGGTAAGGACTGGCTTCCACTTGAACCTCGTCCTCTCAGGCTGTGTGGGTGCAGCCAGCTGAAATCACGTGTCGTGGCAAACTCAAGCTCTGTTGGGCTAACAAAATCAGCCAGTAAATGTACTTTGCATGTCGGCAAAGTATCTGAGCGCCTTTGTAAAACCAGTAAAGGTATTAGAGTGGAAGCTGCTGTTCAAACATAAGTATTGTTGCTTTCAGCTGACTAGAGCTATCAAACAAAAACCTGGGGAAGTCAATTGGAGCAAATACAAGAAGTGAAAATGAAGCAACAAATTGTACAACCATTTCATTTCCCACAGAGTAATAAATCTAGTATGAGAGTGCAGGGATCCCAGCTGAAATAAGCTTTTTAACATCCAAAGTAACCCAGTCTTCACATTGATAAAACGTTAATTCTGGCTGAATCATTGAACTCTCGGGGCCTCAGGTAGAAGCTCAGTGAAGTAATGTTGAAACCACAATGGCAAAACTGGAATAAAATTCTTGCGACTGAATATGTTTATTCATGGTAAATGGTATGTTGGTATGTCCCCAGTCTTCAATTAAGCTGGACAAAATACGAATGTATATGACCCCCTTGCAAGCTCCAATTCAGCTTAGAACTGTTAATTACCATTAAACCCTCTTGTACCCGTGAAGAAACTGAGTCTCTAAGTGGTCAAATTTAATCCATACAAGTTAGCAAATATTTAGCAGAGCTAAAACACAGCCTTAGGCTCCTGAATATTTCCACAGGACCATGGTATGTTTTTTTCCTGAAGTACTTGATTTCCTCTTGCTTTATTGAGCATGTTAAATGAGTATGAGAAATTGAGATTTGGTGTTTGTTTCTTTTCAAATCTGTTTATCATAGTGGGATTTGACAAATACCTCAGTCTTGGCCAGCCAAATGTGAAAAATATAGTTTATTTTTTTATTAGGATCTGTTGCAATGAAAGTTACCACATTGCTTTATTGAGGACAGTGGGAAGATATAGTGTGCTGTAATTCATATACTTGCATTTTCTCCTCAAAAAAGACATCGGCTACGTTCTGCTAGCAAATTTGAAAAGCTGTGGGGAAAGACCTGTAGATGTGCAGTTGGTATTGAGGAGGTGACACTTGCAGCGTATGCACTGCAGGAGCATTACTTTGGGTTAGTTCTCACCTTGTTCATGGTTAGCATTATTCCATTAATGCTTGCACTGTGGGATCTGGTTTTGTTTCTCCTAAAGGAATCCAGTTCTCCCCTTCTAAGACCACTCCGTGATATGAATCAAAGCACGCTCCTGTTGGTCTCTCTTAGCAGGAAACTTCCTCTGCTGCTTACACTGAATTGGAGTTTAACTTTGATACATTGTAAATTAATTATTGGTCAAGTTCAGTTATCAATAGAATTATGTTGCAAAATGTTCTGTTGATGTTAAAGATTAAATGATTATTATAAACTGCTACTATTCCATCAAAAGAACATTTTAGAAGCAAAGTGTTTTGCCTGAGATTAGACAAAATGTTTAGTAGTAATGGCCAGCATAACCAGCAGCACTCAAATTTTCAGTGATCTGTTTTTACATTTCTATTTAGTGTCCTATTACAGTCTTACCATTGCTTGCTCAAACCAGCCCACAAATCCTCTCAGTCATTTTCTTTCCCCACAACTTGAGGGTTTGTGCCATGAGAATAATTGTGATTTTATGCTTTTGAGCTCTGTCAGTTGTCAGTCGGAAGTTTTACGGCAAAACCGTGGCATTCCTTTTCTGCTCTGTGAAAATTCCCAGCAGAGAAACACGAACCTCTAGTATCTCCATTCAGCATCATGGGCTGTCTGGGCCCAAGCACATACTGTATGTCTGACTGCAGCTGAATAGACAACCTTGTTTCCTTTCAACACAGGGAGTCAGATCACCCACTCACTCTCAGAAGAAGGGGGAAGGGAAATGAAGTTATACCAGCAGAGGATGTGGCTCATGAACTTTTCCCCTGACTGTCTTATCAAGAATGTGAATATCTGCATGTACAATGGAGCAATTCTCACCAAAGAATGGGCAAGGTTGTCTAGGAAGGATGGGAGATAGAACAAGATTGTGTCATTGTAAGAAACCTAATGGGATCGCATCGATAGCTGACAGAGTTTCGGATCCAAACCGCTATCCAGTGTGGCTCCACTGGCGTTCCCACAGCTAGTGGCAACCACTTAAATGGGCGCCGAGGGACAGACAGGTTCATTTGAAAAGTTAATACAGCATTGTGGTGAGTTACAAAGGAGCGTGGCATTGGAGCCAGAAACTTGCTACCCCCCTTTCTCTCAGGTCCCTCTCCATTTCCTCTTCCTGATTTCTGCTTTTTTTTTTAAAAAAAAACCCTTTTCTCTGATCAGCTGTAAACTTTGGTATCTTGTGAATCAACTGAGCTACTGAGTGTCCCCTGGGGAAGGGAAGCTCTGGCTGCAAGAATACACTGTCATGGGTACTCTAAATTGTGACCTCCAATCCCTGCTGGTCACAGAGCACAGAGCAATGATCCTACACAGGTCCTATTTGGGGATAATAGCACTGCTGGTGGGTCTCCCAGTGGCTGAACTGTTTTCTGTCTTTATTCTCTACCAGAATGGTTGTTGAAGCAGCCCTTTTCTTGGATCTTGTGATGCTCTTTATACTGGATGTTCTTTACACAGGGTACAGGCTCACGTACATGTGCTACCCTGTACAACTGACATGGTCTCAGATTCATTTTTACTTTTCCATTGCTTTATTTTCTTGATATGACCTCCTTAAACAAAGAAAAGGCAGATAGGTGAGAAACAAGACAAAAAAGAAATTCACATTTCTGAATGAGAATCTGGTATTACCTGAATGAAACACATTTCACATAAAACATTGCTTTTCGTTTGACATCTTTGTCCATAGGTATTTTTATAAAGAAGCAATGGTTTATCAGCTGTTTAGTACATCCTAGTGTGTTGTTAGCATAGCAAGTAAGATAAATACAAAGAAAACCACTCATTTGTATGAAGTTCATTTAAGGAAACTCATTTATTTGTAGCAGTAAGCAAACGTGACTTTTAAAATACACATTTACTACTATGGAATCATAATTACTGCAATCAAGACACATAAAATCTTTTGTAAAAATAATTATAATTTAAAAGCACACAGCTCAAAGTTGCTGTTATAATAATGACTATAATAGCAACTGTTTAGTATTTGGACATTTTTTTGGCAGGAGGGCTTTGCATTGTTTATTGTGAGAAAGAAACAGGCTCTGAGAAAACATGCAAATTTTCAGCAAGGGAAAAAGCAGCATCAGGTTTGGAAAACAGAATGGCAGAAAATTTTCTTTGCTTCTGTCTTTCCAGTTCATATAGGCTGAGATGATTTAAAGTCATTAGGTTCTTCTGGATGATCTCCGTTTAATATACCATGGAAGAACTCTAAATATCTCTGTTTCATAGTACTCCTGGCAGCCAGACACTCAGGCTGTGTGGTAGTCAGCATTTATTTTCTTGCTGTGTTTTTCATTCTGAAATTCCATTCTCTGTTGGGATCCAGGGCACACAGAACGCATTGGTACTATGCAATTTACTTAAAAGAAAGCAGGAATATTCCTTTAACATTTATTGCTCATTGTTCTTCTTGAAACATGCATGATCAAATGCCTGCCATCAGATTGATGGAAAAATGAAGCATTTGATAGCAGGGTGAACAAGTATATCTCAAAGAAAAGATGACATATCACTGGTATGATATATTAGCTAAATTTATTCTGTTTAGAAGGACTAGATTTTTCACAGAGTGTCCGAGAGAATGTAAGTATTACTGCTGTAGACAAGAAATTCAGAAAAAATTTAACTAAAAGTTAAGAAAAAATCAAGAAACAAAACCATGTTGAGTCCACACTTTACAACTGTCTTTTCTGTAAGAACATAAAGGACTGATACACTGTACATTGTTTTTATTCAGATTTATTTGGTATAAAATGAAAGCTTTTCTGACGTACATTACAAATGCATCTGTATAAAGAACACAAACTTTTCATTCAGAAATTGTTAAACGGAAGATGTAAATCAAATATTTCAGCCACAGTGTAGTGTCCAATCCTTCATTTGGAGATTCCAGGTTTGCTTTTTCATGTGGTCATTTACTGCATCCCTTCTGCTCCCTTCTGAACTTCTACCCCAGGAGAGCACTACTTTCCCCCCAGTCCTCTTTTCCTTGGTAGAGTGACTGCTCCCCATGCTTTTGCAGATTCATTGCTCTCCTTCTCCCTTGACTTCCACTAAGTCTGTCTCCCTTTTCACTCCTTAGCCTGAATTACTTTCTTTTGAATCAGAGAAAAACAATTGATAGGTCTTGTTTTCATTTGAATCAGTGAGCCCAAGTTTCGAGGGAAGCTTAGATCTTGGCCCTGGTTGGTCCTCAGACACCTATTCCAAACCATCCTTTATTTTATGCTCCTTCTTTGTGTAGTCTCTACTAGTCCTTTTCTCTTTTTTCTCTCATGTTCTCTCTTCCCTGCAGGCTTTCTTGCCCTCCTATTTTGTTCTTTTTCTTTACTTCACTCTATTTCCTTTTTCACCTTTAGCTTTTCCCTGTGTTCTGCTTATACCAAGTCTCAGTTGGGTTGGGAAATGGGATTGAAGGTCTCACTCCTATGGATGAGGTATTTGTACCGCGAATGCTGTGAGTGCTTCTATAGATCTTACACAGCGGCATGCTCAGAACTGGTTAGTTAGAAATCTCTTCCTCCAGCAACGAGACAATGGTAGAGGGTAGGGACAGTGGAACAGATTCCTGTTTTCAGCTGCGAGGATGTCAGCTCTTCCTCTCCAAATAGGGATGTCTCTTCCGCCTACAGACTGCATACAAAAAGGAAATTATTTTAATTAATTTGTTAAACCAAAGGGGACGTCGGAGGGAACAGCCAGATACCTTTCAAAACAAAAATGTTTAGGCCAAAATAGGGGGAAATAAGAGACAATACATTTAAAGTGCTGCTTTATACAAGTCTTTCACATGGCTCCAGAAATGTCTGTATTTCTTCCAGTTATGTCTACCACCTAGTGTTAACTTCAAAATGGTGATGTATTGGGTGCTTTACTTAGCTGCTCTGTGAATGGCTCCCATTCACCAGAAGTCCCCGCTCACTCCATATGCAGGCAAAACTCCCAGTGAAGACAATGGGAGCCCAGGTCTCCTGACTCACATTTTGCTCAGGCAAAACCCCCATTGTCCAGTGACTGCTTTGCTCAATGAGCAGTGATTCAGAAGTGCTGAATAGGAACCCAGTCAGCTGGGCTTTGATATTAATTTCCTGATGATTCGTTAATGAATTCTGTAAAATCACTATAAAATTCTTTGTAAAATTAGCCAGGAATTTTGTTTAAGCCTGAACATTAAAAACACAACATTATGAGAATGTGTGATCTCGGGAGAGCTATCCGTAAAGCAGTATTTTCTCTGAGATCTGAATACTTCTTGAAAAGTGTTTTCTGTTCTTGACTTCCTCTAAGCCCAGGAAGAGGAAAGCATTTAATTCTTTGATCAGGTTCACGATAAATTATTAAAGAGAGAATTCCAGTGATTCAGTGACTCAAAATATGAGAATAAAATGAAAGCTGAATGAAACAAGATGATGACATTCATCTGCTTTTGTCATGCTGTATTCAAACAGCTTAAAACAAGTTATGTGAACTTTGTATAATCACAGGCTATTAAAGTCTACAATGGCTCGATAACAAATGGAACTCAGAATTCCTCTTTGCACACAAAAGGTAGTTAGAACAGTTGAAATTTTGTTTGAACTGTAGAACAGTTGAAATTTTGTTTGAACTGTAAAAATATTTACTTTGATGGATCTGTGTGAATACCATGAAAATCAAATATGCTTTGCCGCAGATGAAAAATTTTTATTTTGTGTGTCCCTCATTTTATTACTGATGTGTGAACAGCTTCATTCTGTTTTCTCCTCTGTTACCTAAAGGTTCTCTAGATGTAGTGCAAGAAAAGTGGAAAATGCCACTAATTCCACTTCCCACAAATTCTACTGATATGAATGCTTGTGTAGGTTGTGTGTATTTAATTTTTTTCTCTAAACATTTTGAATGGAGGCTGGTTTTTATTTATGCATTCACAATGCACTAAAAAATTATACTTTAAATAGATAAGAAGCAGAACCCTTAATATATTTCATTTGCATTACCAGAAACTCCAGGAACCATCTATAAGAACAAGTCCCATCTCCCACAGATGACTCACTGCTCTGTAAGATGTGGGAGCAGGGATCCAGAAAGTGCAGTGCTCTGCCTACCACAGATCTTCTTTTGGATTACATTAAAATGTAATTTACACATTTAGTACGAGCCCCTCAAAGCCTCAAAAGTGGCACCACAGTGTAGGAGTCATGAAGCACGCTGCTTATGTATCAGATGGATGCATTAGTGGGGAATTTATTAAATAAGAATCTTTAGATAATCCTGGGAAGGCATTTCACCCAGTATTCCAGGGTGGAGATCAGCCAGGTATCAGATTTCCATCCATTGTAGATTATGGTACAGCAAGCAGAATACCGCAAAATGAACGTAAATTTTCAGTTATTTTTTCATTATTTTTGTATTTTCATTTTTTTTTATTACAGACTTAATGGCAATAATATTTAACTACATTATTTTTAGATTTTAAAAAAATAAAGTTGCCATTTATGGCACTTTGGAATCTTTCACTCTTAGCGAAACATCATGTACCCTTCACAGCTATCCATTGTACAGCTGCCTATAAAAGAGTCAGGTACATTTTGACATAGCAGATCATTTTTGAAGACAGAGTAGCATTTGGTTATAATGTATCATTCATTAGGTCTCATAATATATGTAAGTAAATATTATTGCCACAAAAGGAGCCCAACATGGCAAAATGGCTTTTCTTTTGGTTGACATTTACTGAAATTGAGCCACGGAAATGCTACTAAAATCATAGTGATTTAACAATGACTTTGGAGTCATCTAAAAGAGACTTTTTCTAAAAAGAAAACTGATATTAAATTTCTGCATGAGATGACTAAAATGAAGTAGGAAGATGAAATCTCAGCTTTCTCTGCAATATTGGCAATAATAGTCTATATATGATGCTTTTGTTCTTTACATCGAAAATGTTGTATGAACCGACCAAGCCGGTGTAATTCTGTCTGAATAATCATTAGCAGTCTGAAAATTCAAAATTGTCCAATTATGTTATTATTTTTACAAGTTTCTGAACAAGAAGACAGGAGACATACTCAGTCAGGGGGCCCAAGTATTGAAACTATTTAAACTATTTGAATGTATATTATTCAACCGCTACACAGTATGGACTTCTCCTTTTTAAATGTAACATGAAATAAATTATTCTAGTGACTTCCATCAGATGCTAGACTTAATTAGAGTTGGCGTGAAGTTTTTAACTAATTTTTAAGCATCATAAAAAATAGCAGAAGCTGTCCATTCTTCGTAGGATAGATAAATCAACACCTTCCTACTCTGTAATGTAAAGATCCTTTGTAGATAAAAGCTTATGATTTTAGTTGGTGTTATTATAAAACAGTAACGTTGACTGTGTTGGAAGCCAGATGTTTTGAAAAGGTGTCACTGTGGAGGATCCTGTGAATCTTCTGTTTAATAGCTGATTTTTATCTTGTTCAGAAGATATTCCTCAGTCGTAGGTAACATGTTAAGTTATTCACCAATTGCGTTATTTCTCAAGAAAAGATCTTTGAAAAAGGTCATTACCCTGATGAATATTCTGTAGTTGGTCATTTGATCACTCATTACTTGCTAGTCACACAGAAGAGAAGACTTTTCTGACATCTGTATTTGCCTGTAAATTTTCCTGGTTTGTATTTAGAGCTATACATGGCTTTTGAATGAATCCTTGACCATGAACAAATGAGATCACTGGAATATAACCTGGGCTACAAAGTCATCTATAAATTGTTTAGGAACTTCCCTATTTCAAAACTCGTTGTTGCTTTTTAACTTGAAAAAAATCACAGAAGGATCCAACAAGCACCAGAGCCAGGAAAGAATAAAAGAAAGGAGAGTGTAGCTGGGAGTAGAAAGGTGGGCAGAGTTGAGGGAAGGTGACCCTTTGGAAGAGCTGTGGTTTTTGATGGTCTCACCCATCTTATGAAATTAACTGGCATGGCATGGGACATGCAAGTATTTCTAGGGAAGCAAAGGAGCATGTTGAAGCATGTGTTGTGTTTCCTGACACTCATAGCACTCTTTTTCCATTGTTTATTCATTATTTATTTGTGTGTCAGTCCTTGACTACAATACTAAATGCTTTCATGTCAAAGACTTATTCTTAACAGTTCTCAAATGTCATTCACATAATTTTTGAAATGCCTTTTGGGTGAACTTCATTTCAAAACCAGCTTTGTTTCCATGCATAAAGCAAATTAAATGAATTTTTCAGAAATCTTTAAACAGTTATTATACGTATAAGTCCATTCATTCTTAATATGCCTAGGTAGTACAGGTTTTGATCATTTGGGTTGAAACTACAATGTTTGTAAATGACAAGTGCTGATTTTTTTGGTCATAGACAAGATAATGCCTGTTTGCTATGATAATAAAAGAGAATTTTGATGTCATGGATTTTGGTTTTGAAAAAGATGGTAGGTGAAGGAATAGCCAGATTCTCCTTTATGAACAACAGGAACTGCAGTCCAATGTGACAGCTGAGGTGGAAGAGCCCATGAGAAGCTACGTTGAATGGGTTGGTGTGTTACAAAGAGGAGGCTGCAGGACTGACAGGCTGTAGCTGCTGATGCCAAGAGCAGAGAGCAAGAGAAAACACAAACAGCAGTGATGAGCACAATGCTATTAGGCAGCTGAGAGTCGGAGCTTCTTTGGAAGCAGTTGTCACTAGAAATGAGTACTTTTATGAACTTGGAAATCACCTATTAGCTCATATACTTAACACTTAGTGAAAAAGGATCTTGTGTGTGTTTTTGAAAATAAAAGGATACCTGACTATTATCTTTCTAGTCAACAATCTGCTTCTGCGCCTGAAACTGGCTTAAATGCTGAGGGCTTTGCATCTCTACTTGTCCCTCTTTCCCATTACCAACAGATCAAATAGCTCTTGGGTGAGAGAACTACTCAGTGAAATCTGGATGCTGCCACAAATGTTGTGACTCTATACCTAGGCTTGGATATCTAAATAAGCAATAGGTATTAATCTAAAAGCTATTCTTATGCTAAGATTTTTGAAGTCTTTTACTCTCTGGAAAGAAATGTTAGTTCTACCACAGGGCAGAGAAAGTAGACACAGTTTTACTTGGAAATAATGAAAGCAGCCAGACCTGAGTGGTTTACATTGTGCCTACCTGTTTATCCTAATATCCTTCTCTTTCTGAATTTGATCACAAACAGCCTGGCCTGTCTTAAACAAACAAGTTAAAAGACACACCCCCCCCCCAATAATGCTTTCTCCTTTTCTAACAATATACATAAGATAATTCCCTAGTTTATTTTTGAACTCATACGTGTGACAGTCAGTACATGCACTGACTTTCAAATCACGGGAGTTCTGTGCAAACTGCACAACTGATCAGCAAATATGCCAGTAGAAAAGTTCTGGAGTGATTGATTTGGGACAGAAAAGTCTTAGAAGGGTTCCTCAAGGCACAAATGCATCAGGACCACCTTTATATACTATTTCTCTAGTTTTACTGCCATTATAGCTTATTCTATAAGCTATACTGACTATTCTATAGCTATATGACTATTCTATAGCTAAACTGACTTGTGTCATCTGGAAAATGTTTTTCCATTTCTGGAACATTTCTGGAAAATGTTTTGTAGGCCATTGGTACAGTACTCTGTAGTATATTTGAACAGGAGTCTTGCAGACAGGAAAACATTAACTTTCTTCTCCCTGTAAGTACTCCTGTATTTTCTCATTGCAAATTCTACCAAGATTAAATTAAGAATGCTATTGGAAAAGTTTAATCTTTCAATAGTTTTGCCATAGAAAATTGCTCTCAGAAAATTGCTCTCAGAAAATTTTGGGAAGACTGTTCCAAATGGCAACAGCACTGCCTTTAAGCCAGACATTCTTCTGGGTTTAGAAAAGTTTGCAAACCTCTCACTTCACTGAATTTCACTGAATTTCACTGAATTTTTGGAGTTGGAAGGGACCATAGAGATCATCTAGTCCAACTCCC
>JAOTQQ010000019.1:13435022-13453957 GCA_026546715.1 Gallinago undulata | reverse complement strand
CCAGACGGGTCTTGAAAATCTCCAGAGAAGGGGACTCCACAACCTCCCTGGGCAGCCTGTTCCAGGGCTCTGTCACTTCGACCATGTTAATCCATCACTGACTCTATTACGCACATAGGAGTCTTGAGGGATGTATTTTTGGAAGCTCATTAATGTAATTTTGCATGTCCTCCTTAGTCCTGCCTCCCCCTTTTGTTCACAAATGTGGTAATGAGATAAATCTTCTTGGTATGAATGTACAATGACTTTGTATAGTTAATGTGGTTTTGTTTTCCTATTCTTCATTGTTTTCTTGATAAATCTGCACTTTGATCTTGAAGCTGCCTTACCCCTGGGACAGCTCTACCCACAGTGATGCTTGTGGACTCTTTGTGAATGAAGAGTAAAAAGTAGAGTCTCCAAGCATGTGAGAATGTAAGTTGTGATTCAGGTGAAGTATAGAAATTTCCTGTTTTGTTTTCAGAAATATGTGCAGTCTCTGGGCAAACTCATAAAAAAAAAAAAAAAAAAAAAGACATTTCTCTTAGCTTCAGTAAGAGCTATGAATCCTTTCCCAGGGCTACTGTTAAGAAATTTCATATTGAACTTAATTGAAAGAGAGAAATTGGATCGAAACAGTTATCCCATTATCATGATATCTTCTATCAAAATTTAAAAATGGAACCATCAAAACAACTTTAGAAAAATATTTATTTTCCTCAGATCTGTTTCAAATTAAGGTTCTAATTTAATTATAACTGTGAAAAGAGAGAATACAAATAGTTAAAATTTCTTTTGTCATAAATGTTTTATGCAAAATTCTATTCCTATAGTATGTGTCTTCTCTGTAACCTGCTCAAAGTCAGGAAGCTGGTGACTGAAAAGGCTGGGAGAGCTGTTGCCCTCACACATTGCGTTGCAAGGGTACCTTTTGGATACAATTGACCGAATGACAGTGATTTGAGATATACCATAGTGAGAAAATAGAAACTGAAAAGGCTGTAGGAGAAACATAGACATTCTTAAACTACTTTTCTCCATGTATGATCCATTTCAACTTGCAAAGTATTCTCATCAGCTGTTGTACATTTAGAAATGCCTAATTTTGAAGGAGAATGGCAGTGGAACCCCCACAAAGGTCTTTTTATTCAGAGCATATGCACTAGAATAATAAATACAGCATGTACTGCTGGCATGATACAGTCTTGCCGCTTCTTATTTTTCATTCCATATTTGTGTTTACAAAGGTTGATATGTTGGCACAGTGGGAAACTTATGTTTGCCCTCTAGCCATATACAGTTCTGTGTGATACAGGCAGCCACACTGGGAGCTCCCTGGTGCCCTGCCAAAAACCTCAACCCTGCAATCAAAAGCAATATTTTCTCCATGGACAAGAGCTAATTCAGTCTCTGCATGAATTCAGTTTGGGCCTAGCATGATGAGCACTTTAGAAAACACCTTTTCTATTTGCATGGTGATTTCATAACTCCATATGGACAGTGGAGTCAAAATGCTGGAAGGGATTTGTGTTCCATGTACTTACCACTGTGACTATTGTATCTGAAGCTTTTGCCCGTACAAAAATCCATATTTGAATATGTGTACTGGGAGGTTTGGCTTCTGATTATCGGGCCAGCTCATAATAGGCTGCATGCAATTACAGTGTGTGGTACAACGTGAGCACAGACTAGTGACAGCAAGGGATGGATCCATTGTGCACAAGGAGGAAGAAAATTTTTAAAGAAGAAGAAATGTATTTTTGTTTGTATATGGATTTCACGTTTGATGACAGATGTAGAAAAGCCTCAGCAGTCTGAGCCTGATGCCTTGTAGGGATAGCCTGATAACAGAGATCAAATCGCCTCCGAATCCAGATAGCGTCCAGGTTCCCAGCGAGGGTTGGGCCTTTTGTGTCCCTTAAGCACAGAAAAGAGACAGAGTCTGCCCTGAAGGGCTTTCTGTCTGAAAACACAGAATAAAGGTAGGTTGTACCCAACAAAACAATTTGTTAGGGAATTGGCCCTGCTGTCAGAGTTGCATGGAATGCACTCAATTTCTTTTGTTGTTCTTCTAAGTCTGGACATTGAGAAGGAAGAAGCATTAAAAGGAATACAGGGATGGGAAAGAGCCACAAAATCTTTATAGCTGGAAATTTGCCAGAAGCTTGAGGCCTTATGGAGGGGCTTGGTGGAAATGAAATAACTTGCAATTATTTATGGGAATTTTAAGAGGAAGGTTGTCCAAAGCACAATATCATCATAGAAAGAATTTTAATTGTGCTTAGGATTTTGGTGATAAAAGTGAAAGAGAATGTAAAGTTCCTATAACAACAAGTAATAGTTATGGTATCATGACTTTGTGTATTTTATTTTTTATAAATTAGCCTGGCCCCTTGCTGCTTTGAACTGTCATGATTTATTTAGCAACTAGACACACATGCAAGGTTCCCACTGAATTCTGTGAATTTGACTCAGTTTGACTGAAATATATCTAGATGTGCTTGCAGAGAAGCTCTTCTGGCAGGACAGAAAGCGTGGTAGACGCTGCAAGGGGTGCACCAGTGAGTTGCCAGGAAGGAACAGTAGTTGCAGCTGTTTGAGCTGGCACAGCTGTTGCCAGAAAAGATGTATACTCTATGTGTGTCCTAAAATGCTCATATTCTGCTCATCTATGAGTAGGCATCTCTGAGAGAACATGGCAGGTCAGCAGAGAACGTGAGGAAAAAGCAACAGCAAAAGAACAGAACAGTCTCATTGCCTGCCCAGTGGTAGGAATGACATAATTCAGCTCAGCTGTAAACTGACTCTGTTTGTACATCTTCCAGACAGGGTTCAACATCTTCATATAGACACACTAACTACTGCTCTGGGCGGATCTGGCTGGCATTTGTACTGTCAAAAAATTTCAGATCATGTGGCTGTACGGATGGAGTTCAAAATTAATCAGTTTTCTGCATTCTGCTATGTTGAACAAATAGGAAATCAGACATCCCCCCCACTATTTTCTGGAGTGACATATTTCAGATACAGCTTACTAATTGCTGTATAAGAGACTCACCAGGTTTGGAGATAAATGGTGTGTGAATTATAAATCTGGAATTTAGATGTCTTTTTTTGTGCTATGGAGAACTTTTATACAGTACTTTTGATACTGACTTTTAGTACTAAAGATAATTTAGTTTCCTTTTGGTTGGTTCTTCTACCACAGGAACTTTTACGTAAGTGTTTATGGGAGTGACTCTAACCCTTGTCAAGCAGTTAGAGTTGAGTGTCACGATTCTTCTTTTTTCACACTGCTGTGACTTTGGGACAGCTGCAGAGCATTTTTAGTTCCATTGGTGGGTTTGCACAGTATCTCCACCTGCATTAGCCTCCAGGGCTGACTGTAAATGCTTATATACAGCAATCAAGCAGACCAGGCATGCAAAAGCCTCAATAATAAACTCTGCTGACCTTTCTGGACAGTGCATCTTTGATCATTTTATCTTTATTTTCTCAACAGCTCTTTTTCTCTGAGTTGTTTTTTCTTGGCTCTTCTTTTGGCAGAACAGCTGCCTCTCTCTGGCCACTGGGTATAGCCTTATTTTATTTATTCTTGTCTTTTACTTTTGTAGGGCAGCCAGATACATGGGGATGGGTGTTATATAACAAATACAATAAATAAATAAAGCCCTATTTGCAACGTTCTTGCTGTCCACAGTGAAAGCTGTGGTCATGGAGAAAGGAGTTCATTACACAAAAATGCCCTGTTTGATCCTGTTGGGGCAAATGGCTAAAAAAATAGGAGGGGTAGTTTGAACACCAAGTTTGAAAGCTGAAAAGTGAAATTAGCAGAAAATCAGTTCATTTAGTGACAAGTGCTGGACTTTTTGAATGTTTTTGTTAAAAAAAATAAAATTGAAGTATAAAATGTCCCTTTAGGCCAAAAAAGTCACTGGATTTAGATTCAAATTCTTAATCCTTCCAAATTTAAAATGGTTGAAACTCAGGTTGCTGCTGGCACTGGCCACTGAGAAGCAATGCCAGAGCCTCAGTGTACTGCGGAAAGCTGATTGTGCAGAGCCAAAAGGCTGATCAAGGATTCACGCACTGCAAGCAGTCACTGAGTTTATTTGAAACACTGGGATACTTTTTATAGCGTTTAGAACTTTAAAAGGGTTGGAAAGAGAAGGTCAGCAGGGTCTGCTTTTGCAGTAGGCTCTAGAGCTTGAGAAGAGGCCTTTGCTACTGTTGCCAGACTTTCCAGATGCTTATAAAGACTAAAGGCTATTTCTTGTCTACCTTTAACCTCAACAGTAATTCCCTTGCCTTTCCCCCCTACCTTTTCCCATTTCGCCTTTTCATTAATCCCTCTTCCTTTCTTCCCATGCCATTACTCCTCCTTTCTGCTTCTCATTACATCTCTCCCCTTGAACCATTTCTTCTATTGCTGGGATCAAATACCGTTTGTATTCTTTTTTCCTTAGGGGCTAAGGAGTAAGTTGCCATCTTCAATGGAGAATATCTCCTAATCAGGACAGTAAAGTATAAGAGGTGCATAATGGTTTTGTTTGAAATTTGAATAAGAAAGGGCTGATGATACATTTACGTAAACAATGAAAACAGAACCTTTGTTTTTACCGGCCTTGTGACTCAGTGTGAGTGCATACATATCTTCAACTCTGTTTAGGAATAACATATTTTCACAGATATGTTAGTGTGTCCTTGCAGAAGGCCAACCACATTAACAAGATGACTTTTAGAATGTAGCCAGTAAGGGAACTTGTTTTCCCCCTCTACTTGGCACTAGTGATACTTCAGTCAGACTATTGCATGAAGTCTTGGGCTCCCCAGTCCACGAAAGACATTGACACGCTGGAGTGAGTCCAGCAGAGAGCTATGAAGCTGGTCATGGAGTTGGAGCACATGACATGAGGAGAGAACAGGGATTGTTCTGCCTTTAAAAGAGAAGACAAAAGTGGGCAGATCTGCTGCTGTCTTCAAGTGTTTCAAATATGGGAGGGTGTGCAGCAGATGGATGCAGACTCTTCTCAGAAGTGCACAGTGAAGGACAAGAGGGCAATGGACACAACTTGGAACAAGGGAAATTCTGACTTCATATGAGAGTATTTTTCTTACTGCAAAGGTGATAGACTTTGGAACAGGGGACCTGACAGGTTGTACACTCTACATCAGTGGATATATTCAAAATCTGACTAGACGAGGCTACACATGCAAGAAAATTCCTCTGGTACTGGTCATGATGCCATCATGAATGACATCAGAAATTATCTTATAAATGTTTGTTTTTTTCTCAAAGGAAAAAAATAAAATATTCTTCTGCATCTTGATAAGTTTGTTGTCATAGTGCATCAGAGGCTCCTTACATGTGCCTCTGTAAGTGATGCAGTAACAAATTTTCATCATTGTTTCACTAAATCTGGAAAACATGAATACAGTCTTTAAGTGCCAGGAACATCTCCCTCAAACTTGGATTTCTATTTTTGCCTAGAACTTAATAATATAAATTATTGAACTGGTATCACAACATCTGTGTTAATAAATGGACCAGGGCCATGGTATGAGTTGCTTCACTGCTCTGTAGATGTTCATTCTGCTTAACCGAAATGTGCTACCTGGTGGTGTTCTGGCTATGGAGCAGCTGATGCTTTTCCATGTATTGTGGCTGGGAACAGGTCAGGATGCAAAACTTGCATAACCAAACTGCTACATTGTCCTGCACTAGGAGGGATGGACACTAAGCCACGTAGGTGAGATTTGTGCTGAGGCGCTATATGGCCTTTATGCCATATTTTGCCTTTATTCCTCTTCCCCAGGCTTCATGCAGTCTTTCAGAGCTTTTTTCCAGGTCTGGAAAAATAAAATGGTAAAGTTCTAGGACAGTACTGAAAAAACTGCACTGGTCAAAGCAATGAGTCAATGGAGGCAGCAGTTTGATAACATCGACCTGTACTGAGTCTGCCACTGTACAGCAAATTACATTCTGTCTCTTTATCTCTCTTCTGTTGGCAGTTTATGATAGATTATTGCAGAGCCTGGATTGAGGGGGTGTGATAGCTAATTTTCTGCTCTCTGCACACTAACAAGTAAGTTCTGTACACGTATAAGATCTATACTCTCCCATCTTTTCATGAGTAACATCAAACTGTGCAGCTAGGTTTTTAATAAAATTCATGTTCAGCAATTTACCTGTTCAGTTTCAAGCTGTAAATAACTTTGGCCAAGCACCCATGAAAGATTTCCGTCCCCTAAGGTAAGTCTATGACTAAGCCTAGGACTTGGAAAGCTCAAGGCAAATTACCAGCTTCATCTGGAACCTACTAGAACATGGGCTGGGTGTTCCTCTTGGGAAGAAATGCACCCAGTTTCTTGGTCTGAATGACCAAATTATTGGAAGGGCATTTTTAGTTACTAGTCTACGTTTCACCACTAATATTTCCCATGTAGGGTTGAACATCCTGAAAATCCCTTGCTTTGCCTAAGCAGCTAACCCTGCCCCTGGTGGAGCCTTAGGGTTTAGTATAATCCTCTAAGAAACACTGGGAGCAAGCATAAGGCGGTAACTCTGGGTGAGAGCACGGCGAAGTCGCTGTGTGCTTGAGCTGTCTTTGGTGTTTGTTCTGCTCTTACACGCTTCCCTAAGGATCCTCTTTTTGGCCACTACTGGAATCAAAACGCTGCACTGGAGAGATCTGCAGCCTGACCCAGTACAGCTAGAGTTACATTCTAACAGGAGGGGGGAATTTTTCGGCTGTTTTGTGAAAGACAGAGGAAACTATGTAATATGTGGAATATCTATATACAGTTTTGTGTCTCTGTTTCCTTTCCACTTTTAGGACTTGGGAAAACATCTATTCAATTTTAATATTCACATAGATTTCACCCTTTGCTTCAGGATTCTTCCTTAGATTATACTGTTTTCTTTGTTATTGGTGCATATTTCCTTTCACTGTCAACTGGTAAGGCAGTCTAAAAATTTTCTCTTTTTTTCAGGTGGCATGTCATGCTTTGTTCTCAAACTTTTAGATCTCAGCTTTTAAAACTACTATGAACATCTTGGTTCTTTGCTCCGTTCTTCCAACTTAGACACATCTGTCAGATCGTAACTAGTAAGTGCAACCAACTTCTTTGGTTGGTAACTTCTTTCAACATGTTCACTGGCTGGGTTCTTTTCAGCCATCTGTGAGGAGTTTGGATGGTCGGAGTAGTACATATAATTCATAAACACCAGAATCGAGTTTGCCTAATTTATAGATATCAAATTTAAAGTTTTTTACACAGACCAATCTAAACTTATACAAAATTGATGCGCTAAACAAGTCAAGTTTCAACAGGGTTTAATCAGAGAAATTTTGCCACTGTATTTCCTTTAAGGTTCTTGGACAATATTGGTCTTTAGGAGACAGGATTAGAGAGGATGTTCTATTCTGTCTTTGGATTTCTGTAAACTTGTACTTTATCACAGACCAATTTAGGAATAGTCTGTTCTTGTGAATAAAAAAGGCCAGGAAACTGGTCATGCCAGCTACAGGAATAATTTAGTGCTAAGATATCCTAATTCAGTGGTATAGAAGGAATTCAAATTACTGGGGGAAATTTGCAGAAGATAAGAATGAGATAATTTACACCTACTTCGGTGCTGCATAAGCCCTCAGGACAAATTCTTTCCTTCACTCAGAATTTCTATCTCAGGGCAAATATTAGCTTCATTCTCTCTACTGCAGAACACACTTTTTTTTTTTTTCTTTTTCTTTTTTTCTTTCTGAGGACATAGACACAGGGATGTCTCTCTGTGGGTTCCAGGTTGCCTCAGGTGAGAGCTGAATGCAGAGTACGTCAAGTTTAGACAGGTAAAAAGTTCTGGCTTAAAACATTTGATACTGCAGATGTTTCTTGTCACAAACATAAGCTTTTAAATTCATCACAAATTACACTTTTTAGTGCCAAACGTCTACTTTTGATTTTGCCAAAGATGGGGATTAAACAGGTTTAAATACATTTTACTAGCCCTCCCCAACATTGCTAAGGCTACAAGTCTTTTCCTGCAACTATGCTTAGAGTCATGAGAGATACAAAAAAGAAAACCAGTCTTTTTTAATTAATCTTTGAAACATACTGCTACTCTGCTTCTTCTTCTGAAGAGGTAAATGAGAAACCACAGAAGCTGTGACTTTGGCATCTGCATAATGTGACTAAAGCATTAGCAATGACTACACACTATAATTTTACTTCCACATAAATTGTTTCAGTTGAGGGGTGTGTGTGAAAATGCAGGAAATGCCATTACTGGAACTCAATTACTAGGACTCACGTTCTCAATGAAGTTCAGAGAATCTTGAACAAATATCTCTTTCTCTGCTTTTCCTTTGGTCTGAAGTTTTCCTCTGGCAACATGAAAAACAGGTTCTTTTATTTTCCATTTGTTAGCACTTGGATGTCTATAAAGACTCCTAACAATAAGTAGGCAATGAGCTGAATGCCCTAAAACCTAGAGAAATGTTTTTAGGGCTAACTAATGTTGCATATTAAGTTGCAAAACTGAGGGAAAGGGAAAAAAGAGATGCTATTTTGTACTCACTATTCAAGGATTTGTATATCCAAACTAAAGCAAGAGCCCAAAGAACAGGAAGATAAGGTCATAGCTGGACTGCATGGATTGGACAGAATCCAAAAAAAAAAAATCTGTTTAAATGTATCTGTTCTGGTATTGGGACAGACTGTAATTCTAGGCTGAACAAACATTAAAATATTATAGAAAGCACAAGAATTATTTTTTATAGAGGGAGCTTTGATCTTTACAGATTTAACTTCATGTACATTTAAAAAATCTCATTTCTGATTCCCACATGATTCTCTAGTTACCTCATTTATCATCTAGTGAAAGTAGCATGCTTTAGTCAGATATTTTTAATGACTCTAAGAATATCAAAATGGTCCAAAATAAACATTAAATAAACATTTCATGTACTCATTTCACATTTGCATTTCAGGTGTGATGTAAGACCAAAATGAAAAAAACTGTAATCATGGAAAAACCCACAGGGGGGATTGAACATGACCAGCATTTTCTAATGACAGGGAAAATGCTCAAATCACCAGACTGCCATTACGGGCAAACATACCAGCCCCTACTTACATTCTTCTACATCATTAGGAGAAAGGCAATGATCTGTGTGCCAGTTCTCGAAGGCATGACTTTTTGCTGCCAACAGCTGAAGTGATCCAACGTCTACCCCAAACAGTTCTGACTGCTCCAGCAGTTCGTCCATCCTGTCTCCACTTTCTTCCCTGTGCCCTGTCTTCGCCTCATCTCTCTGATCCCCATTGCACTCCTTGGTGTTTTGCACAGTATCTAAACAGTGGTGAGATCTGAGGGGGGATGCAATTCCCCCCCCCCCCCAATGTTAGTTTAAGTTAGTTTAAGTCATTTCAGCCTCCTGACCCAGACCACTGAAGTCTCAAGAAGCACCATTAGTAAAGTAAAGGAGGGAGTAGAAAAATACCAACAGGGAGAGAGGGGAGATCTGTTCTGCTTGTTAGCAGTATTCAGCTATTAGATGCACTTAGCTGTACCATTATACCATGTCCTTAAGCTGCAGTTTCTTGATTTCTTTAAGTCTTTGCTCAACCTGCTGCCCAAAGCCTTTCTTGCCAGAATGAATTCTAGCCAAGCTGAACAGTTGGATAGTTTTGGAGACTGATCTGGCTGAGAATTAACTTTATAGCCCTGATAACAAAATTGCAGGTTTTCAGGTCAATGATCTCCTTGATTTGAAAGTGGTTCCCCAGGGAAACATGTAAGTGCCAGCGGTAACATGTGTCCCAGGGCTCTGAGCTCTGAACCAAAGATTCACAACTTCATCACTCAGACAGCCAAGGGACAGCATTCCAGACTAGTTTTTGTCCTTAGCATTTCCTGCCACCTGGGTTAGGTATCGCCTTCTCCATACACTGGCTGCTATCTAGATACGTAACTCCCTCCCAGTCACTACAGCGAGTTTATCAACACCTTGGATTTTAACTCTCTTCCCTGTCTGCCTCTTACCCTGTCTTGGTTCTGCAATGGGTACTTTCCCAGTCTCACTTTTTGTTTTCCCCTCTGATGTGTTGTCTTCCTGGGATAAATGTCACGTATTACCTAACAATACATCTCTTTATCTTATGAGAGCCTCTAAAAGGCAAAAAGTATCTGCATTAGGCAGGCATTTCCTGCATAAAGGCATTATGCTCGAAAGCCAGAAACTTCCCTTCAAGAATGCTGGAGTGTGTATGTATAGTGGTGGGGTTACCCTATGAATGCTGCTAGCATATATGCACATAGTATGTTTTTGTGTAAGAAAGTGATGAACATAAACAATTTAAAGAATTTGATAGAAGACAGCTATGGATGAGGCACAAGGTCAGCTGGGGAGAACAGCTAGAAATAACTCTAAAAGAAGAGAGGCAGGAGAGAGACTTTTTGCCTAAATGATCTCCTCACAAAAGGTGGCAGAATAGGAGAGTCTGAGCAAGGATGTGCTCAGATGTCTGATAGAATAGATGTCAGAGCAAGGTGAACCATTCTTCTTTCAGGACCGTAGGGGAGGGATGCTCCTAGTAGGAAAAACTGAGAACAGCGCCTGTTCCCACCATGGCAGATATCCAAGGGCAGAGAGAAGACTCAATGGAGATTGCAGGGCTCTGTGACCCCAACACCTCCAGTGGAGTTCCAGAGAGCACAACAGGTGTGGGGGTCATTCTGGCTGATAGGACTGCTCCACAAAGGATCCCCATTTTTTACAGCTTTAGAAATTCTCAACAAGATGAAAAGAGATTTTGTGGATTTGGTTTATTGCTCTTTCTATATCCTGCCCATTTACTGCTTTCTCATATATATTGAGCAGGCAGAGGGAAGGATCTAGGTCAGTCTTCTACAGTGTATTATTATTTTGTTTCAGCCACTTTCAAATGTTTTCTGCAAGAGACCACGACCATAGCAAAGTTACTTTCATGATGCTTTTTCACTATAGTGTCCTTCATGACCATACAATAATGTCACTCTCCTTCATAATCCTGTGCCTTAAATCTCTCCTGTATCACCATCTAGCTGTTACTTAGCCATAATATATTGGGCTGCAGATTTCATTCCAGTTCTCATACGAACACCTTTATTCTTCTGTTGATCCTAACTAGATTCCACCAGCTTTTGAGCATTGAGTAGGTATTAGTGACAGTAAAATTGTTTCATGTTCATACAGGTTTTATGTTAAATGATTTATGTGTAATGACAATCTATATTCACAGATTTAAAATGCTTCTCTTTAGACTTCTGCGTGGCATCTTATTCTTGCAACATTAGCTCCTTTACATAAAATAAATCATGAAGGAAATGCGTGTTTGGGCAGTGTAATTTGATATCCTGGAGAAGTATCGGGGAACTCAGAGTATGGCATTTGCAAGCAATTCTGTGACTACTTATAATTCCATTGCTAACTATTGTTAGTTGTGGTTGCGAGTTGTAAAATTGCTTGCTTTCTTTAGTTTATAATTGTATCTTCTTTCCAAGACTATGACTGAGACATGCTAAATAATACACTAACCAAACATGTATTAATAGAACAGTTGCATATTCTACTTCTAGTAATAGCTTTGTGGGACATTCCAGTGCTGCTTATTCTATAAGTTAAACTTTTCTTGAAAATAGTTATGAGAAGAAAAAAAGTTTCCATTTCTTGGTGTTCTGTTTGGCAAAGTGAAAACCTCACTGTTTTGGGTATTTTTTTGATCCAGGAGAAATCATGCATTGCAAAACTCTCTGGGAGAGGCTTTCAGAGTTTAGGTACTTTCCCCTTTCCCTGCTGTCACACTGATGTCAAAAAACCTCTAGCCTACTCACCTGAAGATCCCCTTTCACGTGTAACAGCCTCCAGACTTGCCCATGCAGGTAGCTGAAGTATCCTGTTACCTCCTGGACACCCTTAAGATTTTTGCTGAGATACTGGGTGTTCTCCTCAGAAGGGTCCTGTGTTCTAGTTTTCAAAGCTCATAGGAATGCACTGCCCTGCCCTCAAGCTGCCTTCTTACTCAGACTTAATCTGCATCCTTCTCTTCTTCAGTTAGGATTTCTATGAACGTAACTTAATAAGGACATTGACTCCTTTGGGAAGCGTTTACCACTTTTACATAATGTATAGAAAATCTAAAGCCAGCAGTGCTTATTTGGATTGAAGAGCCTTCTGTCCAAGCAACAGATATAAGCTGCTAAGAACTACCAATATTTTTAATGAGAATAGTCTTTTCTGTCCTCTGAGCTGGAATTTCATTTGAAACTTTAAGTTTAAAATGAAACTTAGAACTTTTATAAATATTTTTATTATATGAGCAGAAATAATATATATACAGGTTGTTTTAAACCTTTGAGACTGAACACAGTAGTGATGAAGCATTCCTGTAGATTTGGGTTCCATGACTTTTAATTTAGGCTCTAAGATACCATGATGGCTCTCATGCAGCATTTCAACTATAAGCTAATGCCTCGCATTCACATATTCCGTGGCTGGGAGGATGCATAATGGGGTATCCTGCCTTTGCTGTTGACGGTATGCACTCAGCCCAGTGTCTGATATTTTACTCAAACAAGTACTTAGGTACTTGCATGATCCATGTAACTTGTAAAAACAGTGATAATGGCTGATTTTAAACTAAGGTCTATTAAATTTTTTTTTTTTCAGTCCAGTGAGATTTGGAAAGACCTGTGTGAAGAGAGAGCTTAGGGGGTAAACCTGGACATTCTGATACGTTCTGATAGTTTTTTTCTCCATAATAACTTCTCTGTCTTAACTCCCTGAGTGAGAAAGGGGAATGGAATCTGGTCCTTCAGCAAGTGAGCTGAATATAAAAAAGTTTTATCTTCCTGCAGTTCAGTGCAAGATGTGTTTTATTTGCTTCCTTTTTTCCTTTTTTCCCTTTCCTTTTCCCTTTTCCCTTTTTTCCCTTTTCCCTTTTCTCCACTTTCCATTTCCCTTCCCTTCCCTTCCCTTCCCTTCCCTTCCCTTCCCTTCCCTTCCCTTCCCTTCCCTTCCCTTCTCTTTTTTCCTTTCTTTTCCTTCCTTTTTGCAGTGTATTTAGAGTTGCCATAGCAGTCACCGTTGCCATAGTCATTATAAACAAATGAATTATGTGACCAAAACTTGGAAGCAGTAGAGCACACAAACAGCAGCCCTGTGGGCAGTTCCTGTCCCCACCAGGGAGTGAAGGAAGCGTTTGTTTTGTTTTGTTTTTTCAAATGAGTACATAAAGTGGCACATAGAAATGAATAGGGCATCCCTGGGGCGCTGTGAGTAACAGGATTCAGTTACAGGTGACGGGTCTCACTTTATTGCAGCATAGTCAAACTGCAGTCATTGTACAAAAAAATCACATTTTCTGCTATTGTATTTTTCTGGAATGACCATTCAGGCCAGTTTGTAATATACCAGTGCACAGAGAAAAATAATATTTATTAGAACCTATTTCATGATTTTGCTCTTCATTGTTGCTGTGTGACAGGGTAGCATAGGCTCATATGCTTCCATGAATGATTCTTCCATTTTAAGCTCTTCCTAGAGATTGTGAAGTTCACATTCAGATATTGCAATCTTTATCAATACAAAAGCTAACTAAAAAGGTCTAGCATTTTCTTGGTAGTTTGGCTGCATTTCATGGCCAGGGTTTTATTATATCAAAGCTAGAATGTGGTACAATAGCCTTCAGTAGGAAACAATCAGTGTTGAGTTGAATCTGAAAAAAAATAATAAAAAATTACAACAGATCACAACTGAACCTGAAACCTGAAAACATTCATTCACAATGTGTCCTCCCGCAGCTTTCTGATTTGCTGGGGCTGGTAGAGAGCTGCGTAGCTGCTTGGTTTGGAGAGCTTCTGTGGAACAGAAGAGATGTGCAAACTCCATTCCTCTTTGTGGATTCTTGTGCTTGATTTACCAGCAAACTGCAAACAAGTATGTCTGCACAGAAGTGTATTTTAAAAGGACAAATCATTATAGTATGACAAGAACAAGAGCTACCACTCTCGGAATTAAACTCCATTGAAAAACAGGGAAGCTGACTCTATCTTTCCCACTAATCTGGATATTAATATCAGTGCTAGTGCTACATATGGAGATTGGGTCTGTCCCATTTTTTTTCCTGCTGCTGAAATGAAAAACTTACATACAGAATTATTAAATAAAAGCAATCATAAGGCTGACATTACAGGGAGATTTGCAGAATACTGCAATGAAATTACAATTGAAAAATGGGACATAAATGAGAGACATGCTCTGACTTGCTAGTACTAATGGTTTTATAAAAAGAAAACTGGAAGATTCAAACACAGGCAAAAATTTCTATGTCTTATTCTATTTGAGAGACTTTTGGAACATTAATGAATGTAATGCCTTCTAATCCCTTCTTACGATATCATTTAAAGGAGAGATTTACATTACATATTAGGAAGAAATTCTTTCCTGTGAGGGTGGTGAGGCACTGGAACAGGTTGCCCAGGGAAGTCGTAGATGCCCTATCCCTGGAAGTGTTCAAGGCCAGGCTGGATGGGGCTTTGAGCAACCTGCTCCAGGAGCAGGTGTCCCTGCCCATGGCAAGGGATGGGAACTGGATAATCTTTAAGGTCCTTTCCAACCCGAACAATTCTATGGTTCTATGATTCTCATTTTGAAACCAAGATCTCAGAAAAAGCCAACTTATTTAAAAGAGAAACTACAAGGTGATAATCAATGCATATAGTACGGTGAAACAGTCATAGTTCTTCAAAGTAAGCAAACACAAAGTAACAAAGGATAACACTTGTCTGTTTTTTCCAGCTTTATCAGTTGAACTAATAAAGACCAATTTCCTCTTCCTATATACAGCTTGCTTGCCCAATTTTTCATCCATTTATATCCATGGTTCCAAGGTCTACTAGAATAATATAAAATTCTGTGAAACTTTTCCATCAGAAAGGTGCCCAAAATCCACACATGTAACTATACTTAACATAACATACAAAAATGCAGTCTCTGACTACTTGGATAAGTAACAGGCTTTAGGTGTAAATTACTGATTTTGTACTGCTGGAGGACACAAATTCTGCTAAGAATTGTCACTATTGCTCATTTACTAGAATGTTAATGCCACAAAGTTTACTGGAGGACACCTCCACCCTTCTGTTGGTATTTGTTGTATGTCAGAGCATATAAGGAAGTTACATACCTGTCCCATTTTCCTGTTTAATTCTGCCTATCTTTTACGTTTTTTCAGTCATGTTTAGAAGCTGCAGGCAACCCAGCTTCACTGGCTGAACTCCTGCAGCAATTTTATGTAATATGTGTTGGTCTGCCATAGGGCAGCTTCAGACAGCGTGTTGCTGGGCTCTGTTTAGGTTTGTTTCTATCCTTTGCTAGCGCTGTCTACTCTTAAACTAGATGTCAGGGAGGTGCTATATTTCTCAGAAGCCTAGCATGAAGCAAATATCACAAAATATGCAGCAGATAATATATCGAAGGTAGTTTTTAATATCTGTCATGTAGTACTGTTTACTTGAACTGTTCATCAGAAAAATTCTGAAAAAAAAGACAGTACTGAGAAGATTCATATGAGTTTAATTTTTCCCCCAATATGTCCCAGAATATTCATAAAGCTTGCTAAAAGCATTTCTGTAGAATAGCTATCCATCCAGAAATGGTTCAATGTGAGTTTGTGTACCAGCCAAAAATAAAACTTGTTCTAGTGAAGAAATATTAGAAGAATGAGGAAAACCAGTTTGAAATCTGTAATTTTATGAATGACTGAGCAGTTAGTATCAGAAACAACAAACAACAATTCTTAGCAGGAAATGTTTGAATTGCACAGTGTTGTTTGCCGTAGATTCTTCACCTTGTTAGTCAGAAATATTGCCTTCTCAAATGGAAAAAATCTTGATCTTCAGAAAAAACAAGGAATGAACTGTTATGCTAATCATAAGATTTTAATGAAATAAATCTAAATTTAACTGCAAACTGAATCTGCAATTAAATCTGAATCTGGGATGAGGTGTATGTTAATGTATGTTATTCATAGTTTCTCATATTTTAGAGAGGCCAATTTATACGCATTCAGACATTCAGTATGTTCAGCAAATTTATGGAATGGTACAAAAAGTGCTTAAGGCATGGGTAGTGGTTTTGACATCTTTCAAGATTTTTGAGATTTGTGGACTGATAATGAACAGAAATTAAATCCCAAGACAGCAAAGACTTTGAATATGTCATCTAACTAAAATTAAAAAATTAAATTTTTGTTAAATAAAGATGGTTTGCTTCAGTTGCAGCCATTTAAACAGAATAATCAAAGAACCACCCAGATACAGAAGGGTCTAGATATCTGTGGCATTTTTAGCCACTACAGCTGTTGTAACCCAGAACTTCATGGACTTGTTTCAATGAAGCTTCTTGAGTTGTTCCTGATATGTAAAGACACCCCTACAGAATTTCAGACTCCTAGTACTGAAGTACAGGCTTTTAAATAGGAGAAACTGATTATATTATAGCTTTTAAACTATAACGGTCTTGCATGTCTACAAGCAGTGTAGTTTTTTCTGTAATAGAAACTATAATTATAATACAAATAAATGCATCGCTTAGAATAAACTTAGATTTAATCTCTGCAGTATAAATTTTATTTATTTCTCATTTATTTGGCAATACATAAAGTTATTCTTAAGTCTAGTGTTTTATTTAGATGACCAGTGTCTAATATAATCCTTTATACTTAAATAGACAGAGACAGACAGAATCAGTGTTTATGTTTCTGGGCTTCCTCTCTATTTGTAGCTTTTACTTGCGTGCATGAATGCATGACTCCCACTGAAATCTACCAGCATTGGTTGGGTAAGCTAGAGAGTAAATTTTTCACTGTAAAGTTCTCTTAGCCAATGAGAACCTTTCTGTGGACCAATCCCAAACATATAAATCACTTGGGGTATGCATATAGGTCTCAATAACGTAAATAGGACCCAGATGCTTTCCTGTTATTTCAGACCTCTTTCAGACATGCTATTAAAATTACCATATTCATTGACTTGTCTTTATTGCTGGGCTTGAAACAGGAGATGTGAAAGGTTATCCTTTAGTAAACAACTAGTAAGAACATGACCTTCAGAAGTGTATTTATAGGTGTATAGTTGTATAGAAGTATATTTATACATTCAGAAAATTCCTTTGTTTGACTCCTTAAACTAAAGAGCTTCACTCAAAGGTCCTTCACTCAGTCTGTTCAGCAGTGAATTGCACACGTCATAATGGAAAGGAGTGACTCCTGCTAAAGCAACTGGTCTGCATGTGCCAAGTGCATTTTATCTTTTGCTGACAACCACAGAGCAAATTTAAAAGCTCTTTGAAAGTAATAAACAGGCGGTATAGGAGAGTTCTGTGGCTGTAATCATACTCAGAAGAGGTACGTTCTGATCCTGGTCATTTCACAGAACTCCTGTGTATTTTTAGAGATAGCTCAAGATGTAGCTCAAAACTTTCAAAAGTTCCCACCATTTTTATAGATCATTTGAGAGAGTAGTTTGTTTGATTTTCAGCAGACTGAGTGTCTATAGTTACGGCTCAAAGCAATGAGGTAGAAGCTCAGCATTAGGTTCTCACTATAAATATTTCAGGTGAGATTTCCGAAAAATTAACTATTCACAGCTAATTTGGGAAAGTTTTGAAAATATAGGCCTTCTCTGTATTATTCTTTAGAAAAATAAAAAAGTCTTCCTCTCCTCAGCTCACAAATCTTTGAAAAACACTTAGTTCTCTTCCAGTGCCACATAAACGTGAATTACGCCAGATTACAAAGACAGAAATATCTTCCACATAATTTAGACACATGAATGATTATCAAGTAATCCAAACACTAGCTGAGTTACCTCTAAGGTTTTCAGAGTAAAAGTAAAGAACAGGAAAAATGACAACACTCTCAAAATATAAATACGTGTAAGTATATCTGCCAGAGTGACAATCTAACCTTTTTTCCCAAATCTACAGAACAGACTAACAGAGGGTGGAATCCTTGACATATAATGTACAAATATGATATGTGGATGAGACCTTTAAAATCAAGCACTCATAAAATAAATGTATCTTCAGTATTCAGACTATCTTCAGACAGGTTGAATCACTGTATCCCTGTTCCAGGCTTTTTTACTCATTTCTGTTTACACACAAAACATTTTAAACATACAGGAAAGAATCATAGTTCGGTGCTTACAACTTAATTCAGCTCTAGATACCAACAAAAGAATGACTGTGCCAAGCCCCTATCACATGATAGTATCAAGTTTCTAAAGACAAATAACCAAGAATCTTGAAAACCTGAAGTTCAGTAAACTTCCAGCACTCTGTTTACATTTGTCAGGGTTTATAAATAATGATGGTTTAATTCTTCTTGCTTTGAAAGTGGAATAGCAGCAAGAATGAATAATCACTTTTTTCAAGCCTAACACTGGCTTTCCAATAACACAGTTTAAAGTGTCACCTTGCAGCTGCTCAACCCTTTCTCACTGGAGAAAACGCTGTAGATGTTACAAAGACTAAACAAATCCTATGTCAGTTTGTAATCTAAAGAGGTCTCAAATTATTCTCATTGGTTCAATAATTGTACCTCATTGCGTGAAAAAGTGTTTCTGCTGTTGCTACCATGTTAGCTTTTTAGCTTGTAACATTTTCTCTGTGGTATATATTATCTTACCTACTGTCTCAGCAATATTATAGCACTTACTCTACTGGTACCACTGGAATGAAGTACGAAATGAAGCCCTTGCCCTCATCTGAATATCGAAAACATTTACAGCACTATTCTTAAAAGTAGGGTTATTACCTTTGTGCCTTTAGCAGGATGAAAAAGAAAAAGAAAAAGAAAAAGAAAAAGAAAAAGAAAAAGAAAAAGAAAAAGAAAAAGAAAAAGAAAAAGAA
>JAOTQQ010000019.1:13423940-13434922 GCA_026546715.1 Gallinago undulata | reverse complement strand
AAAAAGAAAAAGAAAAAGAAAAAGAAAAAGAAAAAGAAAAAGAAAAAGAAAAAGAAAAAGAAAAAGAAAAAGAAAATCCAGCCTGTTTACTATCTGTTGAAGTAAACCTACAATTTTTTCCCGCTCTTTGCTGAGTTGCTGCTTGGCTTGAAACAACTACTGCGTGCCTCTTCATGGGGCAGGGGCTGAGGAGGGAGGTCTGCATTTCAGCAGGGGTTGCGTTCATTCAACCAAATTACAGAGATTCCAACGTGTTTGGGGAGGATTTCAGTCTGGGATTTAAACAGCGGAATGTACTTCAGCTTACGTATTCCCCAGAGAATTTTAAATCTACTGCTTATCACATGTTAAAACCCACCAAATCTTTACAGATTTCAACTGAGGTTTAATGTTTTTAAGAATTTCATTAAAATATCCCTCTGAAGTATTTTGTAACGTATTTATTATTTTACAAGTAGCCCTTGCAACCAGAATTTTACTTTTTTGATGTGAGTTTGAGGTACAATTTGGGTTTAGTATTTTTTCTTACCATTACATTTTATGTTTGTATTTTCATTTTCTTCATTCTTTCATACGCAGCAATTTGAACTGCTTCATTGCTTCAACAGGGGCTATTCCGTGGCTTGCAACATGAGGACCATATTTCACAGGATGGATACAACAACTGTGTGACATTCTGACAGCAGAAGGACTCGAGCTTGCTTGGCAATGTTGAGTACAGAGCAACCCCGGTAACTACTCACCCATAACCAACAGTTGACTATATGGCTGCTCTAGTTCTCACTACATTTTTTCTGACCTCGCAGCCCCTAATGTTAGAAATTGTACTTACGTCATGAGAAACTGCTCATCTAGTAAACATAGAAATATACAAAAGCTCTGACAACCTGCCTGGACAGTATTTTGAAGTGGAAAAACGAAGCCAGACCCTGGAAGAGCAGGCATGCAGCCTTGCACTCTGTAGAGTGGATCTTGTTTCTGAGTTATGTGCCAACCCAGGTATTTTCGGTAGGTCAAGATGAACCTCAGTTTTTACTGAAAAATGAATGATGGGTCTTGTTATTGGAGCACAGGATAGAAATGAAAGTTTGAGTGACTGCCTCTGACTTTACCAAGGGTGTCTACTGTGACCCAGGACAAGTTACTTACAGTCTTTAAACCTAACGGTTTTCTTCATCTATGAAAAAGCGTTAATAAATTTCTTTCTAGATCTGTAAAATGGTCTGAGCTCCAGGGAGAGAAGCTAGCTATTTTTATTTCATGGTGTCTTTCAGCACTACAGATCCCCAAATACTTGGAAAGCCATAGTTTAAATTCACTTCCTCCAGGTGGAAATTACTTCCTAGAATATATGGACTGGACTGTACCAGAACATCCAGATCTGGTCAGGTGTGGTCAGGTGTGGGGGACTCCATGTTCCCTGCCAGCCCTCAGCTCCAACAGCCACCAGGACAGGATCTATACTACAAACTGAAGGCTTATGGTGAATAAGGCAGGTTTTCAAAAATTTAATTTGTCTGAGTACTTGGATCTGTTTTTGCCGGAAGTGCTAATATGGGCAATTCTCAAATGCCTGTGGCTTCATTTTGCAATGACACAGATATGTCTGTGATTAAATTATTGCAACTTTTGAAAACACTTTCTTACACCATCATCCCATTTCTAGTATATAAAATCTTCCTAAGAAAATAATGATAAGCTTAAGCCATTAACATAACTAATATACCACAGAAAGGTAATTTTCTGTGAGAAAGCCTGAGGGTTCTGAGGATAAATCTGATTCTCTGATAAAATAAACAGTTTTTTAAAATAACCATACTTGATGAAAGTGTGTGTTTAGAGTCCCAGTTGCTGTTTGATTTTGTACTAGCAATTTAAAGTACAATTAGCAGTAAAATAGCCAGTTGTTAAGGCCACCAATAAATTAAAGCCAGAAAACAATGGTGACTTGTGCTTAGTATGCAGATCATATAAACCCCAACTGCAGGGCTGAGCATTAGGATTCTGGACACCTGGTCCACTCTGGCGGTGAATAAAGAGCAGGGCTGAATGTTGGGCTTCAGCCGTACACTTCTTGTAGTTAATCCTCTTTGTAACGGTCGATTTACATGTTAGAAGATCTAAAAGACAGGAAGTACAGTGTCTGGCTTTGAGTCCTGGTCCGAGAGCTTTCTGTTCACTTTCCTATGGCAGGAATTGCAATTTACTACCCGTAATTTTGTAGCTTGCTTGAAAGATTTTTGTATGTTACACAGTAACATAGCAAACTAAAAGCATGAATACAGTTCAGATTGTTTGTATGTTGTATTTTCTACAGCTGAAAATAAGGCTGTCCATAATATATATTAAATATCAAATGTTATCTAAAAAGTGTAACAGCATTACTGAATATGACTCAAAAATGGAAAAACAAAGGTTCAAGCAGATGAGTGTTGAGGTGGATCTCAGGCCACCTCACCCATAGTGCACTGCAGTTATTATTAGTGCAGATATTCTGTTTTTCAAATTGTGGTAAATATTAATAGACCAGTTATAAACTGCATGAAACGTAGCGGTGAGTCACTACGAGTCAGACAGCAGGCGGTGATTTGCTGAAGTACCCCGAACCCAGGAATGTACCCTCCGTGTCAGAGGGTCCACGCTCCTTAAACGAAGCCTGTGAGCAAAAAAGTACAAAAAAGTACAAAAAAAAGTCTTAGGGTTCCCCTAAGATCGTCAAATCACCCCACTCTGCCAGCTGCCCGGGGCTGAGGCCTTCCTGGCCTCTGGAGAACCTTCCGGAAGGGCAGGCCGTGAGTGCAGCAACAACCAATGGGCAGGCGAGGTGGGAATTCCAGCCAATCAGAACCAGGATTTCTCCGCCCCCTCCCCATCTGCGGTGACTCAGCAGTGAGGGCTGAGGCGCTAAAGGGCCTGAGGGATAATGGCAGGGGGAGTGGGGGACACTGCGGCCCTGTCCCATTTGTGTGCACTGCCAGATGGGATCATGGCGTTGGCCCGCCTGGGCTTTTCTTCTGGATCACGCTGAAGGACCCAGAGGTCATGTGAGAAGCCATTAGGCTGACCATCCCAGCTTCCCACCTGGGCAGCGCGGTGGCTGCTGTGCAGCAGGCAAGTTGTGGCACTTGTTAACATTTAACAACGCGTCTGTGGCTGGACGTGCTGTGGTATTTCGTCTCCACAATGTCAGTTCAGTCTCAGGTGACAGTTTGGTCTAAAACAGACCTGAACAGACTGGTGCTTCAGTTTCAGTGGTTACTCGTTTTCCCCCCAGATGCTCGATGCCTCTCTGGTGCTTCCTGTCTCACAGCAAGTTCTTTTGGCAGCAATTTAATTACTTAGATCAGTTCGAGTCTGTGTTTCTGTCAGGTGTTTCCTGTGACTTGCATCTTTTTCAACACAGTCAAATATGCAGATGGGATTTTGCTTGTAAGGCATTAGTGAAAAAAAAAAATATTATGTCACACTAGATGTTGAATGGTTGCTAGTAAGTGTATCTTTGATCTGCCAAAGTTTCAGACTTCACTCAAGCCGATAGGTGTGTTAGCTGCCGCCCACTCAGTCGAAATGTGGAAACAAGTGTGTTTATTGGTCTTTGACTGATGGGTAAAACAGTGAGACATCATCCAAACACAAAACATCATCTGTAAACAAGGCCACTCTGGTTTCCCCAATTAAGAAAGGTTTGCCAGAAATTTTGAGGCATAAATGCTGCTAACATATGATAACAGACTCCAGCTTCCCTTGCTGTTTCTCAGTGACAATGAGCTTTGCAATGTGAGCTACTTATTGGGCATATGAAAGAAAATGGCTGAGTGCCCTTTCAGTATCTAAAGGCTAAGTTTCTTGTAGATCACTATCTGAGATTTTGGATACTTGCTGTGTCTTGTTCAACATCTGTGAAAGGGAAGATGAGGACGAAGGTGTGTGTATTTATTAAAAATATCTAAAGGTGGATAGGTGCACATGCAGAGGAAAGGTGGAAACATGCACATCCTGTGATATGTTTCTGCATGCTGGCAGGAAAGACAATCCTTAGGAGCAAGGAATTGCTTGATGTAGTTTCATCTTACCACGTTCAATACAATAAGCCTTCGTATAAACTCTCTTTAAAAAATAAAAAACCCCAACAACATCAGAAGTGTCTCATTCCACCATGTTTTTTCTTTCAATAGTAATTCAAAAGAATCCAGACAGTGCACATACTCCAGCCACAATGGATAACAGTATTTTCTCTGTTAATGAAGTGTAGTGCACATCAATACTTCTGTCACTTTCACAGGAAAAATATTGGACTAGCTTAGGTCACATTTTATTTTTTGATCAAGTTCATGACCACCAGCGTTACAAGGATACAGTTTTTCATTTTGTCACAAAAAAAATTTATCTAGTTCAGCCATATAGTGCTGGCTACTTTTCAGAACCAATGCTTACTGCTATTGATCTCTATTAGCTTTCTTCATTCATCATACATTTCTTTAGAGACACCCAGAACCAAGATAATCAATGTAATAAAAGTTTTAACAGTAATTCGGTATACTTGGGAATTTTCTTGTTTTCTTTTGCTCTTTTGGACTGCTTGTACTACATTTATCACGACTTACAGGTGAACAAAATTCTTAGAACTGCAAAAGAAATTGCTGCTTAATCTTTTTCCAAATAGGATTAATTTAAATCTGTAAATTTTCAAATAATCACAATCAATCAGCTTAACCAAGACTTAAAACATAAGTAAACAAAGGGGTAGAGGTAGGGAAAAAATAGAAAATAAAGTGTAATTTGGAAAAGTAATATCAGGTGAAAGTTGTCCAATTTAGCAAGTAATTTCAGGGATTTTGAATACAAAATACATATTTTTGTAAGTGTATTTTGTATTTTTGTTATTGTTTTGAAATGCCTCACTTATCTACATTTAACTAAAAAAAGGTAAAACACATGAAATCAAGGGGTGGCATTTTATTTTAGCCAACAAACCATTTTGATCCATCCAAACTCTTTTCAGTTTGACTATTGAACCAAAGGATCAGTTGTTTACTCAGTTCTACAGAGTGACTTATGCCATGTTGGTGTAAAGCTCTGTGAGACTGGTAAAGGAATAAAAATTCCAAGAGTCAAAAAAAATTTGGCAAAGATTTTCAAAACCAGTCAATATTGGTCTTACCTTCCACTTGTGTTATCTGAAGCTTTAGAGATCTGTCAAGTGAAATCCTCCTTTCATTTATGCCTTTAAAGCAGATATTGTCATTGGTGTCTAGTTTCCATAAATTCAATCTATAAAGATGAACAAACTTTATTAGCAAAAAGGCCAAAAGAGAGTTAACATTTCACATAGATAGGTTTGTTTTCCAGATCATATTGAAGGGTAGCTAGTAAAAATTGAAGGGAGGTGTGGTTTTAAGGAGGTTTAAACGTAAAATTCTTGCTGTCTTAGTATTGCTTTAAGCTAGAATCCTTTAGTAGTAACACAAGCCTTTTGAGTACATACATTATAACCCTTTATATCTTTCAAAGCAATTAATGAAATCTTTCTAATTTCTAAGGTCTGTCTCCATTACTTACCTTTTGGAATAATGTCATTAGCTAATTTCTGCCTATTGTCTACATTTATTGTCCTTTCATTTCAGGTCCTTCATAATTTCATAATTACAAAAACTCCCTGTTTGTCTGCACAGACTAATATTGTATTGTCCCATTACAAATGCTGATAATCTTGAATTCTACTGTGAATTTGACTGTTTCTTAAAACACTGTGGTTGGTGTTTTGTTGCATATTTGTTTTTTGTTTCGTGTGAATACACGGCCCAAGATAATTCCTGTGGAATTATTTTCTCCTATCAGATTCCGTGAAACCCACTTCCTTGAACTTGCAAGAAGTAGTCTGTAACTTGTATAAACCTGCAGGAAAACACACAACCCCAGGAAAATACAGCAATAATTATAGGTATGGTTGGTAGTACTTTCTTTTATGAAAGCTGACTGACATTTTTATTAAGAATTGACCTTTGGTTGCTTATGCCTTTTTTACCCTTTTACTTATATTTCAGACTTGAGTATCTGTCACAAGTTGAATATTTGGAGGAATGTTTTTGTATATAATGTTTCCATTCAGAAAAAAGAAACTTTTTCAAATGAAAAAATATACCTATCAATCTTTTCTTTGAAAAGCCCTGCCCTCTCTTTACTATGCTGCTTGTACTTTGGCAGAGTGTGCTTACAGCTATTCCCATGGAGCTCCACCCCCATATAGCCAAGTTACGCTTTGAATTATCTCACTTGGAACATGCTCCAAGACTTCTTAGGAGTTCAGCACCTTAATCTGAAGATTGATGGAGAGGGCCTCAGTTCTTGATGCTGGCCAGCCTGTACACGTCACTCCAAAAACACAGCTGTGCATGCTGTGTAGTGGCCAAGGCACAAAGCCTCTCTTGGCATAGTTACTCCCAGCTGCTTGTGGGCCAGCTCAGTTCCAGGCAAGCAAATGCTAGGAGCAGCAGGGTCTCTCCTGCTGTCAGTTGTGTGGACAGTGCAGGGGCAGGAGACACCTGGCTGGACTGCAGTGGAGACAAGGACTGAAGCCAGGGTCAGTGTGGGGAGGTGAGTGTTGACTTGTGAGGGTCAACTGGGCAAGCGTAATGGAATACTGAACTGGGGAGTGGGACACACAGATGACACAACATTATGGGTAGAAAACTGATAAGAAATGAGACTGGAAAATAATGAGGAAGAAACAAACAAGATTTAAGCTACAGTTCCTCATGAGAGTGAGCAAATTGCCCTGGAAGTGTTCAAAGCCAGGCTGGATGGGGCTTTGAGCAACCTGGTCCAGTGGGAGGTGTCACTGCCCATGGCATTGGCATTGGAACTCGATGATCTTTAAGGTTCCTTCCAACCTATACCATGTTATGATTCTATGAAACCAAGATGGAGATCATCTGTGCCACATCCCTTAATCCCACTCCTGTCCTCTTATGTCCCCTTCCCCTTCTTGCATTACATACATTATCCTATTCCTTGCCTTAACACTGATGATACTGCTATTAGCTGCCTTATTGCACTATGTTCAGCAGAAACCTACCCAGCTTTTTCTACTCAGTTTGTCTTAAGCAACATTAGGAGACTGAAGTGACCATCCAAGGAGTCCAACAATTGCTAATTCCAGCATGAAGTGAGTGGAAGGAGGATGGAGCCTGTAGCACAGAGGCAAGGTAAGTAAAGTACAGTCATTCAGAATGTCTCCCTTTTCTTGGCAGTTTGTTCAGTGTATTTCATGGAACTGAGTTCACAGAGGGAACTGATGGATGTCTGAAAATGGCTGATCAAAGGTATGGGTAATGGTGAAGGCATAGGCTGCAGGCCAAGGGAGAGAAATCTGACAAGATTTAGTATGGAAGCAAGATGTGTTTGACTGGAACAAAAAGACAAATGCTAAGGTCTGAAAAGGTGATGAGATTTGACTGATACTAAGAAATTTTGCCTGCAATGGTGAATTACCAGTGTTAATTTAATTCCTTTCTGTTTTTATTACTGTATACTTAGAGACTATAAATAGAAACATGGAGAAAATGAAAAGGTGAGAATAAAAGACAACCCCATTCAATTTGTGGTAGACTAAGTAGGCAAGGGGAATGGGACTGGAATTAATAAGATGATATCAGTGCATCTTTAGAACTGTTTCCCTCCAAAGAGTGGATGCAGTATAGATTGATTAACAGTTTTTGGAAGACCTGTGAGTATGAATACATGACATTTTTCATAGCATTCATTTAGCACCCTTTAGCATAATGCAATATGGAGACAATGAGGAAATGTGAAGAAGAGTACATTAAAAAAACATTCATGTTGAGGTTTTCTGTGTTTCACTGTTCCTCTCTCAACAAGTACATTTGCATCTTGCCAAGTAGCAGTTTGTCATGGTACCTCTCTGGCACTTATTAAGGACAGCAACTGCTAATGATGTGAGTTACTCCTTTAGTACAGTTGTGCTGTTAAGTCTAAAATTCTTGGTTTAAAAAATGTAAAAGAACAAACAAGAACAAACTGACCAAAAAAAAACCAAGGAAAGAGTAGAGAAACCCCATGATGAAACCAGGGGGGCTTTTTTGTAGTTTGTTTGTTGTTTCTTATTTGCTTTCAGGCAAAACTTAGGAAATAATGTATGCCTCAGAGTAATTGCCTAGAATTAGTGAATATCTATTCAACCACTATATTGTATTTGTAAAGTGATACATCCCCCCTTCATTTCACATGAGTGTCATAAAAATTAAATTAACAAGAATGAACAATTTAGGGACTATAGTAATAAATGCCATAGAAAAACACACAAGGAAAGCAATAATTCCTGTTACCAGACAGGATTTTAGTAGAATGTGCTGAGTAATTTCTATAACTACTACTAAGTGAGCAACGTTTCTGTTATTTCAATGAGTAGAAAAAATATTTGTGATATGTAAAAAATACAAGATAATGCTTATATATAACAACTCTTTATTGCAAATAAAATTCTTAACATTGACACCATCAAGAGGAAGAAAAAATTCCAAGTTTGTCATGTGAGTGATGGTTTTAGAGACTGGTTGGCTTAGCATTATTTCCACCCACAAAGCACTGCTTTGCAATGAATGACTGGTGATCTGGGATTATGTCTTGACTTGGTTACAGATGTGCTGCATGACACTATAGTTATCTCACATAGACTCTGGGGCCTTAGTTTTCATCCTGTTTCTCATATAATTTCTCTTTTATGTTATTTCACACCATAAGCCCAAGGCAAGAACCTCTGTAATGCCTGTACACGCTGCCATGAGTTCAGGAGGCACCTGATATTAATTATGGTCATACAGAAAGATCTGAGTGACTGAGGTAATAGCAATGTAATAGTATGAAGTGTAAGGTAATGTATTTCTAGATAGTTGAAAACATTTCTGGGAGCTAAACAGTTGGAAAAAGCTGTTTTCAGCAGATGAAAAAGGATTTAATGTGCCACTCGGGCAAATGTGGTGAATCCAGTATTACAGGCTTGGTTGCAACAGAACTATACAGAATGTAGATAGTCCTTTTTTACTTAATGTCAGCTTACTAGGGTAAGCACTTCAAAAAGTGTTGGTTTTTTAGCCCTATCTCTTTGCACACTCATAGCCTATTTCCTGTCTGTTATGTGTTTTGGCTGTGTTGCTGCTTTTTCTCATCCCTCTTTAGGTATATGCTGTGTTTATTCTGTGTTTGTATTGGACTGTATTTACTTGTGTTTCTGTGTGTTTGTTTTCAGTCTTCAGTTTGAGGTATAGAACAATGTATGTATGTGAGATGCTGAATCACTTCCACAATGGATTAGCTTTTATTTTCCCCAAATAGATCTTGTTTTGTTGTCTTGTGTTTACACTTCCGGTTTGTCGGTATCCCTGTCCTTTGCCACCTTTCATATTTGGATTTCTTGCAAAATACAGTATCTCGGATGGTTCTCTTCCTCTGCAGGTTACTAACCTTTGGTGAAGGGCGCTGTGCTCCCCTCTTTATACGGGGCTGTGTGAGGCGTTTAAGCTTCACAATATTCGTTTTATACTGCAGAAATTGCTTTCTGTTCTAGCTTTGGACACAAACAGCCACATTGCCATTATTCAGTAAAAACACTAATGAAGATATGCATTAGAAAGTAATGGGATGAGTATATTGTATACATAAATGTAGAAATAATGAGATACTTGTTTTTCATCTGTTATTGAGACATTTTTAACAAACATACATATTCAAATATGCACTTGTGCAAATAATCCATTAATCAAATAGGCAGAATTTCTATTGTCTAGATAAAGGCATTATTTTCTTTATATTACTTCAGTTTCATGTTAATATGAAACAGCGTGTACATCAGTTACCAAATTAACGTCCCCCCTCCAAATTAGCTTAAAACACAGTTTTTCAGTCTTTGTGGATTATAACCCAGTTTTTCACTCTTCAATTTTGTAAAAGACAAGTACTTTCATTACCATAGCAACCACAGAAACGTGATATTGTACGTAGGAAACATCTTTTAAGAAAGTACATAGTGCCATGGGAACTGAGCTGTCGACTCTTGGGGGCAGCAAATGCTTGCAGTAAAGGCAATTCAAATACATCATTCAAATAAATGATAAAGGTCTCACACTACTGATGCAAGACAAACAAAGACTGAGCATCTGAGCTACTGTAGAGCCATTCAGATATTTCCTCTTTTTTGCTTGTAGGCTGGAAGTTCCAGGCATACCAGTCAGGAGATGGAACACTACATTCCTTTTGCACTGCAAAATATTTTCCTAAACTGACCAGTAATCCAGGCATTGTGACTATATTCCTTTCACAATATGGACCTTTCTAAAGCTACCAATAGTCTTCTGTTTTCAATGTTATGCCTTTTAATTTACTTTTATTAAACACATGTGTTTTGGCTGGTATTTAATGGTTTATATATGATATCTTTATGTCTAAAGATGCATCTTAACTTTGTTCCAGTGACTATGTGGATGAATGGAGTAAGTATCTCAGAAACCTCTTCAGAAAAAGGTGATCATGTAAGCCATGTGTTCAGAAACTTTTCAGTCTTTTTCCTTAGCATTCATTTTTAATTCTCCCTTCCTTAATTGTAACTATTTTTCTACCTTAGGTTCAATTGTGCAGCAAAAGTACATTGCTAAAATGACACTGCAGGGAGCAATACAATGAATCAACACGCCTCTGTGTAGAACATAGTTTTTTACCTCTAAGTTGTGTAGACAGACATAAACTCACATTCCCATAGCAACTTAGGTTTGACAGGTGGAATCACAGCAGAAGCAGAAACTAGCTGGATGTCTGTTTTTATGATGATGTCATGAATTAATTTAGGCCTCCCAGATATATAATCTGCATTTTTACAGACCAGTATTGGAGAGTAGTATCATAGAATCATAGAATCATAGAATCATCTGGGCCGGAAGGGACCTCCAAAGGCCATCTAGTCCGACCCCCCT
>JAOTQQ010000019.1:13376656-13423840 GCA_026546715.1 Gallinago undulata | reverse complement strand
TCTGTCTATGTCATTGATAAAAATGTTAAACAGTACTGGTCCCAGCACGGACCCCTGAGGGACACCACTTGTCACTGTTAAGACAGCTAAGGCAACATGAAATGTCTGAGGTTAGCCAAAGATTAGCATTTTGCAGGGGCGTTTCCATCTGCTAAACTGCACCTAATCACATCAGTCATTCTTTCTTCCTGGACAGGAAGGATCATCACATCAGAATATGGGAATCGTCACTCTGTGCCACATCAACTTGTCCATCAAGCTTGTCTCCAGCAGTGGTCATAAATGAAAGCTAGGAAAATGAAAGGAGCAGGTGCCCTCTACCACTGCTCAGTTCTTTTCAACTCAGAGACTTGCTGTGCCTGTTGTGGTGTCATGAGCGCAGTTGAAGAGAAATGTTACTAGATAAGAGTTCTGTTGATAAAATGAAGTGTTTCTTTTCCTCAAAAATGTGCTTAGTGATTAAGACTTGTGGCCTAAGGGAATAGTGTGTGTATTCATTCACCAAAACAAGGGGAAAACTCCAAATAATAGAATATTAACTTCAATTATTCTTATTCAATCTGTAAATGCTCACTAGAGCTATCTTTACAAACAACTAAAGTTACCTTTCCAGAGTGAATAGCTGGTCACACTGAATCAATTGATTTCGCAGGAACTGTGATTTGACCTCAAAAAAACTATTTCCTTCCTTTTTACTTAAATAACTTGAATTGCCTTCTTTCATTGCCAGGCTTATCATCTCGTGTAAGACCTTTTGAACCATGTGGCATAGAAATGTAACACTGAAGCATCCCAGTTACCTGTAAATAAATCTTGCATCTATTATTTAATCCTTCTGACCTCCTGAAGGTGGATTGGGGAGTGTTGATCCTCAGGGGACTGCCTGCATTGATGCTGAGACAGGGAATAGGAGCCCCGTAGGGTCACTCTGAGGACAGAAACACGACCAGCACACTGGAACTAGTGCTGTTACTGTGCTCCTCCTGGATTAAACTTCAAATGAGCCCTGCTGTTCTCTTAAATTACTGTTGACTAGAAATGGCTGCAGCTTGTTCTCATGTTTGAAGGAGGACAAGATCTTGTTTTATCAGGGCCTACTTAGTAGCAGGTATGTGTTTTTTACCCTTTTTTTAGACAATCAGTAAATCTGCCCTTAAAAAAATTCAGTTGAGCATAAAGTAACTCTCTCTCCCTTTTGCAAATTGGAGACATTCAAAATAAGGGAGAGAGCATAAGTCTTCAGACTGGTTGCAAGATGTAGCATTTGCCACAGTACTTGAAAGTGATTCACCATGAAAAAGAGAACAGCACTCTGAGAAAGGAAGCACATTGAACTGAAGAAGAAAAGACAGTAAAATCCCTCACAAAAAAAAATATGAACACTGCATTATGCAGATTGTTGCATGATAAAACATCACTGCTCTGGACTGAAAAAATGTATTATATCATATCCAATCAGAATTTAAGTGTCACTACAAAACCCAAGTTGCCAGGATATTACCTACAGAACAGGTTTATAATAGGGATGTTTCATGAATATTTTTTAAATTACAAAAGATACCTTTGCCTATTTTAGTAGCACTGTAACTGCCAGAATGGCACAAAGTTTCTGTCCTGTTTTTGTCAATCTGGAAAAGTTATGTCTGTCTGTCTAAGCCTGCAGCTTATTATATGTTACATAATTGTTATTAACAAATTTACCTCATTACCCAAATTTCTGTTAAAACTTCATAAAATCTTCTTTTTCAATGCTTATGAGTTTTCCCAACTCTAAGACGTGTTTTGTTTTGCACAGATGAGCTACTTAACTAGGTGTTTTGTTGGTGTTATTTTAATGCCTTGTAAAACATCTTGAGAAGAACTTCAGTTCTTCTTCAGTTCTTTGCTTCAGCAAAGTGTGTTGTAAAAGCAGCTCATCTTGTCCTGTGAAGTGCTTTATGTTTGCATGAAATCTGAGTCTTCAGTGTCTTTGGCTAGTGAATAAATCCAATTTAAAAAACTATACATTGAGATAGCCACAAATTTTCCATTATCATATTAAATATGAATAATTTGGAAGCAATATTTGTATAGGTATTGCACTTCACTTGGGCTGAGGAAACATGACAATTCCAAGCTGGGTATGAGTATGAAGATATGAGTGGTATATAGTATATTTTCATTACAGTAATGAAAGCACAGACACAACATCAATTTGTTTTCTACAACACTTCTTTAATGGCTGATGAGAACCATAGGAATGTGTCTAAGATTTGGAAATAAGTATAGATACATAAAAAAATTGGTCCATCAGCTGATGGCAGTTGCATACATGTATAGAGAAAAACTTCACTTCCTCTTTATTATAATGTTTATATTCTTGGCTATTATCACATTCCTCTTCTGTCTTATTTGGTTATTTTTAATTTAGGTTATGTTTTCTAGATGTCTGAAAATCCTGTTGCTCTCTATTAGAGTCTGCCAAGTGAATCTAAGCTTTTCTTAAAGGGTAGTGCCCTAAACTGGATATCCTGTTCTGCATACCCTCTTTTTCAGGGCTGATCAGACTAGACGGATTACACTTGTTTTGTGGTCTGCATTCTGTTTACACAACCTAGTCTGAGCTTTGCTTCTTCTGTAACAGCAAGCCAATCCTGGGTCATGTTCAGCTTGTGATTTACCCCTAGCTTCTCCTTAGTCAGTTGTTCCATGTCTGGTATTTCATTGATTACTCCTGCTTTCATATAGTACTTTTATGCATGTCTGCTGAGCTTCATTCATATCATGGGACCACTCAATACTTCCATTTTGGTAGCTAAACATAAATAAATACACTCTGGGTACGATTTTCTAACAAATTATGCATCAAATTTTCTAACAAATTATGCTATGTTAGGAGAGTCAAGAAAAAGCTTCCTGAAGTTGTTAATGAGGATGTCATACGGACAGTTGTCAAAAGCCCTATTAGTCTTGGAAATATGGCATTATCTGCCATGTCTTCAGTTGCAAGTCTTGTTACTTTATAGTAAAATACTTGACATGATTTCACAGAATCATACAATATCTAGAGTTAGAAGGGACCTATAAGGATCATCAAGTCCAACTCCTTGCTCCTTGAAGGACTACCTAAAACATTGTGATTGACAATTTTTGCAAGTTGTTTATTTGTCAGTGGGATCTTTCCAGTAATTGAAGATGTAATTCTTCTTTCCATCTCTTTCCTCTCCTGTTAAAGTTGTATATTGCATTTTTCCTCTGTAGAGTATTCTCATCTCACTTTTCTTTCACAGTTACTCAGAGGACTGCTTATGCCTTGAGCATATATCAGGCATTTTGATAATGGATCAAACTAATATAAAAATTATTTTAAGCTTCTTTTAATTATAACATATTTTAAAATCACTTAGCTTATTCTTTCTTTATTTTAAGCTAAAGTCACATGTTATATTGCTCAATTAAGCGTGTTAGCTTCTTGTTCACAAATGATCTCTTTAGTGATTTCTGAAGCACTGTGACTTCCTATTGATAGAAGAATCCTGCTCTTCCTGTTGTTACTAATGTAATTATTGCTTATATATTTATTTTCTGTTACTCTTGATCTTCCTTGCTAATTGCAGCTGTTTGTACCTTGGCCCGAGTTCTGCGTCTTCTGAAAAATACTTGTGCCTAGCAGTCTAACCTAATTTCCACTTTCTCTGTGTTTTCTTCCTGTGTTTGGGGCTAATAACAAGCTCATGACTTAGCCAGATTGGTCTCTTTCTATATTTTCCATCCTTCCTTTGCACTGGGCCAGTTTGTGCTTGTGCCTCAATACCATTTCTTTGAGGAACTGCCAGGTCTCTTTAACTCCTTTTCCCCATGAACTTGCCTGCCACAAGCTCTTAACTAATGTTCCCTGAGTTTACTGGAATCTACCTTCCTGAAGTTTATAGTTTTTATTTTGCCTTCCTCTCTTTGGTTTCACTGCTCTTTACTGTTATAACAGATTTCTGTGTGGTAAGGAGTTCCGATACTCCAGGGAAGATGTGGAAGGTTATGAATGTTTAGAAGTGCACAAAATCACATCCAGTATCCAAGATTTGTCAAAGAACACTCCCAGTTCTCTTAGAGCACTGCATGATCACTTCAGTTTTATTTGCTAAGACCGTGTCATGGGAAAGTATTTAATACATCTTTTTAGTGTCTTTTATTTCTGTTTACAAGGTTACAGCCAGCACCATGTGACAAGCCTGCTCTCTGTGGATGACTGAAAACAATAGTTCAAGAACTATTGATTTAGAGTACAGCAGTTGCTCTATTGGAGCAGGTCCTTGATCCATTCAAAACAAGGTGGAAAAAAACCCTTAATGACTTAGAATGCAGAGCATGCATGTGAAGATTACTTGGGATAAAGTTGAAGAAAGAATTACAGGCAGGCCATAATTGCAGAAAATATTCTAAAGATTGACTCAGTTCTTAAAATACAAGCACTTCATTTTCCAGACTGATCCGAACTTTATAATCAAAAGAAAACTTAACATTCCCATTGACAGCACTTAACATTATTAGAATAGGCAGGTTTTCTTTTCTAAGCTTTAACCTTTTCTTAGAACTAGCTTTGTTTCTTTTTCTCCCCAAGCACGTGACTTCCCTGAAAAATCCTTTTCTCCTCAAAGTTGTCTCCTGTATTAAAAATTCTTTATGTAATCCATGTTTTCTGAGCTTAAGTTATAATTTCAGAAAAACCTGTAACTTTGCCTGTCCCAATTAACCAGTCCTTTCTCCTTTTAACTCCCTGTTTATTTTTGAAGAAAACAACTTATGTATTAGGTTAGAGAATGAAATTATTTCTCCAATATGAAGTGCTTTTCAGTATTGAAGTATTGTGTAAAAGATGGTGCACATACAACAGTGACATTTTAAATATGTGTGTGCATGTGTCGCCAGTGTTTCGTATTAGACTTTTTCTTAGGTATTCTTTTTCTCTAAATCCCTCTAACTCCTTTGCAATGACAGCCTTTTCTCAAAAACTCTTACTTTATTTTGTATGCAGTAAAAGAGTCTTAGCAAATTCCTTTTCAGTGTACTGTAAGTTTCCACAGCTTTCATGCAAAATCTCAAATGTTTCTGCAGTGGAATCAAGTGATTTGCATGCATGTTGGTGAGGTTTGTGCCAATTTCTTTAAGACATGGAGTTAATGCTGTAGCAGCAACTCTTCAAGTTGGTCCTTACTATTTCTGGGGAGGAAAAAAAGGAACAAGAATTATGGAAGTGATTAATTAAGAGGAATATGTTAGCTAATGTGTACAGAGTGCTTGAAGATGAAAAAGAACCATAAGAGTACCAGGCAGATAGAGTGTTAGTAGAAGTTGAAAGTCAGTAAAAAGTGTATAAAACATCATGTAAATATATGAAGTAAGTGTATGGCAAACTGGGATCCAGAGCTGTCCAACACAGGGTAGTCTTGTAATCTTCATGTTGCTGCTGCATAATGTAGTGTCATGAAACCTCTCAGAACTACTGATAAAAGAATCCTGCAAAAGATGTACAGTTAAAGCATATACGTTTTAATCTATTTTGTTTACTTAGGTTACACTAGGACGAAAAAGCCCTTATTTTGTAAAATACTGCATTTTATCTGAAGAGGAGGCTGCGATTTTGGTTTAGTCAGCAGTCTGTGTGTAAAATGGCAAAAATCAAGACCTGTGGTTCAGATCTTTCCTAAGAAGGACCCCAATATGCCTCTGCATATGAAGCAGTAAGTCCCTGACCCTTTGTGGGCTGAATAGCTCCACATCCAGTATAGACATACCTTTGGTCCTGTTGCATTTAACAATTTTGCAATAAACACCCCACAATACCTTATGCCAACCTCTTAGCCAGATGTTTCAGCTCTGCTGGCTGAAGTGTGGCTACACAGAAGCTCCACTTAAAAACATTCAATAAAAAGTGCATTTCTGCCAGGCCAGTGTTGGTAGAGCTGTGAGGAGAGGGTGGTGACAGTGCAGGCCTTCCTTCCTGAGAAACTCTGCGAAAGAAATAACGTCAGTCTGTTATTAAAGGACTTCTAGGCAGCAGGTGGAAGGGTGGGATGAGAGTAGTGAGTGCCACATCCCTGCCAGAGGTAACTGGGGTGACTGTGGAACAAGAAGTATTTCAGTGAGAGCTGGATCTAGTGAAGCCTGGTTTCCTGTATGGACCAGTTGAGTAACTGTTTCACTGAATCATGCTTTCGGCTCAGCCCTTACCAAACATCAGAAAACGAGAGAAAAGTATTAGGAATGTGTATGCTGTGGGAGAAGGTTCAACTGAAATTTGTATTGTGTGAGATAGCAGAGATTCTAGACAGATAATATTCCTTGGCTCAGAAAGACTTGTATTTAGAGAGTGAGATCTCTTGTGAGCTTTGTTTCCTCAAGAAATCAGGCTAAATCCGGAGCAGCTGTTGAGATTGGCAGCCTCTGTAGGGAGCCTCATACCATTCCTTTGAAAGGGGCAAACACTGCACACCTGCAATGGTGCAAGATACCATGTTTCTGAGCTCCATAAAGGAGAGGTGAAAGACAAGGAAAAGAACCTCCTAAACAAGGAAGGAGCTAGGTCAAGGTGGATATTAATCAGTCTTTAAGTCATTTAAGCTCTACCAAAAGAAGTAGAGTTAGTTCCAGGAAACAAACTAAAGTGAGGACAACTCTGATAGATCTAATTTTTCTTCCTTATGCAACATGTTCCTTTTGTGCTTTGGCCTTCTACCAAACAATGCTTGAAAATGACTCCCTTAATTTCTCATGTATATACAACAAATAATAGAGGGCTGGAGATTCTATTTATTTTGCAGATGCTCTTTTTCAAGCCCAGGGATCTGAATCCGCTGGCACATAATGCCCAATTCCTCTCAAAAGTATCAATACATACACAGTTGGTAACCAACCAGTGGGTATAAGAAGCAAAATCATGCTGTCTATGTCTGTAGTTTTCTGCTGCCCTACGGGAGATTGACATAGAACCTCTGAGATGTTTTGAGGATATTTTTCGTATTTTTTCCTGTAAAGCACCAAATGTCGTCCACCTGCTTGCACCGTGGGTAAGTACTGTATCCACACTCACTGGATGTGCATATTGAGGCAGGTAAAGGAAATACAGGTGATCATAGAATCATAGAATGATAGAATCATTTTGGTTGGAAGAAACCTTTAAGATCATCAAGTCCAATTGTTAAACTAACACTGCCAAGTTACCACTAAACTGTGTCCCTCAGCACACATCTTTTAAATACCTTCAGGGATGGTGAGTCTACCACTTCCCTGGGCAGCCTGGTCCCATGCTTGACAGCTATTTCAGTGAAGAAATTTTCCTAATATCCATCCTAAACCTCCCCTGGGATAACTTGAGGCCATTTCCTCTTGCCCTACCACCTGTTACTTGGGAGAAGAGACGACTCCCACCTCACTACACCCTCCTTTCAGGTAGTTGTAGAGACCGAAGAGGTCTCCCCCCAGCCTCTTTTTCTCCACGCTAAACAACTGCAGTTTCCCCAACCACTTTTCATAAGACTTGTTTTCTAGAGCCATCACTAGCTTTTTTGCCCTTCTCTGAAGATGCTCCAGAATGTCAATGTTTCTCCTGTAATGAGGGGCCCAAAACTGAATACAGTACTCAAGTTGCGGCCTTCCCAATGCTGAGTGCACTTCCCTAGTCTTGCTGGCCACACTATTTCTCATAAAAGCCAGCATGCTATTGGCCTTGGCCACCTGGGCACATTGCTAGATCATATTCAACTTGCTGTCAACCAACAGCCCCAAGTTGTTTACCACCAGGCAGGTTTCCAGCCACACCTCCCCGGGCCTCACTTGTGTGACCCAAGTGCATGATCCAGCACTTGACCTTGTTGGATCTCATACCATTGGTCTCAGCCCATCAATCCATCCTATCCAGGTCCCTCTGTAGAGCCTTTGTACCCTCAAGCAGGTCAACACTCCCACCCAACTTGGTGTCATCTGCAAACTTACTGAGGGTGTACTTCATTCCCCTGTCCAGATCATTGATAAAGATATTAAGGAGAATAGGCCCAAATACTGAGCCCTGGGGAATACCACTTGTGACCAGCCACCAACTGGATTTAACTCCATTCACCACTACTCTTTGGGCCCAGCCATCCAGCCAGATTTTTGCCCAGTGAAGAGTACACCGGTCCAAGCCATGAGCAGCCAGGTGCTCTGGGAAATGCTGTGGGAAATGGTGTCAAAGGCTCTACTAAAGTCCAGGTAAACAACATTCACAGCCTTTGCCTCATCCACTAAGTGGATCACCTTGTCATAGAAGGAGATCAGGTTAGTCAAGTAGGACCTGCCTTTCATAAACCCGCACTGAATGATTGCGTGATTGGTCCTGCATGTGAGGCGTGATGGCACTCAAGATGATCTGCTCCATAACCTTGCCTGGCACCTTTCTTATGATTCTATATGATTCTATGATTTATCCCTTCTTGTAGATGGGTGTCACACTTGCTAACCTCCAATCCACTCGGACTTCGCCACTTCACCGGTAACCTGCTTTTTCCTGGGTCTAAGACAGGATTTACTACCTCTGGCTATTGGTCACATTCAGCATCAAGTCAAAGTAACTGCTAATGGCTAAACATTCAGAATAGGCATAGAACGTACTTAAACTGGAGGCAAAATAATTGCAAATGTTAACCAGAGAAGAGGGATAGAGGTTCCTGAACAAAAAACTTGCCATGGTAATGGACTGGGCGGTTTCTAGCCGAAGAATCTACTTATTACTGCTTTTAGTATCTTCAAGAAAATGGAACCTTGACTGCATTTTTCTGTAAATAAGTCTGGAGACTACCTGACTCAGATTTCCCATTCCTAATCCTAATAGAAACAACCCATCAGGGACCTGAATTTTGACTAACTTTTCAGCCCAGTAGTGTGACAACATACACTGGTGTGAAGATGATAGGCTCTGTCAAGGAAGCAGATAGTGTAACGAACATCCAAATCTGAATACTGAAATTATTTAGCCATACTGAATATAGCCTGCTTCCCTTCAGTTGTAATTTTTTTTTTTTTTAAGTTTTAGATTAATTCAGGTTCACAGTATAATGGTCCCTTCCTGGAGCAAAAGATACAGACAGACACTACCCTACCAAGACTGGAGAGTTATCTGCCTGATTCATCATAGAGTTTCCATCCCTCTATAAACTCAACTAAATGCTGTTACCCAGTAGAGAACTTGAGCACGACACAGAGGTCTGCAGTGAAGGCTATGTGCTTACAGAGCAACAGCCAGGGCATATGGCCAGGAAAAACTGTGATGCCCATAGCACTGCTGTGCATTATGCCGTAGATACCAGAATAGTTTGGTTATCTCTGGAGATCCTGTGCTCTGAGCTAGCGGTGAATCTGTGGAGGCACAGACATACCAGAAGAGCAACTTCAGGATTCTTGTGCCTGCAGTAGTCCTGTGTCTGTAATCAGTGAATGAGGCCATTAAGGCAGAATAAGTAAAGTTTCAGACCAAGACAGGTAGTTTTCAAGAACTTACAAGAAAGAGAGTATGCAATCCAGCATTCTAACTGGAACTCCTGAAGTTCTAAATATTAGATACCAAAGCCTATAAAACAACTTCTGTGTTCCTGGTGGAAGATACTGCATAAATGAAAATGTTGTTGTTTAAAAGAAATTGGTTCCTTTATAGATTCTTGTTACATGCAGACATCTCACAGTTTAATTTCAAAGATCCCTCTTTGAGCTAATTTTTGAGAATATATTTTATGTTCACTTTTCAGCTTTAAAAAATTTTCTTAATCCAAAATAGTAAAAAGCAAATAGCAAACCTGTGGCTTCTCATTGGATATTTAGTAGTAATTATAAATATTTATTTTTTAAATATTTATATTTTATATTTACGAAAGTAAATAATCCATGCTTATAATACTTTACATGTTATCTTCTTATAAAAAATTAAATTATTTCTCATTGTTTTGTGCATGGGCTAATACTTGACAGCACTAAAAGCCTATTTCACTGTCAGTCTGCATGTAAAATGAGATAAAAAGCCAGCCTAAAAAACTTGGAAAATTCATCTCCTGTGGAAGAATTAGTTCTTTGTCTTGACAGTTCAGTTGATCTTTTCAAAACAAAGCACAGAAATCATAAATGATTGTTTTATTTTTTTGTCTTGCTACGTGGGAATTTGCCTGAAATTGTAGAACCATGTCGCCATTATTATTTAGTGGCACATAAGCACCACCTTCTGGTAAAAGCTAGTATTTCTCAGTGTTTATAGGGATGGAGAAGATCCTATTTGTTTATTACTGAAACTCTGTATATGAATGTATTACTATATGGTATTTTCAGTTTTTACACTGTAGCAAGGTAAATAGCATAAAGAAAGGTCTTGATGATGATGATGATAATAGTCATATAGTTGTAATAACTATTATTACATAATCATTCAAATTATCTCATAGACTAACAACAGTATTACACTACTACCAATAAGCCTTATTCATGCACAGTGTGCAATTTTTCTTGTCAGAAATCTAACAACTTTAAGACAAGCGACTTTAGTCAAGTGCAAAAGGATGTTGAGAAGGTGTAGGTCAGTATGATGGGCAAACCACAAACTGAATTATCATGCTATTTTAGGGAGTCTAGTGAAAACTGGTTTAGATTGTTTCTTTAAGCATCAGGAATATCCCTGATGGGTACCTGATGGAAATACCCTGATGGATAAGGAGGAGGTAGTTGATGGAATACTGAAGTCAGTATCTCAGTAAAAATGGGAAATTGTACATAGGGCTATGGCCCCAAATAAGTCTTAGAGACTGCAAAAAAAGGGCAATGACTTGTATTTTCTAGAGAAGAAAAAGTATCAGTGAAAAACTGCCCAGAAGATTCTAACAGGGCCAAAATAACAAGGTGAAAAAAGTTTTCTTCTTCATACATATGAGCAGAATAACATATCATCTGTCAAAGGCAGAAAAGCCCTAGCAGAAATGTGATAATAAAGCTTGAACAGTTTTGCTATGCAAATAAATAGGGATTTCTGCTTTTCAGAAAAAAAATCACTGGCAATCAAACATAACCTCAGTGTAAGACTGTGGAACCTTCTTGAACAAAGCTTGAGTCCAAGAGGATGCCCAGGTTACATAGTAATTGAAGTATGCTGAGCTTTCCACTAGCCAGGAGTGAGAGAGAGAGGAGTAGATGGGCTTTTCAACGTCTTACCTTATTGCATCCCAGTGAAGGGGCAAAACAGCTGTTCATTATATTGATCCAATCTATAGCTCAGCTCAGCTGGCAGTTGCTTATGAGAGAAGGATGCACTAGTTCTGAGTTTTCTAGATGATAAGGGAAATGATTTCATGAACACAAGAAACTGCTGTTTCTGTACTGCCAAATAACCAATAGGGCAAAAAAGAAATATGCCATATTAGCATGAAGGGTGTCAACAAGATAAAGGCAGGCCCCTGTGTTTCTGTGATACATTTTCTGAGAAATATCTGGTTCACTCAGGGCAAGATGAAATAATAGCAATGATAACTGTTAATGTCATAAAAAAAGCTGTGCTTTGCATTGCATGTCTTTGAACTGTGAGCAAGGAGAGCAATGCTGGCAAGACAAAACAGACTTCAGGAACTGAAGAAACTGCTGCACAACAGGGAATAGTCTCAGAAAGCACCAGCCCTGAAAGAACTAAGTGACTTCTTCAAGATTATACTGATAGACAGCATTTTTATTAGAAAGCTTTCAGTTTGTTTTTTCAGATTTGCTCACAAAAAGCAGATGTTTTAAATTATTGGGTGTTGGTTATTCAGTTAATGTTTTGCAGGTGGTAATAATACTTCAGCCTTTGAAAAAAAGCGTATCAGAGACACTACAAGACTCTCCTTTTCCAAGTGTCCCACTAAGGAAACATGGCAGAAAAACACTGGATCAGTTCAGAGTATAATTGAATCAGTCATTGGCATTTTCTGTAGAATGTCACATTATACTTTATTGATATACAAGACAGTAAGGTGCCTGTTTAGTGCAATTTATGACACAAATTAGATGATAGAATCATTGCATAGTTGAGGTTGGAAGGGACCTCTGGAGACTGTCTAGTCCACCCTCCCTGCTCAGAGCATGGTCGGCTGGGACAGGCTGCCTAGAACTGGGTCCATTCAGTTTTTGGTAGAGACTGCACATTCTCACTTTTTGGTGGGTGAGAAGATCATAGAATGATTTGGGTTCTCTGGGCAACTTGTTTTGGGATCCAATAACCCTTACAGTAAAAAAGCTTTTTCTTGTGTTTAAACAATATTTTCTGTATTCAGTTTCTTGTCATTGCCTCTTATCCTGTTACTGAGCAACACTAACTGAGAAGAGTCTTGATTCCATCTTCTTTAGTCCATCATCCCTGACCCCCATGTATTTACACATATTGATAACAATCCCCCAGAGCTTTATTTTCTCCAGGCTGAACAGTCCCAGCTCTCTCACCTTCTCCTTGTATTCACAGATTCCAATCCCTTTTCTTCCTGGCCCCTCAGTGGACTCATTCCAGTGTTGGTGGTAGTAGTGACTCCTAGGGTCAAGTAACTGGCTGCCAGCTGGATTTGTGCCACTTATGGCCTCATTTGAGTCTGGCAGTTCAGCCAGTTTTCCACCCACCTCTCTGCCTGCTTATGTAGTCTGTATTTCATCAGTTTGTCTATAAGGATGTTTTGGGAGACTGTGTCCAAAGCCTTACTGAAATTGAGATAAACACCACTCACTGCTGTCATCCACTTCATCTTAACCCACCTCATCCACCGAGCCCTCCAGTTGTGTGGTAAACAATAAAACATGCGAGGTGAGTAATATGTGAGAGATGGTTATAGTCACAGCATGTATTGAATTAACAAAAAAATGATACTATCTGGCTGCCCTTCTTTTGTAGGGAGGGTTAGAACATGTTTGATTTGAGGATGTGTGATCAGATCAGAAATAAAAAATATCAATGCTACTGGTACAAACCATGAACAATCACTACGGTGAGGTCAGGGTCAGATTCTAAGGCATTTAAGCACCTTTTGTAATTGTTTCATGTAAATCAGAGCTCATATCCTTTTAAAAACAGTGAATCTCAGGTGTAACCTTTTAAGACATATTTATAATAATTTATTTTAAGTCTCTAAAATTTTCAATAAATCTAATCAAAAGTAGCCATATTTTTCATCTCCAAGTGTTTCCTCTGGATATTACTTTTTCTTATTACCACAAGTAAGGTAGTGATTCTAAAGTGCCCTAGCTCCAGATACCCTGTCTGCCTCCGTTTTTTTGATAAAAAGGTCAGCATGAAATAGAATCCGTCACTGCACATCTGTTAAGATCTGAATTTTTACAACTAACTTAAAACTTTGTTTCTGAGAGGGACTTATTTTCTGATTGTTAATTTCACTTTTCCTTAAAAGTATTTGCCATAATCTCAGTCAGTTATATTTTTATGGTAGGAGCTGTTTTTAAAAAACCTCATCATTTTGCAAGAGTATTTTGTAAATGCCTCACATTCATATTTGAAGTGAAAGCTGCAATGTATCTAAAGCTTCCAAACACCAGCAACTCATAACAATTTTTTTTGTTGTTATCTCAATCTCCAAAACATTGAAGTGTTGATTTTAGGTGAATGTAACTGATTAAATCAACAATGTTACTTATCAAAATAATACCAGTCTTTCCTGACATCAGAAATACTATGTAAAATCCAGTGTTGTCTTCTGGCCTCTGTTTTCATCAGGTTAGAAATTAGCATTCATCATTAAAATTTCTAAATACTTGATATGTTTCTGCCTTATTTTTCATGACATAACCAAATTGTAAGTGACCGGAAGAAGGGTTGAAATCTCATTAGTAGAAGCAGACGGCTTAATGTGTTATTTTAGGAAATATTTACTAAACTCTTGATGAGCCACAGGTACAGTTTCCTTAAGGAATCTGGTGGTGGCATTGTCTCTTGGCAGAAACCTTGCTGTGCCTGGATAGTACTGTTTGCAAAAGCATGTAGTGTGGCACCATATGATGCGGTACTTCCAAGAGGAAGGACTTGCATGAGCAGTGGACTAGCAGCACTTAGAACCTGCCCTTAACCTGCTGCTTTAGTTCTTCATTATAGCAATGTATTCCTTACCATGGGGCTAACCAAGTTTACTACCAATTTTGTTAGAGAAATCTCCTATTAAAAGAACTAAAGCAAGGCAGATGATTTACACCTTTTTCAAGTTTCTTTGGAATTTCATTGCATTGGAGAGCACATTTGATCTTTTTGTGTCCTGACTGTATACCTTGGGTGTGATTGTTGCATAATTTTCATTTCTCCCAGGCCAAATTCTTCCAGGCATCCTGTGACTTTGCTCTTCTTCACATACAGTTGTATGCTAGCTGGGTTGATATGTACTTTAAAAATGTAGAATATACTTTTAAAAGGGTAGAACATATTTTAGAAGGTAGAATCTCTTGGTAGGTAAGAATAAAGAGCTGTAAAGAGGTCATAAAATGCTGTGAAACTGGACATTTAGTATAAACAATAAATGCCTTGCTGATCAGTATACCCTTGAAGAAGAATAGAATGCTGAGAATAAGGAACATCTCACAATAGGAGGTGCTGAAACTGGAAGAAAAGCAGACAGCTGCTGGATAAGGTATGAAGTCAACAAAAATTTCCAGTAACTGGGGGGAAGGTAAAGGTGGCAGTGGGAGATCGCGACCCCCAACTCAACTGGAGACCAAACTGGACTGTCCCCCACATACCCCAGTACTGGAGCATGCATATATCAATTAAAGGACCTTGTAACTTTGAATGAAAGTGAGAGACTGTACTAAACAATAGAAAATGTTAAGGTACTAACCAAAAATTAAAATTAAGGGTGTGTATTCCTGTGTTCTGAACCATACAAATATTCCTAAGAGTTTTTAGGCTGGTGTGCTAGCTTTATGGATTGCCACCTAGCACCCATTTTTGCAGAAATCTAATAGCTACCTCTACTCTGTGTGTATATTGGCATCTGCACACCTGGTAAAGTACTCCGCGTTGGGACAATGATGTCAGGTCACATCAGGGTCACAAGGAATACCACTCTTTGTAACCATTTTAATTTCTGCCCTGGGAGCATGATCTTTTGTTCAGTCAGCAATGACAGCCTCATGATCCCATATGGTGTTGGGATTTTGGATACTTTTCCTTTTGAACACTGCTTTGATTATAGCAAGCTTTCTATTTCTCAGTGGTCACTTAAACGAAAAGTTGTCAAGTTTTCATTAGTGCTGTCCTTGATTTAACAATAGTAATGATGGATAAGCCTCCTATAGTGGCTCCACAGCAGCTGTTTGGGGAAGACTTCATGAGGGGACTCATACCTTCTGCTTGGGCATACTCCATCTAAGTATTTATTGAGTCAAAAGCCACAGAGCTTAACCACTGCTCATTGTATTAACTGCATTTTGTCACTTTTTTTTGGAATCCCTTAAAATATTGGTTACGACAACACTTTACATCAAGAAATATCTCAGTGAATTCTCTTAGGCTGAAAAATGCCTTCTCCCGAGATTATAAAATCTGCTGATGGATCATTGCCTTGGTGCCCTCTAGTGTTTAAATTGAGATAAATATCTTTTAAGTATTTTATATTTTGCTTTATTCAAAGAACGATTTTGTGTCATCTCTGAGATGAGTCACTTAGTTGTCACTTAGTTCTTTATGCCTTTTCTGTTTCCAGTACATTGTCTTTAGCAGTGAGAGAACTGTAAGCAGTATGCAGGATTCATTAACCCATAAAATGAATTTATAAACAAGCATAACCATCTATGTTTTCTTTATTTCTTTCCTAACAGTTCAGAGCACTGTGTAATGTTCTGATTACTGCTGAATTAATCCTTTCAGAAAACTATACACATTGACTAAGATTTTATTCCCTGAGTGCCAAAAGCTCAATTAAGCCCGTATTTTCACATATATGTAGGGACTTTTTTTCCTCTGTTTACCTTTGCCTGTCTTGTCAGTGTCATTTCATAACCCAAATGTGTGTTTTGGCAGTTCCTTTGCAGCCAGCTTTACTCTTGGCTATTGTGAATAACAGTGTGGTCTATATTGTTGCTTCAGTATGCAAGATCTTTTCCAAAACAATGACAAATAAATTGAATGCCTCAGATTCCAGTACTGAGCTTCTTGGGACTTTCTAGGTAACTTCTCCCTGAATGTTCCTAACTTTCTTCTTGTATCCTGTAACCAGTTACCTGCTTGGAAGCACAGCAACTGCTGTTTTACAGACAGAAGAACAGTTAGCCACAAAGCCATACAGTTTTTCCTATATCCATAATTTAGTGTTGGCTGTACAAAATTTTTTTTTTTTTTAAAAAAAAGGCAAATAGTTACACTGAATAATAAAAAAGGATGACTGAATGGGTGACAAAGGCTGGAGAGTACTACAGAGACTGCAATGTGTCAGTATGAGAAAACAGTAGAGCCGGCTAAAATATGATCCTGCAGTTTGTTCTTATGCAAATGTCCCACAAGGTTTAGTGTATCTGTGTGCATTGTGAGCCCAGAAAACTCGGGAAGATCAAAACCAAAAACTGGTCAGAAAGCTGGAAGGAAAAATAATGTGACACAGCATTCCAGCATGTTTATGAAGAGACCACACACACACACCCCTTACCATGGGTATGGCTCATTCCTCTGCCAATAAAGCACGCAGTGGAAATTTCCACTGCAAGTTACAGCACATTTCCACCCTTTAACCCTACACATACTGAAGTTTTGCAATTCTTTATGGTAGTTGAAATGTATAACCTTTACTTTACTGAAGATAACTAATCTGCTTTTTTAAATCTAATCTAATCTTTCTTGTTTAATAAAAAAAATACTTTTCTACAGTTCTAGTGAGAAAAATGTAGATATAATAATTTGAATGAGGAGAAGCCATCTTACCAAATAAATATTTGTTTTGAATTGAAATAATTTTATATAAGTCAGCATTTTTCTAGATAAAATAGGTAGTTATATGTATGGAAAATATGAGTACTTTTGTTTTTAGTATTTGTAAGTTTTTTTGTTTTATTCACAGCGAATCATCTCCATTCTGAGCATGCTGATTAGCAGGCCGCTTTGTGAACAGAAGCCAGCTCCGTTGCTATGTTTGATGGGCCTGTTTTAAGCCTGCGCAGCTCGGTACTGCCACATAAATCCATGCCCATAAGCCTAAATGTGCATTTGTAAACCACTGAGTATGATCATTTTCTTAACCTAAAAGGGTTATTATTTAAAGCAGATAGGATTAAAAGAACATAGCTTTTGAGCACAGAAGAGGTAAGGAGAAATAATCCAGAAGACAAAAAGAGCAGAAAGCATTTCTAGGAAAATGCTTTTTAAGTCAAGATTTTGAAAGAGAAGAGAATAGAAAAAGTAGAAATCAAAATGGTAAGGAAAACAGGGGTCTCCTAGCATTACTAAGAAGGAAGAAAAAACAATATACAGCTTGTATGTATGAGACAAGAGAAAAGGAAGGAGTACTTGTTTTCGAGAGACAATAATAGTTGATAAAACTTGGCCTGGTTCCTTCTCTTTGCACTTTCCCACACTATTTTGCTAAGAAAACTAGTGGGCCAGCTAAGCTTACCTCCCACCCCATTTTGAGAAGCTTTCATGTGGTAGTTTTGACTGCACTGTGACTTCTCTTGCTGCCTTCCTTTACTGCGCTGCATGAACACAAAGCATAGTAAGCGAGACAGAAGGTGGCCAGGGTGGTAATGAGAGGCCTCACTGTTCTCAGTCAAGAGTCTGTTTCCCTGAGGTTCTTTGATAGAAGGATTAGTTTTGTTCATATCTCAGGTATGAAGGTTTAACAAAGATTTACAAGCTGCATCTTCCTTGGACATAACCAACTTGTCTTCCTTTTACCTGAAGACTAGTGATAGTATTACATCTCTGCCCCAGGTTAGGCATTCGGTGCTTAGTATTTGAAAACATCTGCAGTTTTGCTGGAAATATGGTCTCAATTTTGATTGACCTTTGTAAATCTTCAACACTTCAGCTATTCTATTTTTGTGCAAACTGGGAGATTTATCTTTTTCCTGGTCTCAGATACTAAGGCTATTTGTTGCTGCTTCTACTCCTTTAGCATCCTTTTTTTCTTACCATTCTCAGCTGTGTATCTTTAGACCAAGCCTCGGTTACGCTGTGCATTACCTACTGCAATATCTTTTTCTTGAGCTGATCCTTTAAAAATGCCGTCTCTGAAAGCCTTGCTCCTTTCCCTCTATTCGCATATGATCTTCCTATCTTTGCAAACTTTCCATCTGCTATCTCATTAGAGTCAAGCTTCTTGTCCCTTGTAACTTCTTACAATGCATAATATTTTTTCTCTAGCATGAAGAGACTTCCCTATTTCTCCATGTCAGGAACAACTTTCAGGCACAAGGAGTTGTACAATCCACGTATTTGCCTCTCATATTTTGCAAAGACTCTGAGCCTGGGCAGATTGTTCCTGTCCTTTTTGGGTATACTGAGGATAAGGGGGCTATCTCTGTACTGTTGTTTCTATGAGGTTGCAATGGAGTTGCAAGTCTGTGTTACTATTTGCAGGTTTTTTTTTAATTACCTCTCAGATGGCATAATACCAAAATTGGAATCCAAGGCTGTCGCTGGAATCTGACTCGTGCTGATTATCTTTCCTGGGCTCAGCAGTCGAAAGGATGAATTTCAGTATGTGGTTTGATTTATAGGTTGTAAGATAAGAAAGTGCCCATTGTGGTAATGTATTTTGATATGCAGCTTCATGATTGGCTGTTGTAAATTGCATACTGTTTGAGTATACCCATTTTATTAAGTGACCCCATTCTATGCCAATGATCAATCTTTATCATTGTTTACCAGTCCTCTAAACTGTGACATCTACAGGTTTTAGCAACGATAATTTAACCAGATTTCATCTGGTTTCATCCAGATAACTCATAATAGCAATAAACAGTCATTAGAGAAAGAATTGATCTTACTCATGTTAAAATCACGTTGTTGAAATGAACCAGTTCTTAACCTTTGCAGTACTTCTAGTTTTGCGTTAGCCAGAATGGTGCCCAGTACACAGTCTGTTGTCATACAGAGGTGTCAAAAAGAGTATTCCAATCTTGAAGTCAGCAAAAGAATGTGCAGTTGGGTTGTCAGGCTCTGTTTTCATTATGTTTCTTTTGATGGGACATATTTATAGTAACTTTTTAAAATTTTGTATTAATTAATTAACTCACTGTATGAGTGATTCATTTTGTTAGAATTAACTTTCTTAGAGTCAACTAATTAAGTTGATAAATATGTAATTGTCTGGACTGCTTACCTTTTAAATACGTATTCAATGTTATCTTTGTTTCCAGTTTTCTGGAAAGAGAAGTGTTCCAATAGTTACTGAAAATCAACAGTTATGGTTCAGATAACTCTGAACTCTCTAGCTCTTTAAAACTTTTAAATGCAAATTATATTGACCTTCTGACATAAAAAATGTTTTGTTTTCTTTTCCCCCAAGTATTTGTATGATATCCTTGCTTAGTTTTCACATCAAAATTGTATAATTATCTTCTTGGAATATATAAATCATCAGAAATAATACCTGTATGCTGCCTTTTTCTAACATGCTACTGTATCTATGTGGCCATGGTCTATATCCAATATTAAGAACCTATTAATTGCTCCTAATATATAGAAAATCTTGTTATCGTCCTTATCCATGTGGACCATAGATTTCTCCTTAGAGCTGTTTGTTACTTTACCAGTTTTCTAAACTTTCCAGATTTTAGTTTATTTTGCTTGCTGACAGTTCCCTGCTTTTTCCGTTTGTGATATATTTTTGTACATAGATCCAGACATGCATACAGATCTTTGCTGCCGCCACATTTATCTGAAAATGTCTTTTCCAAACTTTTCTTGATACCCTTAAAATGCTTTCTACTACCATTCACATTTTTCTCCCAGGCAGCTGATTGCAATATAAAATTAGCCTTTTTGAAAGACTGAGGTGTATAAATGCATGCATGTATATTAGTAGCTTCAGTTTTCTTCAGTTCACCTATGGAAATTTGCTCAGCTTAAGAGCTCCTTGCACTTAACAACTGCTGCTTTTCCTTTCAATATGTCCAGGTCTTCTTTGTCTTTGCAGTGTCCTTAGAATCACAACATTTTTATTGAGAATTATTGTTACAATAATAATTGTTATCACTATTTCATTAGTGGTACATAGAAATTAAAAAGTTGGAAAAATAAACATGGATACGTTCTGTCCACTAGGAGTTGGTGTACTCCATTACCTGCATTTAGACTTTATTGATCTGTAAGAACTTTCTTTCTAACTTCTCAGTGACTTGGAAACAAGTAATGCCATTTTGGACATAGACTGAGACTCTCCTCCCTTTTTTTTTGCCTACTTAATTCTTCCTAAATAGTTGAGACTGAGTGTGAAGTGGAAAGTTACAGGTATGCCTGAAAGTAAACCCTCCAAATTACAGGCTGAGGTCAGGCAGACTGTGGGCAGTATCCTAACAGTTCTTTCAAATAAGAGCAAACAAAGCTTCAGACCTTGTAAAATATTTAAAGCTGTGTGAAACTCAGCAGTTTTTGTTGGCAAGAGTTCTGACTTTGTTCTGGCTGCAGTTTGCATAAGGTTTGCATACACTGAGAATTCAAACAGAAATGTCAAAGGAAACTCAGTTAAAAGCATCATGGTTTTGATAGAAACCTCAAAGCAAATATGCTTGATGACTTCCACTAAAAATCCAATTTTGGCATAAAAATTATACACACCTTGGCCCAGGCTTGTCAGAAAGTTTAGAGTTGTGTTTTCCTTGTCACAGATGGAAGGCCAAACTTGAAGTTGTAAGGAAAACAGATGAATCCTATTGAATTGCATTAATTTAGAAAATTTGTCAGCTCTGAAAATATAGTTGCCTTTTCCTTTGAAAACTGGGGGTCCCCGATTGCCCTCATGGTAACATGGTGAAAATTCTTAAGTCCCATATCAGCTCTTTGATCTGTAAAAAACAGAATCATTATAAATATAAATATAAGTATAAAATTCTTCTAAGAGTGAATTCATCTGGCTGTTCAAAAGAATAGAGAAGGGAATACCAGCTTCCCTTAACTCCTTGGTACCACAGCTTTAAATTGGTGAAGAGGTTAAGTTGAAGTATATGTCTTTAGATTTCAGTACAAAGAATATCATTTATTACCGTGAATGTAGTGCATGTAAGATCACTGAATTCAGCAATCTCTGAGACAGTAGAATCAATCTTCTCAAGCTGATCCATGTACTATGGAGGGAATGTAAACAGACGATTTGTAAATGAGGTAAAAAATATAGTGGTATCCAAAGAGAAATAAAATTAATGGAAGCTTTTTGTCCGTTCTTGGAGCAGTATAAGGCTCTTTGTCATGTGCTTACTTGCATTCTCCAACACTAACTAACATCTGCTGGGGATGAAACTATGTGGAAACCTGGAGACCTATATTGCAAACAGCTCCTTCCTACATATACAGAAACACATTATTATGATTCAGGCTTCCTTGGGTTCAGCAAACCAGAGCCTTAAAAAAGCTATGTGTTTTAGAATATCAGAAAAATCATTATCACCTTCATAAAGACAGGTGTAGGAGAAATACAGAATACTTACCCTGCCTGCTCCAGTTGATTGCCACTGACTTCAGTGGGAGCATAATATGTATCTTTAAACTAAGAAAAAAATAAAAAAAACTAAAAACAAATATAAAATCTTGGCATCTTTCAGCACAACTTTCCACTGTTCAGACTTTTTATAACATGTTCCTCTCCACAACGGAGCAGTTAACCATCAGATACAAAATCTACTGCTTACATATCTGAATGTTTTCTTCTTTCCAGTAGAAGTAAACTTTTAAAGAAATTCAAGTAGCCGTTCCAGAGTGGTTGTGATGCATTTTTCTCATGTTGGAGTTCTCTGGATGCCAAAGGAGGGGATAGCAATCTCTTTTGGGCTTTGCAAACAAACTATTGTTAAGGCTGATTAGAAAAACTCCAATGTGGCCATACAGTAGCAAAGTGTCCCTTGCAGTATAACAGACACATTGTTCATTATTTTAAAAGTTTCCATGTAAATTAGTAAAATGTCTGTAAATCAGAGATTAAAGGAGTGTTCTGTTTATAAACCACTTCATTCTCAACTTCCTGAAGGAAAACTGAATGGGAACACCAGGATGTTTTTCATGCAACAAACAGCATGGTAGTTCCTAATGTCAAGCAAAAGATGTATGACACCATGTTTCAGTGAAGCCCAGAAATACCTGTCTTCTCAACAGGTCTATTAAAACAAAGTACAAGTAAAATTACTAATTACATGCCCTTTTAGAAAGATAGTGAACCAAAAGCTGTTTAAAAAGCTTCAAGTCATCAGGGAAAAAAAAAACACGAGTCCTAAAATTCTTGTAATATTGACAGCGTTTTCAGGTGAAAAGTCTGTAAAATGGCACAATATTCAGTGTGCCAAATTTCAGGAGGTATGGCTTCATTTGAATGTGCTCAATTAGGAGTTATTTACTTAAAATCTGTGATTCTGATGCTGAGTTGCTTTCATTCCTTATTTTTGTTGCTTCTCACTTTATATTTATTAGAAGTTGTCCTTCAGGTATCAAGTGATGGTTGTCTAGTGCATATTGGCTGTATATTATCTGCTTTTCTCCTTTCAGAGCTCTAAGGGACAAAGGCAGAGAAGTCTTTTACAAAGCCGTGTTGAGATTTCTGTGTTTATAGTACTTACTGCAAGCACTCCCTTGTCTTCTCCATATACGTGCAGCTGATCTTCACCACATTCTTCTTGCTCCTGGTATCATCTCCCAATCAAATCTGTTGTCCACCTTGGCTGTGTGCTCAGTTGTATCCTTCCATTGTATCTAGCGATGGTTCAGGAGTTGTCCTAGCAACACAACTGCATCCTGAAGAATTTGTTTCTCCTGTTGTAATTCTCTTGTCTACTGCGCAGTGACCTTGGGCTTCTTGTAGTCAGGGCCTCTGGTTTACACTGCCATTGTCCTCTCTTTGTTTAATTATCTGCATGGTGATGGCTGCTCAAACTCTCTCAACTTTCTCTTCTCCTTTTCAGTTCCTTCAGTCTATCCAAAACCACCCTTTCCTTCATCTACAGTATTCAAGTCCCTTTTCTTCTTTTCTCCTAGTGTCAGTGGAGGGTTCCTTTTCCATACCGTAGCATAGCTGATTTAAGCTGGTTTTAAAAAACTCAAAGTTGTCTTTCTGTTTATTTGTGTATGTGGATAAGTACAGGTGGTACAGATCTAACTTGTTAAACTGAGTATTCTTCATGCAGGGTTAGGAAAGAAGCTGATTTTCATCTAAGCAGATATCAAACTGTTCAACTGCATTTCAGTCTGAGTGGGACTTTCAGTCAAGTAATTAAAAACAACTGGGTATAGAGCTATTATTTTCTATTTGTGTAGACAAAGAAAATTACTTAAATATTGCTGGAGCCAATTGTGTGTTTTGAAATTTGTGCAAATGACAAACTGTGCAAAATGAAAATGGAACATATTTATTTCTAACAGCTGGCAGTGCTGGTCATGGGCTGAAGTTGAAAATTCTGACATAAGTGTATCAGAAGTGGAGAATCCTATTTAAGGACTGAAAGATTGAAGATTACCTGCTTATCTAGAGGTCTTTTATGAATATTTTACAAGGAAACCATTCACCAGCAATTAAAACCCAAGATAGTTTCATACATGCTAAAGCTTACTAATATTTAGTAGTATTTTTGATAACTGATTTTCCTCTGTGGTGTATGTTACACCTTTGGACCTTAAGAAATTAGACATAAAATGTCTAAAGACTCCAAATAGAGTCAAGAAAAAACTTGACTCAAAACGCAAAACTGTTGCAGACTCTAAAGCTAATATATTTGAAGACTTACAGAAGCATTACATGTATAGGGTTAGCTACATTTTATAAAAGGGGCAGGAACCAGGAGTCATATTGTTCCTGAAATATCATCTAGTCTGGAAGAATGCCCTTATGGTAGGGCCACAGGTAGGACTTGGCACTCTCAGGCAGGTTTTAACCTATTACTTGTGATTTTAACCGATGCCAAGCTGGATTGAACCACATGCAATATACTACTGGTGCAAACACTGACTTCAGGAGTGAGTGCTTCACAGTGGCAGTCCAAATGTTCATGTCATTTTAACAAAAAAATCTCTTAAAATCCCTGATCAGAGAGCAAATGGGAAACATTCAAGCTAACAAATACAACTTCACTTTTGAACTTTTAATATCAGATACAACAGGCTGTAAAAGATCAAAATAAACAATTTGACCACATCATGACATTAGATTTTGAGCAAGTAAATTATTTAAAAATCTTTTCATAAATTTTCCTGATGATGTAAATTTTCCTCTGTTTTGGATTCTTCCATGTTTAAGGGGATACAATGGTTCTTGCTTTTTTGTATCCTTCACTTTCAGATCCCCTAATGGAAGAAGTTAGGTGAATTAAAACAATGGAATCAAAAGTCTTAAAAAAAGTGTTCAAGTAAAATCACAATCCTGAAAAATCAAAGTAGAAAAAATGTACTTAGCAGTTACCCATAAAGAAGACATTTAGAAAATAAGTATCTATGTGTATTATTACCTTTGAACTTTCTACATATGTCAATTTATCTGGGTATTATAATAAACAAGAAGGTAAATATTTAGCTGGATAAATGGATGTGACATCACTAATTCCAGAGGACTTCTTCTAGCAGCATAAAGCATATGGTATGAAAACTTGAAAATTTAGCTGGATCAAAAAAACCTGCAAGCCATTACTGTATGTCTTGTACATTGTAGCAGAGAATAACTACTCCAAAAAAACTTTGATTTAAAATTCTCAACTAATGTTGAGGATTTGACAGAAAGAATTTATATTTCTGTGCAGTCACTTGGGATCTCATGGTTTTTTATTTTATAAAGCCTTTTGATCAGTTAGAGATGTTAACTTTTTTTTTCCTTATGTCATTATTCTTTGCATTGCTGTTAGCTTTAAATCCTGTTACAAGTTAGTCACAAATGTCAGCAGAAAATTAGAGCTTCCTGAGCCACCTTTAAAGATAAACTTTGGAAGCTCAAATTGATGAGAAAAGCTGAAGTCATAATGCCAATTACTTTATATTGCCCTAGATTTTGGCTTTACAAATCAGCTATATTAGGGATGTGATTTAGCAAAGAACTTAAGCATATACTTACAGCTTATTCAAATAAATGAGATTTTAGGATGAGCTTATGCTGTGTATATAGGTACATACGTGTTTAAAAGATTTGTTGAACTAAATCAGCACTTTTTCTAATGTTTTCAAAATTTTTATTTATATTCTATTTCTTCTGGCTTACATTTTACAAATGATTTTTAGCATGGGTTAATTTTTCTAGCAATCTGCTAGCAATAACTTGGTATCTGATGTCTTTACTTGCACTGAATAGTATCTTTCATGTGTTATTTATTTTACACATTTTAGATAAAAAATAAAAAATCTGGCCAGGCTAGAAATAGTTTTATATGGTTTAAGACTGTTGTATATTTATCCAAATGCATTCTGTCATTGTCTTTTAAAAAAAAACATTTACAACCAGTGCAAAATGAGATGTAATAGAAATCTGTTGCATACAGAATAAGAATATATATTTTTTCTTTATTAGAAAAAAAAAAGAGCATGCCAATAGAAGCATAAATATTGGGCAATTGAACTGCAGTAGTGTAGTAATATAGACTAATTAGACTAATTAGATTAAATAGACTAATATCTTTAATTTTGTGATCTGTGGTCAGAAGGCTCTCATGAGGGCATTTACAAATCTTGTTTAGAGCTATGACTTTATATAATGTTAATAGGTCATGTAAAGTTACATGTTTGAGGGTGAGAAGAGGAGTAAGCTTCAAATATTTACTCCTATAAAATGTCCTGTGTTTAGTATTGTGTAAGAAAGGTTTCTGATCCTGTAAACCTAAACCTGCATTTAAAAAAAAAACACACAAAAAACCAGCCCCAGTAAATGAGAAAAATCTTTTCATTCTGCAATGAGAACATAGCTTTAACTAGTAGTATTAGAATTTACATTTATAACATATCAAACTACATTTTTGCATTGGACTGTATAAATAAAATATTTTCATCAACTTTACATTTGGCTGCATTGCAGATGTGGTGATTATTCTGCACTTGTTTGGAAAAAAACTCCAGAAAGTTGACATTGAGTCAAAATATGCACAGAGACTAGTAAATTGCCAATTGTAACATTTTTTGCCAGCAGCTTCCTTAATCAAGCAAATCAAGTACCATTCTATCAGCACTAAAATCAGACAACTTGGGACTCTGCTGCCATTTTAAAACTTTCCCTAAGCAAAGACACTGTAGTGGAAAATCCCCAGCTCAGAGGTGGGGATAGAGAAAAAGTAATCATTTACCTGTCACCATGAGTGCCTGTAACCAGTCCCAGCTTTCCGGGTACTCCAGCCCCCTCTTACAATATTCAAGTGTAGAAAAGGATCAAAACCACGTGAAATAGATTAGAAATGAGACTGTTTTTCATAAAAGCTCATAGCTACAGCACAACTACATGGTAGACCTCAGCAAACAAGGTCTGTTAAGGAGAGGAGTGTGCAAGGAGGGGAATGATGAGGTTGTTGTGCATTCACCTTTCATTCCCTTCTGTGCTGTAGTCTTTGGGCCCTCTAAAACAGTTGAGACTTAGAGAAAAAACTTTTGGACAAACATCACAGGGTAAAGTCAGGGCCTGGCTGCCCTCTCTGTGGTACATTTCTGTGAGTATGTAGTCTAAATACTTGAAAGACCCATCCTGTTAATGCATTGACTCATTCAGACGAGGGTACATGCTCCTCTCCCTTTCTAAGACCACTTGTTATGCTCAGGTGGCTGCTTTGATCTGTGACTCATGGGAAGCATTGCAATGCTAGACTAAAGCCAAGAAGTGTGTCTGCAAAGAGGGCTCCATTTCACTATTCTACCCCAGTATTATAGTCCCTTCCCTGTTACAGTGCTCCTTTGTCACATAGGTACCTGCCCCATGTTCCCCAAATGTGTAGTTTCCACCTGGTGCAATACCTCAGGGCTATTGGTCTCTATGCTCTACTAAAATAGATAATACTGAACAAAAGGGGATCCTCAAGGGACAATGTTTCGAATCACAGCCTCCATTATATTTCCAGAATTAAATCCCAGTACATATTTTCTTGCACGACATTTTGCCTCACTGGGTTTATCTTCACTGCAAAGTTCACTGGAATCATAATATGAATGATTAAATCCATTCACCTAGAAATCCTATCTCTTCTTTCAACTGTTCACTGAGGGGTGAACTGGCCAAGAGCTCAAACCAGCACAACTCACCAGCAGCTAACACAGCTTTCTGTGGAAGAGTTTACTGTCTCATTCCACTGGCCATTTCTGTGCCTTCATCAGAAAGGGACATGAGATCTCCCATGGTTCACTAGTGAGAGTGGTTTGGTTAGCTGTAGAGCCAAGAACATGGGGACTTGTTCCCAAAAGGGTAATTTCTATGCAAGCAAAGGTAGTACCCACACAAACAGAGCAGCTCAAGTCTTCCAGCTCAAGTCACACCCAAACTCAGATCTCGCAGCTGAAGTGATGGGAGTTGCCAGTTCTGCTCTACTGGGCCACCAGAAGTCACTGCCTCAGTAGTAGGACTGTTGTTTGTTGCTAAATTTTATTTGTTTCTTAGATACTTCATCCCATAGGCCACTGCATTTGCACAAACTACCACTGACACAATTTTGCATGAATACCTGAGCTCTAGACTGTAGTTGCTACTTCCTACTACTGATTAGTGGCACATTAAGGTAAAGCCATCGATTTTAATTTGCTGTAGAGCACTGTAATGACATTTAAGTCATTACTGTTTTATGAAACAGTTGTTTTGTGAACAGTTAGCCACTGTTGTATCAGGAATGGGCCAAACAGAAGATGGAGATAACTTTGTCAGCTGTCTTTGTTCATTAATTCAGCCCCAGGGTAGATCAATTAACATGAGAAGATAGTCTCATTCTTTTAATCATCCTTAATAAGACAGACAGCTTTTCAAAAGATGGTCTTGATTGCTATTCTGAAGGTGTTACAAAAGCTAAAGAACTGCTGGGATTTACACTTGTGCCACTTCAGGCTTTGCAAACACACAGGTACAGTTAGGATAAAGCCATTGGAACATCAAAGTCATTAAGTTGGTACTGAGCAGGTGCTTTCTACTTAAACCTATCCCATCCTGTTTACACAGGGGCATTATGGAAAAAAAAAAAGGGAATTACCAGTGAGCCTGACTTGTTACCAGAAGTTGCGATTAGCCATTTTTAAATGATTTATCATACGACATTTCCTTCACAGCTTACCAGCATCCCAGTCAGCTTAGCCTTACTGATGTGTATGACTATTTAGTTATTTAATGATGTTAGTTCTGATGTATGCTAGGCAGTACGTGCTAGAATCAACCAGAGAAGCCTGGGTTTTGTAGCAAGAAAGCTTCTCAAAGTTCTCAGGCAAAGCCCACAAAGAGGTCCTACATGAGAAGAAGCCATACGCGAGTCATACATTAAAAGAGAGGCCTTAGAAAGGCTTTGTCAGTTTAACAGTACACAGAAGAATGCCATACATTTGAATCACCTATGTGTCCTGGAGCCCCCAGCGCTTTCTATATTATTCACAAATAACGACTGTGTTGGTGTGGGGAACATGTCTAAGACAGGTTGAAGAATAATAGACCCATTGCACATGAGAAGCTTGATTACATAGATAATAGAATTGCCACAGAATTAATCATAGATTTTTTTAATTTAAGTCAGAACTGGGGATATTTCTATTGCTTTTGTATCGTTTAATCAAATATTAAGGCCTTGGTGCAGAAATTATCAGATGCCATAATAATTTTATTACCATTATATAGTATGGCTGGGCATATTAGTATAATCATACTGTAAGCATTATGATTCTGTGAAGCTAAAAAAAGACTTTCCACCCTTTCTTAATATGGCAGCTTGACTGTGAAACTATGTAAAGAAAGTACATCAGCAAAAATTGCATTTAAAGCTATATATGAATATTTTAAATATGTTGTCTGTGAATTATTTTGTGCCTGTGTCATGTGCATCCTTTCAGTTTATTTCTCCTTTGCAGAAACCTACATGGAAACATTGTTTGTAACAGCATTATAAGACTCTGTTCTTACTAAATCCTGGCTCTTGTTCTTTTAGCCCTGGAGACATATGAAGGCTTCAGTGGGCAGAATGAATTGCTGAAGCACATACCATTTTTCTAAAGAAACCAAAGAAAGAAAAAGTCTCAAATATCATGACCTGAGCAGCTTGTGAGGTGCTACGATTTCACATGGGAGTGCCAAACACACACAATCTACCACTATGTCTTCAGCGTGACATGCAGGTAGCACAACACTAAGCATATCAGAAATACACAAAACAGGCCAGGTCAGATAAAATTAGTGTAGTTTCTTAAACATTTATAGTAGATTTTGGAATAATATGAAGTAGATCAAATTCCTGGTTTGCAACTGCAAATTCATGAAGCTGAATATTTATTTAGATGCTGTGATAATATATACTAGCCATTTGATACATATGCTGACTTCACCAATAAGCTTGAATAAGCCAACACTTGGCAACCTCTGACCTCCATAGTCAGGAAGACAAGCAATCAGCTAATCAATTCAAATTGTATACTGCTCCTTTGATCTGATTAGCAACTCTCAGTTAAGCATTCCTGCACACTTCTAAATATGTATAGTTTATGTTACATAGTCAACATAGTCAGGAACAACTATGTGAATTAAATAAAATATTTTTTTTACTGAACAGAATTTCCAGCTTCACATAAATAGTTACATGTTCCATGCTGCAGGATTTTATACAATTCTGAATACACATTAAAGTTTCTGTGGTAAAATGAATCAAAAAAGGGGGAATATTTGTATAAAATTTCCTCTGTGAAAAACTGTCTTTCATGTTGCATAATTCTCTTTGGGATTTGGGGATAGGGATCTTATATTTTGGACTGTCAGATCCTTCAGCAAAGTGTCATTGCAATGAAATATCATTTTTCCTTTGTATGAGGGCTACCCTTCAAGCTTCCTAGCTTAAAATCATTTATCTTGCAGGAAGCAAAATATACTTATCAGCTTCTGGGAAGCAATGCCTCACACCATTTTACAACCACTTGATTTAGAAGTATCAACATGGTCCAAAAGATTTGAAAACTAGCTTTTCTGACTGAAAAAAAAATGCACCTGTCTTCACAGGTTTGGCCCCTAAAATAGGTAGGTTAAATTGGGGATTCCTTCAGTTCTATAAAGACAATCCCATGGCCCATTATAAAGCAATGTTTGTTTGTGAACTCTTTGTTAACAGATTAGATTTATTTATGTGTTTGAACAAGAACTGTAATGGGAATTTTACTTTGAATGAGCCCAATGGATACAATTTATGTTGTGCTTTGTTACTTTTAATCACATGAATCTGTATTTTTCAGTATTTGAAGCAGCACAAGTAATCCACTGTTCCTAGTGATGTGTATGCTGCCACATTAGAACTGTATCAACAGACTTGTATTCTTGTCTTTCATTTGAGAACACAATTTATTAAAGTAAAACATGGTGTTATAGACAACCTAGACTCTGGGCAGTGGAAGCCACAAATCAATACATTGAGCTGGTAGCAGCGAGAACCAGAACTCAGGCTGCTAATTCCCAATTCTTAGCAATAGAAAAGTAGTAAAAGAACATTATTAAAAAATATGCCTTTTTGAGCTAAATGTGTAGGGAGATCGTTTACCCAAAGTTATGCGATAATCTTATTCGGAAACAGTGGATCACCCTGAATTCAAGCAAGATCACAAAAAGCAGAAGAAAATAAATCTGGCATCAGTTTATCTTGGTCATTTAAGCATTAATATTTGAAAAATGAGCAGTAGCCAAGAAGGAAACAGGAGAACACTGAAGACCTTATCTTGGCTCTGTTTGTGACTGACATACAAAGGTACTGGAACTACTGATATGATTAAGGAATATATATTATTCACATTTATTAAGCACTCCAGAGCTGAAATATGTTTCATCAAAAAAGCAGGAGATGTTCCTGAAAAATCTGTGATTGACAATGAGAATTCAATCTTCTAGTTAAACTTGGGCAATATTCACAGGTAACACTGGCTCCCTTTAGAAAGGAAGCATAGAGAAGGAGAAATATGTATCTTAAAGGGATTGGGTATGTCTCTGATACTTGCTACTGAAGAACCTAAGTGGATAGGTAACATTTAGAACCCAATAAATCTGATCAAATGGGAATTTGAAGGATTTGACAGGGAATATGACAGAGGAATGATTAAATGAACTGGAAAAATATAGTACAGTAAAGACACCACAAATATAAAACTAGTGAAACAGTAATAATAGGGGAGGCGTATATGAAATCTCTTCTCATCATTCAAGTAAATAAAATTTTCTAATGACTTGAGATTTTCTAAACGTAGGTATAAACCTAGGTTCTAGAGTTTTATCAGAGAACCTAGATAGAGGTATTTTACAATTAACTGATAAATTGTGGTGCCAGTTGATATCAGAGACAATTTTCTTATTGACATCAGGGAGACTTGGATTGCTCCCTAACACCTAAAACTGCCAAACAAAATGGATGGTACATATTAGTGAATGGCAGAGCATAAAGGATTGAGTCTGGTAACAATGTTTTTAACGACCAAAACATACTTCAGCAGTCATTATAACATATACTTAGAGCAGGTGTTCTATAACAATTTTTTTTCTGACAATCAATGGTTTGATTAGTATTAAACTGCTTTACAAGTACTAATTAATTAATTATTCAGGTGGCTGTGGACACAACTGAACGTTCTTTGCAGTTTTATATATGAGATACTAAGACAGGAAGGACACTGATTCACAAGTGAAGGCCCAGAACAAACGTCAGAGAGGAGCAGAAAATAAAATTGTTCAATTCTATGCAGAGATCTCACTCCACAGGAGTGAGCAAACAAACAAAAATTCCCTCATTTTTGTGGTTTAATCCCAGCTGGCAGCTAAGTACCACACAACTGCTCACTCCCTCCCTGACCCCATGAGGGTGAGGGGAAGGGTGGAAGTGAGAAAACTCATGGCTTGACTTAAGAACAGTTTTATCATTAAAAAGTATATAATCATAATGGTAATGATGATGATAATGATAATAATAACAGCAGCAACAACAACAGTAATAATAATAAAAATAATAATTAATAATAATAATAAAATGTAATGAAAAGGAAAATACAGAAGAGAGAGAAATAAAACCCAAGAAAGACAAGTGATGCAAATGCAAACAATTGCATCAAACACCACAAACAGACCAATGCCCAACCAGTCCCTGAGCAACAGCACCCTCCCCAGACAACCTTCCCTGTGGTTTATTGCTGAGCAGGACATCATATGGTATGGAATATCCCTTTCATCACTTGGGGGCAGCTATCCTGGCTGTGTCTCCTCTCAACTTCTTGTGTACCCCCAGGCTACTCGCCAGCAGGGCGGTGTAACAAGTAGAAAAGGCCTTGACTCTGGCTGGATGGCTGCATATTGTAATTATTATTATTGTTGTTGTTATTGTTATAACATGCACTGTCCATGTCCCTGACAAATATGTGAAACAGCCCCAGTCCCAATACTGACCCCTGAGGAATGCCACTTGTCACATGTCTCCACCTGGACTTTGAGCTATTGACTATAACTCTCTGAGTGCAACCATCTGGCCAATTCCTTATCCACTGAGTGATGTGGCAAATCATGTCTCTCCAATTTGGAAACCTTGTGTGAAATGCTTGGCACAAGTCCAGGTAGGTGGTGTCACTTGCTCTTCCCTTATCCACCAATGCTGTAACCAGCCATCGTAAAGGGCCACCAGATTTGTCAGGCACAATTTGCCCTTAGTGAAGCCATGATGGCTGTAACTGATCTCCTCCTTGTTTTCCATGTGCCTTAGCAGAGTTTCCAGTAGGATTTGCTCCATGATCTTGTTGGGTACAGAGGTGAGACTGACCAACTTATAGTTCCTTTAGTCTTCCTTTTTCCCTTTTGAAAAATCGGGGTTATATTTCTCCTTTCCAAGTCAGCAGAAATTTCAGCAGACTGACACAACTTCTTAAATATGATGGATAGTGGTTTAGCAACTTCATCTGCCAGTTCCCTCAGGACCCGTAGATGAATCTCATCAGATCCCATGGATTTGTGCTACTTCAGATTCCTTAGGTGGCCTTGAACCTGGTCTTCTGCTACACTGGACAGTTCTTCATTCTCCCAGTCCCTGCAACTTCTTTGTCTCTGCTGCTAATGCCCTTGTTGATACAACACAGGATCCTGTTGGCTTTCTTTGCCAGAGCAAAAAATAGTCACACTATTCATTCATACTGAGCTTGTTGTCCACCAGGACTCTCAGGTCCCTTTCCACAGAGTGCTCCACAGCACTCCTGGATTAAGGTTTCCCAGGTGCAAGACCTTACACTTGCCCTTGTTGAACTTCAGAAATTCATATGTAAAGAATGTTTCCTCACTTTATTCATCTACCAGACTTATATAGCAAAGGGCAGAAGGGCTGGCTTATTTCAGAAATCAACCTTCTACATTCTGCTCCCACCCAAATCTTTTCTGTTGTGGCAACCCACATACGGTAGGACACAACTTTAGGAAAGAAAACCTCTGTTATCTAAGAACACACATTTTATTGGTGAGCTCCAAAAAGTGTGACTGTCATAAAGGACAAAAGGTCATTGTTTTCCTCCCGTCACTGGCTACTATGAGAGCAGAATAGAGCCCCAAAACATGTAAAACAGGTAGCAAAGTGAACACTTCCAATTCTCTCACTTGAAGGTGGTCTCCAGAGCAAGATAACAGGCTATCTGAAAGAAGCCTAGTTTGGGAAAAAAAGTGCAATCAATCTCTATCAGAAAAATTACAAAGGAAAAAAAAATAATAAAGCAGCCTACTATACTATACTTTTGCTTCGTTTTCGTGCTCACCCAGAACTCATGGTTCACCTCCATTATATGCTAACAGATTATAAGATTTTAATGACTGTCAAATCGGGTCTACAGAGAAGTTTTCCACCATTCATTCCAGTCCTCCCCAAGCCTTCACATTACAACTGACTTTGTTTAGCAGAGAAACAGCTCTCAGGTTCCTCACAGGACCACCAAAATCTTTCAGCGTTGTGTTATCTCAATGCTTTTGTGCTGTGCCACTGAGGCACACGCAAGAGTCTCTTGAAGAGACAGCCTAAGTAATAAAGTCTATGTATGGGGTGAAGAGAAGACTCAGAGATGGTCTGGCTGACTGTTTATGAATAAAACACAGTAGGCAGAAAAAGGAGCCAGGGCATGAGAAGTAGAGGTTTGTTAATCTTCGAAGCACTCATGGAGGCATCTATAGCAAATGTAGATATTGAAACCACTGGCTGCAAGGCTGAAGTGTTACTTCTGAGAGTACCAAAGAGGAGCAGGAGAGTTAAAGGTATTCACAGAGCATCTTCTGCTGAAGTTTATGATCCCTCCTCTAGTTTTGCTGTCACACAGGACGTAGCTGTTTCCAAGGCAACCTGGAAAACAGGATTTACGCTCCTGCTGACTGCCAGCTTCTCATTACCTCATCCCTTTATTACTTTTATCCCTTTTATGTAGTCTTCTTTTATTTATTGTGCTGTTTGTATTTTTAGCTGTTTTCCCTATTATTATTCCTTCTTTCAGTATAACTTTGGTGTAAATATGGTTGGTCTGTCAAATACAAAAATTTGCCATCTATTAAAAATTAATACAATGCATAATTGCAACAGGTATGGATATAGACCCTGCATCATTATGAGTCCGTATAGAATCATAGAATCATATGAGGTTGGAAGGGACTTCTGGAGATCATCTAGTCCAACCCCCCGTCAGAGCGGGTCTACCCAGAGCAGGTTGCTCAGGAACTTGTCCAGGTGGGTTTGGAATGTTTCCAGAGACGAAGAGTCCACCACCTCTCTGGGCAGCCTGCTCCAGTGCTCTACTGCTCTCACAGTAAAGAAGTTCCTCCTCGTGTTTAGGTGGAATTTCTTGTACTCAAGTTTGTGCCCATTTCCTCTTGTCCTGTCACTGGGCACCACTGAGAAAAGACCAGCCCCATCCTCCTGACACCTTCCCTTTAAGTATTTGTAAGCATTGATCAGATCCCCCCTAAGTCTTCTCTTCAAGACTAAAAAGACCCAAGTCCCTCAGCCTTTCCTCATAGGAGAGATGCTCCAGTCCCTTCATCATCTTTGTGGCCCTTTGCTGTACCCTCTCCAGCAGTTCCCTGTCCTTCTTGAACTGGGGAACCCAGAACTGGACCCAGTACTCCAGATGGGGCCTCAATAGGCCAAAGTAGAGGGGCAGGATGACCTCCCTTGACCTGCTGGCCATGCTGTTCTTGATGCACCCCAGGATGCCATTGGCCTTCTTGGCCAAAAGGGCACATTGCTGGTTCATGGTCATCCTGTTGTCCACAAGAACTCCCAGATCTTTCTCCTCAGAGCTGCTTTTTATATTTATTTCTTTATGTGTACAAATAAATAGTTCTTTTTTATTTATTTATGTAAATAATGACCAAAGGATCTGAACAGATTTTTCAGTTTTTAGAGGACATGTAACACATTCAACTCTGAGACATTTTTAAAACTGTGTATCTACATACAAAGACTCTTAGTTAGCTTGTTTGTTTTTTGTTTTTGTTTGTTTGTTTTTAACCAAGTCTACTAGTCTGTTGTCTGGTTAAACAAATGCTTTGCAAATTTCTGAAAGTTCTTCACAGTTTTTACCCATTTTTTGTTTTCTGAGGTAAAATCCCAATAGAAATCTGCTAAACATTCAGCAGAAGTATGTGCCATTTGATTAGCTAATCCTGATTTAGCTTCAAGAAATGTACTTCTTAGATTTTATTTTATGATGTTTACATGAAAATGAACAGCTTTGTGTAGAGTTTAAGAAGTACAGACTAGTGATGGCTTAAAAAACTCTAGAGGAAAGGTGTCTCATACATATGTATCCTCTACTGAGATAAGCATAGTCTCACTTCTGATCCTTAAAAGTTAAATACAAGCAAAATATAAGTGTGTCTTAATTCAATTCTAGGGAACTCCTTAGAAGAATAAAATTCATAAAGCTTACAGTTTTAATTGCCAATAATTCAGTCATCTTAGTTCTACCCTAGGCTTTTGTTTGTCAGCTCACTGTAAACACCAAGACTGAGCAGCTATTTATATCACAGTTTAGAGATATAGCAGTTAATTGTTTCTGCAAAGGGCAGTTCTAGTCAGTGTTTCAGAACATAAGGCTAGGATTTCAAAGGAGCCTAAGCCAGTTAAGTGCTCATCAGCCAACTGATTTCAAAGCATCTTAAATCCCTAAGGATTCCAAAAGGGAATATGAGTATGTTTTGAAAAGTAGGAACAGTAGGCCTCTTTGTTACAGTAGAAATAAGAAGAGCCTTGTTCCAGGAAGATTTATGAACACAAAATATTTATTGTTCTCCAGCAGTAAGTTTCCTGTTAAAACTGCAAGAATAATAAGTCTAATTCTTTTAATATTTTACTGGGAGCTAAGAAGTTACTAGAAGACAACGAGGAGCTCTCCTGGTTACCCTTAAAAACATCCACGTGAAAACAGTTTGAAATTTTTTGACACAGTAAATAAATAGAACAAAATGCACAATGCTACACAGAATTCAAATAAATCTTTCTGTATCTTTCAGCAACAAGGCCAACAGAGATTACAAAATACAGAACAAAACTGGATAAATATTTTTTCCTCTCCTTTTCAAAGCTCCTTAACTTGAGATAAATAAATGAATTTAGAAAACAGCAAAGCCAGACAAAACTTTCAACCACAGTTTCAATAGATTTTAAAACTTTTCATTCTTCTGTTGAAATTCTGCTCAAGGTTGAATGGCAGAACCTCTGGTCTCCTGTGAACCGCACTCTGCTGTTGTGCAGTGCTGAATATTCTCCTGAAAAGGCTCCATGTGCTCTGGAAGGCTGCAATACATTTCCATCACACCACAAGTCAAGACCACCTTTCCATATATACCCTTCTCCTTCCTCTTTTGATATACAGAGGCATGCAGATGTCTTTAAAGCTAAAAATCAAATGTTAAAGTGAAAGGACTCTGAATATGCATTTTAAAATCTGAGAATATTTGAAAAGTAACTTTTGTTTTAGACAGTGGGAGCTGGCAACACTAGTTGGACTTCCCTGGCTCACACCAATTGAAAGAAAGATACAGGATATGCTAGTTTATTGCCTGTCTGGGAAATTGCCAATTCTTTTTGCTTTTTCTTCTGCCCTTGACTTTTGAGATATTTGTGTCAGGACAAAATCTGTATTATTTGTTTTCATAGGCAATTCCTTATAGCATGGATGATGTAGGCAATTTTGAATAAGAATCCATTTGAAAGGAAATGCTTTTCTTGTTGTGGAAATATCTTGGATCATTAATAGTGATAGGAAAGGAAATATAGATATAGGCTTTATGAATATGAACTAGACTCACTCTAAAGATACTCAAGCAAGCACATTTGTGTAATAAAAGCATTTTAGCCATAGCATAGTTCTTTGCTGTTGTTGCCATCTCACTGGAATGTCCTGGCAATAGACTGCGACATTCCATGTAGACAGTCACAAAGCCATTGGTTGGCTATTGCTCTTGAAGAAGATAAATCTTGCACTGGATGCCAGAAGGTAATGAAGAGTCACAAAACAGTAACAACAGTAATTTTTTTTCTACTTAAGAAATCCTAAACACATATTATGATGTCAGCAGACAAAAAAAAAAAAAAGAAAAAAGGAGATTCTCCCATAGTTGTGAAAACATTTGTATAGATGTGTCATGATGAATAGTGGAAATGAGAGTTTTGGAATATAAGTGTTTAATAGCTTCGTGGAAAGCAAATATAATTAAGGCTTTTAATAGTCTAAAGAATGTGGCTTGAGTGATTCCATATCTCTAGGTATTATAAGCCATTATATTTTCCATCATATAGTACCTGTGACTTTCCTTATGTTACCTTTGGTTAGCATTTCCTTTGGCTGCCTTTAGGTGTTTGCCAACTTTTGACTAATGTTATGACAGATTGTGAGATATCAGATCCCTGTTTTTCTTATCATTCATTACACTGCTTACTTTAGTCTTTTGCTGATAAATATTTTCTCAGGCTTGCTCTTGTACAACTTGGGGCTGCATAGCATGTGGTATTCATTCTGTACAGTCTTCCAAACCAACAGTTGTGTGACTTTTCCAAAATGTAGCTGTGAACAGACAGTATATATTTATAGCAGTTGCACAGTCCTAGATTGAGCTTTTTATTTAAATTGCATTCGTAATGTCATGTCCAGATGTGAAATTGATCAGTCAAGCTTAATTCCTTTGAAGATGTAACCCTTTGAGTTCTGAGTACACTCTTCCATTCCACCAGAGTACACCTCTGCAAGGTCCATTTCTGCCTCAGATGAGAGCTGAAAAAGGACAGAGAAGGAGCCAGGAAAGAACAAGTTCATATTCTCCGCTCAGTGTGGAACCAGAGCTGTTCACCACAAAAGAGGAGTAGGATGGACACCTAAAGAGACATAGCAAAAGGGTACAATTGATTTGAACCAGGGTGATGCAGAAAGTACCTGCCTGTGTTCTTAGTAGGGTTCTGCACATACTGTTTGCAAAGGGTTATGCCAGACAACCCTTTGGGAATCCTAAAGTCCCTTTTATTTCTGTGGAAGTCTTGCCAATTGATGGAGTACAAATTCAGGGTGTTTACATTTGGGGACATTGTTCGCCATTGTATTGAAAGTAGACTGAACCAGCAGTCCCCAGTAGCTGGATTTTCACCCCTATCCCTCACCTGGCTCCGTTGCTTGTAAACCTCTAGTTTTCATTCATTTTTCATGTCTTGAATTATTTTTCTTTCTGCCTTGAAATAATTCCTTTATTTCAGCACCCTCTTGCTTTTCTCCTGTCCTTGTGGGTAAATCACTTTTGAGAAGGAATGTTTGTGCAGATGGTTTCATCAGTTGTTCTGTCTCCCCCACCTCTTCCAAATTCACCTTGTTACTTTATCCTTTTACCCAATTATGACCAGAGTGTGCTCAGGTCTTTACTAAAAGTTACCAGTTAAATTAAGTCGAGAAATACATAGTACCGAAATCATAGTATCAGAGAATCCATGTTTTGATAGGAAGCAGAAATAGTTTCCTTACGAGGAAAGACATCGTGTGACTAACACGCGTTCTTAACATCCTGTAGGAAAGTAACACAGCTTTCCAAATGAAAAAAGGTCCAATGTTTCATAAAATGCTTCACACACTTCTAAATGCAGGACTTTAAAGAAACCAGATTCTGTTTTAAGGCTGTTATTTTTAGACACAAATGTGATCAATGATTTTTTATTCTGCTGTTGAAAGTACCTTGAGTGAACTTCAGAGGAAAGTGCAATTCCATAATATCTCAATAGGGAATTTCTTCCCACCTCTTGTAATTCCATGTGTGGCTTATACCTTGGGTCATGAGAATTCATCCCTTACTCATTTATCAGCCTACATAATGTGTTATTCCTGTATATAGTACCTTTTACACTCTTATTAATATATTGCTAAAATATGTCTTTCGGCAGAGAGTTCTGTTTGTCCATTCTTTAAAGAATAGGTTTTTGCTCAGTTTTAAGTATTTTATTGTGCAGTTTCAGGATGTTACCTGAGCTGGGCTTGGTGAAGGAACACTCAGCTCTGTATTATATAGATAGAGGTAGCTATTCTTTCAACTCTGCATTTTCACATTTAGTTGAATAGTCAGTAGATTGGTTGAACTGCTTTAATGTAATTGCACAATAGGTACAACACTGGCCAATTCTCATTTCTTGCTAGCTTTATGCAAGTGAATTATCTCAATTATTGTTTTCAATGAAGTCCAGTTACAGGGAAGCAAAAGCATGTAATCACCTGTGGTTTGACAGTATGAAAACACATTCTATTTTATAGGCCAAACACAAAGGGAGATGTCTGTCATTACATTTCCTAGGGAAAAAACCCAAACAATTATATACTCTGTCTTTTTATTTATTTCCAGTAATTGTATTTTATATAATTTGCATTTTTCTGGCAACTCATCTCCAGTCATATTGAGGAGCTCTGTGATCATTATTAATGAATTAAACTTTTTTGGACTATAGTGAAATCTGTCATTATCCACTATTCTTATTATCATCATTTAATCAAGGAAGAAATGCATAAAGTGTGATAAGGAGAGACAAATCTATTTGTCTTTCAATGCTGAACTTGTTCTGCCTCATTTCCTCTCAAAAGAACATAAATGCTTCTGTCTTTCCTTCCTTTTGTTTTAACTTGCTGATCTCTTACAACGGAGTCCCAAACAGTCTCACATTTGCCATCAGTCCCAGTGACTCAATTCAGGCTTTCAGACTCTGTGTTTAAGCTTCAGCAGTAGTTTTTGTTTTCAGCCCTTATTCTGTATATCAGCCAGATTGGCTCTCTGATTTTCCTGAAAGAAAGGGTAATAAAAAGCCAGCATTTGTAACTAACTTAGTTCCTGTTTGTGTTTGTCTAAAGATGAAAAACTCACCTGATAATAAGTTAATAGTTTCCGCTGAGTCAATGTTAATTATAGTAATTTTAATATACAGGATGACAAGCTATCACATAAAAATATATTCATGCAGAACTCCTTCCTCTGGGGTCTTGCTTACTCCTAAATACTGTGAACTGACAGCTGTGAGTACTTAGCTACTTGGTCAACTGTGTACTAGTACAAAGGTAAAGTAATATAAGGATGTTGACACTGAAACCAAAGCAAATTACACATTGATGGGGAGATTATATCAGCACAGTAGCTTTTGTGGGGCTTGATGAAGTTTCTCTGCCCAGTAAGAGCTAGTTTATTAAGAGGAAGTTCAGAGCGGCAAAATGCAGGCTTGCCATGTCTCTGTGTCAGAAAGGTCCATCAACCTCTGCAGGATGCAAGAAGTGACCTTCCTTTTCTCCTCTGTGCTGAACATTAAGAAGCCCGTCACAGGCAGGCAGAGGAGCTGAGCTTAAAACTTGCTGGTCTTTTGGTATACCTGGACTTGCATGATGAGGGCTGCAAAGGAAGGAAACCTTCTCACGTTTAGTCCCTGACGATGTGGTATGGCAGTGACTGAAATTCAGCTCCCTTTTTCTGGGACCCGCCTCTTGGCTCACTGTACACACCACCATAGCATAAACACACTCTTCACATTACCCCAAAACAGGAAGAAAATGAGGGATATCAGTATTTATCAGAGATGTGTCAAATATGACACATATTCCATGGGGCTTGTTCAGGCTGCTTTTAGAAATTTCACTTGCTTTAGAGTTAAACAGCCCAAGTTTTACTTTGAGTATCAGCCTCAAATGGACTCCAAAGGATTCGACTCCAAACACATAGAAATATGAATTCCACGTAAGGAAATCTAGTCCACAGGATAAGCCTGGAGAGCTTTATGTTGCAGGAAATCATCAAAGCAGCTTTACATAAAATTCAGAACTTTACAGAGATCTCAAATATTATATAAATCAAAGCATAAAAGTGAGAGCTATGTGTGAGTCTTGTAGCATCTGTATTTGACTGGAGGTTTGATGGTAATGAGCCCATTTCCTATCCTAGAAGGAAAGAGAGTGCAATACAAACACAGAAGAGAATGAAAATTCAGTGAAAGAAGACTGTATTAGGCAGACTCAGACGCCAAAGCAGAAACCAAATATTCCTAATCAAAAGCACAATTTTTTATAATCAGTTTCAAATACCTTAGCTTCTGTTCACTACTAGGTTTATGACATAATTCATTTAACTTCTCTTGTTTTCCAGAATGTTTCTTCTTCATTGCTTTCGTCTCTGGACTAGCTTCTACAGAAATCTGGCTGTTAACATGGCTTGGTGTCAGCTGATAGAGCAGACAGAGGGTCTTTTCAAGTCCTCCCCCTCTCTGGAAGAGCAAACAAGACAGCTCATGCTCTGTTCTTGTCCCATTGAGCACAGCAGGACTTTTTTCTCCCATTTCTCCTTCAATTTTCTTTCAATAATTACTGGAGGCAGGTTAATTAAAACCAAGCCTGTCGTACTGAGCATTAAGTAATGTTAACAATGTCCTAGAATATCTATTACAGAAATGCTGGAAAGCTGCCAGGGAATTGAATGGAGCTGATTTTGTCATGTGACCTAGAACAGAACATATAGTAATAACAACAATGCAGCACAGTATCAGACAGTCTGATATTACACTTTGTAAAGGTATGATGCTGTTAACATAGTGTAAAATAAATTAGTTGGATGAGGTAGGTAGATTAAAAATAACAATAAATGAATCTTTAAACCGTATCTTTGCACACAGCGGTAAATGACTAGCCAATAATATATAAACCCTAAGAAGAAGGCCTGTCTGTTGTAATCTACCTCATTTTATAATAAAAAGTGATGGTAAATATTTTGATTCATATAAAAGGTAGGCATGATTCTACAAATACTTAAAACTCTTGGCTTTTCATATATTTATGTTTATGCATAAGTTCTGGCAAAATCAGTCCTGTCCATTCAGAGGGACAGGAGAGTTTCCCTAAGTGCGGGCTATTCAAGATAGTAATGGTTTTCAAGATTTGCATAATTTACTATATACCAGCTGAAGAGGACTTAAAGAGGACCATCTTTACAGATAAAGTCTTCTGCTAGCTTCAGAATTTGTCTTAAAGAAACCTATGCACATATTCTTGTACTTTCATTAAAATACTTTTCCAAGTGAGCTGGTTCTTCTTCATGACATTATAACAAAGCTTTCTCAAGTTTGTAAACAAAAGATGTTGGCCTGATTCTCGTTAATACGCCCTGCTGATAGCACTTAGTAATCAGTTTCCTAAACTGATTTTGAAATGTCTTCTGTGTTGTGAAATTTTTATGTTGAGGATGGGATCCATTCAAGCTAACTGCAGTTGGAGGGCATCTACATGTGGGGCGGTGGTCCTTGGTTTCTTTACAGTCACTGCAGTCACATTTACAATGCTAGGGCATGAGTCATCTGACCTTTTTCAAAGCTCTCTCTTTGAATTACTATACATACAGTGCTGCCTTTCTTTATTTTTGGAGTGAGAGCTACTCAGCAGGGCTTTGGTAAGTCTTTACATTATGGCTTAAGAATGCACTGCTTCCAGTAGAGATGCTAACCCCAGAGGCACACTTTTATGTTTTCATTCATCAGAATTCAGAGTCTGGCATTAAATTCACTGTCACTGGCCACTTCAACCAACACACAGTGGCCTATTAACTGCCATGCAAGTACAAATATCCTTCTATTGCAGGACAGTAAACTCTGATGGGCGAGCAGCTGGGAGGTGGTAAATCATGAAATTGCCATATGAACTCATTTCAAAAGACAAGAGACAAAACCATAGCTAGCAATGCAATTAGCAGCACAGTAATGTCTGCTCTTGGAAGCAATGGAACTTTCTTTATCTCTATTATTGTTATGTACAAGAATAAAGCCCTGCACATATTTTGCTTTCAACACTTTGCTGATATTTGGCTCAGAGGAGAGGTGTTCACAGGAGAGATTCTCACAGATGGTTTGCTGGAGAAGAGGACAGTAAAGAGAAAGGAAGAAAGTAAGCAAGCAAGCAAGCAAGAAAGAACAGAGCTTCCCTTGCAGGGAATCTCTACTGTATTGTTTTTAATGAAGCTTCAGCTTATTTCTACCTTTCCATAGATGTGACTTCATCTTTGGAGTGTCTGAAGCAAAACCTTGACATTCTAGGCTTTTCTAGTCAGTGGAGGGACAGTGTCTGTCCAGAGGAAGTTCAGATCACAGGAATAAATTACCCTTTCTGAGGTACAATGTAGAAGTGGAGCAGTAACGCTCTTAATTTAGGTGCCTTACCTAAGAGTCTAAAATTAGATCAAGCAATAGTGCTTTGGATACAGAGAACTGGAATCTGTTTCCTTGAGTAACTACAAGGCATTATTAGCTCTCACAATATTTATTAACAATTCTTTTCTTGATTCCTGTTTGAAACCCAGAAATGTCAGGAATATTTTTCTAGCTTTTCTACTTTGTTGAGTGCTTTCATGATATACTCTAAAATGTTAGATCAAAGTAATATTGTTGTCTTGCAAATTATCATGAGTGATTTAAAGTCAAGGTCCAAATATTTAGACATTAATCAGAAACTTGGGCTCTGGAGTAAAAGTTGTTAAGTACATCTGTGTTTAGATTAATGATAGGGGTGTTATATTTTTTCAAGAAACTTTTTGCAAGACTTTTGATTTAGTACTGCATCGTGTCCTGATTAAAAACTTGTACTCTACGGTATACATAGAGCACATGTAGAATGAATTAAAAATTGGCTGGTGTTGTTCAACAAGTAGCTGTCTTTGAGGAATGACCAGTGAACATGTGTGGATTTTTCTAGAGATTGGAAGCCTGCAGCTGTTCTACATTTACATCAACAATGTATGGATGGCGTAACAATTTTGGAGGGGGCTGTCTAGATGGCTTTGTAACTCTGGGCTATTTGAAGAAAGAATGCTTTAATCTAGCAAAATATAAAGTTAAAATTGTAGCAGTGGGAATGTGTGCATCTGCACAGAATGGGGAAATGTATTGTGAATCCTCTGGAAGGATTTGAGGTCATACAGGGTGCACTTGTAATGCGGTGTTAAAGCAGTCCTGCTCTCCTGCCCTGCAGGTTCAGGGAGTGTGCTGGAGGGACCTACAGGCTTGTGTCTGCTTAGATTGTCTTGGTATGAAAACAGAGCCTATAGGGGGTGGAGAGTGGGAAGAAAAGCGTTTAAAGAACAATCATCAGGCACAGTCAGCATGGGGTAGCAAAGGGAAAATCCTGTTCAATTGATTTGATATCATTGCATGACAAGGTCACCCGCCTAGTGGATGAAGGGAAGGTGGTGGGTCTAGTTTTTCTGAGTTTTACTAAGGCATGATGCGCTGGGTGAAGAACTGGCTGAAGGGCAGAGCTCAAAGAGTTGTAGTGAATGGGGCTACATCTGGCTGGTGATCCAATACCAGTGGTGATCCTCAGGGTTCAATTCTAGGGCCAGTTCTGTTCAATATATTTAACAATGTTCTGGATGCAGAATTTGAATACACCATTAGCAAGTTTGCTGGTGATACCAAACTGGGAGGTGCTGGTGACTCTCTTGGAGGACCAGAGGCATTTGCAGAGGATTTAGATAGATCAGAGCATTGGGCAATCATCAATGCATGAAATTTAACAATAACAAACACCAGATTCTGTACCTGGGGCAAAGTAACGCCGGCATAAGTATAAACTAGGAGAGGACCAGCTGGAGGGCAGCTTCACAAAAAGGGATCCCCCCACAGAAAGGGGGTGCTGGTGGGCAGCAGGTACTTCTGAGTCAGCTGTGAGCCCTGGCAGCCAAGAGGACAAACCATACCCCAGGGTGCATCAAGCCTCACTATTTAAGGATGTGAATGTCCCTGAATGCGTTCAGAGGAGGACAACAAAGCTGGGGAGAGGGCTGGAAAGCATGTCCTGTAAGGAGCAGCTGAAGACTCTGAGTTTGTCTAGTTTGGAGAAAAGAAGGCTTTTTTGAGGAGGAGACATAGAGAAGGAGGTGCTGAGCTCTTCTCTCTCGTATTCAGTGACAAGATGCATGGGAATGGTTCAGAGCTGTCAGAGGATGTTCAGACTAGATATTAAGAAACAGTTTTTACTAAAAGGGCTGGAAGGAATGTCCTATGAGGAACAGCTGAGGACTTTGGGCTTGTCTAGTTTGGAGAGAAGGAGGCTGAGGGGCAACCTCATTGCTCTCTACAACTTTCTGAGGAGGGGATGTGAAGAAGGAGGTGCTGAGCTCTTCTCCCTCGTACCCACTGAGAGGATGCGTTCAAAGCTGCATCATGGGAGGTCTAGACTAGACATTAGGAAACATTTTTGTATTGTGACAGTGATCACACACTGGAACAGGCTTTCTGGAGAGGTGGTTGATGCCCCAAGCCTGTCAGTGTTCAGAGGCATTTGGACAATGCCCTTAATAACATGCTTTAACTTTTGGTCAGTCCTGAAGTGTTCAGGAGTTGGACTAGATGATAGCTGTAGGTCTCATCCAACTGAAATACTCCTCTTCTGTCTATCCTATCCTATCCTATCCTATCCTATCCTATCCTATCCTATCCTATCCTATCCTATCCTATGAGTAAGGGATAAAAGTAAAGACAGCAGTGATTTTTTCCAGGTTTTATCAAGACTGGAAGTCAAAATACAGCCAGAATACACAGCAATTCAAGAGTTGGGAAATGTTCTTGGTAGCAGGTACCTCAAACCAGGACAATAGTCTGGTCTACAATAGAACTGGTCAGGAAACAGTTAGTAAGATTGCAGGTTGTTTTAAAAGATGTTGTAAAACAAGCTGACAGGTGTTGCAGGCTAAAAAAGTACTTTTATTTCTTTATAAAATATAGCTTGGGGCTCCACAGTACAAGAAAGACACTGGTAAACTGGAGAAAGTTCAGCACAGGGCCATGAAGGTGGTCAGAGGCCTGGAGCATTTGCCCTGTGATGAGGCCTAGTCATCATGGGTTTATGAAATGCAGGTCCTGCCAGATGAATCTGATCTCCTTCTATGACAAGATGACAGGATTATTGGATGAGGGAAAGGCTGTGGATATTATCTACCTGGACTTTCAGAAAGCATTCAACCCTGTTCCCCATAGAATTCTAGTGGAAAAACTAGCTGCACATGGCTTGATTGAGCATACAATCTGCTGGATCAAGCACTGGCTGTCTGGACGGTCCCAAAGAGTGGTGCTCAATGGATTTAAATCCAGCTGGCGGCCGGTCACAAGTATGCCTCAGGGCTCGATGCTGGGACTGTTTCTGTTTAACATCTTTATGGATGATCCTGATAAGGACATAGGGTGTATCATCAGCAAGTTTGCAGATGACACCAAGTTAAGCAAGAGTGTTGATTCACACGAAGATAGGGAAGCTCTACAGAGGGACTTAGATAGATTGGATCATTGGGCCAACATTAATGGTATGAGCTTCAACAAGGCCAAGTGCCAGGTCCTGCACTT
>JAOTQQ010000019.1:13348102-13371878 GCA_026546715.1 Gallinago undulata | reverse complement strand
GATGATCAGAGGGCTGGAGCACCTCTCCTATGAAGACAGGCTGAGAGAGTTGGGGTTGTTCAGCCTGGAGAAGAGAAAGCTCTGGGGAGACCTTATAGCAGCCTTCCAGTACCTAAGGGGGGCCTACAGGAGAGATGGGGAGAGACCCTTTATCAGGACTGTAGTGACTGGATGAGGGGTAATGGTTTTAAACCTAAAGAGGGTAGATTTAGATTGCATTCTAGAAAGAAACACAATGTGAGGGAGGTGAGAAAATGGAACAGGTTTCCCAGAGAAGCTGTGGCTGCCCCATCCCTGGAGGTGTTTAAGGCCAGGCTGATGGAGCTTTGAGCAACCCGGTCTATTGGTAGGTGTCCCTGCCCATGGCAGGGGGGTTGGAACTAGGTGGTCTTTAAGGTCTCTTCCAACCCAAACCATTCTATGATTCTATGAAAACTGCTTTTTGAGTATTTATTGCTTGAAACTAGATGTCAGCTGTCGCTAAATCTCATGTCCATTCTTTTGTTGTTTAGATGTGGAGAACGGAAATGTCCCAGCTGCAGGGTGCCACTGTAGACTGTATTTATTCATGAGGGTGGGGGGAAAGGTGACAGATACTGGATATGAATTAGATTCCCTCCTAAAGTTTTAGTAAGTGGAGAGTGCTCAGAGCATGGGATATGTGCTGGTTGGTTGAGTGACAAATATATCCGAAAATTAAAGCTAATGTATTTTGCTTGCTTTATTCATGTTAACTAAGGAATTCTCAGAGGTTACCTCTGGATAAATAGGAGTCATGTGAATGCATCATGCTGACATTCACAAAATCTGTGCTGTTCTTGGAGGTTCTGTTTAATGAGAGGAACAGATCTGCAGGGGAGAGTGCTGACCCTGCCAATGACAGCAAGACACATGCAGGCATTTTCAGGACTTTGAACACTAATTGCAAACACTTGGTTTTGTTTGTTATAATTGAGTGTTCACAAAACTGTTAGACTCATAATTAGATGATAATGTCATTGGTCTAGAGCTCACAGTTACTTTGTCTGTAAAAGCACCTGAAAACATTTGGAGGCTTGAAGAAATACGGAATATATCCGGTGACGTAGCTAAGACTATAGCACAGCTAACATCTCTGCTCTTTATGTTTCTTCTCTTAATCCAAAATGAATTTCATCATGATGTGATGAAAAACTACTTATAGAGAATCTAACTGTTGGTTACTTCGCATTTTCATAAATTAAATTTCATAAATTAATTTTCATAATTTTTCATAAATTAAATACGATTTCTGCACAAATTATTTTGCCTTTTTTGACTTTTAGTTTAGAGTTTCAGATGATGTTCCGCACTCACTTGGCTGTCACAGTGAATTAAAGATTTTATTATTTGAAGGAGTTCTGCAAGGAAAGTGAATATGGTTTTAGCACAAGGATATCAGAACGGTGATGCTGGGTTTGGCCACAGTTTCCTGTCTTCAGCAGTGGCCAGCAATGGATGCTGAAACTGAGAACAGGATGAGCCGATGCGATGCTTCCCCAGAGCACTCTCTCCTTCTCCAGCAGCTGTAGAGAGAGACTTCTAGTGAGCCCAAAGGATTCTATAAAATCTCTCATAGGGGATCATAGGGATTAATTTCAAACATCTATATACATCTGTATCTGTTGATTGTCAGACGGTGCAGCTGGTTTCTCTACAGACTTTTTCTTGCTGTCAGGGCCGGTGCCTTCTGCAGCTTGATCTCAGTGTTCTCAATAACCGTAAGGCTGACACAGCCATTCTTTATATGTTTTATGTTTCTGAATGTTCAATTTAACTGAAAAAAATAAGATCTCTAGAAATAAAGCATTCTTTTACCACAGTTGACATATTGTCAAGATTTTGGCTGGGATGGAGTTGACTTTCTTACTATCAGCTGATATAGTGCTGTGTTTTGGGTTTGGGATGAGAATAGTGTTGGTAGCACACTAGTTTTCAGTTGTTGGTAGGCTCTCAAGGCCTTTTCTGCTCCTCACACCGCCCCACCAGCGAGCAGGCTAGGAGGGCACTAGAAGCTGGAAGGGGACACTACTGGGACAGCTGACCCCAACTGACCAAAGGGATATTCCATACCATGTGACATCATGCTCACCCTGTAAAGTTGGGGGAAAAGAGGGATGACATTCAGATTGATGATGTTTCTCTTCCCAAGAAACCATGACGCATGATGGAGCCCTGCTCTGCTGAACTCTGCTGAACTGGTGGCTGAACTCTGCTGATAGGAAGTGGTGAACAAACTCCTTGTTTTGCTTTGCATGGGCGTGCAGCTTTTACTTTACTTTTAAACTGTCTTTATCTCCACTCATGAGTTTTCTCACTTTTACTCTTCTGGTTCTCTGCCCGATCCCACCAGGGGGGAGTGAAAGAGAGGCAGTGTGGTGCCAGCTGGGGTTATCCCACAACAGACATTCAGAATCATAGTTAAACATGGAGATAGATAATTGTGGCATTTTCAAACAAAATGTAGGTGTTTGAAAGGCATGGCCTGAGTAAAGAAGAAAAGTTACAGGGAGAGGAAAAATTAATTACAACTCATGGAATCATGGAATTGTTGGAGCTGGAAGAGACCTTCTAGAGACCATCTAGTCCAACTCCTCTGCCAAAGCAGGATTGCCTATAGCCCATCACTCAGGACTGCATCCAGGCGGGTCTTGAAGATCTCCAGAGAAGGGGACTCCACGACCTCCCTGGGCAGCCTGTTCCAGGGCTCCGTCACCCTCACCTTTCATTCTTCACATTGTGAAAAGCATCAAAGCATAATTCACATCAAAGCAATAGAAACATGAAAAACAAATGAAGAGGAAAAAATCAGAGCATATTTTTAAAGGAACTGGAGTATTTCTCATCACATTTGTTCTTATAATTTTATGGTTGCATGTTTGTCATTTCTGTGGTTCTAAGGAAGAAACTTAATATTAGAATTGTCGTTGGGTTTTTTGGGTGTTTTGTGGGTTTTTTTCTACCATATAAGTTGTGTTATTTTACATTTTGAAATACCCCGAGCTTTTTGGGATCATTACCTGGAGACATATAAACCAACATACTGCCAACAAAAAGTATCACCATATAAATCTTGCCTCTTCTGCAGTTTTACAACATTTTAAACTCCTCTATGTTGAACTAATTCATTTTAAAATTTGTAATATTTTGTAATATATTTGTAATATTTGTAATATATTACAGAAGTTAATCCATGTATAATTTCTAAATTAAGTTAATAAAATGGAAGTCAGGAAAATGTCTGTAAATTCAGCCATTGAATTGTTTAGATTTTTCAGATGTAAATATAAAAATTTAAGGTAATCCAACGTAGATCATATATGAAGAAAACATTATCCCAACTGGAAATGAGCCCCATCTGCAAAACTGAGATGACAGCCCGCTTCTGGATCTGAGTTTGCCAAATGTTCTGAGATACAAATCAAGATCATGTTTGATATAAACAATCAAATTTAATTTCATAAACCTCCAAAGTCATTTCATTCTATTTGGACACGTTTGGTGTTTAAATACACTAATTTACGGTATTTTAAATGGGTTTTACAATAATATATTGCCACGGGGAAGGTTGATTATGCATTGAGCACAACAGAACCCAGAACAATGCCCAACAAGAACAGAACCTTCAGAACCATGATGTCAGTGGTTCTGCACATTTTCAGACTCCTGCAAGTTGTTGCTAATGTCTATGACTTTTATGGATTTTTGAATGTAGCAGGTAGCAGTCCCCTCATTTTAAGAGTAAAACCAGTTTTTTACACTAGTTTTTTTAATAGACAATAATTTTGACATCAAAGTATACGATGCCAGAAAAATGACTGAGATGTTAGGAAACATGTAGGAAACATGAGACTGAAAAGTAATTCTGGAGAAATCAGGCATAGCTCTATGCTGTTGCCTTTTCCACAACGTTGACTGTGGGTCACCTCAGTCCAAAGATGGGTGTTCCATATTTGAAGGCTCAAAAACTACAACAGAAGCTGGAATAATTCTCAGAGGAATAATGATTGAAAAGTTTTGAACAGTTTATCTCAGATGAATAGACTATGCTACAGAAGTACAAAACAATGAAATGTTGTTCAGAAAGTTGAACAGGACTGTTGCACATACCAATAGCAGGGCAGTGTTCAACTTAAACTGAAAATTTGCAAAATCAAAAAGGGCAAACAGTTCTTCTCACAATACTGTGGAACTTGCTGATGATGCACTCTTGAAGTCAAGGGTTTAGTAAGGTTTAGACATTCGCTGTGCTGTTAATTGAAATTCACAAAAATACCTGTTACTAACAGTTAAGGCTGAGAGTACCACACCTCAAATTCTGTGTTCAGTTTTGGGCCCCTCACTGATGTTGAGGTGCTGAAGCACAGTCAAAGAAGAGTAATGAAGCTGGTGAAGAGTCTAGAGCACAAATCTTATGAGGAGCAGCTGAGAGAACTGGGGTTGTCTAGTCTGGAGAAAAGCAGGTTGAGGGGAGACCTTACCACTCTCTACTACTACCTGAAGGGAGGTTGTAGCCTGGTGGGGTTTGGTCTCTTCTCCCAAGTAACAAGTGATATGACAAGAGGAAACAAGCATGAGGGGACGTTTAGGATGAATATTAGGAAAACTGTCTTCACCGCAAGGGTTATCAGGCTCTGACACAGGTAGCCCAGGGAAGTGGTGGAGTCACCATCCCTGGAGGTATTTAAGACACGTAGATGCTGAGGAACATGGTTTAGCCGTAGTTTCGGCAGTGTTAGGTTAATGATTGGACTCGATGATCTTAAAGGTCTTTTCCAACCTAAATGATTCTGATTCTTCTGCAGTAGGCGAAATGCAGCACATTTCAGGATTTACGACAACATACACTGGTGTTCCAACGAGGGAAAATTATTGAACATTTGCCTGCTCTTGGGCTTCTTACATCTTTTTCTGTTAAATATCTGATACTGTCTGTGTGGAGAAACTAGATTTGACTAGACGTATGGTTTGGATGAACTTTTAGCAAATTCGTACCTTTTTGTCTTGAACTATTAGGTTTAGAAGCAGTTTAACGCAGGGCTTGCAATATAATGGCCTGAACTGGCTCCTACTTGCACTGACGAACTTGGGACTGTGAAAAACGGGACACAGACTAGGCTTTATGAACTTGCTGCACAATGTATCCGAGAGGACTGTAACACCTCTAGTTTTTGCTGACATGCATTTGGTTCCTGTCAGCACAGGAATAATCGATGCTTGGCTGCTTTGCTCAATATTTTGTCTATTTTTTTTTTTTTTAAACTGAAAAAGATCAATCACAGGCGCAGTATCAAAGCAGACCGCTGTTAAGCAACACCTACCATACCATTAGAGGGGAAAATACGACGAGACCACCCGTCAGGGCAGCAGCCCCGGCGTTTTCAAAGGGCTCGGCGTTTCGGGGTGCTGTTTCCCCACAGGCTGCGTTCCGCCCCAAGGCTCAGGCCGGCAGCGCTCTCCGCCGCGGCTCCCCGCAGGCCTCTACCCGCCGGGGCCTCCTGACAACCGCCGGCTGCCGCCCCAGCTGCTCCGGCCGAGGCGGCGACAGGCCACCAAGGGCACCTGCCGGCCTCCCTCCGCCCTTTCCCCGCCTGGAGCCAGTGGTTCATCCCGACGGGGTCCCAGCCCGCCCCGCCACGGCTCCCCCTCCGCCGCCACAGCTGCGCCCCGAGGCGGCCTAGCCCTCGGGGCGGCCCTGGGCCCTCCCTGCCACCAACCCTCCCCCCTACCTCTTCCCCCGCCTTCCCGCAGCCGATGCCGGTAAAACCCCGCGCACCGCTGGCCTGGTGGCTTCCCCGCCCGCCCTTTTATGCTAATCCGCCCGGCTTTACATGTCCCCTCCCCGCGGCCGGCCCCCGCGAAGAGCGGGCCCCGAGCTGTCACGGAGGCAGCGGCCCGCCCGCACTCCCCCGCCGCCCTCCGCCGCCGCCGGTCCCTCGGCTCGCCGGGACGCAGCCCGTCCCGTCCCGCGCACCGTTGGCCTGAGGGGGCGGCTGGTGGCGGGGCCTCGCCTGAGGCGTTTTGAGGGAAGACGGTTAATGAGCCTAAATCCAAAGTTCTAGACCCAACTTTGGCGTTTATATACATATATATATATATATATACACACACACTGTATATATATATATATATATATATATATATATATAAAACTATCTAAAGGAGTCCTTCTGGGGACCTCATAATGAGAAACCATTCAATTCCCGCTGGCAAAGGGAATGCCTTATATCCAGGTGTCCGGCGCTGCTGTGCAGGCTACGATGGCTCCGGGCATGGTGCGAAGGCTGCACCGGACCTCCCCAAAAGAAGAGGCTGGCCTGGTGACCCCGGGGCTAGTGGTCTGCCAGAGCAAAGGGCCCGCGGGCCGTGCCCCGGTGCCGGGAAGTTAAATCCCCAGGAGGAATGCTGTATAGGTAGGTTTTGTTGGCTGATGTCTTCTACTTGTCTCCCGTGTTCCCCCCCTGCAAGGAGGTGTCTTGGGAATGGGATAAATACAAAGAATGTGTCTGGTTGGTGGCAGTTTTGTGGGTGATGCCAAGCAAGAGCTTGGCTGTAGTTTCTTTGTTGCATGTTTTTAGTGGTAATCTGTCAGGAATCTCCAACTTGTGTTTCAGCCGAAGAAAAGACACTAGCAGATGGTGATATTTGGGGTTTCATTTGCAGAGGAACCCCACAGTGTCATCCCCGTCCTCCTGAGAGTGTTGACTCCCCTGTCATTTAAACCTTCTGCAGCTTTCCAAAATGCTGTGCCTGACAGCGGGTGGGCACAGCTTTCCTGGACCTTCCTGCCTCGTCCCACACACCTGGGCACTGACAGCAAAATGGGGCCAATCTGGCTGCTCAGCGAGACACCCCACTGCCAAGGGGGACAGCAAAGTCCTGTACTGTCGAGGCAGTGAGGAGGGCCAAGAACTGAGAATGATTCGTACGAAATTGCAATAGTAACATTTTTTAAAGGGTGCATAAAGTGCTACTATGAAGGCTGTTTTGCAGATGATGCCACTAACCATTTCTTGCTGTGCAGGTTGATGAATGAACCCAAAACAGCAAAAGGAAGCATGCGCTTTCAAGGTCTAAACTTGATGCTATGACTGATACAGTGTAGAGTGCTTGGGCTAATTTATGAGTCAACCAGCCTTTCAGTCTGTGTTTAGTGTTGAGCACACATAGTCCAATTTACTTATGTGCCTAAAATTTAAGGATGTGTGAGCGTTGTTGGATCATGGCCTTATTACCTGTATAGTTCAATTTCTGCACAAAACCCCCCTAGTGTTACTTTGGTGCTACTTTGTGGGGATTTATGAAATTTAACATTGGCACAATACCCTAAAAATGGTAAAGCTTTATATGCCTATGAATTTAATTGCCTTTGCATTGAGTAATCTACAGGCTTTTACAACAGATTAAAAATTCTGAGCACCAGCGTATTGGAAGTTTCAGTGTTCATAAAAGAATTTTAGGCTACATACTTTGGCACAGTCCTGCTGCTCTGGTGACACAGTTCCTGCTGTCATTGCATCACTGCTAGAATTATATGGTAGTGATGAGACTCCCAAAAATATATTCTTCACTCTAAAGTTTGAAATAGATCCAGCAAGGTTTCATTTCTCTCAGAAATTGTGTTAAAGTGTTGCTAGGGCAGGTTTTTTGTTGTTGTTGTTTTAATACCTGTTGATATCTTCCCCATATAAAGATGAGGACTGTGCTCTACATGTGTGGCATATGCTGTATTTATAGACATTTTTGCAGGCTGTCAGCTGAGTTTCCATGGCTAAAGAGAAGTATGTTAATTTTTTAAATCTCATATGGCATTTCCACAGTGGCAGCTAGGAGTAGTAAACAGAATAATTTGGGTAAAAGAACCCTTTCCACGTGCATCAAGAAAACTGTATTTAGAATCTGTAGCACTGAGAAGAGTGACTGAAGAGCGCGTGAAGATGTCTTAAAAAGAGGCATAAAAAATGCCAAAAAAAGGCATGCCTAAAAAAAAAAGTTAGGGCCTGATTCTGCACAATTGTGCCTGGATGAAGAATCCTTGCTCTCATATTGGGTCTTGATGACAGTGAAATTATTTATGTGGGTTATGAACTATTTGTATGACAAAGAATGTGAAAGACTGGAGTCTCTGACACTACAGTAAAGCTGTCCCAGGACAAGTTTTATTTTGCAATAGTTAGTTGGATGAACTCTTTCTTTCCTCTTTGTGAGTACGATGAATAAAATGGAAGCTCACTTCCTTGACGAGGTATTCCCTATTGATCCAAACAGGGACGTGTAAAGTTATTTATCAGTTGTATTTACAAGTTGTGATCTGAACCCAAGATGAGCAACATACACTTTTTATTAAATACAGAATGTTTGAACAGCATGCAATGCTGTCTTCAGCAATCTCTCCATGGGCCACTGAAGTACAGACACTTTGGTAGCAAGCACAGCCAGGTGCCAAGTATCTGTTGCATATCTTTAAGTTGTCTAGAAATAAAATTCTCAATAACATTGTTCTCCAAAAAATGAAAGGCTTTGTCCAAAATTTCATCTCAATATGTTTTAAGTACTTTATTTTAAGAATGCTGAAAACTATTTCTTCTCATAAAACACACATGATTTTGGGCCAATTATTTAAAACAATTTGCATTAAATATTTTGGAAAATCAAGATTCATGAGAACTATTGAATCACTGACACTTCAATAGAGAGTATTCTAAAACGAAAAATTCAATTAGCTTACAAGTCTGGAAATATGACTAAGATACTGAACTTGAAAATTTGTTGCCTGTGTAGCAACATGTGTCTCTGTTACCTCTGTGTATAAAAAACTCTTCTGATTAGCGCTGGAGAATTGAACAGATTAGAATTTTATTTGATTTATGACCTGGTCTTATTTTCCCATTTTGTTTTTAGTGTTACTGATTAAAAAACCCCACCATATACATATAATGGATTTAGATGCAAATGAATTAATCATTCTTGTCTCATAATATCTTAGCAAAAAAAAATAAAAATTAATTTGGTTCTAAAATCCTGCCACCTTGACATTAAAACTGATCTTAATTTTTAAGGGAGTTGTCCGACTGAAAATGTTTCATAAGCAGAAATCAAAAGCGTGAAAGTTAAAAAACGAGAATCTGAAAGTAGGTTACCAGATCCATACTTAGAGTTTTAAATAAGTGGCCTGTTTTTTCAAAGGTGCTGAGCAGCCAGCTGTGCCTGTGAGTTCCGCTAGAGCTCACAGCTGCTCAGGGCTTCCAGAAACAGACCTGTTACTCTGGATTTGCAATGTGAAATTTTAAAAAGCTTTTTCTGTACATCTTAGAGTTGGTCAGTTTTATTAAGTTGGCTGCCTAAAGTACTGTTCCAGGACACCCCCATTTTACCTTATGTCACCTTCCTTATTTAAGTTTTGGCAGAAGAAAGCCTAGTTTACATAGTGAGGTCACTGAGGGACCTGAGATGTTGGCTGGCAGCCTCGTTACACTCTCACTTGGCTGTGAACTGACTCTGTTTTTTGTTGCAAAGTTCAGTGAGTATTTATAAAACAGAATCTGTGGTTCTACTGCACGTTTGGTTCTTAGCTAGAAGGTTTTTACTACTTGTACACCTCTTTTTAAGTGAAAATATTCCATCTCTGGAAATACTGACAGATGTATTTTTGTATCAAAACCCAGAAGCAATATTTAAACATGAGTCCAAGCTTGGATAGCAAAGTGTTTTGATAATTTATCCTACTGTATATTTTCAATATATGTATTTCTCTTTTGACTGTTGCTGCAGTTTTATCTGAAAAATAGATAATTTTCTGTGTTTTTGCGGCATATTGAACAAAAATTCGTTGTGCTAGTACATAGCAACATGTTAATGGACAAATCATCAGCTGGCTTAGTCAAAATAAGTTCTTTTTTTTAAATGGAACTCTACTAATTTCTGGATCCACATCTCTTTTTTTACATGGTAGTCCGTTGTTGCTTTCTTTTTCTTCACATATATTGCCACAAAATACCAGGCACAATATCTTGTCTTAGTGTCTTTTTCAAGTGATAGCTGTAAACAGCATATATTCATAAATGGCAGAGGCAAAGTTTTCCCTTGTGGTTTTTTTTTTGTTTGTTTGTTTTTCCTTAATATTTTAATAATGTAAAACTACCTCTGTGGATGTTTAGGCAACTAAAGTTACACTAAATCTACATTTCTTCTCAACATCTTCCCCAATTACATGTTCCCGTTGAGCTAATTTGTATGTGAAACAAACAGAATGGCAATGTTATGTGCAAGATTTTGTTGTTATTGCATAACTTTATTTGGTTTGAGTTCTCTGACTTGGGAAGCGTTAATCTAAGCTGTAACATCAAAATGCTGGAGGGTTTCTGTTTTTATTTTTGCAAATTATAGCAGTAATATACAAAGTTAGTAAAATTCATGCTATAGCATAGCAGAGCACAGAAGCTTGATAATACTATGCCGTAGCCTTATCTTTTGATAGGATAAAATTATAATCTGATTACAAATTTTAATGTAGCATTTTTTCTGTGTTGTTTAACACTTACTAGGATGTTGTGAGGGAAAGTTGGATGCAGCTGAAGATCTTGTTAGTCAGTGACATTATTTGGAGAGTATACAATTTCCCAGAATCTTACTCTATTTGAGAAAAAGATCCTTGATTAAGAAGTTTTCTTTTTCTTTACCGTGTAAAGTAAAAATTGAATTTTCTATTTTAGAGATAGAATTTTTCCTATGAGGTGCAAATGGGATTGCTATTAATACCAAAGAGGTACAAGTTCTTATTTTAATTTAAGGAATTAGGGGAAAAAAACATTATTTTTTACAAGTCAGCTTTTGTTATCAGTGTTACATCTCTGTTGGCAGTTATGAACTACTGGGTGGTTTTTTTCAGGTTTTGTGTCAAGGATTCAGTTTTGTAGCTAAGCCAATCCTGATTGCAGGATTGGCAGTTATTTGTGAAGAGCTATGCATATAAGATATAAAGTTGTGGGAACAGTAGAAGCTCAGGCGAAATCCGGTGGATTGGCATTAGACCTTTAAAGAAATTCTCTATATGCAACTGTTGAAAGAAACAACAGAGACGTGAGAATCCTGCCACCTGACTGGTCAATGGCACTTCACAAACAGAAAAAAAAACACCTATTGCCAGCTGTGTGGTGAAATACTTAAAGTACAGTTTTTCATATGGCTTTCAGTTAAGCTTAATTTTAAAATCTAGTACAAGACAGAAAAGCCTTAAACACCATGTGAAGTGTCTAACCTTGCATTTTATAGGGTGTTAGGTTAATTTACTGGAAAAGTGGTTGCACTTTTCTTCAACACAGACTGGCTAGTCCCTCAAGGAAGTATTGTCTAGTCACTGAGCAGGAATTAAAGAATCAAGGCAGCATTGCATACTTCCGATACCACAGAAAGCCAAATTCCTTAAGTAATTACTCAGTTTTGTAATAAACTAAAGGGGATCACTAACCAATGAAATCAAATTGAAAAGAACACAAATTTGAATGAGAAAATAATTTTCTGTATGTCCTTTTCTTGGACATTGTTAAGGCTGGAGAAGAAAAATACGATTCATGTGTAAGAACCATAATTGCTGTCGAACTCTGATGCTTGCATTTTAGCACTTTGATGCATATGTAAAATGTTTGATTTTTATTTGTTGGACACCCATAGCTTTCACTGGAGTAGTCAATCCTGAGTGATATAAAACCTTCTACTGTTATTTTTTATAGATGTAGGTTTCTAACTTTAGATACAAAAATGTGAAAGTATTTGATATGAATATGAATTAAAATGTTTTCAGACTTCTGGCAAGTTTGCTAATGGTGAAGATGCAATAGAATTTATTTTCTTTTTAATCTGAAAATATAAAAATGAACTGCTTAACAGTCAGAAAAAAACTTTTATTAATATTACAAATTCTTATGTTACCCTGTTAAAAATTTGAAGCATTTTTGCTTTGCTTTGGGAGGAATAGAGCAACAGCACTGTCAGCCACTTCTGACATATGACTTCAAGCATATGACTGCCTGAAAATTGGAGAGGGATATGGGCTCATTTTCTGTTCATTGTGTCCTTAGCCTTCAAAGGTTAAGGAACATTTATTTATCTGTTCTCTGGGCAAGATGGAGCAATAATAATAACAACACTAAAATTTTCAAACACCTTGCTTATTTTTTAAGGTGAAGTTTTTACAGCTTTAGGGAAAGCAATAGCCATAAAAGTGGAGAGTGGAATGTCACAGCAAAGGCTGAAGGACCCATACACTTCATGGACAATTGCTGGCTTTTGGGATACAAGCAAAATTGGTGAAAGCATTTTTACATTATTTCTTGCATATCATCCTGTCTAGTCCTTCCCAGGCTTAGGCGGCAGCCAGAAATTATTTTTTCTCAAAATGCATCTCTATTTTCTTTCAAATGGAACTGTGTAAGTGCAGTCTCCGTCAGGGCATATGAACGATGGTGGTTTGCCAGCTGGCTGCACGTACAGTGCCAGGTGGAGCGCCGAGCAGAGGGATGGAGATGGCCACAGTGGATGAGAGGAGCAGAGCAGAAGAGGCACCAGCCAGAGACCTGGCTGCCCTCCATTTTGGGGCCAAAGCACGTTTGATAGCGCTTGTGCGCAGGACAGGAGACTGGAGCCAGGACACCGAGCAGATAAGATCTTAAACAAGGGAACTGGCCATTTCTGATTTTGAACTTTGAATGCAGCAAGCGTTAGGCCAAGATCTTTCTAATTCAGCAATTTCAGAGAAACCGTTGTGAAGAAAAGAGAGCCCAGTCTGTGGTGATTACTCATGGGCAGGCAGACAGGTTCTGTGTCTGGACTCTTGGCTGAGGCTGGGGGATTATTCCAGTCCCTGCAGCCAGAGGCAGCCCATTTGGCAGGTTTTTTTCTGGTAACTTTTCCAACAGCCTTTTTTATCCACAAGTGCCAAGCTGCTGTGGACTGGAGTGGCCCAGTCTTAACCAGGCACTAGCCAGCCCGTGTCTGTCTGGGTCCTGTTGGTGCTGAGGAGGAGGGGTGGCTCCATCCCGCCCTGTTCCCGTCCCAGGACCCAGCCTTGGCTGCTGCTGCCTCTTCCCGGGGACATCTGGGCACTGCTGGCTGGGTGCCCCCACTGCTGATGGGAGAGGAGCGTGCAGAAGGGCTTCTCCTTCTCCCAGCACACAGCCATCCACCCTGCCAGCAGCAGCCTTCGTGCAGAAAATGAAGGAGAGAGAAGCAAAGTTTCTCCACCAGTGTTAAAATTGGCATGTTGACATGATTGTGGTAACTCCTCGGTGGCCTGTGTTGCATCCACAAGTATTTCTGCATTGTTTCCTCTGTGGGGATAAGCTGCAGATGTTTTGTGCTTGGATATTTGAGAAGTTTAAAATGTAATTGGAAATTGCTGCATAGGATACATACGTAGTTAACACAAATATATTTTTTAAATTGTTATGAATGTTGTGGTCGAGGAGTGAAGATCATACTGAGGGATTACAAAAAGGTTTTCTTGATTTAAGTAGAAACATTATAGAACCATAAAAATGATAAATAACCGTGGCAGCATCAGCAACTCCTGACTAAATCTGCTGATGGCAAGAAAGTTTTCATTTTGGCTCAAAAGCAGTTGATGGGATATATCTTTTATATTTAATGCAATATCAAAACATGCATATTTATCTTTAAGAGGTAGCATCATACCTTAGCTTCACATGTTTCTGTTGGTAATGAATCGATTCCAAATTTTTCTTCAGGAACTTCTGGATTTTAAACTATTACTGGAATTCTATTTTTTAAATTGTAGTGAGTATTCCTGATTCCTTCAAACTCCTTCTAGCCTTTTAGCTCCAGCAAAATTTAGCTCTGTAATAGAAGGTCAGTTTCTTTTTCACAGCAATTCACTCTGATAATTCCATTCTTTGGAGCAGTAAAGATACTTTTAAAAATATTGCTAACTTCTGAGCTTTGAGAGGTACTGTGAAGAATACAAAGGTTTCTGTAGTGATGCTTTTATTTTTATATTTTTTCTTCATTTGATCAGAATACAAGACCTTTATTTTTAAAAGGAGAGAGGAAAAAAGCCTATTCTATTGAATAAATCATATTTCAGTGAAATACTATTGTTTATGTGTGCCACTTCCCTCTAGTGAATAGAAGTGGAACTGCTCCATCTCATGCCATGCCAAGGACCCCCAGCCGCGACTGGATTATGGAAATTTTCTTAAATTTTCAGTGACAGAGAATGATCTCTTTTAGAGTTGAACAATATGAACTTTTTTTCTGCTCTTTCTATTAAGGACAAACCAGCTCTTCATTGCAAAGTGTGCCAAGTTTGCAAAATTCAGTCGTTTGCACACACATAATGTCCAAGTAAATAGAAAATTAACTTCAATAACAACAAAACTGTATTAGTTGTTACTGCTGTGTCTGAGTATCACTGGATTTGAGTAATAGTGTCATGCTCCTTCCCCAGTTTACATTCACACAGCATTTATTTTAACTTTTTTCTTGGTCGTTGAATATATATTTATTTAGTAATTTTTAAATCTCCATGATAGGTTAATACTTGCTTTATTAAACCTTTAAGTAATAGATACAATGCTAGAGTGGTTTGGTCCCAGATGGGGACCAAAAATATCAATATATAAAAATATCCATATAAAAATATCAACCCATAGATTTTCACTTGGACAGTTTTGTTTAACAGGTAAGTATTCTAATATAAACCAGAGGAAGCCAGTATTACAAAAACTGTGTGTACATGATAAATATTCCGTCAAATGTCAGTTAACAAAATATCAAGTGTGGGGTTTCTCTGGCTGAAGGCCAGTCATACAGCTCTGTAGTGGCCCTAGTCTGTTCTTACCGGTCATGGAGAGAAATACATGCATTTAGGTCTCCATTCATCTCCTAATCTACACAACTAAAATATGCTCATGTTCAGAAGCTGGTTGTTTCTATTGACTGTATGTTGCAGACACCTCAAGCTAGCTTGAGGTGAATCCTGTATGCAGTGGTCTGAAAAAATCTATTTGTGCTTGCTGCCTTGCTCTATCATTGTGCCATTTATTGGCATAATAAATGTGTTGTTAATTGGTGGTACTGGTGAAAACAACTCCTACTTTTACACAGCCAACCAAGGTTAGTCCATTAGAGTTGCACTGACTGTGGAAGTCTCATTCTTAGCAAAGTAAGTAGCCCGCAGAAGTCATGTAAGATGTAGAAGTAGTGAACTCTAAATCAACATTAAATTTGATGTAAGGCTACTGTATGCTGAAATGCATTTCATAAAAAAAAACAACTCAAACATCAATCCAAAGTTGTTCTCAGTCATATCTAAGAAATGCAGAGGTATGCCTGAGAGTAGAATTTGCTCTTTAGAACTTCATACATTTATATCATATTCACATGTTAAAACTGACACTAGGCATTCACTTAATCTGAAGTGTAAAGAAAAGGAAGTGTGAATGTAGCTGAGAGGCCAAGTGTAACATGTTTCCTTGCTTTCCTTTTGGGATCATTTTGCATTTCACATACTTGCGCTTTTCTGAGAATCAAGCCTGTAATTCAGCTGTGTTCTTAAAGGATGGCAGATGTTGCAAACAACAAAGCTAAAATCACTTTTCTGTCATTTTTAACTAAAAAAAAGTGTAAAAAAATATGAGGCCAAATCCTCTGGTATCTAGTTAGGCAAAACTCACACTGAAATTTGTGAACTCTAGCTTTTTTTTAATTATTATTTATAAACTGTGCTCTGTATTACCGCAGTTCCTATTTTCTTCTTTTGTAACATACGGATAAAGTCCTGTTTGTTATTGCACAGCACTTTGAGAACTGTGGTTGAGAATTGCTGTTACTGAATTATTAATAAAAGTGACCTCTTCTGTTTTCCAGAGAGATCAGTGCTTGCCCAGCCGATATTTGTTTTTGAAAAGAAGGACTGTTCTTTGAAGGTAAAAAGCTTTTTTTTTTTTTTTTTTTTAAATTGTTAAAAAGATGGTGAGAAATGAGAATGCCATAGGCAGTGATGCTAGCAGCAATAAAAGATTTTAGCCCAGGTCAAGACTTATAATAAATGGTTTCAAAATAGAACAAGAAAAAGTAGAAACTAGAAACAAGACTGCATTTAATGCATATATACAGGATTAATATGCTTTGTGTCCTGGTCTAGAAAATGTCAGTTCTATTCTCCTTGACCTTTCCACACTTATATTTTTTTCCAGCGGCCTGCAGAAGACCCAGTTTGCAAAGCTGAAAATGGTAATAACCACCTCATTGAAATAGTATTGGGTTGTTCATAGGTCTGCCTGTTGCCTGTGAAAATAGTGTTTGGACCCTCACTTTGTACGAGCAGGGACAAATCCCTGTTAGTAGACTAAGACTATGTGGGTTGTGGAGTCACCTATTATGTCCTACTATACGTGTCCCTGTCTTACCTCAAGAATTCTTCCACCTTACCTCTCATATTTAGCAGAAAGGCAAACTCCAGAAGCCCTGAAAAGTGGCAAGTATTCTCATCATCTGCATGAGCTCCTAGCTGCTCTTTTCTGTTCGGTCAGGCTACACTATAATGTAACTTTGCATTCTTAATGCTTTCTGAGCCTGTGGGCTCTTAACTGATTCTAAGTGCTTAATTTAGGTTCCCTGAACTTAGTGGAAGTAAAGAAAGCTCCCTATGGCTTTGTGCCAGGTATTGACTGAGATTCCAAAGCCCTCATGCTTTTAGAAACTGCCTTAAAGCTGTTCCTCTAAGCCATTCCTAGAATTAATTGTGTTCAGTTTTTAATTGCATATTATAGCACCGTGGTGAAATCTCCTGACAGTCTGTCCCTGCAGAACATTATGTTTACTTTTCTCTAGATTCCATTAGTTGTTCCAGAAAGCGTGCAAGATCATCATCTTTTACTTTCCAGAAGTCTGACTCTCAGTCTAACAAAGGTATGGCATTTAGCTCCAGTCATGTTTTAATTACTATAACACTGTATTCTCATCTGCTGAAGAAGAGAAGGACTTTACTTTTGTTTCTGCACTGTAGAGATGCTGCAAGTCATGAAGACTTAAACGCTGATATAAACTTGGTGGCAATTTCCAATAAATCCCCTGTTAAGTAAAAATATATTAGTATTCCATATTTATATATTACATAAAGTACTGAAAAATCTGTATATTCTGTGTCATTTCCTTGAATCAAATCCTCCTTGCACATGGGAGGAGAAGGGCTGGTTTGCCTCGGTTATGGAAGAGATTGGTGTTCCCTGGGCAATCCCTGAAAATTTAAAGTAGTTTCTAGAAGGGCCCCTCCTGTACAGCCAGCAGCTGATACGGGAGGTCCTTTAAGAACTATGTATTGCTTCCATGGGAAATGCATGCAAGTCACTGAGACTACTGTGCAGAAAGACTGATCTGTTTTTTTTCAGTGTTTAACATATGGATAGGACCAGAAAATTATTTCTGGATTCAGGCATTAATATGCGTACACTCTATTTTGTTTTATCTAGTCCTGTGACACACCTGAATTAAGAGGTATTTAACATAAGCTATTATTATAAATTAGAGGGTTTAACATAAGCTAGTTTGGTTTACTCCGGAAATTATACTGAGATCATACACAGAACCATAGATACGGTAGAAAATTTAGGGTATGCCTATACCAAAAAATAAAGCTCAGGTGAGGAGGGAGCTTGACTGTTTGAGCTCTTGATTGTCTGCACTGCTCAGCTGATACCTCACTCCCTGATTCTGTTTTGAGCCTCGCCAACTATTGGTCTGCAAGACAGAGCTGTCACCAAGTGCATTGGCTGTAAGCAGTGTTCCTGAGCCAGGCTGTGCCACTTGGCCTCAGAGACGTCTCTGATTCAACAGTCTGCTTCAGAAAACTGATAGTTAGCAGGAAATAATTTCTTTTACTCCCAATGAAGGCATGATATCAACTTTTTTCTATCTCCAAACAAGTGATAATTTGTTTCTTATCCTTTCAGATGTAAGTCTCGGTCAGAAAAGAGGGAGATCGTCTTCCTTTACTATCCTTCCTACCTTCCCTCCCTCTCAGCCAGGTAATTAAAAAAAAAAACAAAAATAAAAAAAATTCAGCAAAACCAGTAAATATTTGTGATATATATATATTTTATATATATATATATATATATATATATAAAATATGTATTAGCTAAAATAAAGAGGTGTATAGAAATACGTTTCCTGCAGAAGAGAGCTTCAGTGCATTGGGCTAGGCTGGTATTTGGACAGGAGAAAGGAATGTTTTAGGAGGAGTACTGGCAGTTCAATAGAAGAAATGGGTTTTACATTTGTTATTAGGGAATCCTGCAGTGCTGGGGAGGAATCTTTGAGAAATTTGCAAATAGGCATTTAGACATTGTTGTACAAATTGAAAAAACAGAATGGAGTTAAAGTAATTACCTGAATTAGTTTGCTTGCAATTTACTGGTGATGGTTCTTGCAGGAATACAATATTCTGCCCTAGGAACCTGTTTTCCATCTAACCACTGACCCTGGGAGTATTCTTACCACTAATGAGAACAATGGGGTGGTCTTAAATCCTAGCCCAAGTCTCTTACCTGAAACAGGTCCTTGGCAGACATTGGCACAAAGGATTTCTAAAGAATCTTCAGAGAACACAGCATTGTTACAGCAACAAACTACACCATTTCTGCAGTGAATAAGTGGCGATTGTGTGTAAATTATCAGTTGTGTCATTTTACAAGATGTGTAGTACACTGTTGACATCACTTTCTGGTTGATGTTGGGTATCATTATTAGAACAGTGACAACATCAGTGGTGCGTTGCCATCATTATAGTAAGTTGAGAAGGTTTTTTTACCAGAATGGGTCAGCACACGTTTTTTTTTTCCCGTGTTCTTGGGCCTCATTTACTCATCTTAAAAATGCCTAAGACTGGAGCAGATAGCATTGCCATTTCAATAGTTTTTGCAAACCAGCAGCACCTGGTTTTCAAAGCTAAAGAAGGATTTTATGAGTTTAAAGCATCTGTTAATATCCAAAAGACTTCTGTCTCTGACATAGCCAGAAAACCCATGTGCTGAAGTCTATCCACCTGTAAAATGGTGGTGGTAACAGTTATCTCAGAGATCTTGTTTAGATGGATAGGTTGGAATACTGCTTGGGTACTGCCAAAATAGTAATAAATGAATAATTAAAATTTGCTATTACTAATTATTTAAGTTTAAATTCCTTGTTCTGTAGTAAAGAAGAATAACATATTCATGAGCTCAGCTCTCCTTCAAAGAAACCATGACTTGATCAAAAGCACAAAAGAAGGTAACTTTCATTGCAATATTTGTTCACTTGTAGTTCACAAAGGTGTTCTTAACAGATACAGAGGATGTGAAAATTATTTTCATACATCTGCCAGTGCAGGATTGCATTTGAAATATCAGAAGACATATTGGATAGAAAGCAGTAAATATAAAGATATATTTAAATACATAAGTACAAATATATTTTACAAGTATAAATATACGTATTTTTGTATATAATGCATTACCTTCTTTTTCTGATAGGATAACAAGGGTTGGTGTCACTGTAGAGTTGTGGTTTTTAGAAGGGATTACAATTTTTCAGAAAATGTAGCAAGTCAACAACAATATTTAAATATTTAATATTTTTAAATATTTAAATATGCTTTGAACCTTTCAGTTAAAGAGGCAGGACACGTGAAGAAAAAGTCTCTGTTTAAATATTTTTTTAACCTTTGTATTTATGTTTTCTTTGTATTTTGCAAGCATCCTTGTCCCAAAGTCAATTGCGGAATGTCATTAGACCTGCCATTTTACAAGCCCCACAAGCCCTGACCTGTGCTGAAAATCCTATAGTATCTCCAATAACTAAGAAAGAAACATCTGTTCAGGTAAAAAGAAAAGTTTTTTTACTGGCTAATATATGTTTGCAGCTCAAATTAATAAAAAAACAATTGGTGCTGTTTTAAGGCAATTAATTGTACCCGTGTGTGATTTTCAAGAAAGTTCTCATATCAGTTTCAGTGGAATCGATGGATTGATGGTGTGAATTATTCAGCTTGTGCTGTGTTTGAAAAAACTTCTTTTCTCTGCAGACTGTCTCAACTTTCAGATAGCAGGGTTCTGTGGGCAAATCAGCTTTGGGGGTCTTTTGGATTTTGTTTATTTAGGAAGTAACCTTTCAGCATTTTGATTAAGGGCTCTGGCTTAGTACACAGCTGGAGGAAACTCTGCCAACTACCACGTATAGATATATGTATATATACACACCTCAGCAACTGAGGACTTCTACAGGATCAGTGCGTAGCAGATAAAAAGCTTGGTCTAATTAATTTATCTCATTTTATTATTCCTAGCTATCTGAAGACAGCTCTTATTCCTCAGCTGAGAACTCAGTAAGTTACAAAACAGCAGAGAGGTCATCTGCTACCGTGAATCTTTCTAGCTCTAAAACAGCACAGTAAGTTTTTATTTATTATATTTCTACACCATTTTGTCACTTGGCTTGTGGCATATCCTTTTGTCTTACATGTGTTATGTGGTACTGAGCCCATGCTATCTGCACCCACACAATGGTCACTGGTGCCTGTGTGTGGTGCCAGGATTTGTGAATACTGATATGAGCTCTGTATGCCATAAGAAATGGAGTCCTGTCAGGAATTAATCTCTGTTGGAAAGTTTGTTTCTCATTAGCAACCTCAAAGCCAGAAACTGTTTTGGTTTGCCATCTCATACAGGTTTGGCAGTTCAAAATATGTCCTGGTTTTGAATTTTTGCAGTCATCTTTGTTGTTGCTTTGGGCAACTCTCTTCTGATGGCATAGCTGCTGCATCTCATAAACAGGTACAGAGAAACTAATCCAAAATATGTCAGCATAATGAACCTAGAAAACATGAAGAAAACCGTACAGGACTGATTTAGAAGACAAGGTGAATGCTGCAACTGATGCTCTACTTCCATGCACACGCTATTATGAACAACTAGCTGTGATGATTGTGATAGAGTTACATCTTTGGGTTGACCAGCATGGGCTTCAGAATTTCAGCATGAGGAACCTTCCTTGGACTAGGCTGTTGCCCCATGCCCTTGCCTCTGCATATGCCTAAAAGAGCTCAAAATGATGCAACAGCGGGCTGTTACCTCTCCCTGGAGACTGGCTCATGAAATGCTAGGTCTGTTGTTAGCCAGCAGATTATCTTGGGGGTGTTAATATTGCTGCTGATGGTTGATGAGCGTTACTTACCTGGAAGCTGTGAGCATCAGGCATACACCTGAGATCAGTTTTGGTGAGAGAATGACATTTCAAAATGGCAAGGGCCACAGATAACACGTTTGTGATGTTGCCTCCTTTTCCCCTCCCACCTAAAGAGGGCAGAGAACTTGTTAACTGCAAAGGAGTCTATTCCAGTCTTCCTCAAGGCTGGGTGGGCCACACAGAAAAAGATTCCTGCACAACATTTGGGACCACAGTTGCCTAGTTTCAAATGTCTCTAGTTTCTGGTTTTTAGTTCTTCTGGAGTGCTATCCTTACTAAGTGGCTACTGGAGCAGGCTAGTGAATTTCAGTGGGGAGTTTTCTTAAGGATAAGAAACTCATTAGGTTAAACACACTTCAGATTCCCTGTTCATGGCCCAAAACATGTATGAAAGGCTTCAAGACTGAAAAGAGATGGATTTTTTGGTTTATCTTTCTTACTTGCTCTTATTCTTAGCACAAGCACATCAAGCACAAGAATGTTAAAGAATATTTTTTTCCTTAAGTGTAAGATTGAGATAGCATGTACTTGGGAATTTCTTCATCCTGTGTGAAGAGATTTTGAGCATACTGTACTTGTGAACACTTGTGGACTAAGTTTTAGAGCCAATCATCAAAGTTCTGGCAACAAACCCAGCTTATTAACAGGAATGGGCCTCTGAGAACCTCATAAAGTTCAACCAAGCCAAGGGCAAGGTCCTGCACCTGGGTCAAGGCAATCCCAAGCACAAATACAGGTTAGGTGGATAATGGGTTGAGATTAGCCCTGAGGAGAAGGACTTGGAGTTGTTGGTGAATGAGAAGCTCAACATGAGCCAGCAATGTGCACTTGCAGCCCAGAAAGCCAACTGCATCCTGGGGTGCATCAAAAGAAGCATGGCCAGCAGGGTGAGGGAGGTGATTCCACGCCTCTGCTCTGCTCCGCTCTCGTGAGACCCTGCTCAGAGTATGGTGTGTCCAGCTCTGGAGTCCTCAGCACAGAAAGGAAATGGACCTCTTGGAACGGGTCCAGAGGAGGGCCACATAGATGATCAAAAGGTTGGAGCACCTCTACTATGAGGACAGGCTGAGAGAGCTGGGATTGTTCAGCCTGGAGAAGAGAAAGCTCTCGGAAGACCTTATAGCAGCCTTCCAATATCTGAAGGGGGCCTAAAGGAGAGAGGGGGAGGGACTCTTTATGAGAGAGTGTAGCAATAGAACGAGGGGTAACGGTTTTAAACTGAAAGAGGGGAGATTTAGTTTAGATACTAGAAACAAATACTTAGTGTGAGGGAGGTGAGACAATGGAACAGGTTCCTCGGAGAAGTTGTAGATGCCCCATCCCTGGAGGTGTTCAAGGCCAGGCTGGATGGGGCTTTGAGCAACCTGGTCTAGTGGGAGGTGTTCCTGCCCATAGCAGGGGGGTTGGAACTCAATGGTCTTTAAGGTCCTTTCCAACCCAAACCATTCTATTACTCTATAATTAATATCCTCTGCATGATATATGTTAAGCCCTTCCAAGGGGGATAAATGATCTGGAAGAGCAGGTAAATGGTGCTGAAGTATATAGTTTGTGACAGAACATCAGATTGTCTTCCTGCCAAGTTTTCCTCCTGGAACAGAAGGAGAAAAGAACATGGTTGTTTTTGCCTTTGCCAGCAAAAGATGCAATGATTAAACTCTACAGAAAGCATGAACAACCTATAAGCCTTTAGTAAAAAAATCTCCAAAAACCAGGAGCAGGCACAGCTTCCACATGAAGAAGTTTACTGGTGCTTTTCTAGTGATTTGTGTAAAAAATGGATCCTATTAGTTTAAATTGGCTATGTAATTAGCAGGTCAATCACAACTCTACTTGTATTAGAATATTCTTCAATGTAATTCACAAATAATGCGCTTTTTACAGCTTGTGACTATGTCACTATCTAAAAATGTATTCACCTTCTTTTTAAACCTCCAGAGAGGTGAGAAGCTAACTGAGAGAAGTTAAACTCAGGGTGGCAATGCAAAATAAATAAATAAATATTTTAAAAACTTGAGTCATTAAGAAGGAAAAAGGGACAGAAAAGAAGGACAAGTGTTGTTTTATTGTAGCTTCTGCCCAAACCAGTCACACTCCAGATCATAAACATAAAGTGATTTACTTACTGTATGAAATTTTCTCCCAAATCTATACCCTTTGGCCAGTACCAAAGGATTGCAAGTATTTAGTTTTCTTCACTTTTCATTTTAAGTGTATCTATGAAAAATGGAAAGAAGATCTTTCTTCCCTGTTTTAGTTATGACTTACCATAAACCATCTACTATCGTTCCTTTACATTTTTGCAGTATTTATGTGAATTGAAAGTGTGTGCATTAGAATACACTGCCTCTCAGCCTTTCCAAGATGTTAGGTGGATGACCAAGGAGTGTCTGTAAGGTATCAGGGTATCAGGTCTGGACCAACATAAAGGGATAATTGCTTATTCACAGAATTGTGGTGGTTGGAAGGGACCTCAGAGATCATCGAGTCCAACCACAAAAAAAAAAACAACAAACAAACA
>JAOTQQ010000019.1:13207714-13348002 GCA_026546715.1 Gallinago undulata | reverse complement strand
TACAGGGGGATGATAACTTCTCGTGCCCTACTCGCCACGCTGTTCCTGATACAAGCCAGGATGCTGTTGGCCTTCTTTTGTTGTTGGTAGTCTTTCGGTGGAGCAAAAGGAAACAGGGAAACGTGCAGATGGAGTGATGCACTTCACTCATTAGAGAGAAGCAGCAATATATTTATTAATATAAAAGTGATTTCACAACATTTGATAGCACATGTGACAGTGTTTTAGCAAGATTCGATGGCAATGTGCACTTGATTTTTTACTGCAAGGAGGACAGGGTCAGACAGAATTGTCAGGGAGACCGTCCCATTGAGTCAAGATTAGGAGAGGACGCCCTTTTCTTTCTAAACTCCTTCTCAGAGAGGAGTCTGTGTAAGGCTGGATCCAGTCCTAGTCCCAGACCTGGTCAGCGGTTTGTGTCTAATGGATTATATGTGCTCAATCAATCTAAGATATAATGTCAGTGAAGCTTTGAAGTTTAGCACACTATAAACCACTTACTGAGAATGTGCTGTGGCAAGGAATTTCTCAGCCTTGGGAAGTAACCTTGAGAGACCTTCCTACCCAAGGAGAGACCCTGGCGTGCAGCCTTCTGCTGTGCAGGAGAGCTCAAAGGGCTCTTGGGCTGGTTTGGGGGGTAAGATTATTGACTTATAGTCATATTTGATTAAATATGCTAGTTTCTTCTAGTCGTATTTGCATACCAACCACAGGTGTTAGTTTGTTCCAGATTTGGGTTGAGTACCAGTACTGTGGTTAGGTGGGTGCATTGCTTAAGTTAGCCCTTGGCTGTCGTGGTGGTATCTGTCACCCTGAAAGCACGTTGAGCAGGCTGCAGCCATTGCGACCAGAGGCACCCATTGTGACTAGCACGGGGGGTTAATGCTTGGGGTATGGGTTACGGGAGGTGAAGGTCAGCCCGGGGAGTGGAGGGAGCACACCATCACAGAAACAAATATAACTCATTAAAACTTCTGGAGTAAGGCACTTCCCCGAGGAGGAGGCTTCTTGTTCTTTGCTTTTAAAGAACATCCTCAATAATCTTCATTAAATACAATGTGATACTCTGTTTCTTTTGTGAAGTGTTATGTAGAGAGTAATCTCAGATTCTCAAAGAATTTAGCTGACTACTTGCCTATTTTTTGTTTGTCTTTAATGTAAGGTGTGGTAAAGTAAATGCATGAACTTATATTCTTTACATGGTTCTAAGTAGTTCTAAATCTCATTCTTATCTTAATTTGTTCCCACAGAAGTCAGTCATTTGAAGGCAAAAGTGTACGTAACAGGAGCAATTCTGATTTTGTGTTTGGAGAAAACATGGTTGAAAGAGTTTTGGTAAGATCTGTAAATGCTGACAATCTTTTTATCAAGGTTAATGTACTTATATTTTTTTTTCCAGAGATTGACTCTTTTTAGCTCTCTTGTTGTTTTAAAGATATGAATAAATATGATTCCAGTGACTGTTGAGAAAATAACTAAATATTTGCTGCAGGAGGGGTAGGCATCCCTATCTTCCTCATCCTAGATAGGTACACTAATTACTAACCCATGCCAGTATGCACTTCTTCTCTTTCCCTCACTTTTGACTTGAAAAAGGGGGTTTTATATGTTTCATGTAAAGTGGGACAGCCACAAGACAAAATAAGAGAATGTGGGCTCCAACACTCTAATAGTTTCCATTGTAACTGTCAAGAGATGGGAGAAATCAGTATGAGGGGAAAATTGAACACACATCCTAGATGGTGCCCATGTTAAACTATATTGAGCATGCTGTGAGACAGCTTAATGGATCCAGTCCTGAAAGAAACTGAGACAAAAAGGTGGTTCCTAAGCTCAGGACTGCACCGTTTAAAATGGAATTGAAATTCAGTTTGTAGTAGAAGTAGAATGAAAACACTACGTGTATCTGGTCAGTGAAAAAGCTTGGCAACCATTGGTCTGGGTTATGACTTCTGACCAGGATTTAATTGTAAGATAGGAGTTAAGCCACTGAGCATTGTCAGGAGCCAGAAATATTTATTTAGAAATGCCTGAGAAACTTCGTCTGCAAAAACTGAAGGTGATGGAAGTTTTTAATTCCTCTGAGGTTGTTTGTGATGTCTTGGAATTTTAAACTATTCTTCTGGGGCTTATGTGCTTAAACTAAAAATTAGCTGGTACTTAAACATCTAAGTTATTCCGTGGATTTAAATCCTAGTCCATAGAAAGGATCAAGGATCCATAGAAAGAGGCCATTCTTCTTGGGGGAAGAATGATATCCTGATTTTATGATAATAAATTACATCTACTAGAGACCGAAATTGTATTATTCATGTCAGTTTTTACTCTTAACATATTACAATTGCTAATATTCAGCCTAGCATGCATTAAATAGTTCAGTGTTCTATTTGATATAAAGTAGCATAGCCATTTTATTTACGTAGGAGTTCTTATTTGCCCTGTTTTTTTTTTTTTCTAGAGTCCTGAAAAACATCCCAAGTTGTGTAATGAAGCTGATTTATACAAAGGAGAAGTAACATCCATGTACGTAGCATCTTTTCACGTCAGTCCACAAACAAGTAAGCATATTCAGCAAATAAGTACAGTTAGCCTTACTATTATACTATATTCTGTATTTTAGAGGATTTAAAATGAGTGGTGGTCAATAATAGTAATCTACTCTCAAGTCATGCATGCAGTCACTCGTGCACTTGTAATATGTGCCGATATCTCTGTTCAGAAAGCAGCTGCAATTTGGTTTATGACATTTCAACTGAAGTAACTTCAGAATGCATGATCTAAGTTACTCAGCAAAGGATAGAGCTGTACAGATTATTATTAATTCTTACAGATTATTATGATTTATTATTTGAAAAAAAATGCAGTGAACTTCATGAACTTTGTGAATGCCTTTTAGGCTGCATTTGTGAACTACAATTTTAAGCTATTGACAAGTCTGTATTTTGTGACTTTGCCATATTTGTATTCTAACTGTAGGATTGAAACTTCTATACAGATTTAAGGGGTTGTTTGTGACTCTGGTGTGAGCTTTTCTAATAGGCAAGTAGGCCCCTATCTTGGGCCTTTTCATCAAATTTTGCACCCCTCTTTCCTAATGGATCTATTAGAACCTCTTACTTTGTATGAACATTCTTACAAGTAAAAAAAAAAAAAAATTAAAGCTGTGGAAAACATATATAGATTATGCAAATATTCAAAATTTTGTAACAATCTTGTTTCTTTCAAATCTTGTCCTTTCATGTTCCTGTCAAATGTTCATTGTATATTTGTTATTATTCTGAATATTGGGACATGTATATCTCATTATATATTGATCTGCACAGCAATATGACAGACCAGTTTCATTTGGAAAATCAACTTCTAATTATATAGGGCTTGTTTCTGCAAGTTGTCCCTTGGGGCAAACCTCTACAACTGCAGAGAGCCTTGTTCAATTAAAAATGAGCCTAAACAGGTGAGATATTTTGCAGAATCTCAGCCTTTTTCTTTTTCTCTTCTGTTAACTGTTTTGGTCAAAAACTGATTAATAACACTAAATAATACCAGACACCACAGGGATTACTGAGGCCATCCTATGTGCTAGTTTTGTTTTCATAAAAATATTCCCTATACAGAAATTATTTCTTTTTATTTTTTTTTTCCCCTACAGAAACAGCTTTGTTGAGAAATGCAACACTAACGGAATCAGCAGCTGCCTGTATTTCCAAGCCAGTGGAGAAAATTCTGTTAGATAAAGTAGAAGTTATAACTGGAGAAGAAGCAGAACACAATGTATTACAGGTGTGTATTTCAAAAAGCCTTGATGGTGAGCAGTTTTGTTGTTGAAAAGATCATCTAGATCTATAACAAATTGCAACAATCTGAAAATGACTTGTTTATATTTTAAATTTTCACTTTTTAAGGGCATGGCTCTGCTAACCCTTTTTTCTGTAGGCTGATAATTCCTTTTTCATATTATATTTGTTCATTTTACAGTCCCTTTCAGTAAATGACTGCTCAGAACTTCATTCTGCAGTTGTATTTTATAAGCATCTACAAGGTGATTTGAGTGAAGATTTATTTATAAGCATCTACATAGTATACTAGCAGTAACTAAAACTTCAAAATTGGAAGTGATTTGAGTAAAGATTTTTTTTATGACATAACTTTCTTGTGGAAAAAAGCAATATGTTGCCAAAGTAATTAGTTTTATAGTACATCTAAAATATCAATTCTCTTTCTGGCCCAGCAGGACATATCTTGCTATTCTTCAAACTGTTATTTTCTCAGAAAATATGTATATGATTTTTAAAATCGTAACACTGAAAGTTACATTATTTTATCATTGATTAAATCTTCTGTCTTGTCAGAATGTGGAAGTTTTATTGTCTTTGGAGTAGTACTCTCGTAGTAGTGGTACTGGTCTGCCTAATGTTTCTAAGATTGTAGAACACTGGTAATAAATTAATCTGTTTTTCTGGATATCACATATGAAGAGTTAATGAAGATGAAATAATTGAAAAAGTAACCTGGGATTCATGCTGAATGTTTTCCATGACTAGCAGAAAATTTAGCACAGATGTGGAAACCATTTTATTTTATGTAATGATGGTGATGTATCTATGTATCTATCTTTGTATACATGCATAGGGATGTATTAAAAGCTGTATCATAAGGTATAGAAGCATACAGTTTTAGAACTGATAAAATCAACATTTTCAATGTTGTAATTTCCATTATGTATTTTTCTTTCAGATCAACTGCAAGCTCTTTGTATTTAATAAGCTTTCTTTAACCTGGATTGAAAGAGGCAGTGGATCCCTGAGGCTTAATGACACTTCCAGCAATAAGTGTGGAATGTTGCAGTCAAGGCTAAGTAAGAATTAAATAACCAAGTAGCACATACACAAAACACTAAATAACTTGTACTATTGCTGTCCAGAATAAGCTTATTTCAGATCATTTAAAACTGAGTATGTAGTTTTATTTAAGTTTAGTTGATGAGAACCTTTTTAATGTTGCCTGAAAAAGTTAGCTGCATTACAGACTGAGGCACTGGGCACTTTTCACTCAGTTCATACACTCATGCTTGCATATGCTGTGAGGTTCTGTATATTTCTACTGCAATATCTCTTTAGCTCAGTCACCAGTCTGAGTTTGCTCTTTGTTGATTCTGCTTTTCCAGGGGAGCTATTTCAAGTAGTTTCTGGAATGTTATTTTACTCTGTTGTCGTTTTTTGTACTGTATTGCAGACTTTCAGCAGATTATTTGCTTTGTATGTCATATGTATTGAAAGAAACTAATATATTTTGGTATGTAGAATATAATAATAATAAAAAAAGCTCACCATGTCAGGTTTAGACCAAATTAAAATGAGTAATTCATGAAAATATTAGTTGTATACAAGTGGTAGAGAAAAATGTTGCAGTAAAAATAAAGATGGTTCCAATGACTTATCATAGAAACCTTGTTATTTTAGTTATGCGAAATCAAGGCAGCTTGAGACTGATTCTCAACACCCGACTCTGGGATCAGATGGTTATGAAAAGAGCAAACAGAAAAAGCTTGTGCTTCACTGCAACAGACCAAGAGGACCACTCTGTTCAAGTATTTCTAATTCAGGTAAGAGAGAAAAACCGCACCCAAGAGAAGAGTTATACGATGGTGACTACAAAAGAGGCAGTCCACAAGACTCCATTAGGTTGGGCCTGTAGTATTCACCCAGGTTTGCGCATAGGGCTGACCCTGCCCCCTCCCCTTATGCTTGTTTCTCCCTCCTCACTTTTGGTGGCATTGGAATTAGTACAGCTGTGATTGAGGCAGATCAGAGAACTGATCTGCATTGGCTTGTTCATTTTTTGAAAAGTTAGCTTTTTAGCTTGATTTTATTCACCTGTGATCACCCTAATGATGGTCCTGGCACAATGGAGAGGTAGAAATAAAGAGTCAGAGGGTGTATAGAGGTGGGTCCACCCCTCTTGCCAGAAGCTGGAGCTTGTATTAGATTAAAATGAGGAACTCTGGATTCTGAATGAATAAGTAGAAAGGTACAGGTAGAAATGATCAGACTGAATAGCTGCCTTTTTCATGTCTATGACCCTACATTTTGTGAAAAGCTGTGTTATCTTGAGAGCTCAGATCTGTCCACTGAGAATTGTATTTATAGTTGAGACACCTGAACAACTCTCAATTGCTTTCTTCTTTGCCTGGCTGGTGGGAGAGAATTGTCCGGATAGCACAGAAAGCAACCCCGATCTGCTGCTGCTGCCCAATTCACATAGTTTTTCCACCTGTACACACTGAAATGTATCATTTCAATCCAAACAAGACATATTTCTTCCTGTTGCCAAGTGATACAGATGGAAATTACTCCATAGGAGGCATAGAAATGGTGAATTGGGCTACAGAAGACCATGTGCATTCATGTACTCTGGCAGATATTTGCTTCATAAGACCATAAGTAGTACTCTGCTGGCACTTCTGACAGTGGCCAAATGCAGTGCACAAGGAAGCATGGCCACATTGTGTGGTCTGTTCACCTCATCCACCTCCGGTGTCTAGAAGTGTTGCATTAGGCATAGGAGGACATGTACCCCTACTTGTTTACTTTGCCATCTATTTTATGGAATTATTGTCCTTGAATTTTTCTTTTTTTTTAAACTTTTGTTACTACATTTTTGGTCTGTTGTTTTCAGTTTGTACTGTCTGTCCCCACTCTCTCCTGAGGCAGCAAATTCTAGAAGTTCTTATTCTGTGAAGAAGCATTTTATTTTATGCTGAACCTCTACTGCTTTCATTAAGTGTACCCTAGTGCATTTGTTGTGTAGTCGGATGAACAGCAGTACCATATTCTCTTTATCCGCCACTTTTAGAATTTTGAAAACTTTAGTTATATCCCTTTCTCATTCTTCTCTTCAGACTGAAAAGTCTTAACTCTTCATAAGGAGCTGCACCACACCCTTCATCATTTTTGCTGCCCTTATCTTTACTTTCTTTAATTCTGCTATAACTTTGAGATGTGATGACCTGCACGGAACACAGTACTCAGGACAGGGCTGCTTGAAGGTTTTGTGTACTGGTAAAATGCTGCCTTGTCTAATCCTCAATACCCTTCTCGATGATGCACATCTTCTGGTCTACAATAGCAGCAGAACTCATGGTATCTTTATATTTTATAATCATAAATAATTTTTGTTAAGTTTTAAAATTCTTATTTATTTTGTAAACCAAAATGCAATACATATATTAACATTTCAGTGCTTTATTACTTTTAGAATTATATTCAGGAATTGTCTGGAATATCAAATACTCAGTACAAACTGAGCCATTCTTCAAGGCAAATAATATTTTTTAAGCTTATGTTTCCTGTAACTATAGGTAAAATATTTAACAGCTACATATTATGAAACTCAGACCACTTCAAGAAACTTGACATTATTTGTATTTAAGTTTATTTTCTGAAATGAATTATTAGGTGTGAATCTTAAATGGGTTGTTTTGATTAAAAGGGAAAAAACACAGCTCTTTCATTACTTTTGAAAATTTCTGCCAGATTATCTGTAAAAAATAGAGATTTTTCTCCGTTACTTTGGACTGTATGCATTGTATGTTCTGCAGGCGAGCTCAAAAGACACTGGGTACCTGTATGCAGCAATACATCACCGCCTTGTGGCGTTGCGAAGCTTTGCTGAGCAAGAGCCAGATGGTAATCAAGTAGACACAGAGACAGAAATAGCTTTTCAGCCACTAAACTGTGATAGCGATGATGAAGATGAGGAAGAGGTAAATCAAGTGAGCAGCAGCAGAGCTGGTAAGCAGAAATTTTCTGGTTGTAATCCTTTCAGGGTATTTTCTTGTAAGCAATGAATATTATACTTTATTTTTCTTTTCATGCTGACTGTAACTTCCATCTGCTACAGATACCCCTTTTCAGGTAGAAAAGGTAATTCCTTTTAGTAGTTTGACTTACCTACTGTTAAGATGCAAGATCTTGCCAGATGAAGTATATAAATGTCTTTATAGCAGTTGAATAATCTTTTGACAAAAGGATGAGTGTTAAGAAATTTTAATATTGTCAAGCTTTACCTAAAGCTTTCTTCAATATATCTAAGTAGAAATGCCTCCAGGTATTAAGATATAAGTTGTTACTTGAGTAAGTGAAAGCTGAGTACAATTCACAACAGCGGTTAGGTAGTTACTAATGGCTTCAAGCATAATGTGTTTTCTAGTGGTTAATTTAAAATACTGATTATTGATCAGCTGTAATATCTAGGTAATGCTAGGTAATTCGCAGCTCAAGATTTACACACCCATTTTGCCAGCTTTCTTCTACATAACAAAAATGTAGGCTCCTCAAAGTGAACAACACAACTAAAGATGAAAGGGGCAAGCTGCTGACTTAATCCTACTTTTTCTACTCAGAAAGCAAGACAGAAACAGCTGTCAGACTTAAAAGCTCTTCTATCTAGCAAAAGACAAGCCATTTCTGGGGTGAATTCACTTGCTCGTGCCAAACTGCTTCAGTGGATACAGGAGTGGTCAATTACATTTGATTTTCTAATAGAAGGAGACTAGACCAGACATGTTTTAAGTTGCTACTCATAGCATTAGTTTCCCTTGTCAACTGAATGATATTATAACCTCTTCCTCAACCTCAACTATTCAACAAGAATCAAGTCATGTACGAGTAATAGCCATGAGTGACTGTTTGTTTAAAGAAACAAGTCTTTTTTTCCCTTTAGGCAAATAGATTGTAGTTTTCAGTGCTTGTTCCTATCATTAATTGCTGTCTAACAACATTTCAGTAGCATCCAGTGCTCTAAACAGAGCATGGTGCTCTCATACAACACTTTCTGACAAATACCTTTTTTCTGTTTAGGAAATGGGAAAATTGTTAGCCCTGAGAACTCCCTAGATTGCTCCCAGATAATCAAACATTAATTCCTAATAGTCTCTGTAATTCCTAAATAGTCTCTATTGATTTTACCAGGAGTTTCTGGTAACTTGAAAACTTTGAATGGAGCTTGAGTCTTTTCCAGAATTATTGCTAATAAGAACTCTTTGTTCTTTCAGGGGGAAAAAAAAAGAAAAAAAAAAGGGTGGGGGAAAGGGAATGTCAACGCAGTACAGGAGCACAGATTTACAAATTAAATATTTATTTTGATTTACAGAGACTTCTGATACAAATATTCAGATGGCAGCCAGCAAACAGATTCTGAGATATGGGTGCCAGGTGCTGTTTTTTTCTTGACCTTTTGTTTTAAGCATCTGTCTTTCATGTATGTCCAGTAAGCAGTTCTAACAATTTTGCTGACTTCTAGCATCTCCTACTTACCTTAATCTCTTCTATTATTCTCAGAGATATGAAGTTTTAATTTGGCATAGTTTTCAGTTACTGGTTTCCAAGTGCCACTTTACATGCACATTCACATCTTACACATGCTCATCCCTGGGACTTTCATTTCCCAAACAGGAAGAAAAATATGTGTCATGGGTTTTAAGCAAATGAGATCAGTTTTAAACATCAGCATACACTGTCCATTTTGACGCAAGAGACCAAATCCTGCATATTTAAGAGTATTTGTATAAAGCTTTCATTTTCATTGAAGGATGTGTGTGAATAGGTCATCTTATTTTTATTGTTCTAACTCAGGAGAGATAACTCTCCTTAAGACTACTATAAATGTTAAGAAGTACAAGAGCTCAGTGACTGTTTCATTACAAGAAATATAATTAGAAAGTATGCCAGCATTTTATTTCATTCCATTCTATCTGCTTTGTCTTAAAGAGAACAATAGTTCTTTCTTTTCTTAATATAAGGAATTTCCTTCTTGTTAAACTGAAATAACACAGTTCCCTATATTGTGCTAAATATTTCATGGCACTGTAAAAGACATGAAAAGATAGATGAGAATTATCTTGAATGCTAGAGACTGAAGAAGACAGCAAATATGATATAAGTGAAGCATCATGAACATTAAAATGATTCTATATGTTTGCAAGACATTTTTGTAAGAAATTTTTACACAGAATTCTTCACTATAACATCCACAGGATGCTGTACAAGGACAGCCTATAAGGTAATAGAAATATTTCTACCAATTTACAAATTCAGTATAGAATTTATTTCATTTAACTTTTTAATTTAATTGCTTTACTTTCAAGCATAAATATTAATTTCATGAAGTCCATAAAGAATAAGTTGCTGTACCTGATATTTTGCCAGTTACAGATTGGATACGTCTGCCAGCAAATTGCTCTGTAAATCTAAGTGGAAAGAAGAATAACACTTCATGTTTAAACAAGATTTTGAGAGTGGATGGGATCAATAACTCTCTGGGAAGTACTGACATTTTCCAACTGACTACAGAGTGATCTGAAGAGATGAGTTTAGACTAGACAGCAAACTTCCAGGCTGATCAAAGTCAAGCAAATCTCTTCTTCCATTTCTTTCATTGCCAATTAATTTCTCTCCTAAGTATTGTAACTATGCTTCTTGCCTCCAGTTGTCTTTGTAATATCTAGCAGGGGAAAGATGAGCAGAATTCTTTATTACGCATATGAGAAATCCTCTCACTAAATAATTTAACAAACAAAACAATGAGAAAATGCCGATACGGCAATGTGTCAGTGGTTGGACCAAGAGTGCTCCTTGCTGAGGGAGATGCCACTGGCCTCAAATAGTTGCATGACTCTCCCCTTTCATTTTTCCTCTCCTTGGACTTCTACACTGCAGATTCTTTGCTGAGTGGTAGATCTGCTTCAGCGAACAGAACAGAGGATTCCCCTTAGGCAGGCATATAGAGTACCCTTAGTGTTCTATAGAGCAGGGTCTGCTGGTAGGCAACGAGTTGTACCTGACCCCTGTGGATGAAGAGGACCTAGCAGCCCCGGGTCTGTGTTGGGGGTGTTTTCTGCAATGAGTAATATAATGTCAAATTGTTGCCACTACCTCCTCCTGCTTTGCAAGTGGAGCTCAACCATCGATTTGGGGCTTTGCTGTATGTAGGCACACCTGTGTCGGGTATCTGTGCAGACAAAGTCTTCTGACTCCTGTTTTTTATGCACATTGGCTCCAGGCAGTTAGATTCAGCAGGTGGGAGTATTGAGTTACACTGCTAATATGCATAAATTCCATATGTAGTGATTGGGTAGACAGTTCCCTAATGCAGACACTGTGCAGCTCCTGCAGGGTGCCCATCTCTTTCCACTGGTGGTACAAACAAACAAGGTACCTATTTCAGACTCAAAAAGTCTCCCTGCCAGAATATGGATCTGTTAGAGCCCCAGCACCGGAGCTTGCTATGGTAGTGAGTGATCTGAAGTCACTACATAGACCCATAAGCGACCAAGATGTCTCTGAAAATATTACTCCTTGCTTCTGACACTTCTAAGAGATTTTTCCATGTTTTCTTCATAGTCATAAAGAGACTCTGTCCTTGCTCCAAAAGAATGCATTTAGTTTTCATTTAGAAGCAGGTACTGTTTCCATCATGGTCCTCAGAAATAGCAGAAGGTCCTTGAAGTGCTGTAACCCTGTTAGTATTTAGAAAGAACTGCTCTTCCTTAGAGGCATAAGACATTTCTTTCACATGTGAGTATGAAACATCAAGTCATAGTAGTAGAATAGCATGGGGCTGCAGGTAGGATGGTTCCTATGATTTCTATCCTTTTCCCTTTTCTGTTTTTGCAGGAATTCTTTTCTTTTTATCTTTGAGGGGGAACAGAGAAGCTGGAAAAGTACATGTGAGGGACAAGGATGACAGTATCACTAGGCAAGAAATGTTTTACATACTATTTCTTAAAATACATCTCATCAATAATCCTCTTAAATCTTCTCCGAACTTCATTGTGATTGAGGGATTTTCTCTTTTGATTGAGGTGTCCTCTCTTTCTTGGCACACAATTTTCTCTTAGAAGCTATAAGGGTGAATTCAAAGACACTGGGGTCTAGGGCTAGGTAAGTCCCAAGAAGTGTCTCCATAGGTAGCCACAGGCCTTAAGAGAAAACCATACTGTGTGACATAGTGTGCCCCATACCAGTCTACCAAGAATTGTATGGGTTTTGGAAACTACTGGTGTTGAGAGCCAGACAGGATGGCTGAATATCACAGAATGCAACCTTTGTTTTATTTTAGACACATTGTCTAGTCCACTGTACATGTACCTCCAATATTGGCCTCATTAGGACTCTGTCATCTGTGGGTGTTTATCAAGATTCAAAATGTTCCAAGAGCTTTTTTTATTTTTAAGTTAAGTTCATAAAGGAACTATTGTTCAGTAATACCATAGGAACTCCTGAAAACTGCTATCTTTATTTGATGTTTCTTGGCCATTTTATTTAAATTGTTGTCAGTTGTTAAAATTTCAAATCATAAATATAACACACAGACACTTACCTAATAGTGATTAAACCCAAAGGAAAGTTAATTCTTAACTTCTTTATTGGAGTCCAAGTTTCTATATTCTTTTCAGCAGATATCAGTAATGTCTAAAGCGGAGAATAAAAAACTTTCTGATTGGCTTTAAATGCTGATGTATCAGGAAACAGATGGGGGAATCAGATCTAATATTCTTACAAACTCAAGGCTTTTCATTTCACCTATAGGAGGTTTAAAACTGTTAGTAAGTATTTAGCGGTGGCCAAATGGTAGAAGAAATTTTAAAGCAGATACTGAGATAGTGATATTATGTCTGGCATTAGTCAGCTATATCTACTTTTTGCAGAACAGTCTTAGTTGTAGAGATTACACACCAAAACCACCCCTGGGTACTTCATCATGACCAATGACTAATTTGAAGATACGTTGGATTTCTCACAGTTTACTGAGCATCTGTTATGAAGTGTTAAAACAGTGTTCCCCTGACAGAGCAATTTGCATCCCAGACACATTGTCTTATCTAGACATCTGAATCCTTAGTGTTGTGTGCTTTTTTTTTTATTGACATGGGGGTCATAGGCTTCATTCACTACTCACATGCTCAAATATTTGTGAATAATCCTGTGTTATCTAGTTAGATATTTACCTAAACCAGGAACTGACCATATCCAGACTTTAACCTACTGCTTTGCTATTATGAAATGCCAGATTGTTTCAAAACATGAATACCCTCAAATAAGCAAGATTTTTTTTAAATTCTTTTTCAGATCATTCTAGATGGAACCGCAGGCAGCCTGTAGTCTGCTCATGACACCTACCAGAGGTTAAAACAGGACGGCTGAGAACTCATCTTCCTAAAATGTCTAAGCTGACTCATATGTCTCTGGAGGGAGGAAATCAGATGCATTTTGCTCTATGAATTTTAATCAAAGATTAATTTTAGGAACAGTTTAAGTTTAATATACTAAGAAATAACTTGAGATGCACTTTTGAGGATTCCAGTCAGCCTGCTTTGCACTGAGATAGGAATGACACAGTGGCTTGTAATATTCAAGAAGTGTTACAAAGGCTTCAGATTTTAGAATTAAATGTATTTGGATGCATCATTAAAGTAAGGAGTTTAATGGGGAATACATTTTTATTCATCATATTGATGGATAAAACCACATAACCCTGAAATAATAATATACATGAAGATATATTTGTTACTTTTCATCTATTATTTAAAAGATGATACATTTGGAAAGCTTTAAATTGGGCTTCACAGCAAACATATATTTAAAATTGTGTGGTAAAATTTAGCAATCAGTTTGTAAGAGGCAGAATTGGGAGTGGCAGCTGAGCATGACCAAGGCCTTAAGAAAACGGCCTTCATAAGAAAATTTTTGTTTTCTGTTTGTTTTGAAAATATCTGGAGCATTTTACTGTTTGTAGAATTTTGTTAAAGGACAAAGAACCGCATTCAGCCTTTACAGCCATAAGCACCAGGAGCATTCACCATGAACATCTACAAGCCAATTCTAGGGGGCATATGAAGTTTAAGATCTAAGTGTGTCTCTGCTTGCACTCATAAACACCTTTCCACTAAACAAGCACTTGCACTGTTCTCCGTTTGACATACACAAATAAATGCATGGACAGTATAACTGGATATCTGCATAAAAATTACTCTTAAATGTGTGAGATTATCTGACATTACTTCTGCCTTCACTGTAGCTATCCCTAAACAGCATGATTCCTTGAAATAGATGAATATTTGAAATAGATGAATATTTCATAATAGATGAACCTACTATGTTCAAAAATCCCAACCGTGCCAAAGACCCATTGCTCTGTGATTTTCACAAACGTCTGCCTTCTACCTAACCATTCTCATGAGAAGTTAGAAAAATCAATTGTAAGGCCACCTGTAGATGAAGACTTACCAGATCATTCATAAGCCCATGCACAGTACAGACACCATTTATGCTCTGTGTTTTCTATTCATCTGACAAAAGATAAAGAAAATATGTCTGTGATCATTATACTGCAACTTTCTGCCGCTTTGTATATTGTTGGTTACCAAATATTATTTCTTTGTCATCCTCAGAGCTGAAACAATGTTCTGAAATATCTGGTCATTTTAATTAGGGTAATTGTAATGATTTCTCAGTCTTAAAAGCTGCCATCACACCCAAAGAGTCAAATTACAATTTAGTTTGCCCATCTGAACATATATATGAAGTTGGAAGAATACCAGCTTCTTCCTGCATTCTCAGTGCCCTGTCAAGATTAGCATCCAGGTGAAGTTCAACTAGCATCTGGATTATGCTGGATCCTAACTAGCCTGCCAAAATTAGCACTTCTCTGTCATTGACTTAGCATCTGGATGACACTAAGCTTAAGTGGGACTGGATTTTTGCCTTCAGGAAAAGGGGATTGCTTCACCACAGGCCACCTGTGCCAAATAGAGAAACATTTGGATTCAATTTGGCTCTTCAGTCTACCAATAACAAAAATGTTCTTTCTATAACTAGCTGTACATTGTGTCCTTTTCTATCAGCCTTACACCTGACCACAACAATATTTGCATCACTGACCTTCATATTTCATTGCTGCAATTCCCACTCGGGAACAAAGCTCCACCGTATAAAAACTTCAGCAGTTGTAAAATGCAGCAGCCCTATGTATTTAGCAACAGGTCATGGTGAAAACTTTGCCCTGGAGTTCAGCTGGCTGTGCACTGAATGCAGAGTTTGATTTCAAAGTCTGTTCCTGATAATCAAAGCCTTCTGTGAAATAAGCACCCGAGTGTCACGATATCCCTCTAAGTTCTACAACAGCTGTAAAATCTTTGGCAAATGAAGGAGCGTTCCAGAGCAGGCACCACAGAACTTTTGCAGACACAGGACTTAAACTTTGTCGTTTGCTCCCACAGCATGAGGAACAAGGCTTATAATATTTCACAAACAAACTCTCTTTTGATCTGCCTCTTCCCAAGATTGTTACATACATACAAGTATACACACAAACACACAAGCTTATGTGTACACACAGACTCTTAAACATGAAGCTATATCTCCTAAAAGCTGAGGAGGAAGAGAGATCTTTAACCATTTTCAAGAGTTTAGATACTGTGGAGATAGAAGAATATAAATACATGTATGTGCAGACATAATTATGGTATCAGATCCTAATATTTTATTTATTCTATTTAGTTTCATTGCACTAAAATTCATTGTTTCTTAAGACTGAGGGTATGCTAATATGTAATATATTGACTCAGTTTTAAAAATGTAGACTTTATCATTTTATGACAGTTGGAGCAACAATTTCTATGCCTGAACAATAAACAATTTTCTTACTGCTTTAATTCCCATCTAACTAGTTGCCTTATATTGTGTCCCAGGTAGAGCTTCCTGCAGCTAGTTCCTTCCCGCTGCAGATTTTCAAGCCTGTTTTGCTAAGGAAACAAGGCTTAAACCATTGTGTACTCCATCCATCTAACTGTCACTTTGAGCCCACTCTTCGGTTTAAGAAAAATTGGGCTGAAGGTAGAAAGCTCAAAGACAATTTAAGTTCTTCATGAAAATTCACTAATTGGGTGACAGGACTCAGAGGAAGGTATCCTTTGAAAAAAATGTTTCAGGGTAAGCTTGGTCTTTTCTGTGAGACTTGTGGGGCTGAGTGGCATATTCCTGCTTCTGAACACACTGCAGCATTTGCTGGGAGGGAGGGGAAAGGAAAACTGTGGAAGGATGGATACCTGGTACAAGTGTACCCCAGGAAGGGTGTAGGGACATCACCCAAATCCAGATGCAACCAGACATCACTAATTTTGCTGTTCATGGAGCAACCTGCTGTTCTATGTTTTTTGTTTCAGAATAATAGAAAGTTGTTTATTTACTTCTAACAGACTCCAGTGATTAATTTATATACATCAGGGTTGCAGAGCTGAAAGGTCTTGCGTATTAGTGCAGTAGAAATTTTCAAAAGGAGGGAAATCTAACAATTTGTAATATAAGGATAGATATGCAGATATCTGCTACTAAGATTATGAGTTGAAGGCAAAATCTACTTGGATGGAGTAGCCTAAATGGCTTATTTCACATTCTGGAGGTGTTTGTATCTTTTCCTAAATCCTTTCATCCTGAATACATCACGATTGTTCGTGACCACTGAATTAGCTTTGTCAAACTATGAAGTTAAGAGTTTGGTAACGTCTCTATTGAATGAAAGACTGACTACAAGGAAAACCTCTAGCAGGTTTGATACTGCTTTCAGTGCTGCTCACAGCCCGTACCACGTGGTCAGGGAGGGAAAGAGCATCCTCTTTTCCCTAGCTGGGTTTTAGACGACGTACCAGAGGGGTGTGCTGGCAGGAAAATCTGGAAGCAGCACACATCAGTTGTACAGCAGTTCAGATGTACTCCAGCACTAACACAGAGCTCAGATTCCCAAGTTGTCTTCCACAAACACTAAAGTTAGTCCAACAAAACAATGTGTCTGCAGCTGTTTGAGCCCATTCAAATTGCCTCTGAAATGCTGAAGCCGGTTGTGGTAGTCCACTTCAGGGATTGGTGTAATTTGCTTGGCATAAATGAAAACTGGAAAGAGAAGTAAATTTCTGTTACTTGAGACATGTTCTAATGCAAGTGCGGACAAGAAAGCTTGCCCCTTCTCATTGGTCTTGCGTGAAAAAAAAAAAAATTGACAATTTGCATTCAGAAGAATAACTGCATTTATTTGGCTGTTTCTGAAGCATCCTCCTCTGTTTTGGAATTTATGAAGCAAATTACATTACTCAACTATGTAATCACAGAATGATATGGGGCTGGAAGGGACCTGTGGAGATCATCTAGTCCAACTCCCCTGCCAAAGCAGGGTCACCCAGAGCAGGCTGGACAGGAACACATCCAGGTGGGTTTGGAATATCTCCAGAGAAGGAACCTCCACAACCTCTCTGGGCAGCTTGTTCCAGTGCTCTGGCACCCTCAGAGTAAAGAAGTTTTTCTACATGTTCAGATGGAATTTTCTGGTAAGGGTACCTACGTTGCAAGCAAAATGCAAGCGTGCATAGACAGAATCTGAGATCAGAAATCCAGTCAGACTACACCCAATAGTTCATCTACCTGCATGAGTGAGGTGATTCTGTGATTCTGTGTTCTCTAAGCACTAGTCTGGTGGTTTTCCCTGAATAATCAGAATTAACAGCTGTGGTCAGCTGAGCTTAGAATCTGAGGACTCAGTTTTGTGAAACGTTACCATGATGGCCTGTTTACCTCTTCTGTGAATGCAACTATCACTGATAGCATTATCATTTTCAGCTCAAAGATAGCACTATCTTTTTCAGGCACCAGGGGTTCTTAGGGGCATATAAAGAAAGTATAGAGAATGTAAATGAATGGATTAGTTAATTATGTAACTGGTTATTAATTAAATGATCACAAGAAGGCATGACCCACAGACTCAATAAGGAATAGAAATGAAGAGTTGTCCTAGACTGTAACTGCACTAGCAGCAATGTGTATGTTCTTTCAGATGAAAAAATGCTGCATTTGTATTTAAATATCCTTCATGTATAACTCCTTAGTGTCTGAAATAGACATTACCCTTGTAACCTGAACTAAAAGCTCTTGAAACCAGAAGCAGTTTAGAGAGGAGATACTGCTTTATTCAACATTAGGTATGAGGTGGAAATCCACAAATCTAGAACATTATATAAATCATTCACCCATGACTGATACATAAAAGATTCTTATAATTCTACCTACCTAACACATAGGCTTACCTCTTCATTAGGATGACCAATCAGCCCTTTTGCACATGTGTATTAAATTTTGCAGCACCAGTAAAACACTTCTGCACAGGGGTGAGCTCCTCGGTGGTTGTTTGTGTAAGGCTGCCGTTCCCCACATTATATTTTTAAGGCATTGAGTTGTCTCAGGACAGTAAAAGTGTACTGTAAGTTCAACAGCTTCTTGAGGATGATAAGGATATTTCTTGAAATAGCCACAGCTCTGTCCTAATTGGTATAGGAGTACATATTTTGACATACAAGAGAACCTTAAAGTGATTAACTACTTCTAGCAGTCCCCTCATTATCACTATCAGCTCAGTGACTATTTTCTCACAGAGTAAGCAGCTCAGTAATTAACTATTTTCTCACACAGTAAGAAGGTTAGTAGGAAACAAACAACATTTTAATCAGCATATGATTATAAACAAAGCAAAGGCCTGTCTTTGGTAAGACCCTGAAGCATTTTCCTTACTGATAGCAGTTTTGAGGTGTTCCTTTCCATGCGGAGTTAAGTACTTTGTGCACAACACAAAGTTGGTTGTGATCAGCCAAGGGTTTAAAAAGGTGTTACAGTGGGAATTCACCCTTGTCTCATACTCATATCCTCTAAGAATACCAGGCTAAACTGCCTGTGCTTATTAATCTAATTCTGTATGAACGAATCTGTCCCTTAATGTGCTGAGGTACATTGCCCTGATGTCATTGAAGATGGGGCATGAAGATGCCACAAACTGTAAATCTATATCTCAAATAAGTAAAGTGTAATTTGGCAGATACTTGTGCCTTATTCCCGTGTAGCAGCTGTAAGTTCAAATCAAAGGGTGAAGGGAGAGGTCTATTGAACATTCTGTAAGTCTACTTACAAAGTAAGATGCAAACTGTCAGTAACATTCCACAAATTTCATTTTATGTGTTCTGGAAAGTTTAAACCTTTTTCCACATAGACAATGGAGTGTCAGATGATCTCTTTACCCTTCCGCTAAACTGTCAGAGAGTTATTTCTGGGAACCCAGGATGAATCACTTCCTGCTCTGTACCTCAACTCTGCTTCCAGAGATTTCTTTTTTGAATTCACATTTTAAAATAAATATTTCACATTTTATGCTTATAATGCTTGCTGTGGCCATCAATTCAAAAGACCATTAATGTGATAATTGCATGGCCTCAGAGTAAAATACTGTCCCATATTCGAGTTTGCCTTAATGTGTTTTTCAAAGCTCAAAAGTCTGGTATAAGCAGGTACTACATGAAGCACTGGATCCTAGAGGTGCAGCTCAGTGGCCAAGTTAAGTTGTAAGATACCATTCAGAACAGAGCTATAAATTTTCAAAACATCTTATATTCTTTTGGTCTCCAGAATCTTGTATTAGGTACTGCTTTGTACAATCCAAAAGTTAATAGTTATACAGAATGAGGCATTTTCTGGTTAGCAGGGGAATTTGTTATGTTTAGTTACTCTGTTGGTAACCCGGTTTGTGGTATTTTCCTTCAAGGCTAAGCTAATCAGCAGATAGAAAATCCACCTACCCGTCAGTAAAGACTAGCTGGAGCTTTTGTATTGTTACACAAGAGCAGGGAAGGGCCAAACCGCTTTAGCTACTCTCATTTCCCAAGACTCCCTTAGCAAAGCACTGCAGAAGGCTGCTGCACTGACAGGTAAAAGCAGCTGCTTCCATCCCTCCCCACAGGGAGAAGCCATGACTTCCCCCAGGGAAAGAACAGGTACAAGGTGAGTAATGAGAAAAACGTGTGTAAATTTGGCTTTCGGTGCAGAAGTACTGGGTGTGAAAGTCAATGCCTGAGAAGGCAGTTATTAATAATGATGGTAAAACCCCAGAGAATTTCTAGCTTGCTTGCTTACAATATTGAGAAGTAACTCTGGATCGATTATTCTTTTTGCAACACGCAGACTCACAGCACTGTTGCTGCACAGGCCTGTTGCTTGCACCATAGTGCGTTTTTCTCTGCTTCCTCAGACATTGCAATAAAGATAATGGAGACCAGAATAGTCGTGAATAAGATGGACTTCTCAATACTGCATGTTTCTCGCCAGATCCTCACAAGATGCAGTACTTAATCCCTTTAAAACACAGGCCCTGTTGCGTTCACCTGCCTTCCGAAGTCCCTTCCCTCAGACAAGTTTAACAGGGAAGCTAAGCCACCTTTCCAGCGAGGCACCTCACAGAGCTCCACCTCGGGAGCTCGCAGTACCGGCTCCCGTCTCCCCCAGCCAACCCCAAGGACGCCGCTGGCTTTGTTTTACAGACTGCAGCGCGGAGAGCAGCTGAGCCGGGGGCCGGCGAGGTCCCTCTGGGCTGAGGAGACGCGGCCCCCCTCAACTGCGGGCGCCGGCCTGGGCACGCGCGCCGGCCTACGTGCCTCCAGCCCCGTCCCGCTCGAGGGGCCACGAGGGAGCTCGCGGGGAAGGGCACCGGGCGGGGTAACGCCGCGCCCCAAGCGCATGCGCAGCTCGCGCTCCCAAGGCGCGGGCGGACCACGGCGCCGTCCCCGCCTTCCCGTCCTCCGCGCGCACGGGGCGGCAGAGCGCATGCGCCCGCGGCTCCGTGCCTCGGCTGGGGAGGGCCTCCCCCCCCCACTCCGCCTCTGCCGCTCTTTGCCCCGCCCCCGGTGAAGGGTGGGTGTCTTGCGGCGGCCTTCCCTATTGGCGGAGGCGGCGCCTGCGCGCGGGGCGGGGCGCGGCGGCCCGGCCGTGCCATGTGTGCCGTACGCTGCCCGCGCGCGGAGGCCGCCTTAGAGCGGGGGCAGCCGCCGCCGGGCAGCGCCGCGTCCTCCCCGCTGCTCGCTCTTTGCCGCCCCGCGGGGACAGCGACCCAGCCCGGGCCATGCCCTCCGCTCCGGGCTTCCTCTATGGCTACTTCTGCCTCGCCGGCCGGGCGGCCGCCCGCCGTTCCCTGCTGCTGTGCCAGCGGGCGGCGGTCGCTTCCTCCGCCTCTCTGGGGCTGCCGCTGCTCGGCAGCGCCCGCCGCGCCCTCCGCAGACCGATCCCCGCCGTGGGGCGGGAGGCGGCGGCAGGGCCCGGGCCGTGTGGGCCGCGGTGGCGGGGCTGCAGCGGGCTGGGGGCGGTGGGCGGCGGGTTCCGGCCGTCGCGGGTGGCGGTGGTGGTGAAGACGACGCGGTACGAGTTCGAGCAGCAGCGGTACCGCTACGCCGGGCTCTCCGAGGAGGACCTCAAGCAGCTGGTGAGCGGTGGGAAAGGGGGGCGGCGGTCCCGGCCTCCCCGGGCGCCGCCTCCGGGCTTGGGCTGTGGTGCTGGGGCCGGTTACGGGGAGGTTTGAGGAGTTACTAAGGTAGTGCCGAGGCTTCTGAGGAACCCGCCGGGCCGGGGTGTCCGCAGTGGGTTCCTGGGCTTCCCCTTGCCCCGGTGCGGCACCGTGGGCCGGTGCCGATGGCTGAGGGGATGCCCGTCCCGCGGCGGGAGCCTGTGAGAGGGGGTGCGGGCAGCACCGCTGAGCCGCCCTTCATTCATCCCCTGCAAGTGGCCGAGGGATTTGTGTGGTAAGCGTGTGCGGGTTTTATCCTCGGAGCGGTTCCTGCAGCAAGCTGCAGGGTTTTCTTGCAGTGAGTGATATAAAAACTGTACTTAGGGAAGCCTGGGGTGAGGAAAGCACTACGTTGTGAAAATCCTTCCTGAGACTTAAAGAAGAATCATTCTCATCTCCTCCTGCTTCTTTGCTCTGTATCCTTGTCTCATTGCCTCACTTCATCCTTCGGGTATTTTTCTGACAACTCCTCCAGCTAAACAGCCAAATTTCTCCTTCGCATCCATCTGTGTTGCGGCAGTTTTTAGGAAAGCCTTTTTCTTTGCTCTTTAAGAGCAAAGAAACAGGTGGCTGTTCCATTAAAGAAGGTGTAGTAAGGAAAGCAGGTAAGAGCTGATACGTGCACCCAGTGTCATCTTCTCTACCAAGCTCAGTGACCCCATCCTGTCCTCTGTGTACTGTTTCCAGTGCTCGTGTGCCATCCGTGGGCTAAGGGATGGTACCTGCTGGAGTTTGTTTGCTAGCATAGACTGTGCACATGAGGTCATGAGCTCATGTTATTGTCTTTATTCTGAATAGGACCATTAATTTGTGTCTGTCTAGTCTTTGGACTCTTGCATCTGGAAATGTTTTAGGCCTCTATTGGCTTGCAACTTTTGGGTTAAATTTGCAAATTACACAATTTATATAGCAGGGACAAATGCTGTGGTTGCATATGGTTGCTTTTTAAAGCACTAGGATAAAAAGTATAGTATCTAATGCAAGGTGGCTCTTACAATTTTTGGCATACTTCAGTTGGTCATCTACCTCCTATGGAATTCCTGTCCAAACATTTTACGTGTTTTTGTAAACTTTCTATTCAGATTTCATATGGCACCAGGTTTAGTGTGCAAACGTGAACCTGTGTTCTTATTCTTGCTCATGTGTAAGTTCCTGTTGCTGCGTTGTCCCTATACTTACTTCATGTGGTGGTTATGGAAAAGCAATGTCTATCACAGCTCATCTGTAAGACTGCCTATCTGTCTTTGTTTAAGCTTATCTTAAAGAAGCATTTCTTGCTAAGTGTAGAAAATCAGGTGTCCAGTACGCAATTGAAACTAAGATAAACAAAATGGTGAGTTTGGTCACCTTTCCCTAAATGCTTGTGTTGGGGCAGGGCTGGGGCAGGGAATCAGTGAACTGTGTCCTCAGTGTTGCACGTCCCTAAAGGTGATCTCAACTAAATGTAGTGATAGTTGCAGTTTTTTTTTCTCACAGGAGCGCATGCTATGCATGATGGGTAACTTGTATCAGCCTCAGGAGGCATTTAAAAAAAACTAACTATGAACCCACCGTGTCTGATCATAGTAATTTCAGAAACACCTTAGAGCTTGTCCTTTTGGAGAAACTTAAAGGTATAAAGTAATTCTCCACATTTGGGTCAATGCTAGAATTTTTATTCTAGGACTGGTACTTTTTTTTTAAATCTAGCTTTCACCTGAAAATACCTCCATGTGAGGAACTGCAGAAAAAAGCCCTCATAGTGTTGCCAGGTAGACAAAGCCTAACTTGCCTAACCATGTGTTTAGCAATATTACATTTTAGTATCTTACTGTATGGGTGGGAATACAAAAGATTGTGCAAGAACACACTGAAAATGTTTTCCAGAATTATATTTTTAAATAGGAAATAAGAAAGTGAAAGAATTCTCTGTACTGCCTGTTTCTCCAGTGTTCTAGCTGACTTACAAAAATTTCTGTGTTTCCAATCTGCTGTGACTCTGGTCTCAAATCTTTTCCTCAGACTTTCTGAGCTAATGGCAGTAGCTGTGTTAGGTGAAGATTCAGGTGTCTCTTCCCCTCTTTTTTGTGGACAGAGTGATTGCTGTGAAGTGTCCTCCCTCTGTGCTGCGTCCTTTCTGGGCAGCTGGGGAGCATGATGCATTTTGCATACTGAGGTTAGCTGCACTCTGTGCTCCTTGTGTCCCTCCTCCTCGGGAGACTTCAGAAGAGGGTTCTGAGGCCTGATCTCTGAGAACTGAGGCCAGATGCTGCTCCCAAACATGGAGTCCCTACTGCTGCTAACCAAGGGTGATGGTCAGTTTACCCTGAAGGTTGTGGTTTGAAGTGATCATCAATCTGGTGTGGGAGCTCACTTGTGCCGAGCTCGAGGCTCACACAAAAGCCTGCTGTTGGCATACCCACAAAGAGTGAAAGCAAAAGTGTGCAGGAAGGGCTTGGCTCATCTGGTGCTACAAGCTCTTAGCTAAGCTGGATGGGGAGTGGTGAGGGAGGTTGTGTTACATTGCAGGGCTCAAGCTCACTTCACCCTGGAGCTAGTTTCTGGTGTGGCATCACCCCTGCAGACGAGCATGGTGCTGCTGTTGTCTCTCATGGATCTGCAGACATCCAGACACTGGCTGTCCGAACTACAGAAGTTCAGTTTTGAGGCAACGTTGGAGGCTTACATTTGAGATGCCGTACCTGAGCTTATTTGAATTCGGGTTTGCAAGTTCCTAGAAGATAACTGACATCTCTGCTTATAAGCTTCAGATTTTAGTATAGTACAAATACTATTGTGGGCTCAGGCTTGTCAGCAGACAAGAGACCAGACCTGAACTTCGCTGTTGCAATCAGTGTGTTTACGTACTAAGACAGAAAATGCAGGAAGTCACTTAGTGCCGAAATGACACTGCATGTGTGCCTTTAGGCACAGATCCTCATAAAATGCGATTTGTCCAGTGTTTAAGGAGGTTGAAGATGAATCATTCATCATTGGCATACACCAGTAGAAATTAAAATATCACACAGATTGTAGAATGTATCGTATATGTGATATACTATATAAATCACAGTATACTCCAAGAAGCATAATATCTCAGTATTGAATCTGGCTGTCTGGCACATCTAATGGGCAATAGAAGCTCTGAGCAGCTGTGGCCTAAATACTTCTGTGGCCTTTCTATTGGAGACAACAAGTGAGTTGTACTATATGAACACTATTACATGTTGCAAAGTCAAAGCTGCAAGGTCATGATTCCCAACTTCTTTCTCTGTGCAAACAGAGAACAGAGAGGTGAAGAACCAGTTCAGACAGCAGACCAGCAGAACAGATTGGAGAGAAATGGAGAGCAAGTTGGAAGTGTTTGGTAGGTCTGTGAAAGATTAAATTTTTCATTGCATCTCTCTATGCATGTTACACGTGCTTGCTTCAGGTGGTTGTTCTTACATATCTTGTGGCAGATACTCTTACAAATGAGTCTCTCAAATCTGTTTATAACTGTACCTAAACACATCTGACTATCATTATTACTCTTCTTATTCTGTACTATTCTGAAAATTGTAGTTAAATGCTCTGAATGCTGTTGTACAGGGGAGGTATTCAAATGAGAGATTTCTCTTCTAATACCAGGAAAGAAATATGCCCCCAAATGACCTAGCACTTAAAAAAAAAAAAGAAAAAAAAAGCGTTGCATCAGTAAATTTGGTGCAACAGATCACACGAGGAAAAATTTTGTTGAGAATTGAGATTTAAAGTAGCTATTTTTTCTACGGATTTCTAACACTTGCATTTTCCAGCTTAGAGTTAATTACTAGTTATTTTCCTAAGTTTCTACAGTTTGCTTATCACAAATGACAGCAATTGGGATTTCCTTTGCCCTCGTTATTGGGATTGTCATCCGAATATGACTGGTTAGAAAAATGAATTATCCAGTCAACTAATATGGAAGGCTGCTGTGTGTCCTCAGTCTTTCATTCTCAGCAAACCCATGCAGAACAAGCATTACTGTTTTCCTTACGTAAACTAAGAGACTTTCATATCCTAGTAGTAGATAAAGCTAATTTCCTGAGCCGTGTTGTTTTGTTTGGTAGCACAATTGAGATGCGACTGCTGACTTCTCACTGCTGGAAGGTCAACAATTTAGTTGTCTAAACACACGTCATGTGCAGTTTAAATTGCCTTTGAAAATGTGTTGTGGTTTAGGTGTGATCCCTCTATGTTTTTCTGTTCCTGACTTTCCAATGGCGCCAATAACGAGATTGCCTGACTTTGGTTGTTACAGCGGTAATTATAAGCAAGAACCTCCCTGCATACTGTTCCTCAGCATGAAGTACAAACATTGGTCTCCTCCCTCTGAAAGCATACAGTTTTCTCTACAAAATGCCGTTAATTTCAGAGAGTTAGAAGAGGCCTAGCTAGGAAATAACCAACTTTCTGTTCAGTAAATTTCTGTTTTACCTCAAACCAGGACATCTTGTTAGATGAAAAGTTGTATTCATTTTGGTCTTAATTGGAGGCAAATGGTTCAGAGTGGACAGCAGCTGGTACTGTATTGTGGCCGGGTTTTGTGTCTTTAGTAGGAGTGGGGAGGGAGAGCAAGGACTTGGAGGTTTGGAACAAGTTTTGGCTCTTTTGGACCACTGCAGCAAATTGGCAGGGGTGGTCATCTCAGAAATGTGAAGTTTGTATAGCTTTCTTGGAAGTTGGTATCTGGGTAGAGAAAAGGTACCCTGTTAGCAGGGTGTACTGCCTTCCCTAAAAGAGGCACAATATGAACTCATCTTCAACACAGGACACCAACAACATACTGAGCAGGGCTGTTTGGGAAGGGACAGAGGAAAGAGTGTCTCCCTGCAGGTAGGAGAACTTCAGTTGGAGCTTGTATGTTTTTGTGCATCAAAGTAAACAGAACTGTGGAGGGTAGAGAGAGTGAGTGTGTATGTAGAACACTACCTCCACCAGTTCCAGCTGTAGATGCTTACAGCACCAGCTGTTACTAACCTGCACATGAAAGTTTTCCTATTTCCTAGAAAATTGTCTCGGGCGAAATGTACTGTTTTACCTGTAGCCTGGTAGGTGGTTGGTCTTTTTTCTTTTAATTACAGAATCAAATTATTTATCTTCTTTTATGTTAAATCAGAGAATGGTTTGGGTTGGAAGGGAACTTTAAAGGTTATCTAGTAGGGTCAAGCCCCCTGCAAGATGAAGGGACATTTTCAACTAGATCAAGTTGCTCAGAGTGCTGTCCAACATGACCTTGAATGTTTCCATCTCTGGTGGATGTTCCAGTGTTTCCAGCGTTTCACCACCCTTAGAGTAAAGAGTTTCTTCCTTTTATTTAGTCTGAATCTGACGTCTTTTAGTTTAAAACTGTTACCCCTTGTTCTATTGCAACAGGCCCTACTAAAAAAAGTCCATCCCATATTTCTTATAAGCCCACTTTAAGTACTGAAAAGTTGCAGTAAACTCTCCCTGAAGACTTTTATTCTCGAGGCTGAACAATCCCATCTCTTGTGGCCTGTCCTCAGCATAAATGCTTCATCCATCTGATCACTTTTCTGGTCCTGCTATGGACCTGCTCCAACAGGTTGCTGTGAAAGGCACTTTTGAATTACCTTTCCTAAGTACTAGTGTTTCAGGTTTGTGTGTTTTACAGCACCGCCCCAGGGTAGGCATTTGGAAAGTATTTCCTTCTTAGATTTCTATTTTAAAGATCTGCACTTCAATCTAGATGTCTGTGATCCACCAGAACTCTATTTAGAAAATATTTCTTAAATATTTTCAGAACCCTAGGATTTTTACAGATGCATTGAAGGTAGCAGAAAGAAAAAGTATGATGCTAACTTCAAAGTTCAACTGAATTCTAACTATAAAATGAAATCAGATAATTCAGCAATCTTTTTTCTTCAAAAATTGTGGTTTAATTTTTTCTTTAAAAAAATAAAGTTGAGGTATTTTAAAAGGCAGTAAGTATTAGGGTGTTATTCTCTTGTGGATCCAATGTACACTGGTAAATTTGAAGGTAGTGTCTTTAAATAGAAACTTATTTAATGAATGGAGTGTTACTGTGAAGCTTTTAATCATTCTGATTAATTCAGAGTACCCATCTGCCTATTTTTTTGATGTGAATTATTTCAGTAGATGTTCTTCTAGCGAGCACATAATGCAATTAAAAACTGGTAGGAATCTAGTTGGTTCTACCTCACCCTGAGAAGAGGGGGGGAAAAATACAATGTCAATTGATTGAATTTGAAGCATACAGAATTCAGTTACAGCAGACCAAGATTATATAAAGCCAAAGACACTTTCTTCAGAAATAAATTTTTTGAGCTATTCCACTGGAAACTGGCTGGGTGTAAATGATTTTTCAAGTTACACAACCATGGTGTGTATTTGTTTACTTTTGAAATTTGATATACTTGTGTCAATAGTAAGTAACTTAAGTTGCATCTGCTTTATTAGTAAGTTCCTTCTAGATTGTCCTTCTGTCACAAGAGTCTGGAAAATGATGGAAACAAATAAATGTAGTAATTCCTTTTTCCATAGTATTTGCTTTTTGCACTACACCATTCAAGTGTACTCGGTCACAGATAGCAAATAGATGCAAAAGTTGGGCATTTCAGTGTACTGACATTAAACTTCATAGGCTATCTCACCAAGCATCTGATACTGTATACCTGAAAAAAGCTGATTTTTTGGAAGTGACTTCAGTATTGTTTTTAAGAACTTAGGTAGTTGTGGATTTGACATTATGTTGGTGTACTGATGAATTAATGAGAACTGTATGATTGAATTGCCTGGATTGCATTGAGTTTCTAAAAACCTGTTAGTGCAGAAAGTGGTTACTGCTCTGCTTATAGTTAATAATTTGCTGTGCATTAGCCTTTGAATTGTAAGTGAATGTGTATTCTTCAGTTGTGGTTAAAAAGACAATAAAACTTGAATGTGGTAGATGAAGAATTAGAAAGTAGTTTACGACATTTTTACAGACTGGGAAGGGAGGAGGACCTGGAGTGAATGTCTGCAGCTTGCGACTCAGCAGTAGTTTGGAATTGAAGGCTTAATTAGCGTATAAATCCTTATTGAAAGCTTAAACCTGAGCCCTAGGTATTGCTGATTCTCAGTAGGAGTTTGTTTTGGGAAGCTGCATGGTTTCTCTGCTACTTTAGCAAAGGCAAATGCTCACCGTTAAAGCCATCCTGTTAACAATGCACTGAGTTTGTGGATTGCATTTTTTTAACTATGAAGTTATCTGAAACCAATGCATTTTAAGTTCATGGAGGACCTGCAGCTGTTCAGTGAAACTAGCTCACTTCAGAGAGGGCTTCAGAGCACTCCTGCTAGTCTGAGTGAGCTGAATTGCAGATCCTGGAAAGAGCTGGGTGTCCCAAAATCCACTAGTACTGCAAGCATAATTGTGCTGACACCTGCCCTGTTGTTAGTAAAATGTCAAGGCAGATGCTTACCGAATTTATTGATTCATTAAGTCTGAAATTTTTCGGTAAAGTCTTAAATTTGACTAGTTTTCTTCCAAATGTGGTGACCTTACCATCTCATTTTTTTTTCTCTAGCAAAACCATGTAAGGTCAGGATTTATGTTTATAGTGTTTCTAGTGCAAAAGCAAGTAGGAGGAACACACTTCCCCTTTTATGAATTTGAGAAGTTCAAGTCAAGCAGCTTCTGTGAAAGCACAGAGTCACAGAATGGTTTGGGTTGGAAAGGACCTTAAAAGATCATCGTGCTCTAGGGGCACTTCCCACTAGGCCAGTTTGCACAAATTCCCCTCCAGCCTGGTCTTGAACACTTCCAGGAATGGGGTGAGGCATCCAGAGCGTCTCTGGGCAGCCTGTTCCAGTGTCTCACCACCCTGACAAAAAAGAATTTCTTCCTAATGTCTACATTACATCTACATCTACCCTCTTTTCAGTGTAAAACCATTACCCCTTGATCTATTGCTACGCTCTCTGGTCTAATGGAAGGTGTCCTTGCCCATGGTAGCGTGGCTGGAGTGAGATGATCTTTAAAGTCTCTTCTAAGTCTAACCATTCTGTTATTCTATGGTAAAGAGTTGCCCCCCATCTTTCCTGTAGGCCTCCTTTAAGTACTGGAAGGCTGCTATAAGGTCTCCCCGAACCCTTCTCTTCAGGTTGAACAACCCCAACTCTCTCAGCCTGTCCTCACAGGAGTGGTGTTCCAGTCCCCTGATCATTGTTGTGGCCCTCCTCTGGACCTGCTCCAACAGGTCCATGTCTTCCCTGTGCTCATGGCTCTCCAGGGCTGGATGCGGTACCCCAGGTGGGGTCTCACCAGGGCAGAGGAGAACAGCAAAATCACCTCCCTCGTCCTGCTGGCCATGCAGCTTTTGCTGCAGCCCAGGATACAATTTGCTTTCTGGGCTGCAAGTGCATTTTGCTGGCTCATGACCAGCTTTTCATCTGCCAGTGTCCCCAAGTCCTTGTCAGGGCTACTCTCAATCCCTTTACCTCCCAGCCTATGTTGATCCTGGGTATTGTTGCCCCAGTCCAGGTGCAGGACCCTGTACTTGATCTTATTCAACCTCATTAGGTTTGCTTGGGCCCACATCTCAAGCTTTTCTAGGTCCGTCTAAATGGCATCCCTTCCCTCTAGAGTATCAACCACACCCCTAAGCTTGGCGTAATCCATGAATTTGCTGTCATTGGTATAAATACAGCAATTGAAGCTCATAAATGATACTTCATGATTCTCTGGTTAGAAGAAATTAAGGGCCTGCTCTCCTATACTTCCTGCGAAAGTTGGTGTCATATCCAAACCAGGACATCTGTTTTATACAAGTTCAATGGTTCCAGCTGTTGCTGGAAAACCCATTGAAGATTCAGGGTTGTGGTTCAAGGTTGTTGTGCTTGTCCTTCCAGCAGATTCTTTTCTGTGGGACACTTGAAATGTGTCTCCAAGGTGCAGATTTGTGCTGGGCCAGTTCTGCCATGGCTAACTGCTCAGTGTATTTTTATCTTTTACGTTCTGCAATTTACTATCTAAGATTCAAAAGCTGAATCATATTTTAATCCTACTTATTTGTATGCGGATTATTTTTATGTTATGCAATAGGAAAGCTTACTATGTAATTGGAGCTCTTAAGAAATCAGAAGATTCAGTATCTTCCTGACCTGTGAGGAAAACTGGATTTGTTTTTAGTACGATAGATGAAGATTTAACCTAACTAGAATTTACTAGTAGAACATAGGAAAGGGACTTGCATGCAACTATAGATTGCTAGTCTCTGTGTTTGGTTCTAGAGCAGATTTTGAGTCAGTATTCCTTATTTGTCATGGAAGCCAAGAGGAAGCTGTTTGAAGCATGTGTTATATTCAAAGCTATTTCTAGTTCAAAACGTGACAGTTTTAGAAATTTTTTTTTCAATATTCCTGTTAAAATAAATGCTTATTTCCCTTAAAACTGAGAGCAGACCCAAGAGCACTAACTTTCTTTATAGTTAGGAGATATGGTTAATCTAGAGAGGCAATTTCTGAATATACAGGACTTTTAATAGTGCTGTATTCTGCTGAGAAATAGTTAGATGATTGTACCTATAATGATCATATTATTTTCCTCTTCAGGTTAAAATGAAAGCTTCTGTGTTCAGCTGTTGCTCTCTAAATCCATTTATTTGGTGGTTCCTTTTGTAGAAATTGGGTCGGCTGGAAAGCAATGATCTATTCTTGTTTTCCTGCCTGGGGTATGTGTGTGGGCAAGAGTTCATGTGGAAATCTGAGAGAGTAATCCTTTCTACATCTATGTGTTTGTTGGTTTTGTGTTAAACTTTTAGTCAGACATTTGGTTTAACTACTGGATGAGCAACAGTTGTAAAACAACTCCACCCTGGTGTGTTAGTGGTTTAAGTCAATGTGACGGTTAGTTTTCCTGTAAATTCAGGATAAAACCTAGTAATGAGAATATGAATGTATATTATATGTGTGTGACAGTAAGACTTGACTATGGCTTTTCTTTAGCCCATTCTCTAAGTCAAGGATCATAACCTACATACGTGGACAACAGTGGATATTTTGATGTTGCTTGGCTTTGTGTTGCTTCTCTTTTTGTGGCTACAAACCGTGTCCTTGTTGCACAGTGTTGTTCCTGGAGAGCCACCATTACTCAGAGAGAGCAGACCCGCAGCTCAGAGTGGAGTGGCACTTGCCAGAAGTGTAAAAGAGTTCTGTGAAAAATTATCCTTTCATTAAAAAAGGATCAAGCCAGAAGATACTAGAAGAGCTTTTTCCTGACACGTTTGGTCTAAACCTTTTCCCTTTCAGGCTCCTAAGGAAAAATAACTCCATCACAGAACATGTTCTGCTCACCTGAGTGTGTTTTCCAATGCAAGCTTTCCTGGAGCCTATTTTGCATTGCATCTCTGCTGTGAGAACATGACTGAAGCTATGCCTGAATGTATTTTTGGGCAGTTTGTCCCTGTTTTTATATGCTAATGCTAATAGCTAGAATAGCTATTGTATATATATTCTAGCATTTTATTTTACAGTCTTGCATGCTGTTGAAGTCAGATTAACAGGCCCACAGTTGTATGTCATTCTTTCCATTCTCCATGAATACTTCTGCTTCTGGGTACTTCTGCTAATGCTACTCGTAGCTGACTACCCTTGGGCTCTGATGTGACATTGCCTGTATGTTTTAGCCTTATTTTTTTCCTGTTTCAGGAGTTTCAGCAACTGGGACTCGGCAAACGCCATGTTTCCGGTGTGTTTATAGACCACAGTCAATAAATTCTGTTCATCAGTACTTTGCAGTTTCATTTGCTGTTACTGATCTTTCCATATAACTGCTGGAAGAAATTACTTAACGACCTTTGTGTGGCCTCTTATATATGCTTGTCCAACTTCAACACCAAGAAATGCCAAGTGTCCTCCAGTTTGAAAGTCCTGAGCACTGTGAGAATAACATTTTTATTTTCTAGCTCGTGTCTAGAAAGTCAGTATGCAGTCTGGCAATTCCTGGAAGAATGTCACTGAATTTAAAAGTTTTCTGTTTTGCGGTGTACTCCTTAATACTGTACTGGCAGGCTTCTTAATGTTCTTTGTAATTCTTTAGGGTTTTTGTGTTAGTATAGGTAAGTTTTGCAGGAGTATAAACTTTTACTCTGTGACACTTGGTTTAGATGTTTTCAATTTTGAGGTTTTCTTCAGTTTCATGGTCCAAACATAGCAGTTTACTCCATAGAAGGCAGTGACTTTTCATGAAAATGTTAGTGGTGAAATGATGTAAAAGGATTATTTTGGATGAGAACATTTTCCTATGAAACATTAGAGCTCTGTTGTTTCACTTCATTTCTTACTGAGGATTTTAAAAAAGACCCGAAGAAATTTTCTTATAAAAATTATTTGCATAAGTGTTATTGGGTGTTTGGTATATCTTCATTTTTCTTCAGGTAGACTTGATACAGTTGCTACAGTTTGGAATACCAAATAAACTCAACATGGTTCGGTCATAGTAGTAATTTTTTCACATTTTAGCTAAGAATGTCAGTTCTTAGCTACGTATAAATACTTCGTGTAAAGGTGTCTGCTCTGTAAGACTGTCAGACTTGCTATTGGATATTGAAAGTGGCCTGTCAAACCCTTTTCTTTTGGTAGAATGACTGCAGCAATTGTAAATCAGAGTTTCCTGTAAATGAAGAAGAATTTGCAAGTTCTATTCATGCAGAAGCTAAAACCTACATGCCTTTTTCAGGGGTCGGTTAGTAAGACCCAAGCCTGGCATGGGTTTGTGGGCCTGTCTGCTCAGTGAGCTCGGGAGCCAAGCTGTCCTGCTGTCTGGGGTTTTCTGTACGGCACAAGTTCCTCTTTTGGGAGATGATCATGCACACAGCAACTGGACTGTCTTAGGCTCTTTTAAAGTAAAAAGGAGGTGATCTTGGTTTGTGTTATTCTTTATCCTCAGTGCAGAGCTCTTCTAAGAAGCAGCATTTTAGTATTAGTTTTAGTATGGCATTCAGGTCCTGGATATGAGGCAGGACCATGGGCAGTAGGCACAAACTGAAACATAGGGAGGTCCATCTGAACATTGCAAGACACTTTTTCACTGAGTGCAGGGACAGGTTGCCTGGGGAGGTGGTGGAGGCTCCATCCGTGAGGCTCCTGTGAGACCTGTGAAAGTCTTCTAAAGCTGTCTGGTCATGGTCCTGGACAAGTGGCTCCAGGCGGCCTTGCTTAAGCAGGGTGGTTGCACCAGATGACTTCCAGAGGTCCCTTCCCCTCTCAACCACTCTGGGATTCTGTGGCCTCTGACTACAAGGGCTGTAGGCATTTCTCTGGTTCTTTGGCGTAGTTACATGAAAAAGAGCTGATGGTTAGCATTCCTATTTGATATACTTGACTGTAGTTAGGCTCAGGCAGGCTGACCCTCTGTGAGTTCTTAGATGAATGAATTTGTGAGTTATTTATCTCTGAGCTAGAAGGATGATGCTAGAGGTGCGCAGACTGTTTTAATCTCTGGAGCCTTTTTGCAAATTAAGACGATTCATTAACTCTGTAGATATAGCTTAGCCATTTAAACTCAAGGCTCTAACTTTTAATTTATTTTGTTGCCTAGTGATGCCTGCTTACTTGCTCTAGATCTAAATTCAAAGAGGAGACTATGTGTTAGTTACCTCATCTGCAGTGCTGCGCTTAGCAAGAGTAGAAATATACCCCAGAAAAGTAGTCAGGATACTGGAAACCTCTTCTGCTTTCTGAAGCTGTTGATGAAATAATTTAACACACCTAAGGCAAATGCAAGTTACAGACCAGACTGTGGTCCACAGCAATGACACTTCTGTACCTCTTCTTGCTAGTAATGCCAATTAAATGTTAGCTGTAGGCTCACCACTGATGGTGGCTCAGAAGTTGGCAGATGATGGAACAGACATGTATTACACTGTCATTGTTCTGAGATAAGGCTATCTTTGAACAAGGTGAAAGATTGCACCCTGTTAAATTAGCCAAATAAGGGAGGTACATAAAGTTGCAGAAGGGAGTTAGCAGTTTCTGTTGTGTGTGTAATAGCCTGTGGAAGTAGCAGCCTGAAAAGCGTATGCTGCTGCAGCAGCAGTCTGCTTGTCAGGTGCTTGTGTTTCATTCACAGCAGATATTTCTAGAGGCAGCGTGAATAGGAACCCTAATTTTACTAACACAGTTGGGGTTTTTTTTGAGTTTTTTTGCTGTGGATTTCCTGTTCTTTCTGGTGGCAAAGCAAGGTCGATTTGTGCTTCAAATGTGCAACTGAAAATCTCTCTTCTAGCAAATTGGATCTGTGATGCTCAGCGGTCGATGTTGTCTGTGGGAGGTGAATGCTGTTTTCTTTTCTCCTTTCTGCTCCAGATGTATCATGAGGCTGACAGCAGACCCAGCAATGGGCAGCGCTGTAACAGGCCATAGCCTTGTGTACTCTTTCCCTCCCCACAGCAACATCTTTCAAGTTCCCAGTGTGGCACCATGGGCTTTGGAGGAGTAAGAGGAGTAGAGGAGTGTGCAGGCATTGTAGCTGGGGAGTAGAAGCAAAGGGTTTAAATATGAGGCAATTAATGTGACATAACACCTTGTATCCCAGTAAATCAGTACTAATAAACTTTGTAAATAACACCTGAGAGCTTTGTCTGGATGTTTTCTGATCACCCCCATGCTTTTCTGTGTGTGTGACCAAGCACAGCTGGCAGCTACTTCCTCTGTCGACCCATGGTGCTGCTGGTGGTACCCAGGCAAAGTCTAGGAGCCCCGCTGTTGGAGGTGGTTTCCTGGTCCTGGCTGTAAGACTGCCTGAAGATTTCATTCCTGAAAATTAATCGCTGACTGTAAACACACTGAACAGGACAGTCATGCAGTTCCTGAGCAACCAGTTTCATTTTTTTCTGTAATTTCTTCAGCACTGAGTCTGTCTTTTTGCTTAGCTTGTGTTTGGATTTCTTGACAACAATGGGTGTCAGATGAAGGAAGATTGCATTTGTTGGATATTAGATTGCAATTAACTATAATGGTCATACCCTGCCAGATCTCCTCTTCACTCTGGAGTTCCGTGGTGTGGGAGTCTCTGTGGAAACAGGATTAGATGTGGCTGTCTGACACTGCTTTCTCTTGGAAGGGTGTGCAACGTTGAGTGAAGGCACTTGCATAAATTGCTGGAAGTGCATGTTCAACACTTCTGGCACAGACAAGTTTCTCTAGACAAATTCTAGGAGAAATTCTGTTTCTGTGCTGGTACATTGGTTTTAACTGATCAGCGACAAGGAAGCAATGACAGTGTAGTTGCAGAATAATTCAGGCTAGAAGGAGCCTCAGGAGGTCATCTAGTCTAGCTCGCTGCTCAAAGCAGGATCACTTTCATTATGAATGTATTTATAAACCCCTTTTGTTAAACATCCTTTTCATCCTCTTCCTTCTACTTGCTTAATCTCCATGCAAACACGTATTTGGCAGTACCAGTTCTAGATGAGCACACTGTGTGGTGAAGAATGAATGCATACAGATAGTGACTGAATTACTTGCATAGAAACCTGTTGCAAAAAAAATCTAATCTTCAGACAGTGGTCTCACCTGCCTGCTCATAAGAGTTTCTCTGTATGAAGTGGGCTGCATCAAAAGAAGTGTTGCCAGCAGGTCCAGAGAAGCGATTCCGCCACTTTGCTCTGCTCTGGTGCCCTCAATATAAGAAGGACATGGACCTGATGGAACGGGTCCAGAGGAGGGCCACAAAATGCTCTGGGGGTTGGAGCACCTCTGCTACAAGGACAGGCTGAGGGAGCTGGGGTTGTTCAGCCTGGAGAAGAGGAGGCTCTGGGGAGACCTAATAGTGGCCTTCCAGTACCTGAGGGGGGCTACAGGAAGGCTGGGGAGAGTCTGTTTACAAAGGCCTGCACTGACAAGACAAGGGGCAATGGGTTTAACCTGAAGAAAAGCAGGTTTAGATTGGATATTAGGAATAAGTTCTTTACAATGAGGGTAGTGGAGCACTGGAACAGGTTGCCCGGGAAGGTGGTTGAGATCCCTTTCCTGGAGACATTCGAGGTGAGGCTCGATGGGGCCCTGGGCAACCTGGTCTAGTTGGGGGTGTCCCTGCTGACCGCGGGGGGGGTCGGACTAGATGACCTTTGAAGGGCCCAGATGATTCTATGATTCTAACTGCAAAATTTCTTCCATTGTCTAATGGAAATTTTTTCCATGGTCTAAAGATTAAGTATTTAAATTCTTCTGCTTCCAAAAAGAATGATGCTAGGATGCAACTGCTAAATACTGTTTGTCATGTTATCAGTGGGAATTTGTTTGAAAAATCTGGTCTGTAATCCAGGGGATGGTATCAGAGGTAGTAGGTAGATTGTCCTTAGGCTTTTTTTGACGCAGGGGAAATGTCACCTTTGTCAGCACTTGGCAGTCTTCCATTTTAGCTCAAATACAATTTGAAGGTTAATGCTCTAAGCGCTTCAAAGATTCCCATTTTCTTAATTAACATTCCTGTTGCTTTTTCTGTGGTCCCCTTTTTCTATAGCACACTTTATTACAAAAAGTAATAACTTTGAAGGTGATTAACTAACTGTTTTTCTGGGTGCTTTTAGTGCATGACAGGAATATAGGTAGTATAACTATTTTATGTATCTTTACCTAGAGTTAAAATTACTTAGCAGATTCAGGGAAAGCAAAGTGTCTGAAGTGGCATAGAAGTCAGTGTAGCGTATCTGTTTGCATATTTGTATAGATCTCTTAAAAGGTCTGATTCTTGGCTGCTGCAGCCATGTAAGTTATTTAATGAACTGAGTCAAAGTAAGCTGACTGCTATGTATCTAGATATGTACTTAATTGAATGCTTATAAAAGCATGTGTGTTTACTGAGATAAAAGTCATGCTTTTTTATAGCTTCTATTTGTATTTCTCGGAGCACTTACTGTAGTGATTATCTTCTACAAAATCAATTTATGTCTTACAGCTTGCCTTGAAGGGGTCTAACTATGCTGGTCTGCTGGAGCGGCATCGCATTCATACAAAAAACGTGGAGCATGTTGTAGAAAGTTTACGGTAAGAACGTGTGGCTCTTGAGAATTTCAGACACAGTGCAAATATCCGTGGATTGTGTGACAGAACTAAAGGAAGCTTTGTGTTACAAGCTGTAATAAAATAGGAATATTGAAAACAGGATCATTCAGATGAACAGTCATTCCTGAAACAATCATAATGTGGTCTAGCTCAGTTCAGTTAACTAATGCATTGTTACTGTCTTGAAAACATATGAAAATGATGTAAAGGATTTATGGTGTTAGCCACCAACCCGGATCATTTTTAAAACAATCTAATTGTTCTACCAATTGATTTTTCCTTCTCCGTGTATTGTGGGGATGATAATTATGGAAACCAGTGACAAGTGGTATTCTTCAGGGATCAGTACTGGGACCAGCACTGTTTAACATCTTTGGTGGTGACATGGAGCGTGGGACTGAGTGCACCTTCAGCAAATTTGCTGAGCAAAGGGGGGATCTGATCAACATCTATAAATATTTAAAAGGTGGGTGTCAAGAGCAAGGGAACAGTCTTTTTTCAGTGGTGCACAGTGACAGGGCAAGAAGAAATAGGCACGAACTTGAACATAAGCAGTTCCATCTATCTAAACATGGGGAGGAATTTCTTCACTTTGAGGGTGGCAGAGCACTGGAACAGGCTGTGCAGAGAAGTGGTGGAGTTTCTGTCTTTGGAGACATTCAAAACCTGCCTGGACACATTCCTGTACAACCTGCTCTGAGTGTACCTGCTTTGGCCAGGGGGGTTGGACTAGATGATCTCCAGAGGTCCCTTCCAACCCCATATCATTCTGTGATTTGTTTAAGTGTCAAGTGGCTTATAAGCCAAATACCACTGTAATTAGTCCCTAATTACATGTAAGTTTTTCAGAAAGATGTGACAAGGAACAATATAGGATGCATTCAGGCTTTTTCTGCACTTTATAGGAACGAGAAGATAGAAGTTCGTCTTGTTAAACGTCGAGAATATAATGAAGAGACAGTTCGGTGGGCAGATGCTGTTATATCAGCAGGAGGTACGACTTAACGGAAGGGAAGTATTTGTTTCAGTATTTTTTCATCGATACATTTTCAAAAATATTTTGCAGCGTGTGAAGTGTCTGGAGGTATTAACATTTTGAAAACAAAACAATCGGATAATTGTCAAAAAATACAACAAAATGCAATGGTTGTGACCATCCTCTCTACTTCTAGTATCTAAAATGGTAGCACTAAGAAATGAATCTTGGTGCATGACCACTTTGGAAATATTTGTCTTGTGTATAAACTGTGGAATTTGCTATAGTTTTCAACTAAAGACATTTTGCTATCCTGTGATTGCACATAGTCTTAAAACCTACTCTGGGTTTTGGTATGTGAGATGGAGTCTAACATAATACCTTATCCTTCCCTTTCTCAAACCGTCTTTCTTGGTTTCACACCCAATACCAGTGACTGGACTTGTCTAGTTGGATGGTACAGGTAAAAGTATGTAACTTCTGAGCAGCTTGAGCTTTTTAAATGAAGCAACAGAACAACTAACCTGATGGGTTTTTTTTAGCATCGTATTGCAGCAGTTCATTCAGTATTTTTATTGTGATTTGCTGCAAATACTGTGGTGTGTTGCTGGGCTCTGACATAAGTTTAATCGTCTGTGGCAGTTAGACTTGACCACTGGTCTGCCTTTCTCTCCTCCCGACTGGTACACTTTGCCCTTAACCACTGGTTATGATGCAGAATGGGTAGAAAGAGGCATGTGTAGGTCCGTGAACCATAATAATATACTGCTGTAGATTTAAAAGAACTTCTCTAAGCTGGAGATTAAAACATAAGTTTGTCTGTGGCAACATTTTTCATGGTTATGAGGCAAGCGACTGGGAAGTGATACATCATCAAAGGTTTTCAGAGCTTAGACCTTGGTGCAAAGACTGATTCAGGTTATAGTTGTCCTTCTGTTTAGCAGACAAGAAAGAATATCAGTATGAGGAAACTGGTGACACTTTAAAGATTTCTTCTTCAACAGTTTTGTCTAAGATTTCTTTTCCAAGCATGCCTCTTTGGCGCCAAATAGGACCTTTAAATTGTGTCTTCTAGGAGAACAACTGGGTTGGAACTAAAGTAGTTGTTCTCATGTGATGAGAATTTGGTGTGTTTTCCTGTCTCCTGTGGTTTTGATTAGCGATACTCTCTAAATTTACTTTCTTAAAGAATTTCTCTTACCAGCTCATAAACATACAGAAATTTCCATAAACTTCTTTTAAAACTCGCTTCTGCCAAATTCAGTTGTCTCAATGCATATAGCTGTCAGGTAAGTCATACCTTTTCTGGGCACATTTGCCATCTATAGTTCAGTTATCACTACTCTGCTTTGAAAGTTGACAGTAGTTTTGTGGTCCCATTTTATATTTCTGCAGCTTACCTGATTGGTTGTTGATAAAAAAGCAGGTAGAAGTAATGCTGCACTACATGTGAAATTATTTTGGTCGGGAAACTGAAGTGTACTAGAAGTGTACTGAAGAAGTACTAGAAACTGAAGTGAAACTAACTTTTATTTTGCTTTTTCTGTAGGTGATGGTACAATGTTATTGGCAGCCAGTAAAATCTTTGATAAGTTTAAACCAGTTATTGGAGTAAATACTGATCCTGAAAGGTAAAACACATTTGGGAAAGCAGTGCTTTATGTAATACGAGGCACAATGTGCATCTGTTTTCATGATGCATGAGGCATACCTGTAGCATTTGGCAGCGTAAATCTCTGGTTTAGTTGATTGTTATCCATCCTATTAGTGGCAGTTATCAAGTAAACCTGTTGTTTTATAAGAAGAGTTTCCACAATGAGTTATGCTGTCTCATCTGAGAGGACATTAAATAATATTGAATAAGCATGACTGTGTTAAACTGCCACAACTGTTTTCACACACCGGTGTAACCCCACTTGCAGTTAGTTAACTTGTATTGCTAACCGGAAGTTTGAGGCTGGAGATGACAGTATAGAACAGAGACATGAAAATGGACGTAACAAAAGCAACTGAGTGTGGTGCCTGAACCTACAGAAACTTGGTTTTTTTTATGAAGAAGGTGAGTCTTACTCGAAATCTGATAGGCCCTCAGATGAAGAAGTTTGTTCTGGTGTCTTCATGTAGACCATGTCATATCTCAGAGGACACAGTCTCCTCGGCCAATTGATGGCATTTAGTTGTCCTATTATAAACTCCACACAAGTTGCATTCACCTAGCTGTAAGATTGATTTGGGCAGGTGGATGCAATGTATTAGTACTGCCTGGTTGGTGTAACCTTCAAATGGATGGCAAGTAAAGCCAAACCTCTTGTCTGCTGAGATTTCCAAATTTAGATTTCTGCTTTTGATATTACCAGTTTTTTTTAATCTTAGCAGATAAGAAAGTGGTGGCCAAAAGCTTTAAATCCTTCCATACCTTACTCCTCTTCCAAAACTTTTCAAATGCTGTGGATAAACGTTCTGCAGTATCAAGCCTGAATAACAGGGTTCGAATAACAAGTGCCTTCAAGTTATCAAATATCACTCATGAAAGGGGACCAGTGTTTAGTCTTCTGGCTTTGATGTGAGATTCTTTTGATCTTTGGCATGCCGCTTACCTGTCTCATGTCACTAACTTTTGTGTAAATGGAGGAAATTTTCTTTTTAACTTGCAAGTTTTATTAAGCGCGAATTCCTTGCCTGGGACTATGGTGAGAGGAATTATATTAGTACCTACATAAACTGCAGGATTACTAGTTGAACAGCCAGTTTTTAGGGGAAATGTGGGAGAAATATCCTATGTCTCCAATTATATACCCCAGGAGCTGAATTGTTGAGGTGCATTGTTGCTGATGTGATATTATATAAGAATGGTATCCATTCATAAAGGCCAAAGTGTAGCTTTGCGTTGTGAAACAGATAGAGATGTTTGGTTTGTTTTGTTTTTTAAGGGTACCAAATTTTAACAGTTATGCAGTCATTTTCATTGTCTTTTTTTGCTGCCAGATCAGAGGGTCACTTGTGCTTGCCTGTGAGATATACACGTTCGTTTCCTGAAGCGCTACAGAAGTTTTATCGTGGTGAGTTCAGGTAGGATTCCTTGGTTTTCCAAAACATATTATGATTGGAAAATACTTAATGATGTGCAATTCCTAAGAAGCGGATGATGCTTAGTAGAATCTTAATCTCTCAAATCATGAATTCTGTGTAGATGTTCACCATGTTGAAAAATGGGTTTGTGGTCAAGAGTGAAATTGGAATACAAAGGGTAAAATTGACTGCAAGTTCCAGCAGAAGGACTTTTGTTGTGACCTTCAGTAGTTTCCTTTCAAACTTAGCAAATTCAAAAGTGAGGAACTGCATTATTGTAAAGGGTATATTGCTTTACGTATTTTAACACTCAAAAGCGTATGTAGTACAGTGATGGGCCATACTAATAGAAGCTAATGAAGTCTATACACTTAGGAAATGGTCAGTGTGTTGCATCTGGGGGTTTGGTGATTAAGGTGTAGTGTGGCTTAGATTTTGTTAACACATTAGTTTAAGGAAAATATTTTTTTCTTTATGCTGAAGATCACAGAATCACAGAATTGTAGGGATTGAAAGGGACTGTTGGAGATGGTCTAGTCCATCCCCCCAGCCCACCCCCCACCAAAGCAGGTTAATCTAGAGCAGGTTGCACATGGATGCATCCAGATGGGTTTTGAATATCTCCAAATAAGGAAACCCCACAACCTTTCCGGACAGTTAGCTCCAGTAATCTGGCACCCTCAAAGTAAAGAAGTTTTCCTCATGTTTAGATGCAACTTCTTGCGTTTCAGCCTGTGTCCATTCACTGTGCACCACTGAGAGGAGCCTGGCCCCATCCTCCTGACACCTGCCCTTGAGTTAGTTACAAGCATTGATGAGGTCCCCTCTCAATCTTCTGTTCTCTTCTGTTCTCCAGGTTAAACAGTCTCTCAGCCTTTCCTCATAGAAGAGATGCTCCATTTCCTTGATCATCTTCTCTGCTCTCTGTTGGACTCTGGACAGTAGTTCCCTGTCCTTTTTGAACTGGGGTGACAGAACTCCAAATGTGGCTTCACCAGGGGAGAGCAGAGAGGGAGGATCACCTCCCTTGACCTACTGGCCATATTCTTTTTGATGCACCCCAGGAGGACGTTGGCATTCCAGGCCAGAAGGGCACATTGCTGATGCATAGTGAACTTGTTGACTAGGACTTCCAGGCTTCTCTCTGCAGAGCTGCTTCTCAATAGGTCAGCCCCTAACCTGTACTGGTGTGTGGGATTATTTCTCCCCAGGTGCAGGATCCTACACTTGCCCTGGTTGAATTCAGTCAGATTCCTCTCCACCCAACTTTCTAGTCTGTCCGGGTCTCGCCGTATAACAGCACAGCCTTCTGGTGTGTCAACCACCCCTCCCAGTTTTGAATCATCATCAAACTTGCTGAGGGTCCACTGTGTCCCCTCATCCAGGTTGTTGATGAATATATTGAATAAGACAGGATCCAGTACTGCCCGCTGGGAGCACTGCTAGCTGCAGCCTCCAACTGGACTCTGCCCTGCTGATCACAACCCTCTGAGCTCTGTCATTCAGCCAGTTCTCAATCCACCTCTCTGTCCGCTCATCTAACCCACACTTCTGAAGGTAGCTTGATGTTTTCAATACTAGATATTCTTAAAATAGAGGAATTTCTCTTGAACTGAAAAGCTGAAATTTAAAGGACAGAGTAGGGAGGAGGTTTTTAATAACTGTTTAAAAAGGGACATTATTCTATGGTGTATTAACTTTCTAGAATACTTTTATGATGGCAAACCATTAAACAGAAATGTCATTCACATGCAAATACATTGCAATTATTTGTTTATACTTCTAGCATATTTAATTTGTAGCTTGATGTGTAAGTGTATTTGTGTCACAGAAAAGTTCTGAAATGAGGTGAATGTGGACATTAGGATTGATTATAAATAGCTGAAAGGTTTTCAATACGTGCTGTTAAATGAAAAGGCACCTTCAACTCACGTATTCTGAGACTTAGAAAACAATAGCTTTTAACTTTCCATCGTGCTCAGTTGCATAGCTAAAGCTGGTAGTGCTAATGCAGGTAACCTCCCTTGATAATGTAGGCACTTATAATGTTTTGTTGGATGCTGTGTTTTATTTTTATTGCTGAAATTCCTGTTATTGCTCGTTATGGAGCCAAAGCTTCATCAGAGTGAAACGGAAAGGATTTCCTTGGTTATTTTTCCAGAATAATAGGAACAGATATTCCTAAGCAAGGACCTGAGCAGGTGTTTCACTTGGCAGTTCTTGGATTTATTTGGCCCTAAGGAAACTTCAAAATAGGTGGGTAACTGGATCAGCCCATCTGGAAGATCTTCTGGTGGTTCAGAGTTTCAGAAGGTCAGAGAAGTTCGAGAGAGGTTCTTATCCTTAAAGTGTCAACCGCTTGATTGCAACTATTTGTGTAAGCACTTGCCTTGAGGTCCCATGAAACAAGCAACATTATTCATTTATAAAGGACAAACTACATCTGACTACCCATGTTTCTTTTTTTTGATGGTCAATGATGTAACAGGTTCTCAGAATAGGGGTATAGTCCCACTTTCTAATTTTGTAGGAGTTTTGACATGTTCTGGCATGAGTATTGTAAGGAGGCTAGCATAATGATACTCACTGCATGCTGTCTGCCTGCCTTCCTGAAACCGTACTTGGAATTTAAGGGCAGATATGTAATTATATTAAGGATGTGTTGAATGAGGCTCTACAAGGATTACAAGAAGGAAGAACTAATAATGTAGTTGCATAAAGTGTAAGTCTTCCTTGCTGTACTTTCAGGAAGCATTTAAGCTGGTTACTGCCATCTGGATGGCAACAGCACGAACTGGGAAAAGATGTGCTCATAACACTCCCTTGTGATTCGCTTTCTTAATCAAAACTACTATTACTAGTTCGTTTTATGTAGTCTCTAAATTGTAAGAGGAAAAAGGATTTGATGCTTACTCTCAGGAAAAAATAAAAAATCTGAATGTTCTAACTGCTTAAGGAGGAATGCCTTTTATATCCTTCTCTTTCTTCATATGAATTCTACTTCAGCATTCTAAAGTTCCTAGGCTAGGACAGATTCTTAAAATATGAGGATATTTGTGACTCTTATGTATAAAGGGATAGACAGAGCTACTTTTCTGGATATCTACAAATACAAACAAAAGGTGTTAAAATATGGCATGTGTTCCTGTATAAATTCCTGAGAGCTTGCTCTACGAGTTGTCGCATCAGTGATGAATTCATAAGTTAGGATCACATGCCTAAAAAGATGAGCTACCTGTAAAGTTTGTAGACTGCTTTTGGCTAGTGTCCGCTTATTTTACACATACAAAAAATATTAGGTAGCAAATTGGTAGGTGTAAAGTATTTACTTTTTAGTATAATTAACTTTCTAAATTTAGAAATTGTAGTGGAAAGTATAAAACTTGAAATGTAACTGAATATATTAAACTTTTAAGATGGTCTGCTTTGAGAGTGAAGACTCTCTGATCCTATCTGATTCTGCAATGAATATTTCAGCTACTGATACCAACTTCTTTCTCCTCTCTAAGGTGGCAGTGGCGGCAAAGAATCCGACTGTATCTTGAAGGAACTGGTATTAACCCAGCCCCTGTAGATTTACATGAACAACAGCTAAGCCAAGAGCAACACAGCAGGGCTCACATAAATGAAAGATTCCAGGATCAAAGTAGGTTAAAATCTGACAAGAATATTAATCACTTTGTTATGATAACTTGGAATAGGAGATAAAGATTTGTAAGAGTTGAAGTATTTGAGAGGCAGTGAGAGACAGCTCTCATTAGGTGAAGAACCAGATTAAGGTTTTTTAGAAGGAATTAGTTTTTATTTCTATTTTTTTATTCTGGACTGTACTCTTAGAATCAATTTTCAGTATTAACAGTAAATTTAGAGTTGTCTTTAAAATGCATTATTTAGAATGCTGTTAAAATCTGCTGGCAAGCACCTACGATTTTTTAAAACACTGTCTCTGAGGGTTACTGTAGGCATTTGGGGTTACCACGTGAAATTTTACTGTGCGTGTGTGTGTGCTCTTGTGCTAAATTTGAGGTAGGTTAGTTCACAACTGGAAAAGCTGGTCACCAGCAAGCAAATGAGAAATTACAAATGAGAATGTCTCCCTGGGTAGTTCTTCAGTCATCAAACACCTTTGACTGTTTTCTTTATGATGGATTGAAGATACATAATTCGGTCCTTAACCTGTGTCTAGCACTGCATTTCCTCACTGAGAAGTCTTGGTCAACACAAACAATTTATTAAGCTCTATTAACTACCCTGTGGTAGAAAGTCTAATTCTTTTAAATTTATCAGAAATGTCTGTTAAGTCACTTAAAGTGAATTTAACTAGGCTGGAAGAGTGCCTGACCAAAGAGAAGACTTCAGTCTGTCTGGTTGCCCATGAGTTTTCAGGGAAAGCAATGTTGGAACATAAGTGTCATTGCCTTATTGACCTTGGTTCAAATATTTGTAGACGCTGATAAAGGACAACGACTTAATCAGTAAAAAATTGAGTCCTTGAAGAAAGCGGAGGTATAGAATACAAATCCAGGCAGCAGAGTGTTGTCTTCCAATGAGTTGTGAATTGTTTTTGAAAATTTGGGTTCTAGAGCCATGATTCAAAACTGTTATATTCAATATCTGCAGGATCTGACATTTCTGGTCCACATCTTTTACCAGTCAGAGCACTCAATGAAGTCTTCATTGGGGAATCTCTTTCATCAAGGTATGTTTAGTTGTTGTTGCAGCAAGGCACAATTGACTTAATTTCTTTTTTTGACATTGCAATGGACAATCAGTAATGGCGTGTCTTTGCTGTTGAATTTCACTTCTATTCAGTATTTTCAGAGAATGGTCAGACAGGAAGGTGGAAAACCAGAATTCTGTGATTCTGAGATACAAGTGCAGTAATGTTAAATTCTGGTTTTCCACCTTCCTGTCTGACCATTCTTTTATCTCTCATTATTCCTGGCTGTTTTCTTTTGTCTTCATTGTTTTAGTCCTTTCCTGATTATTCTCATGTGACTAAATGCCTTCAGTTACTGTCTTTACAGTAAATTGAAGACTCGAGTATGTCTTTAAACTGCCTCCTTTCCTGCATCTCCTCTTAAATGTTTTTTCATAAGCTTTTAGCATGACCAAGCAGAAATAGCTTTTATCTGGACCAAAGAGATACAAATTTTGCTTTCTAGTAAATCAAACCTAATTCTATCAAGATTCTAAAAAGTTTCTTTAACATACAGCAATAGAGGAACACAAAGCTGCTTTCTGGCTCTTTATAATAGCCCTCTACTTCTGAGTGTCATAAATACATTATGCTCTTTGGTGCCAGTATATTTGAGAAGCATTGAGGAATACAGTGCCTGTAAGGAACAAATCTCTAGTAATAAATACTGTGTTAATAGGACCTTACACTTGAAGACTTAAGTAATGATGTCACACAGATGAATTTTCGGTGAGGTTCAAATATATGTCTGCTGTATATTAAAACAAAATGAGTCTAGGTATTTCCTCCAAGGTCATATTCTGAGTGTCAGTTAAGAGAGCAAGGAAACTGAAGGGAAAAAAAAAACCCACTTTCATATCCAGCTTGCAAAAATTACCTTAAACTGAATCAAGCTTTGCACACGTGTTCTTAACTTGCTTCTAACTCTTTCAGCTTCGTACCTTCTCAAGAGTTAATATACAAAATCCTCCTAGTTACCAAGAGTCTAAAATGTTTGTCACCAAATATTCAAGAGGGGTATTCCTAGTTGATTCAGGCTGAAACATTCATCACCTAAATCAGCTCAGTAAGCTCCTTTTACTAAGAAAGGTGAAACTCAGTCATTCTGAACACAATGAATGTGGTGTTTTTCTAAGAGGGTATCTATTAATCTGAAGACTATGTTTGAATTAGACTCTATGAACATCAGTTTCAGTTCAGAAATATACCCCTGGATGTTCCAAAGCTTACAGAGAGAGACTGTCTGGTCACGCTAGGCCTAACATTAGGAATCCCCTGATATGTGAATAATACCATGCAGAATGATGATTGTGCCCTAAGAGTTAGCCTTTGAGTTTTAGGAAGAATTTTACCTAAAGAGAAACACAAGCCTGATTACTGTTGTAAACCTGAAACTGTTTGTGAGGAATCCTAGTGGATTTTTAGTTACTGAAGTGATAAAAAATTCAGCCTGAAGCCATGCTATTACTGATGCTGAAGTGCCTTACCTCTTAGTGTTCTGTGATATAATTGTATGACACCGAATCACAGCACAGCTTTTTTTTTTTGGTAGTTCAGCAGTTATGCAGGGAAGGTAATGTATTTGTAGTTTCATTTCTAAGTCCAGCAAACCATGCTTGTATACAAAGCTATTCCCAGATGAACCACAGGGTTTTTTTGTTCATAATTTAATATGAAAAGTGCCTGCAGAAAAAATGCCTAAAAGTTCATGCTGTAAATCACTTTGTCCGTTATAAAGCCTGCTATAAACACTGAATCAGAAGTGGCTGCCAAATCAGAAGCGCTGTGCAAAGCCTGTGAAATTGTCATCCAGATTTGAAACTGGCTGCTCTAAATTTTTATGTGCCTGATAAGGCTGTGTGTTCTGTCTTATTCAGGGAGAACTTTAAATCCTGCAAACCCAGTTTTAAATTCTCGCTTCATAGGGCCTCCTATTATGAAATATCAGTTGATGATGGTCCTTGGGAAAAACAGAAGAGTTCAGGGCTTAATGTGTGTACTGGAACAGGATCAAAAGCATGGTAAGTACATGTTGCTGCTTTGATATATCACTTCAGATAAGCTAGATGGACCTATTTTATTTGAACATTTTGTCCATATTGAGACTATCTTGGGCTAGGGGTAAGTCAGTGCATGTCAGTTATGTCCGAATATTCTCCCTGTCAGTATGGTTCAAAGCTGTCTCAGGTGTATGAGAAGAGCAGAGGTAGTCTCATATGCTTGCACGTATAGAGAGAAAAATTGCAAGGGGGGAGAGCTGAGGCATTGAGACAAAAATTTACCTTAGGTGTAATTTTCGTGAAAGAGATTGCATGCCAGATATGAAGATGAATGATTGGAGGTGAGGGAAAGAGACTCCACTCTGACTTGCAGACCATATTGGGGGATCTCTGAACTACTTGTTGGCTAAAATTAAAATGCTTAGATGAAGTACCTTAAAACGTAGTAAAATCTAAGCTCTAAATAGAACAGGAGAGCGTGTACTTGGAAACAGTGTTAAGTTTCTCTGGCACATCTACTGTCCCTTCTTTTTCCAAGCCTCTTGCCTCTTTCAAACTTAATTGAAATGGCATAATCTCTTTGCCAAAACATTCCCCTTCAACAAAGACGAGCATATCTAAGCAGAGCTGTGCTAGCTTAATCAAAGGGCTAAATTCTCTTCAGTTTAAACAAGCTGCAGTACTGCATGTAAGTGTAATCAGTTTAGTTTCAAGATGCAAGAGATGTGTACAGATGTGTACTCGTTCATTTAGAAATCTGTCTGTGCTTATAGTTTAAAGTTGTACAACAGGCTCTGGATTTATGTGGCAGGCTGAGATGAACTAAAAGTGAAGCTTTTAATGAAATTCAAAAATGAATATTCATGCTGTAACCATGGTTACTGGGTTTTACTCTTCATTGTAATTCAGAACTTTGTATTCAGTTGGCATAACTTGGTCCTGAAGGCTGCCAAGGATGAAATTGGCAGACTGCTAGGGGAGCTTTCCTAGTGTTCAGTACCTTGGGAATGTACAGTCTTAGTTCAGAGCTGTTCTTATGCATTTCATTTGCTTACACAGTCTTTACTGAGAAATCTCAGACCAAATTCCAGGATTGCCAATCTCCATTGCTTTAATCAGTGTATACTGCTGGACTTCTCTAAACTGAGGCCAAGCCTCAGTGGAGTGATCTTCCTTAGCCTGTGATTTAGGGGCTTTCCTGGGATTTCAGACCTTCTTAGACTGAGAAGCATTTAAATGCCCAAGTGCTTCCTTGAGGTGCCAAAACTTGCATAAAAGGATATCTAGTTGAGAGGGAGAACAATTTCAAACTGTGCATCTCAGTTTCTTGCAAGCATCTGATCAGGCTTGCAGACAGGCAGTAAGAGAAAGAGCCTTGGACAGCTGCCCTCAGCAGCTCTGTAGTGTGTTAGATGTGTAGGGGATGTCTGGTGCAGTCTGAGGTGTTTTACTGCCACAACAGAAGTGCTGGAGTGATTGGAGTTAGACTTGGTTCAGACGGAGGTTCTATGCTGACTTGTTGTGCTTCCAAATGTGGTAAATGCAAAAGTGTCTGATCTGACTGTTCCTTTTACATATATATATATATATATACACACATATATATATATTCTTGTGAGATTCAAGTCCAAATCATAGGGTTCAGACAAAGAGGCATAGTATTTGTACAGAATTGTTGAATCCCATAAATGAGAACTAATAGAAGGAATTAATTAGCAAGAGGTGGATAGAAGGGATAAGAACACACACAATCTGTAGAACTGTCATGCTTCAGTTTTTTTTTAATGCAGATTTAAATCAGCAATGATTTGAATTTAAAGATGGGAGGGTTATTGATAAGAAGACTACATCTTGTTTATCATGCTCTTCTTCCCTGAAGGCTCCACTTAATGAATTACTAGGGTTTACCCCTAATAATGGGGTAGATGATAAAGGTAGATGTCAAACCAAAAGTTAATTTAAGACTTTTTTTGAAGAAACTAATATCAGCTCACACTTAATAGCATTACATATATTTTTAATAATTCCTGATGTTGAACATAGTTCTTCATCTGTATGCAAGATTTTTTTTGTTTTTTTCTCTCAAGTCGTATTGCATAGCAAACAAGACTTCTGCTTCTCTGTCTAGGTCCTATAATATTAACAAGGTAGCACATCAAGCTGTTGAAGAGATCCTTAAGATCGGTGAGTGAACAGTGTGGCATTACTGGCCAAGTTTATATAAAAATATACCTTTCTAATTGGGGCTCTTTCTCTTTCCAGCTAAAAAGCATGGAAGTTTGAATATGCCGTTGAACACGGAACTAGTACAAAAAGGTTAGTGAAAAATGCAAGATTTCTCAACTTTGACCGGTTCATTTTCTTTGTACTCTAAAAATGCAGCACTGCTTTCAGTATTTAGCACTCTTGGAATGTTAGTCTTTCTCACAAATATCATTTAGGCATATTGGGTGAAAAATGCTTGATATGAAAGCACTTATTTAGACTCTCATATGTATAGATCTTCAGCAGAATTTTAGTTCTCCTCAAATTTGAGACACTTAATATTTAATCACCTGAAGAGAGCTGTTTAATATTCGTCATGCAGTAGGACTGAAAAGAATCTTCTGTAAAATTAATTTTTATGCAGGTGACATCTGGCAAGACTCAGTATTCCTTCTCCATAGGGAAGCTGCTCTTTCATGGAGGAATGTGTGTTTCTGAGAATAACTAATATTCTCTGTGAAAAGCTAATGGCTGATTTCTCTATTCACAGTAACAAATGATTACAATGAGTCCCTGCTCTACAGCCCAGAAGAACCAAAGATGTTTTTCAGTATTCGAGAACCTATTGTAAACAGAGTTTTCTCGAGTAGCCGTCAGCGTGGCTTCTCTTCAAAGTAAGTGTTAGCTGTAGCAGTCACTGAAGAGTTACCTCATTCTCTCTGTCAAAGTATAAGAATCCAGGAGTTCCCCTTGAATTGTTTCAACATCCAGTTTATGTTTTGAGGGGCTTGAGTATTCTTCTCATGACAACAGGAAGAAAATGTTTTGTTATGCCTTTATAATGTTTGATCCGTGCTCAGTCTTGCAGAATAAAAGAATCTCGCTGTGCTCCATTTTGGGTGTGTGCCATTTCTCTCAGCATGAGATGCAGGCATTGACAAACTGCAGGGGATTCAGGAAAGGGCTGCTGAGATGATTAGTTGGCCAAAATATGTGGTGTATAAAGGAGAGACTCGAAAGGTGTCTTTGTCTATCCTGGAGGAGAGAAGACTAAGCAGGGTGGATACAGTTGCCAGTCAGCTACCAGTGGATCGTTACAGAGGAGACTGAGTTAAGTTCTTCTCAGAACAAAATATGAGGCGACAGCCATGATTTATAGGATGTAAGATCCTGATGGAAAAAAAAAATTAACAGTGAGAATGGTCAGGCAGTAGAACAGGTTGCCAGGGATTGTGATATCATAGTCCTTGGAGATACTCAGAACGTGACTGGGCAAGGCCCTAAGCAAATTCATCTGTCATTGCACTGGTTGGACTAGGTGCCCTTCCAAACTAAATTATTTGGTAATTCAGTCATTTTAAGTTAAGGTACTTCACCAGGGGAGTTTTAGGTTAGATACTAGGAAAAAATTCTTCACCAAAATAACTATTGAGCACTGAAAGAGGCTGCCCGGGGAAGTGATGGAGTCACCATCCCTGTAGGGATTTAAAAGATATGTAGGTGTGGTGTTTGGGGACATGGTTTAGTGGTGGACTTGGCAGTGTTAGGTTAATGATTGGACTTGATGATCTTAAAAGTCTTTTCCAACCTAAATGATTCTGTGATTTTTCTGGAGCTTGCCACAATTTAATATAAACACATGCAACTGTTAGTCTGATGTTCAGAATAACTATGTTGAGAACAATAGAATGTCTCAGTAAGAATTAAATGTTAATTCAACCATTTATAGCAAAACAAATATATAAAGGAGCTCTGACTAAAAAAAGAGATCCAAATCTGCTCCTTTTGAGCCACATCAGTGTTCACAACATTTTATGACCTAGTAATAAAGGACATCTCGGACATCTCATGCTACTGGGGCTAAATATTATGATAGAATCATATGGGGTTGGAAGGGACCTCTGGAGATCATCTAGTCCAACGCCGCCCTGCCAAAGCGGATCTACCCTAGAGCATGTTGCACAGGAACTTGTCCAGGTGGGTTTACAATGTCTCCAGAGAAGGAGACTTCACCACCTCTCTGGGCAGCCTATTCCAGTGCTCTACTGCTCTCACAGTAAAGAAGTTCCTCCTCATGTTTATGTGGAACTTCTTATACTCAAGTTTGTGCCCATTTCCTCTTGTCCTGTCACTGGGCACCACTGAGAAAAGACCAGCCCCATCCTCCTGACACCCTCCCTTTAAGTATTTGTATGCGTTAAATAGATCTCCCCTAAGCCTTCCCCGGACTAAAAAGACCCAAGTCCCTCAGCCTTTCCTCATAGGAGAGGTGCTCCAGTCCCTTCATCATCTTTGTGGCCCTTTGCTGTACCCTCTCCTGCTGTTCCCTGTCCTTCTTGAACTGGGGAGCCCAGAACTGGACCCAGTACTCCAGATGGGTCCTCCCAAGGGCAGAGTAGAGGGGCAGGATGACCTCCCTCGACCTGCTGGCGTGCTCTTCCTGATGCACCGCAGGATGCCATTGGCCTCCTTGGCCACAAGGGCACATTGCTGGCTCATGGTCTTCCTGTTGTCCACAAGAACTCCCAGGTCCTTTTCCTCAGAGCTACTCTCCAGCAGGTCAGCCCCCAACCCAAACTGGTGCTCCCCAGCTGCAGCACCCTACAGGTGCCCTTATTAAATTTCATTAGGTTTCTCCCGGCCCAGCTCTCCAGCTTGTCCAGGTCTCTCTGTATGGCGGCACAGCCTTACACACACAGCACAGCTTTGATACTAGATGCCCACCGTGCATATGTCATGTCTTTAAGCTTATACTGCTTCTTAGTCATTTGGATCTGTGAGTTCTTGAGGGTGAGTAAATCTTAAGAGGTGGTAAGAGGAGAGGTTAAAATAGGAAGAAAACACTGCATTTTCATCCATGGGTTCTACAGGACTCGGTCTTTCTTGTCTTATTTGGAGTCCTCAGCATGGGCTATACTGTAAAAATTGTACTGGACCTACAGATATCTGCATACCTTTAAGGGATATCTGCCCATTTCCCTTTTTTAAGTAGAACTTGCTGCCTGTCACAGTTGTCTTTAGCTCTTGATATTGGACATCTCCCCGTTGCTGTTCTTTATCTTTTTCGATATGGTAGCTTCTCAGAGTGAAAAGGGTGGAGTATGTCTCCCTGTTCTTCTGCAGTATCCAGAATGGTCTGTTTTAGTGATGCATGGGACAGTTAAGCTTTGACACTGTGGCTGTGCATCCAAGCCTCTCATATTTGCAAAAGACATGTCTTCCTGAAAATTTCTTGATTAAATTGTGTGTCTAGACCAAAGCCTAAGTCAGAAACAATCAAGGATATGATTGTGAGACAGCAGTCTTTCAACTACTCTGTCCTAACTATTGGTTCCCATCTAGCAATATGAATAAAGTTTGGAGAACTCTTTATTTAATAGTGTTCTTGCTTTCTACATATGCGAAAGGGCGAACTGCAATGGTTGAGTTAATTTTCCTTTTAAAGGTAAGTGAAGAGGAAGATGACTAGTAGCTTTATTCTGTCTTGTCCAGCTCTAAAAGACCTGCCTTAAAAGTTACAAGCTTAAACTTAAATTTATTAGCTAAAGATATAGCAGTCAAACTCTAATATTGACAGTAATATGCTGCAATACCTATTTATGATGTTGCCTGGCAAGCATTCTGACCTTCAACTTTGTTTGAAATTACTTTCCCTTCTCTCTATGAATGATTCCTGTAACAAAATAGACTATATTACCATCAAAATTATTTGATTCTGAAAGATTGCTAGTTGAAACTGCATATTCCACTTAATATGAAGACCATACATTAGTCATAAATTAACAGAAAACTTTTCTGTGAAGGATTAAGTAAATCACTATTAAAGGGGATCATCAGTAGCTTTCTTTAAAGAATACACCTAAACTGTGGCTTTCAATATCAAGTGTTGCGCACTGTTCTCAGATTCTTGGGCTAAGTCTGCATTTGAAGAAGTCCTTCAGTCCTCTCTGGACTCCTTGCTACGTCTGTACAAAATACTGGCAGGTTGGGGGATTCTGGTGCATTGTATGATGATAAATTATTCTCTAGGTGCTTTCCCATGTGATAAGCATTTACTGATCCACACAAGTTCAGATAAGTACTTGTGTGAAATACTTTTTTTTAATTTTTTTTCTGAAGCTATCTTGTGAATTTTTTTTTCTGTTTATTTTAACAGAGTCTGTGTCCGTTCCCGTTGTTGGGATGCGTGTATGGTTGTAGATGGAGGAACATCTTTTGAGTTCAATGATGGGGCGATAGCTTCAATAATGATTGATCCAGAGGATGCACTGTGCACTGTTCTGCTGGAAGAATGAAGGACCCTAGTGTCTTCTGCTGAAACAATTCTGGATCCAGAGAGGGAACTCCTGGGGATAGACAGCACATCAAAATGCTGCATTATGTTGGAAGTTGGCCTTTTTGGATGCAAGAGCATTTGGCAGAAGCTCGAGATGCTTTTCATTCCTTTGGGTTGGGGAAACCTTAGTCTGATATTTAAGCTCTTTTTGCATCTGGTGTAAAAGAAATATATCTGAAGTCTTACCTCTAACTTCAGTGAAAATTGACATTTTAACCTGCAAGGCAAACATGAAAGGACATCTTTTTAAACACAGGTAGACGGGTTCAAGTATTAAGTCAGTAGCATTAAATATTCAGATGTACAGTTTTTTAGTAAGAGTCTGGGAAACTAAACACCTTCATGCATATACTTTTGTAGAAAAGTTGACTGTCAATCTAGCAATTTCATGCAAGGATATATAGATTTTGGTAAATCCTGATGTTGACATAATAGAAATGGAAATACAAACTTTTTTATGTTTTTCAAAAATTTTACAACTTTGTAGTTTCATACAAATTGTCACAAGTTTTTTTCTTTTTCTCTTCCAGTATTTTTTCTACTTTGTAGATTTACATCAGAAGTAAAAGTCTGGTTTAATCACATCTTGAATGAGGTAGCTCTTACCTGTTCTCTTTGGCTCGAGTGGGACTTAAAACCCAAGGCTTTTGTTGAGCCCTTTAAGAGGAATATACAAGCTACAGGAAACATGTTGAAGAAATATTTACTCCTTCACCAAATGGATTAGCTGGCTAGCCAGGTGTTGAGTCACAGTAGTCTGTATGCAGGTGGCTATCATTAAGAAAGATATTTGGCCTTGATGAAGTTGAATGGTTTGGAATTTTAGGTTCTGAGTTTGTTTATAATTGAAGAAGAATGAGAAATGCTGGGTGTTGGAGTACAAGTTAATACTGACGTGTCTCCCAGTTTTCCAAGTACGTGTTTTTAACTCGCCCAGAAAGTTTAAATTTCCAATCCTGTACTGAATTCTGATACTTAATTGGCCACAAATTAATTTTAATTTTACATGTCTCTGATCATGTGATTAGGTAAGGAAGCTGATAATGGGTAAAAGCTCTGATTGTAGAAGAGGAAGTGACTTTTTAGATAATATTTTAGAGAAACTGTGAACTATGACTGCCTTTGAAAGTCTGTGCTGACAATTGCATAGATGAGAGGGCAGAATTTGACAAAAGGATGATTCCTACAGCAGGAAAGTCTTTTGCTACATGACTTGAAACAAATGTGTTTTGTCCTGTCTACTAGAGATCTATTTCCAAAAGTGAAAACTTTCCAAAGTTTTCTTCAAACTACTTTTGAATGAAGAGACTTCTGTAACAGATGTTCTCGGGTCTAATGAAAGTATTCTCCACTGTGGCCAATCAGTGTATTTATTGCCAATCACAAAATGTAAACTGATCATTGCAGATGGAGGAAGGGGATAAGGGTGGTTTTTTTTTGTTTTCCTTCTATTACTTACATGTTTGTATTCACTCTAAACCAGAATTTAGAGGAAATTTATTTGACCAGACCATTTAGTTCTAGGAAAATGTGATACTGGTGGAGGTTTTTGAATAAGCTATTTCTATGTACATTTCATCTGCCAAGTATGCTGCAGATGGAGTTATTTACACTATATTATTGAGTTAACAGGACTGCAGACCAGAAGGGGAAAAGCAAAGTGGCCAAATACTCTTTCAAAACTTGGCAAGTTCAGGAACTATCAGAGTAGAGCTCTTCGTGTCTAAAATAATCTGCAAAACTGGGCTAAGGGCAAACGCCAAATCTTTCTTTAGAAAGCTGGCTGCACACGGGGTAGGCTGTTTTAGTTATTTTTAATCCATCTTTAACTAGTTAAGGATGGTTAATGTGCCTCTGCCTAGTACACTTGTCAATATGCTGACAAGATTCAAAAAAGCCCCCACAACCCACCAATGCCATTAATACTAATTTATGACTTCCTAGGACTTTACCACTGTGTTAGATCAGAGATTTAGGTATTGAAGTGTCCTTGAATACCTGCATAGACAAATTTACAGCAGAAACCGTCCCCTACTTATTTATAGACATTTGCATGCTGTAATGTTTCAATAGATACTAATTAGTCTGATCAGGGTGCATACCTCTTAAAGATGCCTGTCATTCCTTATTATGAATGCTGAGACTAAAAGGCAATGCTTTCAGGCCCTGCATATTCAAAGTATGATCTGGTTGAGGGCCTGATAATAGATTTCACTGTTAAATTTCTAATTTACCTGACCTACTCATGAGTGGCCTCTAATGGTTTTGGCTATACTTAATTGCACTTCTGTTGAAGCATTTACTGGTGAATGCTTAATTTACATTAACTAGGATGATTCAGAGATCTATAATAGATAAACAGTAAGCAACTACCTTTTTTTAAATTATTATTATTAAAGAATTGTACAATCCTTTCTAAGGATCCTTTATTACAAAGCATTGCAGTACAGACAACTTACCTGGTAGACAGTATTTTGTGACAGGACTGAGTATTGGTTTAACACTGATATAATCCACCTGGACTGGCAGTGAACTGCACCTCTTCTACCTGCTGAATCAAATCCACAGTCTTTTCATTTAGGGCCAGTCCACGCTGTGTTCTGCTAAACTAGACCTGTCATTCTTTGCTTTTTTTAAAAAAGTGGTGTTTATACATTGTGTAATAAAAATTAAAAACTTAATAGATACACGAAGCTGTTCTGTGCCTTTTTGCAACTTTCAGAAGTGTTCCATGTGCTTGGCTTGTTCTCACTGTGCAGTTTTTTTAAAATAATGTTTTCTAAGCCTTCATGCTTTAGGTAAAAAGCAGAGACTCATCGATGTAGCGTTTTTTGCTAAGGATTGCTTGGAGCTCCCAAGCCTCTTTTTTCAGTTAGGAAAAGGTCAGTGAGGCCTTACTCACAGGTCTTCCTGTGTAATGTGTTGTCTGCAGCTGCCAGCATAACCAGTAGACCTGCAATAGAAGTGTATGTCCTCTTCCAATACTGAACCTCGTACTTAAACAAGTTCATGGCTTTTTTTCTAGCTAAAGCCATACTACTGTCCCAATTCTGTACAAGTTTAAGTGCAATCTATTAAATGCTAAATGATAACACCCTGCTATCTAAATCACCATTAGATGTTGTTCAGACAAATTTCTCTTTTTTTTTTAAACTCAAGGTTGATGGCAAGTCAGGGAAAGTGTTTTCCCACCCATCAGTCATTTTGTACAATAAAGCTATTCCTTAGATCTTTATTAAATGCAAGAGAAACTGTATAAGTGTATATTGTGCATAGGAAGAAGAACTTACAACAGTGCTGTGTTGCAAAGATTTACTTTTTTCTTCAAGTACATTAAGGCATAAACAGCCTGCAAGCTGTGAAGCAGTACAATATCCCCTATCCCCCAGTCTTACACCCAACATCCAGCTTTCACGAGGTATGTTGCACATCATTAACTTCTTTGTAAGGGGCACAAGCCCATAGTGACTCAAGTCACTTAGAACAAATTAACAAGATAATGCTGTATTTGCTATACTACGGAGAGTAGTAGCAAGGAGGATGTGGAAGAAAAATTCCACACCTGCGCGCACATGATCATATATCTAAAGACCTGACGTACAAAAATACTGTAAAACAATGTATGAAACTACATTAAGGGATAATACCGAGTTAGAATGCTTTTTATAAAAACAGTACTCTAAAAGTTTATAATAACAGTACTCCACTTCTTACGGAGCTTCACTACACACAGTGTGTCCATCACATCCAGTGCATTAAACATGATCATACACTGCTCTGATTTCTCAGTGTCAGTCTGCATTTGATGCCCCAAATCTCATGGTTCTTTTTACTGCCAACAGTTGGCCTTGCAATACTTGTAAAGTGTGAACAATTGATCTTCATGTCAGGAAGCATTTCCTTGAGGAGCTGTAGGGAGCTATCAGTCACTATTCCAAACACCTGAAGAGTCTTTAAAGTTGGAATTTCACCAAGTTCTCTAGAAAGAGAAAAATACAAAATTAATCATGAACCTGAAAGCTTTTTTTTTTTCAATCTGTACCCAAACTAGATTTCTACTGCTTTTTTAGAAGTAAGCTAACTACTTAAGCTAAATTCCCCTGCCTACTTTTTAAAAGCACATATTTAATTGAAGATAGTTCCCTATACTGATAATTCAGGAAAATAGCTGAATAAATTGATTCTTGCTGTTCTCTCTCACACGGAGTGAAAACAAACTGATTCCTCCCCTTTCACTTCCGTGGACTTAAGTGTTTAAAACAAGTAGAAGGAATTGGCCCAGATGAAGTTTCAGGGTGTGGCCCAGAGGTACTATCAGTCTCCCAATTTGTTGTGACGTTTTGGTGAGTAGCCAGCCCTGGCTTCTTGATTGCTTCAGTTATTTGCCCAGTCACCATGTAAACTCTGTATCTATAAAGTATGGGACAAAATCAAAAGGCAGAGAGAGACAAGCTACCTCTGTGACAGCACACACTGCTACAGAAAAGGTTCTTCAGATTCCTATTTCGATAGTCCTGTTCCTCTCACAATCTTTTCCTTGTTGCTGATGATTTCTTTAGGATTGGCATCCTCCCTGGCAGGATTAAGGAGGATAGCTGCTGTACTAATAACAGGCGTAAGTGAGTAACTCTAAGCTGTTTCAGTGGCAACCAATAACTGATGCCGGTGTGCACAAAAGCAAAGGAGTATAATCAGATTAGCTAGTCAGCCAATACAGTCAACTCTGTTGACTTTCCCAAAGGACTATACCTTCCTTGCTGCATAATTAAAAGCCTAGTAGTGACACCGATACTGGTCACTGGCAAGACCAGAACCTCCAGCTGCATAACGCCATAAAGGGAAGACATGATGCACACACTGACCAGCCAGTTCCATGAGTACAGGCTGACATCATGGAAAGATTATCTCAAGATACCTTTGGTTCCAGCCTGGATTGTCAAAGGCACATCGTGCTCTAGCAGTCAGGTTATTTTATCTCAGTGCCTTATTCATATTTCCTCATGTCACTGTGTTTTTCAAAACAGTACTTGCAGTTCTAAACCTAAAATAAAGCAAACTTAAATGAACTTAGCCTCTCTATGAATAAGCAAACAACGCCATTTAGAGACTACTTACACTAAGGCAGCAGGTGATATCTGGTAACATCGGCTAAGACACAGATGTTGTAGAAAGATAAGTTGATGAAAATACTGGAAGCACTCAGGCTTCAACAACACACTGTCACTGTACATAAGAGCACATAAAATAGATGTTTAAGTATAAAGCAGCAGTAATTTTGGCATTTTCAAAATTGAGGCTGAAAAATTTAGTGAATATCAACTTCTTTTTCTACCACTGACTTATTTTTTTGCTCAATATGGAAGTAGTCCATTTCTAGTGTGTGGATGGTGTTGGTGAGGGATTTTGATTTACAGTGAAGGGGAAGTGAAGCAGAAGCTTCTGCAGCAGAACTCATACCACAAAAGGGCAATTACTTTACATACCGATATTTTAATTGACCAGGTCAAAGCTAAAATATAATTATTTTTTTTTTTTACAATTCTATGGCCAAGTAACAAATTCATATCAGAGCTGAACTTAACCCTCTCTATGATGCTAGCCTCACAACCTATAGAGAATCACAGAACCATTTAGGTTGGGAAAGACCTGTAAGATCACTGAGACCAACTGTTACCCTGGCACTGCCAGGTCCACAAATAAACCAGGTCCACAAGCACCAGATCTACATCTTAAAACATCTCTTGGAATGGTGACTCAACCACTTCCTTGGGCAGCCCTTTCCAGTGCTTGATAACCCTTACAGTCAAGAAATTTTCTTCATGCACAGCCTGTCGTATGCATCTAAAGGCTTCCTTCCACTCTACCTAACAACTACAATCACTTGTTAGGTAACAAATTTTGTATGTAACATATGTAATGTTTTTGCTGAGGTAACAAACTTTCAAGTTGGTTACCTGCTCCCGGTTAGGTCATACCAGATAGCAGATCTTTTGTAGAAAGTATTTCATGGTTGTGCAGTTCTACACAACTGTGCATTATTGCTGTCTAATAACTGCACCACAAAAGAACTGTCAATCCCCAGAACCATAAGGGTTTAAGGACCAGCTGCACAGGTCTTCTTACCTTAGATCTAAATGGACCAGAAAAGGACATCTTTCCACCAGTGTTTGAATGTCTGAAGAGAGGTCACAGAGTCAGTACAAGACAAACATGCTTTATACAGCCTACCCAATTCCACATATGTTCATTTATATCTTCTCTACTGGAACCCAACTCCTCAACTGAAACACAACTCTGTTAAAAAAATACACGCTGAAGATTTACAGCACATAGTCGGCCCAGCAAGAGACCTTACAGGGGCTTTTTGCAATCCTCAACAAAACATCCATTTAGTCCAAAGAAGCATCCCTAAAAGTCAATTGCACCAGCAACTTAGCAAGTGAATAATTCAAGTGATATTGCTAGAGAAATGTACCAAGACACAGTAACAGTGAGCTGACTGAAATTCTAACATGTAGTGGAAAAATACCAAAAATTTTCCACACATCAAATACCCTTTCACTCATCAATACCATAAAGGGCTTTGGGCATGTCCATTTTTACCCACAGAAAGTTCCTTCCTTATGTCAGAAAGTTATGGTTTTCCCAATTTAAACTGTAAATTTTTGAGACCATCTTTACATTGTCTGCAAATAGCACAGAATCACTGTGGCTCAGATCTCACCTAAAACATCACTATTATTAGCAAGGTACTAATCTAATCAACATGCAAAAGCATTTTGGTACTTCAGAATTCATGTGCAAAACCTAAATAAAACAATCCCAAAATTACGATTATTAGTGAACTTTTCAGATCTTATGCCTTATAAATTGCACTGAAACAGAGTAAAATTACTCATAGGAAGTGTTTTGCAAACAGAAGAGCTCCACATGCTGTCTGTCATGGTCAGATTAACAGAAGGTTCAAATTCCTGATTTGGAAGAGATTTTGTAGCATGTTTGTATATGGCTTTTGGGCTGAGCTAAAAAGAAGACTGGTGTATGTCCCCACAAGAAAATGCATGCTGAGGTCTGTGTGATGTTTAAACAGAAAAAAAGAGAGGTAACAGCCTGCGTGTCACCTACCTGCTTGTCAGCCAATGCCCTATTGTCAAATTTTCTCATTGAGAAAATTAATTTCTCATTACCACCAAAGCCATTTCATCTACTATGCTTTTGCCCTCTGTTGTGCCCTCTTCCCAAATCTAGATTTCTCTGCATTTTCTATTACCCTGCAACTTTATCCAACTTTCTCTCCTAGAATTATTAGCAAGTAAATAGTTAATGTTGATTAGTGAGATTATTTGCCTTCCTAATTAACTGGTATCTGTAAGACATCATGTCAGGCTGAAACTCAAGTAGTTAGTATGGCTGCTCTCTCTTGGAAGATTCTTTCAGCAGCCACAATAGCAGAAGCCTTAAGAAGGTTCCAAGAACAGCAACCTGGAAGGCTAATTCCCAGTGGAACATGGGATCCAGCGTATCCTGCTTCCAGAACTTCTGCAGGCAGAAGTAAGTGCTGTACCTTTCAACTGAAGATAAAATGAGCTGACTATTTTTAAATTCAGAAGACAAATCATCTCACCCCTTGTGGCTGAGCCAAAAACATAAGTGAGATTCTGACAGCAAGAACATCCAGCTATACAGAGCACAAAATCAGTTAGTACATAATTTTGCTATACACACAGAGGATGCCAACCAGAATATAAAGCCTTCTGCTTTTATCCTGTAGCATGGCAGGCTTGCCATGCTTTACCTGGTATTTGTAGATTTTGTCTGTATCCACTTAAATTTAACTTGGTTAGTTTTGAAGTAACATGATTGACTGCTGTTTTGACATGAGCGGCTGTGAAGTCACACCAGGACAAGTTCAGCTCCTCCAGCCTAAACACAAATAAACAGAATTGTTTGGAAGAATGACTGAAATACAGTTTGAGTTCTGATATTGTCTATTACAGTTGACTTTTAAGGCAGAAACTTGTAACAGACTTAGCACCAAATTCCTGTATTCATGACTACAAATTTGACTATGACAATAATTAAGCAGTGGAGTAGGTTAGCCAGCAAGGCTGAGGAGGTTTTGGAGGTTTTCAAGGTCCAATCAGAGAAAGTCCTCGTGAATGGAACAATTCAATATCTTAGGAAACGAAATGGTTCTTTGGACATTGCCATGGGGAGACACTGTTTTTTCATCTTGCTTCTGGGTTTGTGATCTGAATATGTTACTACTGACCAGACGTTCAGGTTGAGAAGAAAAAAGGCTATCCATTATTAGCATTGATCAGATGACCAATTAACCCTAATTACCATAAAACACTTCATAGTTTTACATAAGCACTGGGCACACTGTGACCTTAACTCTCTTTTACAGCTTGATTTACAGCTTTTATAGCTTGATTACCTATAGTCTATCACCACTCCAGGCTGGGACAAAGTATTTTTTTTGTGTGCAGGTGTTGTAGATGTTACCAGAGGACAAAGACACTGAACAGCACCACTAAAGCTTTTAGGTGCCAATCTCTATGTAAATGAAAAACAGTTAAATTGTCACTAGCATTCCTAGGAGCAGGTTTGCCATCTGCTATGCACTGTGAATGGTACAGACTGCCATTCTCTAAAGAGCTTATGATCCAAGTAATCAGACCAAGCAATAAAAAGCACTCTCTACCCATGAGAGACAGGGAAAGATTAAGGCTTTGTCTGTCCACTAACTTGCAATTTGATTAAAACATGCTTTTGCAGAAGCAAAGATTAAGTAGATTGTCCAGTATCTCACAGAGAGATCGGGATATACATGCCAGATTGACTGGGGCTTGGTTCAGTGACTTCCTGCCAGCAGATGGTTTAATCACTGCAGCTGTCAATCTCACCACAGTAATTCATAAAATCGAAGCCTACTGAAGGATTAGTCTTTTGTGGATGGAAAGGAACAATGTTTCTGCCATTCATGCTGTACTCTGATTGCAAAGGGACCTCTGGGACTCCACTCTTCAGTTTCAAAACACACACTTTCACTTTGTAAGGATCACATACTGCTTCCATTAAGAAAATGAAATTTACGTGACAATCACAGGAACATAGGGCAATGGTTTTAAATTGGAAGATGGGAGATTTAGATTAGATACTAGAAAGAAATTCTTTACAGTGAGGGTGGTGAGACACTGGAACAGGTTGCCCAGGGAAGTCATGGATGCCCCATGAAAGGTCAGGCTGGATGAGGCTTTGAGCAACCTGCTCTAGTGGGAGGTGTCCCTGCCCACGGCAGGGAGGTTGGAACTAGAGGATCTCTAAGGTCCCTTCCAACCCAAATCATTCCATGATTTTATCATAAATGGCATTTACCAACCAACAAGACTTTCTTTAAGGATGACTAAGGAAACTCATGGAAGACTATTGAAGTACATCTTTGCTATTAAAGAAGAAAACAGCTTGATGGAAAGAAACTGACTATTCAGCTAATAATCAACTGCTAGTCATGTAGCAATAAAAATATGTTCACAAAAAGATACTAGAAACAAGAATAATTGGGGTGCAACTAAAAAGGATCCCTTTTCTCAGGAACAGTAGTAATCAGGAATAGCAAAAACTTTTTGTCTTACATAGAACAGCTGCTCAACATCAGCTCCAAGGCTTCTGCAGAAAATCCTGAGCACCCACAGAGATTTAGTCGCATCAAATTGGGATTCTTAGCAATGCTCCTGTAGGGAAGAAAAAAGAAAGGTCTGATAAAACTGAAATGTTGGAACATTGCTTGCATTACCAGGATGTGTGATTATTTTCAAGAGCTACATAAACTGACCTAAGAGTCACTAAAGAACTCAACTCTACTTCCTGCATCACGGCACAACTTCAAAAGGGATACTTGCCTATTTTCCTGACATTCCTGCATATATATAAACTGCTAAGTTTAAAAGGAAACAGTTTATTTTCACATTCTCCTGTTTTATGCCATTAAACACACACCATGGCTTACTAGTGATGACTATACCTCTGTAAAAGACAAAGCACTCATCCCATTTCTGAAGTCACCCATCTGTGAGATGGAGGTTATTCACACCTGTCCAAATGCCATCCCCCTAAACACGTTTGTTTGCAAGACAAGCAGTTGGCAAAACGTGGAAACCCCCTTGCTTCCATATCTACTTTTGTAAGCAAGGCAACAAAATTCCATCGCTGGTGCCTAATTAGTACCCAGTTTTCAGATACGTTTTATCTGGTATTAAAAGCCAAAAAACACTGGGTTTTTTGTGCTCTGTTTTTTCCCCCATCCTCTGGTGTGAGGAAGACACCAGAAAGCTCAAAAGTAGAAAGCAGGACACCCGGATTCTCTTCCATCTAATCTATGGCCCCTGGCACCTCCACAATCACCTGATGAGATTGAATGCGAGGTTGATTGCACACCCATTCATGTCTTTCCTGTTTAACTAAACAGCAGTTCATCTGCTTGACAGAATCACTCAGAGTGAAGTTCCACAAAAAAAGTGAAAAATAACACAGAAGCACAACGAGCATCTACTAGGAGAGCTGCTGAGACCCCCTTAAAATAAAAGTATAAGCCAAACACAAGAGTTCTCTCAGGAGCACAGAAATGGGTAAATAAATGTAGTTCTGCTGTACAGCTTGGCTGTGGGAACAGCCAATGGACACATAACCCCGAGGAGTTATGTGCATTATGTCCAGGGTCCCCCTACTCCGTGGAAGGAAAAAAAAACAAACTCGCCAAAGAACACTCTTGTAGAGGTGTGTTTCCTCCTCACCTCATCTCTTAGAGGACAGAGAGGAAAGAGGCAGCTCATCTAGCCTGCCAGATGGCTCTGTTAGGTGCCATTTCAAGACTCCCACAATGAACAACTCTCAACTGCATTGTTTTGCTAGCCTGTATAAAATTATAGCACCAAACAGAAGGTATTTACAGAGCATTCCCAGACATGTCACTCACGTGATGATGTTGTCAGAAAGTACTAGACCCTCCAGGCTGAGGTTCTGCAGCTTTTTACACAGACAAAGAATACTCTGCAGATCTGCAACAGACACTGTACAGTTTGACAAATCCATATGTTGAACTCTTAGAGGTCTACAAAAGGAGAAAAGCAGGTTACTAAAATTGCATTAAAACCTGGTCCACAACTTTCCCACACCATAAATATACTCCATACACTAAAACCATGGAAAGCTTGCAGAAAATAATTATACTGTTGTATTCAGCTGCACACCAGACATACTACTAAGATCACTGGGCCTACTGCTAAGCTACCAGCCAAAACTGCAGAACTCTTCAAGGCACTTAACAGAATTAGTCATAACAGAAACTCTATCCTGCTAAATAATTTTTTTTGAGCTTCCCATATAAATGCTTACAATTCTTTGTTCTACAAGACATGAATTGCAAATGAATGATGGTGCTTGATTCTTTCAAATCACATTAAAAAAAAAAATCACATTAACTTGGTTTTAAATAACTGACACGTGAATGCAGATCCTCGTATTTCAACACATGCCTAACATTTGTCAGCTCTTCCACACTTCAGAGACAGCACATATGGTACTATTGGTGGAGACGTTAAAACCAAAAATACACAGAGAAACTATGAATATTTAGGATGTGTTTTTCTCTGGATTCAGAACATGCAGAAAAAGCCTTACTTCCTTGTTTTAAACAGCGGATTCCCAATACAAGATCTTGGGCAGCGGAATACAGTAACACCTGCAGGCAGCAACTGTCCAATCACCCCTGGCAGCAGATTTCTACCAGTCAGATCAAGAGTCTGCCAGAGAGATTCATCAAACCTAAGGCACAGAATTTTACTCGTTAGTGAGCTAGAAAGGGTCAGAGCTATAAGGACCACCACAGAAAGTTTTCAGTGTCACACAAGACAGAGCAGCGGGAAGGCTGTTTAACAGAATGTACTGATGTTAAAATATGTGAACCATCTTTTGATTATAAATACATATAAGTGACATACAGCATAAATTGGGTTACACATGAATAAACAAGATGAGAGCCAGATTGTTTAACAATCCATGGAAGCACAAGTTTTCTTAGTACTAAATGATGAAAAGTAGCACTTACGAAAGACGATGCCATCTCTTGCAAATCAAGGAAACTTTTAGCAAGTCATTTAAGGGCAAATACGCAAAGATTGCCAAAAGCAATTCATCTGGAAGTGCATCCCACGAAACACCTTTAGGAAAAGAGAAAATGTATTCAAGTTAAAGCTAGTTCTTTTTTGCCTGATGATCAGATGCCTTGTTTGGCTTGCTGTTAAAAGCACCTCTACAGTCTCTCTCTAGGTTACATACACACCAGCCCATTACTTATCCCCCTTTTCAGCTCTTCATTATAGGAAGATGCTACTACTATCTTTCCCTAGGTATGAGTGGCAAAGGCAAAGCTTTACATAACATCAACTTACGATACATATTAAAACAATTTCCCTGAAAAAAATTGTAAGTCTTTATTCACATACTCATTTTGGAAACAAAAGCATCAAATTTTCTTCTTTTGGATTCTAAGGCTTGTACAGTCCCTTTTGGTTCCCCTCCCTCTCCCCCCCCCTCCAGTTCTGGAGCCAGACACATCACCTCTGCTTAAAGGCTTACATAAAACAGGACTTATCAGCCCAAGCCTGAAAGCCACTAAATCTAGAAGTTATATTCTGCTGTGGAAGAGAAAAAAAAAAAAAAAAACCTCCCAAAGAATACAGTGCTAATGTCTGGTGATGCCCACTCTCCATCTCTACTGAAGAGCAAACAAAACCTGGACCAGGGTGACAGTACCTGACTCCGCCTCTCGAAGTAACCGAGGCCGGCGCGCAATTACAAAGTCCTTTTCCTTTTGCTTCTGTCGTTTCTGTGGAGGACAGGGTGACGACACCAGCAGGTCCTGTGGCGTATTTTCGTTGCCCAGCTTGTCCTTCTTAAGGACAGACACTCCCATACCCGAGAGAAACTCTGAGGTCTTGCTGGACTCCCAATCCCAGTCCCAGGTGAAGCTGGTGGAAACATTGCTGCTGGAGGACGGGATCTCTTGGAGATGTCTCCTGCAAGAGACAGCGAAACCCACCCCCCCCAGGCTCCGAAGGTTACCGCCTGACACCAAGCATTAAGACAGGGCTCCCCCTGTTCCAGAACCATCCCACAGTCACACCCCACCCGCATCCCCACGCAGGGGCAGGGAGGAACCCGACACGGGCGGGCAGCCCAAGCCGCGGCGGGGCCATGTGCTCGGTCCAGGCTACAATTCACGCGAAAAAACCCCTCTGGGGAATTTAAAGGCACACCCCTTGATGAGATGGGGAGTTGGGGGGGCGAGCCGCAGGGGAAAACTAGCGAAAGAAGCCGAAACGAGCCCACTCACACCGGCGCGGCGGCTACTGGCGCTGAGGTGCGCGGCTGGCGCCCAACGGCCGTAACGGCCGTTGGGCGCCAGCCGCGCACCTCAGCGCCTGAGAGAGAGAGAGAGAGTGAGTGAGTGAGACAGTTTGGGGACCCCCTCATCTACCCTCCCACCAGCTATTCTGGAGGGCGATCGGCTCCGCTCGGTGCGGAGCCCCCTCCGCCTCTCCCCCTTTACCTATGCATGGCGGTAGACGCTGGCGCCGGCGGGAGCTCCGCGCTCTTCAGCAGCGCGCCGACCGGAAGTTGAGGGGAGGCCGCCGCAGAGCCCGTCGGGAGTGGTAGTCCGCGGAGAGGCCCGCCTTCCTTTTCCTTACCCACAGTTCCTTGCGGCGGCCGTGAGGGACGTCAGCGGTTGGCGAAGCGGAGGAGGGGAGGGGGAACGGATGGCGGCGGCGGCCACGGTGGCCCTGAGGCGGAAGGAGGCGGGCGCGGCCGCTGCGGCTGTTTTCTGCGTGGCGATCTGAGCCCTCGCCTGGAGGACGCGACGGCAGACAGACAGACAGACAGACAGACAGGATGGCGGTCGGCGGTGCCCCGCGAGTGACGGGCTGCTGAGCGAGGCGGGGGCGCTGTGGTGAGGGAGCGGCGCGGCCCAGACACTGGGGGGCGGCTGTGGAGGTGCCGAAGCCGTCGTGTTGGGGGGAGCTGTGTAGCCGTGTCCCGCTCCCTCCGAGCCGGGTGCGTGTGTCTGGGCATCTCCTGGGTTGCCTTTGAGGGAGATATGGAGAGGAGGGTGGTGAGTGGCCGACGGTATCTGGGGGTGCCGGCAGGGATGAGAGGGATTGGAGGGTTGTTTTTTTCTGCCCCTCATTTTTTCCTTCCTTCAGGACCCCCAAGGACATAGGTTTAAGGCGGGTGTGTAGATGTTTGTTAAGTGCCTGTAGACTTTGTTTCTGTGAGCCTTACAGGCCCATGGATGTTCAGCTTTAGCAGCTTTAATCTGCAGTGTCTGGCGTGGAAAACCAGAATCGTGCTGACGGTGACGTTTTACCGTGAAAGGTTTTTTCCTGCGTTTTGGAAACGCATTAGCCACGAAGGCCTGAAATTGAGGGTCTGCCGGTGTATTTATGGTTCTGTCCCTAACTAGGCTGTGCTTAAACTCTGCAGTCTTTTCACACCGTGTTTCGGATTTGTCCCAGGTTTTCTTTCAGTAATGCAGTTCTTCATGCTTTCTCTCCAAACAAGTTGTTTTGAAATTGGTGTGGTTGGAAAACTAATTCTGAATGCACCTACGGCTCAGCTCTTAGTCAGCCACTTGCTCGTAAATGCTGTGCTTTGTTTACTGCGTAACGATGGGGAGACATGCCTCTAAAATTGAGGATGGTACTGGAAGGCATGGCAAATTGTACACCATTGTTAAGTCAGATACAGACAGTGATGTGACTCTAACTGTAATTCATATAATCTTTAAAAAAATAATTGTTAGCCATTTCCAGTTTTAACTAAAGTCGTGACACAGTTGTTTAAAGGTTATTTCAGTACATACCCAAATGAAAGAGAGGTGACTTTTTAGTTTAATGAAAATTAAGCTGTGTCTGTTTAACATCTTCAGCAGTCCTTTTTATTTTTATCAGTCTTTTCAGTTTTCTCTAGTAATACATGGGGACTTGAAAGAAGAATTTCTGGAAAGGGGTAAAATAAAATTATTTTTTTAAAAATAACCTAAGTCTGTCTTAATGCAAGGTTAGCGTTGTAATCATGTAGTTGACTGCTTTACTGGCACCTGTTTTGTGTGAGTGCATTAGTCTGGCACCCAGGTATTAATTTTTGTTCTTATTTTTTTTTAAATTCCTATTGCAACTGTACAGCTATTGTATCTGAAACTACTTTAGTTCCTCCAAGCAAGTTGTTTTCTTCAATATGTTATTTCCCGAGTATTCCTGTAAACCCTATGAAGACATCAGCTTGTGTGGTACTTAATAACCTGTATTAGAGGACAAGGCAGCACCATGTAAAGCAAGTAAACTTCCTGTGGTTTTGTACTGATTGTTCCTGCTTGCTTTTGAACACAAAATTCTCTATATTCCTTGGCAAAGCTTTTGTCTTCTATTTAATACTTTTGTGTAAAGTCAGCACATCATTTTATTATTTTTTCTCTTGACGTTAGCATTCCCTAAATATTGATATACAAGCAATTAAATGTCTAATCGGTTTAAAATACTTTCTTCGTTACAAGATAGTTGAAATTACAGTACTCATAAAATGTCAGTCACAGATTGGTAGGGAACTTCAGAGATCATCCAGTCCAACGGCCTTGCCAGAGCAGGGTCACCCAAGCAGACTGGACAGGAATGCATCCAGGTGGGTTTTGAATTATCTCCAGGGAAGGAGACCCCACAACCTCTCTGGGCAGCCTGTTCCAGTGCTCTGTCACCTGCAAGCTAAAGAATTTTTTCCCCATGTTCAGATGGAACTCACTGTGTTCCAGCCTGTGTCCATTACCCCTTGTCCTGTCACCAGGCACCACTGATGGGAGCCTGGCCCCATCCTCCTGACACCTGCACATTAGTTAGCTACAAACATTGATGAGGCCCCCTTTCAATCTTTTCTTCTCTAGGCTGAACAGACCAAGTCTTTCAGCCTTTCATCATAAGAGAGATTCTCCATTCCCATGATCATCTTTGTACCCCTCCGCTGGACAATTTCTAGTAGATCCCTTTCCTTCTTGAATGGGGGGCTCCAGAGCTGGACACAGCACTCCAGATGTGACCTCATCAGGGCAGAGTAGAGAGGGACCTCCCTCAACCTACAGGCCATGCTTTTTTTTTAATGCACCCCAGGAGACCATTGGCATTCTTGGCCACAAGGGCACATTGCTGACTCATAGTCAATTTGTTGTCCACTAGGACTCCCAGACCTCTCTCTGCAGAGCTGTTTCTCAGCAGATCAGCCCCTAACCTGTACTGGTGTGTGGGATTATTTCTCCCCATGTGCATGATCCTGCACTTGCTCTTCTTGAATTTAGTCAGATTCCTCTCCACCCAACTTTCTAGTCTGTCCAGGTCTCGCCGTATGGCAACAGAGCCTTCTGGTGTGTCAACCACCCCTCCCAGTTTTGTATCATCATCAAACTTGCTGAGGGTCCACTGTGTCCCCTCATCCAGGTTATTGATGAATATATTGAATAAGATTGGATCAAGTACTGACCCCTGGGAGCACTGCTAGCTGCAGCCTCCAACTGGACTCTGCCCTGCTGATCTGAGCTCTGAGCTCAAATCATTCAGCCAGTTCTCAATCCACCTCTCTGTCCGCTCATCTAACCTATACTTCCTAAGCTTACCTGTGAGGGTATTAGGGGAGACAGTGTCCAAAGTCTTGCTGAAGTCAAGGTAGACAATATTCACCATTCTGCCCTCATCCACTCAGCCAGTCATCATCTCATAGAAGGCTATCATATTGGTCAAGCATAATTTCCCCTTGGTGAATCCATGATGACCGTTGCAATGACATTTTTTTCTTCTGAGTGGTTAGAGATGACATCCACGATGAGCTGTTCCATAATGTTTCCAGGGATAGAGGTGAGGCTGACTGGCCTGTAGCTTCCTCGATCCTTCCTTCTTACCCTTTTTGAAGACTGGCATCACATTAGCTTTCCACTAGTCCTCAGGGACCTCTCCTGTTCTCCATGATATTTCAAAGATGATGGAGAGTGGCTTCATAATAACATCTGCTAGTTCCCTTGACACTCACATGCGCATCCCATCAATGTTGATGGTTTTGTTGCTGTCAAGTTTGTTTAAATGATCTCTAACCCAGTCATCCGTGATCAAGGGAGAGTCTTCATTACTTGAGATGCTTTCTCCTACCTTCAGGGTCTGGGGTTACTGATGGCTGGCCTTAGCAGTAAAGTCTGAAGCAAAGAAGGCATTCAGTAACTCTGCCTTCTCTGCATCTCATCCATCACCAGGGCACCCACCTCATTCAGCAGCGGCCCCACATTTTCCCTAGCCTTCCTTTTGCTGCTGATGTACTTGAAGAAGCTCTTCTTATTGTCCTTGACATCCCTTGCCAGGTTTAATTCCAAGTGGGCCTTGCCTTCCTCATTGCATCCCTGCATACTCTGACAGTGCTCCTATGCATCTCCCAAGCATCCAGTCCTTTTTCCCACACACTGTAAACCTCCTTTCTCCATTTGAGTTTTTCCAAAAGCTCCCTGCTCATCCGTGAAGGTTTCCTGCTTCCTTTGCCTCACCCCTTGCTCTTGGGGATGCAATCAGTACATAGTCTGAGTAATATTTATTAGAAAAAAAAAGCTATGCAAATTGTGTTTCCTTGATTCATCTTGGAGGTTATTTCTCCCAAAAAGTGCAATCAAATAACTTCTCTTGTCAGTTTTTGTAGGCAGTTCATGGCTATTTTCTTTCTTTAGGTAGTTTTTTCAATGTGCTGAGATTAAGAAGCTCTTCATCTGTTTGTTATCTGCTTATAAATACTTAACTGTTGCCCCAAGTTGCAAGGGTCAATGTGTAATAAGGAAGTGGAAAAAAAACCACAACAACAAAAACCAACAAACCCCCCCAAACTAAACAGAAGAAATCCCCAACAACACACGAAGCAGACTTGGATATGAGACTGCCTGAAGGGATTATTTTTATTGTTGCTTGACCTCTTGTTTTGTTTTTAAGATTTCTAAAATGTGAAGGTAACCCATTTTGTTGTTTAAAGATGAAATAACAAGGGTTCATAGTGTGGGGGGCAGTTCTGTCAGTCCAAAATGTTCAATTGTGTCTGTAAAGTGAAGTCTTTAGGTTTATTGACAGCAGGCTTTTGCAGAGTAGGGCAGGCTTCAGAAACCTGTCACAGGTGTTGTGGCATGGTGTTTTTCTTTTGCCAAGTGAAATGTGCTGGAACAAATTTCATAGGAACTAGCAAATTATTCCCTGACAGAAGGTCAGGCAAAACATCATTGAATTGGCCATTGATATTTTGCTGGAGATGGCAGCTTTCAAATGTTGCTTTCAGTATGCTGTGGCTCTCACTCAGTTTTGTCCATTACTGTCTTTGATATCTCTTTCATAGTTTGGTAATGTTTTGGGTTTTGCATTTTTTTTTTTTTCAGATGTAATTATGGCATAATTATGGAGTAAGGCAAGGAAATCTCTAGCTGCTTGGTTTTTCAAGTATTTTAACTGAAATATGCAAGACTTAATCTGTTTGATGATCTTTACCTGAGAATACTTCAAGAACAACAACAACAAAACGGATGTAGTATTTTAAAAATGACTGAGGTACCAAAGATATGAAAAAGAGAAGCTTGGTGGCTGTCTTTATTAGTAATTTTTGAAGGTCAGGGAGAATTACAGATTGGCAGACTGCTCTCCTTCCTTTTGAGTTCCTAAAAAAAAAAAAATCTGGAAGAAAACGTTAAAGGAGAAGCTGCTCCCTGAGTATTCACACACCATTCAAGAAGACACACAGCCACCACCCAGGTCTGTCACTGCTCAGGCCAAGGTCCCTTTGCAGTGGGTGACCTCAGTGGGCCAATGAGTGCCCCTTTCCACTCATGCACACACTTACTCTAAGGCACACTCCCTCCTCCTTCAGGCTCCACCCTAAGTTTTCCTCAGCAGAGTCTTGGGTATCAGATTTTATAAAAAGAAATAATTTAATTGAAAGGTATAGCAGCAGGGGCAGACCAGGCTGAGTGCCTCCAGAGAGGGACATTGAACAAAGAAATCCCTGGGCAATTATGCCTTTGCAATCTGTACACCTACCTGTGATGTTCTCTTCGTGTGTCTTTTAGTCCAATGGTGGGGTCTTCTGACACCTTATTAGACTCTTTTTCTGTGCCTGGTGTGTCGTTGACTGCTCTTACCTTGTTGATGTGCAGTCTCTGCTGATGGGTGTAACCTCCTTATCTTCTGGTTTGCACTTCTTGTGCACCTGCGCTCGCTGGCAGAACATGGGGCACTGAAAAGTTACAGACTTAGGGAAAACAGTACCAAAACATTAGTGTGTTGCCCACATTTTCCTTATACTAAAAGACTAAAGACAGCACTGTACCAGCTTCTAGGAAAATTACTAAGAAAGTTGATTATTGCAACCTAAAGGCTTCCGTAAGTGTACTCATACTAACTAGAACTAGTTTACATCACACTATATTATAACCCTAAGTAACTTAATTATAATTAAAACTTACTTATTTCAGCTAAATAACTAATATCTCTAACAAAAAAGCTGTTTGTAAGCATGTGGAATATAATAGCTGAGGGAAAGACAGCATCGCTTTGTCAAAGACAGGTTGAACTAATCTAATTAATGCCACTGATAGACCTACTTTATATGAGAAGATCAGTTGATGTCTTATATTCGGTCTTTATAGGACTTTTGATTCTGTTTCTCAGGATGTTTTTGCTGGGGAAGAACAGTTAGGAACAGCTACAGTTGTGATTAAGGATACCCTTGTCAGCTTCTTTTCAGGATATTCACAATGAGTTCCCAAAATTAAATTATGTTATTATTGAATTTAAGAAGGCACAAAGCTAGGAGGGATTGCAGACCTTTTTGAGTGTGGTAGTGGAAATCAAAATGCCTTGAAGATTCAGAAGTCTGTGGGAGGAGAAAAGGTACAAATGAGTAGAGTTTTGTGCCCCGTGCTTAAGCAGGAGCAATCAACTTCACAAATACAGAATAAAGAACAGTGTTGTGCTTCTTATAGGGAAGGAATTTGGAAGGCATAATAGGCTGAATACGTGAAGGGAACATCAGGCAGGTTCTGCTTCTATGTGTATGTTTCAGTAAGGCGTGTGAAGCAGCGTTATCTGCAGTTCAGGCCTTCTCCGGCGTTAGCTGGGGTACTGCCTGGCTCCCAGCTCAGTGCAGGAGGATGCAGGTAAGATGGGGAGAGTATCAACGGCAGCAGTAAGAAAACTTCAGGAAGTGTGATATTAGACTGACTGGGAAGGGTGGAAGCACCAATTACCTTAGTTTGTGGAATTGAACAATCTGCTGGTAAAATGCTTACCCACAAAGTTTGAAAAGAATAAAACCATGATACAGTCTGACTGGAGATCTCTGATTAAAGGGGCATTGGAGTCCACTTTAGTGAGACCAAGGTACTTTCTTCACAGATATGCGCTACTCTTTTCAGCCCTTTTTTAAGAGGAGCTTTATTTTCATTCTCTGCTGTTTCATTTAGTAACTCGAGTATTTCTGTACCATGCAGAGTAGTTATTTCATTTGTAATGTAGATGGTCGTGAGTGTGGTTAGTCTTGAGGTTGGCATGGTAATTTAATGCTGTTGATAATAGGGCGTCTCCGAGGGAATTAGGTGTGAACTGAGACCTTTGTGGTGCTTGCAAGGAGTTATTAAATGTGTTTGGATTCTAGAGGATTTCACGTCAGAATTTTGAAATGTATGTCCTGTATCGGGGTAATCAAACTCTCCCTTCACTACATAAAAAACTTAGGAATTTTGTTCATGTCTGAAACAAAGGAAGAAAATCCAGAGCCTGCACAAGAGCACATCCTTGTCTTTTATTGGTTAAGTTGCACTTCTAATGACAGTGTTTCAGCTTTTGATCTTATTTTTATTGATCTGTTACTGCCTTACTCTCCAGAAATAGAGTATGCCATAGATACTCTTCCCTTTAGAGTTAGAAATGTCATTACATTTTTTCATTCCTTAGTGGGAGCATCTTCTAAGTGGTTAGAAGGCTGCATTACAAAAAAACTGTTCTGAAGTAGTTCATTCTTTAGGGGATCAGGAATTTCAGACAGCTGATATTAGGGAGCCATGTGCTGTTAGTGAGAAGCCTGTCTAAATATAATGAAGAAGCAGAATTATGGATTAGGAACTTGGCTTTCCTTGAGCTAACAACCAGATTCAGGGGCAAATACTGCTTGCCACGGGAAGGCATGGTTTTTTAGTCTGCAAAAATTTATTTTAAAGTCTGATACAAATAATTCTATTAGCGCAGGTCCCAAACACAGCTCTCCTCTTAGGCAAGATTTAGTTCACAGTAAGAGTTACTCTCAAGCATTGCATTTCTCATTGTGTGGATTGTTTTCCATTTGAGCAATTTGTGCTAAGAACTAGTTTCTGTCCAAAATTTTGAAGCGTAATTTTGAAAATGTGTATGCATTATTTCAAAACAACTATATTTGTCATCAGTTGAAGTCTCATAAAAATTAGGCCTTTCCTTACGTATTTTCAGACTAAAGTAAGAAGCAGGTGAAGAACAGAAAAATGTTGTTTATTGTCATAACTGCAAAATTGCTTTTGGCTTTGAAAGTGATCTAAGTTGTGGTAGGACTCTAATTCCCTCACTGTTTTAGCATATTCAGTACATGTTTGTGAACTTTTTGAAAGTTTCCTCATGGTAGTAACAGAGTGGAGCATCTTGCACAAACACTTTTCACCTTTGGTTTTGATAGCACTTTTCGGGTGTGACTGCAGTAAAAAAAAATGTATAGGTGTTACTAATGGAAGGTATGCTGTATAATTTTTTTGTTTACATAGCATAAGGTGTGGCTATAATGAGCAACCAAATCTTCATATGTCAGATGGTACTGCCTTAATAAAGTCCATACATAGTGTATATATTTATTTTTTGTGGAATTTCCTACTATATTGTCAATACAAAACACTCTTGTTTTGTGAGGAATCAAGAATGGTACTATAGAATAGACAAGGACTTGCTTAGACTAAGTAATTGAGAAATACATTAAGTATCCTGCATTCAGCATTTACAGATGATCTAGCCAAAATGTAGTACAGACAGATTAAGGGAATATGTTGACCTAACAGGAATGCTAGTGATTAGAGAAATACATTAGATGAAAAGTGGAATATAAAAGGTAAGTATATGCATCTTCGATAAGAAACAGTAAGGTAACTCAAGCTATTTTCAGAATATGGGTTGCTCATGTCTAACAGCTGATAGAGTAAACTGGCTGCTCTTACTATTTGGAAATTAAGCATGAAAGTAGCAAAATGAGGGAAAACAAATCTTCAGGGAAGAATCACAGAATAATTCTTCTGTGTGTTCTTAAGGAAATAGTGATGTAACAAACTAGAGTATTTTAGTGAAAATAAGTCAATTTTCACTGGTAAGTGCCCTAACACATAATAGATCTGTCTAAGCAATATACTGAGATATTAGTGAAGGAGATGGTTTACTTTAACATATTATAAAGGAATTTTAAAGTAAATTGAGGGAGATTTTAGTAGTAGCATTTCTTTTAATCTCTAAAGTTCCAGTGAAAAGTTAAAGCACTGAAAATACAACAGTAGGGAAGCAGTAGCAAAAACTATTTGAGTTAAATCAAACCATCTAAAGTGGTAACCTTGATGGAGAAGCAAGTTAACCTGACCAGGATAATAAACCTTTTTTTTTTTTTTTTTTAAAATGTGTGAAGTGGTAAAATGATGCTTTTTAAAAAGGTTAGAAGCAGTTTTAACTAACAATGCAATAAATCAGTGAAATTTGTACAGCTCACTGGCCCTTTGCATAATAGAACAGCTATATCAAGATCTGTGAACTTTTTAGCCATTTCTAGCAGCCCTGATGGTACCACAGAGTGCCTAAACCCAGAAGGATGAGCAAAACAAAAATATATCATGGCAAGACTTTTAACAAATGAATTGAGACCTTTATTTCTCTGAAGAACAGAAGAGGGCTAGGAATGTTGTGTCTTATTACATGAAATTTCAAACCTAGAAGAGGTACATCACAAGTAGATTAACATATACTTTGCTGTATTTTTATGCTCTGTTAACTCTGAGTACAGAATTTAAATGTATAGTTGAGGAACTGTCCATTAACAAGCTTTCCAGAAACATTTAATTTAAATGTTTAACCCTTTGTCCAAATTTTCTGATTTGTTCTAAAAGACAAACGCAGAAGAGATTTTCTTTTGAAATTTATACTGGCCTTAAAAGCTAGGCTTATAGTCTTAGTCAAGAATAGAGATTTCACTTTTGGATTTGTTGTATATAGAGAAAGTGAAATGGAGTTGTCCTAATATTTTACTAGAAATGATAAAATTGGAATGACATGATATTTTTATTTCTGCAGCGGACTTTAAAGCACCTTGATGAAAATCTTGTTCTTCATCTGATCAGAGTTCTTGTTGTGAAATAAGAAAAATCTACTAATATGTTTTAAAATGTCTGTTAAGCAATTCTTTTCTGTGTAAGTATCCTCCAGAGATTTTAATGTGATTAAACATTTTTTTTTGTCTTACAGTTCTGATCTGCTTTCTTATGTGAGCTGCGCTGTATGGCTGGAGTGAACATTCAATAATGAGTGGTGCAGCGTTGGGCCTTGAAATAGTATTTGTCTTTTTTCTGGCCTTATTCCTACTTCATCGGTATGGAGACTTCAAGAAACAGCATAGACTGGTGATCATAGCAACATTATTGGCTTGGTATCTTTGCTTTCTCATTGTATTTATATTGCCTCTGGATGTCAGTACGGTAAGAGACGTGAGATTTTCTGCTTAGTTGCATAAAATGTGTATATTTTTTTAATCATAATTTTAGAAGATGATATCTTAAACAGCAAATAAACTTTCTTGAATAGTATCGTAATAAACTAAACACTTGCTACCTTTCTGCATGACAGTGTGTGTTTGCAGTTAACTTTTTTTTTTATCTAGTTAATTAACAAATCTATTTCAAATGTTTTAAAATTGCATTATTTTTTTAGTAGCAATTTTTTAATCATTTTGGCCGAAATAAAAACACTTTCAGTTTTTCACTTATATGTCCTGCAGATTGTATGTTGTTTTGAGGCTTTATTAGTATAATTGCTCCCAAGTGTAGACCTGGGGTACAGGAAATTTCTTCTAAAACGGAACTTATTATTTTTAAATAAATATTGTACCTTTTTCTGGTCACTGATACAAAATTAATTTTCTTTCAGACTATTTATAATCGGTGCAAACTTGCAGTTAACTCTAGCCCTGCAGAAAGCAATGGCTCATACGTTACTCTTGCTCCAAGGTATAAACTATGTGTTTCCTTTATTAGACTGTTTTTAAAGAAGTATTTTATTATTTTCCTTTTTTAAATGGTAGGAGTACATATTAGACTAATAAGCAAATGTTATCTGTGTGCTATGACATTTAAAAATTATAAGCATACAGGTAGGTGAGGGAAGAGGTGAGGAAAAGTGCACCTGCATCTATTGGTAGTAATTTATACAGTAATTTAATCAGTTAAATTTATAATTTGATTGATTATCTAAATATTCCTCTATTTATAATGTTGGGTTTTTTTAGGTTTCACGCTAGATTACTTCTATTTCATTGTTAAAGCGATAGAACTAAGCTGTTCAAGCAACCTTGATGATGTAGAGACCTTGGTGAATGCTTATCTTTCCTTCACAGTTTTAAAGACTTTAGACTTAAAAATCTGCTTTTATACCTTACGAATTAAGAAGCTTGTATTATATATAAGCAGCATATTTAATTGCAGTTATCTGAAATTTACTATGCTCTACCAAAGTAATGATAGCTTGCTTGCCATCTTCTGCCAGGAAGGAAGTAACCCCTGAAAGAAGGGGAATGTGGGTTCTTTCCATGGCTGCTTTTTCTTTAGCCTCCATTACTGTATCCACATCTTGTAGACTTGTGCAGTGTAATTATCTGTAAGAGCATTTAAGATGTTACTTAATACATCCATGCAATGCATTGCCTCTTTTGTTGCTCCAAAGAATGGACTACCTGACTGTTGTATATCCATGGAAGAACAGTAAAATGCCAGACTTAGTAGCACATCATTTTACCCTCTATTAGGACTATCGAGTGCTTGTTAGCTAAATACACAATTTGAAAGCTATTTCAGTTTACCTATAGTTTCAGAACATGCTGAGGGATGCTGTACTGTAGTATATGACTTGAGTGTATCAAATAGAAATATCAACTTAAGTAATAATTGAGCAGATACTGTGTTGGTGCAGCTTAGATCTTAAAGCTTTGTTTGAAACCTTTACTCACGCAACCTGTCGTTCTATGGTAATTTGATAGTTTTGAAAATATTTAGGCTGTGTAGATAAAAGCTCCCAACTCAAGCTTAACTAGTTTGACCCTCGAAAACAGCAATTATCTCTCAATAGATCCTGCTATTAAATTGACTGTATTGCGCCTTGACTCACCATTGCTTCATTACCCAGACACATGTGGGAAAAAAGCCCCTGAAGTGTCTTAGAGTGGATGGGCACTTCAAACTTTGCTCTTTTTTTTTTTTTTGCTAAGAGGCTCTTACAGCTTTTCTGATCTTCTGAAATAAATGCTACCTGTGAGAAGAGTCAAAGTTCATGTAAGCTTGAATAAATACTGCTGAGTGGAACAACTAACATGCTTTTAACCACTAAATAGGTGGTGGGGTGATGGGGTCCCTAGTTTTTAAAAACCCATTGTGTGAAGTAAAGTTGAATGGTCTTCTGTCTATAGAAATGTTTTTTTTTCTTTGCATGAAGGAAGTTTGTCCTGCCTACAAAGGAAAATTGTAACTTTAAATTCCTTAATTGCTTATTTCTCTTTCAGCTACTGTGGTTTTTTTTCTGGGAAAGCTGTCTTGTTCAGATATCTTATTTGCGGTGAGGAGAATAATAAATGTTTTTAAGTGGTGATTCAGTTTATTTTCTTCTGAGATAGTTGATAATTGACTATTTACTCAAATAGGAGTGTATTACTTCTATGCTATTTTCAAAGACATGTCTGGCTAGGGGGAAATTTATAGAAAATGTTTTTCTTATACTGTTGGCCCTAGAACTAACAATTAACTTATTTACATTGTTGCAGCAAGCAAAAATGTTTCAAACCATGGAGTTACATTCCTAATGGAATTATGCCAATTTTCTGGCGTGTTGTGTATTGGACGTCACAGTTTTTAACATGGTAAGTAAGGCACAAGAATATGACAGACTATGATATAGGTATAATTTCTAAGTGCCACATCTTAGTAGCCATAGCATACTCTTAACTATGTATCACTATTCCAGAGTTGTCTAATCAGATACTATTTGCTAGCAGTGAAATTTCTGTAACAATTACTGTACTAAATTGAGCATACTTTTTTTTTGCTCCTTTTTCAGGTGGCAGCCATTTACTCTTGGTTCACTTTTGTAGTTGAAACTGAGCAGTTTACTCATAGACATCTTTATGGATAGATTGTCTGAAAAAAGTGGGTTTTAGGCAAAAGGACACCAAAATAATTCCATTAATAAGCTGGGTAATTATTTGGCTTTATTGGATATACTATATAAAGCTATAGATACAGCTACAGCATACGGGTGTTATGTGCTTTTGGGATAGATTAATATGTGGCTTCTGGCCAACCATCAAATAATTATTTTGATTGCTCAGTCAAGAATATCAGGGTTGGTAGCAAGTTCTTGATTAACACCCATTTTTCATAGTAAAGCTAACTGCATTGTTTTTATCTGCAGTTTGTTTAAGGTTTGACATCAGACCAGTACATCTAGAATAAAAACATATAACTACCTAAATTTGATAGAAGTTTGGGAGTCTTTAGCTTAAACACCCCCATCTCAGTATCCTGCCACTGCTAAACTTTTTTTTGGTTGGCTGATGTGGTTTGGTTTTGTTTGCTTTCCTCCTAGGATTCTGCTACCTTTCATGCAGTCATATGCTAGATCAGGAGGATTCTCTATTACTGGAAAGATTAAAACTGCATTGATTGAGAATGCAATCTATTATGGCACTTACTTGCTGATTTTTGGAGCGTTTTTAATATATGTGGCGGTAAACCCAAACTTCAATTTACAATGGTAAGAATAATGTTGTAAGCACTTGCATGAGTTCTTATTAAATTATTACAGGTAATCTATTCTGTAGGTGAAATGAGTCTTTTAAAAAAAAAAAAAACAAAAAAACAAACAAACCAATTTTAATTGATCTGATTTTTCCTAGGCAGTTGGGAAGTTCTGTTAATGCTTTTATGGAAAGGGATTTTTTGACTATTTACAGAAATACGTCTTTTGGTTTTCTGATTTTGATATGTACAGCAGAGGCATCCTCTTATATTTGCAATGTGGTTTTTGGTTGTTTTTTTTTCTCCGTACAAATGCATTTGCAAATTAGGGCAGAAACTTTCTCAGTGTTTCCAGAATAACATCTTTCAAAAAGTCTGTGTCAGTATTTCCTGTGTAGCACTTCTGTCTACTGTAGATTCTATTTACAGGTCATAAGATAAAATAACTGTATTTATAACACTGCTAATGGTCTTCCATACTAGACAACAGTGGTAAACACTTTCATGTACCTTTTCTATCTTCTGTGTTTGTATTCCCTAAAGGAAACTACTTATTTGAAAACAAAGATTTTTGTCTTCCCACCAGAGATGGAAACATGGGGAGATAGAGAAAAAATGTGGCAGCTTTAAGTATGGCCAAGAAGCAGACTGGCCCTAGACAAAGAATTACAGATGGTGCTAAGTCTGGTCTTATAAACTTGAAAGCCATATTGGTGCATAGACACTTCAACGTTGCTTTCTTGCAAGTTGCGTAGGAGGATGCTCTGTGTTTCTTTATTTTTTCTTTTTTGTTTGTTCTAATGTTTTTCTCCTTAGGAACCAGCTTCAGACTATTGGGATAGCTGCTGCAAACACATGGGGTCTCTTTCTTCTTGTGTTGCTTTTGGGTTATGGTTTGGTGGAAATTCCCCGTTCTCACTGGAATGGAGCCAAGAGGGGTTATCTACTCATGAAGACCTATTTCAAAGCTGCCAAACTGATGACTGAAAAAGCAGATGCAGAGGAGAATTTAGAGGATATTATGGAGGCAAGTAACTACCTTTTGCTATGAAGTAAGAGTAGGCAGCTGTTAATCATCGCTGAGTTTCATGGTGTTGGGCTCTAGTGCAAGAAAACACAAGTAGCATGAAGCTACTGTGAAACAGTGGTAAATTAAGAAATCATCACAGTGTGCCACTTGACGACGCTTGATTCTATGTAAAAATCAAAAGAGAAATAGTCCATGATGTTAAGAACTTGGCAACTTGATAGCCATTATTTGTTGGTCATGTTTTTTTGTTCACCTTTTTGGAGTGATATTGGTCATTAGCAAATAACATTCCAGAGTGAACTGAAAAATCAATTAATAGTTTGGGTTGGAAGGGACCCAAAAGGTCATCTAGTCCAATGTCCAATGCCCTCTGCAATGAACAGGAACACCTTCAACTAGAACAGGTTGCTCAGAGCGCCGTCCAACTTGGCATTGAAAGTTTCATGGGATGGGGCATCTACGACCTCTCTGGGCAAGCCATTCCAGTGTTTCACCATCCTCACTGTAAAAGATTTCTTCCTTATATCTAGTCTGAATCAACCCTCTTTTAAAGTCATTACCCTTTGTCCTGTTGCAACAGGCCACGATAAATTGTCTGTCCCCATCTTTTGTCTATGCCCCCTTTAAGTACTTTAAGTACTATAAGGTCTCCCTAAAGCCTTCTCTTCTCCAGGCTGAGCAGCCCCAAATCTCTCAGCCTGTCCTCATAGGAGAGATGCTCCATCCCTCTGATCATTTTTGTGGCCCTTGTCTGGACTTGCTCCAATAGTTCAGTGTCCAGAGCTGGACACAGTACTACAGGAGGGGTCTCATCAGAGTGGAGTAGAGGGGCAGAATCACCTCCCGTGACCTGCTGGCCACGATTCTTTTGATGCAGCCCAGGATACAGTTTGCTCTCTTGGCTGCAAGTCCACATTGCTGGCTCATGTCCAGCTTTTTATACACCAGAACCCCCAAGTATGTGTTAGGGCTGTTCTCAATCCCTTCATCCCCCAGCCTGTATTGATATTGGGGGTTGCCCCAGCCCAGGTGCAGGACTCTGCACTTGTCCTTATTGAACCTTATAAGGATCTCATGCGCCCACTTTCCAAGTTTGTCCATGTCCCTCTGGGTGGAACCCTATTCCTCAGGCACGTGAACTGTACCACTCAGCTTTATGTCATCCATAGACTTGCTGAAGGTGTGCTTGATCCCACTGTCTGTGTTGTTGACGAAGATATGATGAACCCCAGGGGTTCCAGTGTGGACCCCAGAGGGACACCACTTCTCACTGACCTCTATCTGGACATTGAGCCTCTTGATGCAACCATCTAACCAATTCCTTGAACAGTCCACCCATAAAATCATTCTCTCTCCAATTTAGAGAGCAGGATGTTGTGGGAGACTGTCTCCAAGGCCTTACAGCAGTCCAGATAGACAACATCTGTAACTCTTCTCTTGTCCACTGATGTAGTCACTTCATCATAGAAGATCTCCAGATTGATCAGGCAGGACTTGGCCATGGTGAAGCCATGCTATCAGTCTCGAATCACCTCCCTGTCCTCCATGTGCCTTAGCATAGCTTCTAGGAGGATCTGTTCCATGGTCTTTCCAGCACAGAGGGCAGGCTGACAGAAGGTAGTTCCCAGGGTCTTCCTTTCTACCCTTTTTAAGAATGGGTGCAATGTTTCCCTTTTTCTAGTCACTGTGGACTTCACCTGACTGCCATGACTTTTCAGATGTCTTGGAGGGTGGCTTGGCAATTACATCAGCCAATTCCCTTTGGACTCTGAAATGCATTTCTCTCAGGTCCCATAGACTTCTGTATGTTTAGGTTCCTCCGGTGAGAACCTCCTAGGGGGAGGAACTTTGCTCCCCGAGAGTCCCTGCCTTGTGGTCCATCTACTCAGGAGGTGTGGGGAGAGTGGTTGCCAGTGAAGACAGGCAAAAAAGTCATAGATTTCCTAATCTGTTGTTACCAGTTTGTCAGTCTTGCTCATCTGGGGCAGTATACTGTATTTGACCTTACTTTTCTGCCTGACATACCTGAAGAAGCCCCTTTTATTATTCTTTGCATCCCTTGCTAAGTTCACTTCTGGCTGTGCCTCTAAGCCTGTCAGTGCTAAAGAGGCATTTGGACCTCATGTAGCTCAAACCTCATTAATTCAACAAGGCCAAGTGCAAGGTTATGTATGTGGGTTGGGGCAATCCCAAGCACAAATTCAGGCTGGGCGAAGAATTGATTGAGAGCAGCCCCAAGAAGGACTTTGGGGTGTTGATTGATGAGAAGTTCAACATGAACTTGCAATGTGCATTTGTAGCCCAGAAAGCCAACTGCATCCTGGGCTGCATCAAAAGAAGCATGGCCAGCAGGTCAAGGAGGAAATTCTTTACTCTCAGGATGGTGAGACGCTGGAACAGGTTTCCCAGAGAAGCTGTTGGTGCCCCTGGAAGTGTTCAAGGCCAGGCTGAATGGGGCTTTGAGCAAGCTGGTCCAGTTGTGAGTTGTCCCTGCCCATGGCAGGAGCATTGCAGCTAGGTCATCTTTAAGGTCCCTTCCAGCTCTAACCATTCTATGTTTCTATAGTGATATTCTCACTACATAATGAAAAATTCTTTATCACAGACTAGTCAGATCTCTTATGATCATTCCTTCAGGACATTTATAGGGAATCCAGAAATATTGACAGTCATCTGTTAGAACAGCCTTTTGTATACGTCCATGGACTGTCTATATCCAATTAGCCTCCATTGTCACACTAAACAAATACAATTCTTCTGTCTGCTAATCATCCTATTTGATAGGATTTCTAGGCCTCCAGTTATTTCTGTCGTCCAAACTCTAGAACTTACATATATGGTTTTTTTTAAACTGCTGTTTGTAACAACAACAAAAAAACATCAAAATTTTATCTCTGCATTGCCAACAAGATGAAGAATAAAATCTAGTTCTCACTGAGACTGATAAACTGCTAGAGCCAGTTCTGGCACAACTTACCTAGGTGATAGGTAGCATCTTTTAATTACTGATAAATGCCAGATGGCCTCAGAAATAACCTATGTGAAGATAAATGTGAGCAAGATATGAAAGGAAACACTAACATTATTTTCATCAAGATAGTGTAAGTAATAAAAATTAAACTAAAGCAGGTAAGATGGAAACTCCTACTTTTTACCTACAAGTAAAACAAGAAAGCGGTTTCCATTTCAACATACATGCATAGAAACCAAGCCTCCACACATTCACAGAATAATGTTTGCACACTGACATCGTGCGCTTTTTTAAAACAATACATATGTGTTCTTTATAAATACTCCTTCAGTTATATTGTATGAGATGTCAGTAAAGCTGTGGCTTTTAGGAAGTGCTTTGTCTTTAAGATCTCATGGTTGTCTTTTCCATTGAAAGGGCTGAAACTCTAACCTGACCCTGTACGGTTTTTTTGATCTATTTAACATAATAAAACAACTTTTTTTTCCTCAACAGGAAGTCCGTAAAGTAAGTGAGAGTATCAAGTATAACCACCCATTGAGAAAATGTGTTGATACAATACTGAAAAAGGTAACACATCGGTCATCTTCGGCCATAATCTTCAATTTGGCAGGGGATGCTTCCTGCACCTACTGAATGCTTATACAGTATTTTCTTTCCCCCTTATCATAAAATCTCTGATTGGCATCTTGTTAGTTTCTGACCAGAAACTGAGTTGAAATTAGTTGTGGAATGCTTTTTTATGATGTATGTAATTAGCTGCTGTATTTTGACATATGTAATATTTTAGAAACAGAAAAATTTACACTTAAAGTGAAATTCTCAGTTGCATGAAATGCCCCAAATGTTTACAAATAATTAACAAAGAGCACTTGCTACTCCTCCATCTTCCACTTAATTTTCCCTTTTCCTTCCAGTGTCCTACTGAATACCAGGAAAGAATGGGTAGGAACATGGACGATTATGAAGATTTTGATGAAAGACAGAACAGTTATCCAAGTGAAAAAAGTCTGGTCAAACTTCACAAGCAGGTATATTAATAAATGAGAGAATGCCTCACTTTTGCTGATATATTGAGAATAAAATACTAGTCAAACAAAAATTTTCAACACACTTTACCTTAATTGCTGAGTATAGTAGAAACTTTTCTCGGTGGAAGAAAACATAGAAGTCTAATATTCCACATGATATCTAGGTCCAATTTCTGGATGTGTAAAAAGAGTTCTTGTATCTTGACAGTGTTTTAACTTGTCTGTCTGTAAGCTGTGTAAGGGTTGATTGATAATGCATTCTAAAAAAAAAATTGTAGTAAAATATTGGTATTCACTAGGATGCAGAAATAAAGTGGGATATTGGAAAAAGTAGGGTGTTACTGCAAAACTCAGGAATCCTGTATGTAGTCCTCTTATGATTTGTATAGTTAGAGAGTTAACTGCCTGTTTTTGTGAGTATGCAGAATTAATCTTTGTGATTCTCTACTGTAGACATTTTTAGGGGATTTTGCAAAGCTTTTCTCTTGTTTCTTGAAAAAAATATATTGTAATCGTAATTTCTTCGATTTTATTATAGGTAATCTACTCAGTACAGAGACATCGTCGCACACAGGTCCAGTGGCAAATGCTTTTAGAGCAAGCATTTTACCTAGAAGATGTGGCAAAAAATGAAACCAGTGCAACTCGACAGTTTGTTCATACCTTTCGTTCCCAGGAACCAGAGAACAAAATTATTCAATATTTCTACACACCAACTGTTGGTAAGTGCCATCATGCAGGTTTTGTATATATAAAGGAGTAACTGTTACCATTTTGTAATAACCGATTGTGTAATGTAAAAAGTTCAGTTACAGTAGAGGGAAGCAAGTGTGCATCTTAATGCATTTATGGAATGGCATAGCCATCAGGTGTTGGTTTATGCTCCTAACAATAAGCTTAATTATTTTTTTCCAAATTTAATAGCAGTTAACTGTTGTGATAGCAATAGCCAACTTTGAAGCCTTATAAGAAGAAAGAAGAATAGCATTTTTAATTATTAGTTCATGGCTACCTTCTGCATTTGTGAGGCACTATTGAGATGGAACTGCTCTTCCAGTAGAACAAAGAGGAAAGGACTCTTCATCTGTCATGTACCAAACAAAAGGACATGTGGCTGTTTGTGCAATTTTTTAGAAAGTGTCTTCTCCTAACCATGTTTTAACTTAGCATTTGTTGTGTACTAGCAGTGAGTTATTTCCAGGATAGGACAACACAATTTTACAGCCTGAACATCATTTCTGAAAGAAACAGAGGAACAAACAAAAAGTGGATCTCCTATAATATCTAGGCCAAAAGCAAAGAGTTCTGTTCTGCACCTCCACAGCTCCAATCCATTTGCAAAATTTGCCTTCCAAATCCCACGCTGTTTTCCTCAGTTGTGCCTATGGTTCTTTACAGCTGAGTCAGATCGCTAGGCTTTGGAAAAGCCTTGAAATTAAGTGTGTGACACCACAGATTCTAGCCATATTTTCAGGGTGTGCGTGCAAGAAGTTCATAGTTTTTGTGAGGGAGTTCCATTTCTGGTTGTGTAGTTTTCATTAACCCATTCCGGATGTGTGTGTGTTTGTTTTTTCCAGAGTGGTACTGGAAATGTCTCCTACGACCATGGTTTTACAGAATGCTTGCAGTTGTTCTGGCCACGTTCTCTGTAATTGTTGTGTGGTCAGAGTGCACATTTTTCAGCACAAAACCAGTTTTATCGCTATTTGCAGTTTTCATACAGCTGGCAGAAAAGACATACAATTATATCTACATAGAGGTAAGTTTGAGATAATCACTCAAGAAAAATCTTTTCAGGTAGATTTTATTACAATATTAGTAAACCAGATTGATTTTTAAATCAGTTTTTAAATAATCTGTCAACTTTCAGAAGTTCTCTAAAATATATAATGCTCTGTGGAGGCAGTCTGCCGTTTGCCACTTCCTACAACTCTCCAATATGGGCTGAAGATGTGATCCAGTTGAGCTGAATGTCATATGTGGAGTAATTTGTGAAACATTAGCTTAGCTGTTCAGACTTTGTGTCCAATCAGCCATGTGTGTGACCTCTCTTTCCTAAATAGGAATTTGCTGCTGACCAGAAATCCAGTCAAGGCATGGCAAACATATGCATGCACAAATTTATCAGTAAAGGAACTGAACTGAGAAATTCTGCTATACCAACAAAATAAGTTAAATTGAAAACACTTGGTTTTATCTCTTCTTGTTAGGAATATATGTTTAATCAGTCATAGTTATTATTGAGGCAATTGCAGCAATCTCATTTACATAACAAAAAGAAGTAGAATAAAATGTTCCTAGGGTCAATTGTGTTAGCTTACATGATGAGCAAAATGTTACTACTATCATTCTCAATTTAAATTAGTCAAAAAAACTCCTCAAACTCTTCTCAGAGCTGGTGTTATTGTCCCATATCAAAATGAAAAATTAGACTACAGTCAGCGTGTTGCACGTGCAGACTATGTGCTGAACGCATTAAAACCTTTAATAGAGTACTATGTTGAAACAACTTTTTTTTTTTCTCCAGATGGCCTGTTTTCTTACCATCTTTTTCCTAAGTATCTGTGTTTACTCTACTGTCTTCAGAATCCGTGTATTTAACTATTATTACTTAGCTTCACATCATCAAACAGATGCATACAGCCTCCTTTTCAGTGGCATGTGAGTATATGGCATGTATATTGCAGATTTTCTGTCAAATACTCAATTGAAAATATCCATGAAACTTTCATTTATATTCTTTCATTTATAATCATATGGGTGTAAACCCTAATAAGCTGTATATCATGATTCTGTAATATATCCAGTTACAATTTTTAAATATTTTTAGTGCAAGAAATTGTTTTAAAAGCAGTTGCCTCTTGTATTGGTGCAGGTTATTTTGCCGTCTTACTCCACCATTGTGCTTGAACTTTTTGGGCTTAACCCATATGGATGCAACAATATCTCACAAAAACACTCAGCCAACGGCTTATACTTCTGTAAGTATAGAAATGTGGTTTTGAGGCTTCTGTATGGTTTGGAGAATATGCAAAATATTTTCAAATACTTCCTATAGTAAGATTCAGATATTCAAATCTTTACACTAGTATTAAACTAGGTAGAAGTACTTACTTGTATACCAGGACTTTGATCATGACTGCTAGCTACACAGAAGTCATCAATATTTGATTTCTCTGTTTTGATCTCTTTAGCCTAAGAAAGTAAAGTAGTACGCTGAAGAGTTTTGTCTGTTTTTTACTTCCTAATAGCTTTAGCTTCCACTGACTTTAGCGTATGAGAGATCTTTATAGATTGGAAGCAAACCTAACTTGCCACTGAAAACCAGTGGCTTTATTGAACAACCAGTTTCTGTGGGACAGCAAGTTACACCTCATATCTTTGTTGTTAGCAAGTAGATTCCTAGTGTTGTCCAGAGACTTTTTTCACAGCAGATGAAAACATCCCCCAGATTTGAACTGGCTCTGGATTAGGTGAGACAGCAAGATCTAGCATCTTTGAAACCTCAGAGATGCACTGTTAGAAGTGGCATGTATATCTGGGGTCAACTGTCTGGATCAGATCTGTGATGGTATTTTACATATGTTTCAGTAACTGTAAAGGATTGTGTGGTTATGTGTTGTGGACTGAAAAAAGTGAGATGGCACAATCTTTATGGATATATATATATAGCTGATTAGAGCTTATTCTTGTGGAATTTTTTTCTAGATAATGGGATCCATGAGAGTGCTGACCTTCATTGCAGATGGATTCTATATCTATTACCCAATGCTTGTTGTCATTCTCTGTATCGCCACATACTTCAGGTAAGTGATTTGCAATTCAGACCTTCTGTGTTTCTTTAAATTAATAATAATAGTTTTAGCAATCAGGAACAGATTCACTTCTCTTCCAGCAGTTGAGTTGTGACATGTTAATAAAAATGCAAAAACTAAAACAATAAATTGCTATTATATATGTGAAATGTGCACATTTTAAGAATATTGACAATATTAACACATACCTAAGTTGTGGGATTTTTTTCTCCATTAAACTTCATTCCTAGATTTTGAGGTCTGATCTGTTCAAACTTTAGACCCACAAACATTTAGATTCTGCTTTTGATATTAACATTACTATGAGAAAGCTATGTTTTCAGCAAGGTTTTTCCGATAAACTAAGCAGCATTAACAGAAACTTTACGTTATGAACTTTCTAACAGACTCATAACAAATTTCTGATACATCACCAGACTTCAACTTAAAAGCATAGTGGTTTAAATCATTTGGTCTTGTTTCCCTAAGCCACCATTTGTTGGAGGCTGGAAGGGTAATGGCAGAAAATACTGTTACTTGCTGGCTTTATCCTTATATTTCAAAATGTCTGCTTTTGACCACTGTAAGGGATGAGATGCTTTCAGTCTGACATTGCTTAGCTACATTTATATTGATTTCTTCAATTTTGCATTAACATTCAGTCAGAAGCACTGTATATGTTTTGAGTCATGTAGAACGTAGTTAAATGCCTTGAATGTCCATCAATGCCCTATGCACATCCATAGATAGTAAGACAAGAAGGATCCAGTCCTAGGTTTTCCCTGCTTACCTTCAGGCTGGGTGACAAAAGTGGTGGTAGGAGACAGCAGAACCCCATGAAAAACAAACAGAAAAGCCAATGACAGGAAAGGAGTTTGTGTGACTTCTTGTCCGTGATGATGAATTCCATAGACAAAAGGAGGAAAAGAAACTAAAGGAGAGGAAGTTGCTTTGCTTGAACTTTAATGCTCTCTAGTCATTCAAATAAATGCAAAAAAAAATACAATTAAAATCTATCAACGAAAGCTGTCTCCCTTATTTAACCCAGCAGTCTTAAAAGCTCAGATAGTATACAAAGAAAACTTTTCAGTATAAATATACAATCAAGATAACTTCGAACATGACATTGGTGCTGCAGTTCTGAGAGAGGAAAACAATAAAAAAGACAGCAATTGTGTTCTCTGATGTGAAACTGAACAGGTGAAAGTGGTTTCCTGATAGCTAGCTGCAGGCCTAGTTTAAAAAAGATGGAGAAAGCTTATTATCTGACTTCTGCCTGATGGATATCCAAAATGGTAGCCAGCATTGCTACAGCTTAAAAGTATGCCACACATTTCTCCTGAGTAAAACCTGAAACGAAGGTGGCTTTCCTATGTTGTTACTGTTTCAAAACCATAGAAATAACAATAGTAAGACATTTTATAATAATTGTCCTCTGGCCAAGAAAATTCAGTGAGATAACATAGGTATAAATTCTTTTATATCTGAGAACATTTCAAGCAATTGCTTTATCTGAAATCATTTGCACTACTCACACTGTAAGAAGTTTTATCTCTCCCTTTGAATAGGACCATTATGCCACTTTCAGTTGGATTTTGGAACATGTCTCTATTCTGAATTTTCTGATTTCTTGGCTAGCATAATAGTCTGTCTTGTGTATTGCTTTTTTGCTTGAATTATTCATAAATTTCTGAACAATTTGTTTTATGTTTTTCAATCTAATAAATCTAAACTAGCTATTGTAAATTAACAAAGGAAATTACTTCTTCTCCTTTTACCAGTTTAGGAACTCGTTGTTTGAATCTTTTGGGATTCCAGCAGTTTGTGGGGGATAGCGAAATGACCTCTGATTTGATTGACGAAGGAAAAGAGCTAATCAAAAGAGGTAAGTTGGGTCCTCTCTCCTAGTCTTCCTGCAAAATACAGTATGTTGTTACATTAAAGTTGCCTGAAATGTTATCCGAAAAAAACACGTAGCTCGTCAATATTTTGAAAGCAATGTTGGACTTCATTGACATCTGAAGTACCAGCTTTACTCATTCAGTATCTGTATTTTGTATATTTCTAAATATTTTACAGTTCAGTTAAGTGGTACTCCTCCTCAGATCTAATAATACGCAAGCAGGTGTTTGTGTAATCTGTCATAATGGATAGCACTTAAATTGTCTGTATCATAAACAAACTCATTTTAATCTTTCTTTGGTTGTGCTGATTGAGCTGCCCAAATTCTTTCATTTTCATTAGGATTTTTTGCTTTTTCAACTAACTTTTTATAATACAAAGCATGTTTACTGTAGAGCAGTAAGTTTCTGCTGTTTTGGAGAGCTTTTTAACTTTTTTAATGCTAATTCTTACTGTAAGTGTTTCTTGAAAGTTGTTAAAAGCTGTTGTGGCTCTTAGGTAAATATTTAGAAATTAAAATCTCTGTATACAATGTTATTTTGTGGAATACTTTCATTCTTGTTTCATAGTTTATGAAAAACAAAAACTAAATTTACTTAGAGTAGGAGTATTTCTTTTTTGGGGGAAAGGAATGTCTCTCATTCCCTTCAACTTGAGGTTACGATTTATTTGATAATGTAATGTTATACTTCCAGATTAATAGCAGATAAGGACACGAACTGTTTGGGTTATATTTTGGGCCTTGCTGGACTTCAGCAAGATTTTGATTCAATTGTGCTCAAGTTTCTTAACATCATACTTTTTTCCAGCTATTTCTAAGAGGGTTTTTTTTTTTTAATTCTTTGCCAGCTGGTATCCAAATGTTATAACTTGACCCAAGATATCATCATGATGAATTCATTTTAATGGGAAACTCCACAATGATAGCCAAGCAGCGTTGTCTTTTGTTCTTATTTAATTGTACAAGCCATCTATTTCAATAAGAATCTCTGCTAGTTAACTTCTGTTTGTTTAAAAAAAAATCAGTAATGATTTTTCCTGTATGGAGCTCTGACAAACTTTTTCCTCTAATTTGTAGAGAAAAGAAAACGACAAAGGCAGGAAGAAGGTGAAAACAGAAGAAGGGTATGAGATTGTTTTTGCTAATTATAATCTTAATATACTGTAATACCTGATAGGCTTTGCCATTGCTATTTCATTCAGCATGATCTATTTCACAAAAAAATAAGTTGGCAGTAATTGATGGAATATTTAATCTTGCAGAATAGTCTTGACTGGAGGGGCAATAAATTTAATTTTAAAGGATAACAGGGTCACACTGCTTGGACATTTTTTTACTCAATGTGCTGTACAGTGTCCAGTTTCTCACATGTGAGAGCAGTATATGCCAATAGGTGTAACAAGTGTTAAAAAGGGTCCTGACTTCTAGGATGCAGAATAATCTGAAATCATTTATTATCAGTCTCTTATATTGATACTGCTGTACTTGAAGTAACTGCAGTTGCAGTGTCATCATATTCACTGAAATGGGAGCTGTGTGCTCCTCCCAAACTTACTTATTACTTTGTGTGCTCATTGGAAAGTAACTGGCACATTTGGACACAGTTGGCATTGGGAATTACATTTAAGAAAGAATTAATACTGTTACCACTGAGTAACAAACAGAATGTTTGATTCAAATTGTACTCTGAGTGCATACTGAAAGAAAGATTTGTGAAGGCAGTCGATCTGAATTAAAAATACTTCAGGCAGCTTCATTTTAAGGAGTTTCAGTTAACTATGCCTTTAGCTTTTCATTGATTTATAGCATTTGGAATATAGTATAGAAAGTCACAATCAAAGAGAGAAATTGAAAGGATGCATGCAAAAGACAAACTGACTAAAGGATGGGAAAAATATTGTCTCCAGAAAGTCAAGATAACACTGGCACTAAAACCAATCGGCTTCTCAAGTGCAGGGGTACTTCATTCCTGGATGACAGCCAACACTGCATAGACCTTTTGATCCTGTTGCCCCCATCACATAATTTTAGAACTTAGGGTAAAACCAATAGTAGCAAATGCATTATGCATTTAGTATAGACTGAAATGGTCTGACATTAAGCAGCAGTTTTAGTTCAACAGCAAGCTCAATTTCAGCTGTTACATGTTTTTTGAGTTTGTGTTAAATGCTGTAGCACATTCATTCTGGAAACTTTTGGGGCTTTTGGGATTATTATCTTTTACTGGATCTTGATTAAATGCTTGATCCTGCTGCAATTTAGAACTGGAACATATGGCATAAATTACCACAGTAACTTTGAGCATACCAGTTCCTGCCAGTCCATAATCTGAAATTTCGATACAAATCTGAAACATATTAAAGTTATTGGAGCAATTGGAAAAGTACAAAGTTGCCTTCTAATAAAAGCATGAGAAATTTGCTTTGTTAATATTTCATTCTACTTCATACTTAAATTTTTACATTCTAATACATGATGGAATGGAAACACAACAGAACAGCAAGGTTAGTAAATATCATGGCCTGTCCAAATGTTTTTTGTGCTGTCTTCATCTGGTTATTTTACCATTCTACCACTAGATGGAAGTAGAAATCAAAAAAAGCAATGTTCCCACAATAACTTAAAGTAGTTGAGTCAAATTGGAGTATAGATTTAACATGTAGTTTGTTTTCTGCAAGTCTTTTTTCTAAAGAACAGTTATGGTAGTTGGCTTAGTGAAGGGACATATCTTGAGTTTAAAACAAAACAAAAATTATTCCTGCATCAAGATAGGGAACAGGAACATTTTCAAAATATTACTTTCATACTCTGATATGACTGATGACTTTAAATTGTGGGTCTGCCATGTTCCTTGATCTTACGTATGCTTTTGTTGTGTTACTTTTTCCTCACAGCTTGTGTTATCTTTTTTTTTGGTCTCTTTTCCAGGAATGGAAGGAACGGTATGGAAACAGGGATGATTCCACTAGAAACAGGGCCGTCCATACAGACCAAAAAGAATCCAGCTTCTCAGAGACCAATATCAGTAGACGTAAGCTTTGTGGGTTTTGGAGGGAGTTTGTTCTGGTTTATAAGTGTCTTGTCTGTGTAACGCTGGCTGTGTGAGTAGCTTCACATAGATTTGTCTTAGATAATGTGCTGGTATATGCCATCTTGCCCATTAAAGACCCCTGAAAAGTACTGTATTTCTTCCCATCTTCAACACTTCAACTAGTTGAGGTTGGAGATTCTGACTAGTCTCAATTACTTGGTCTTCTTATGGGACGTAGAATGATCGCAATTTTAGAGTAGCAGTTGTCAACAAAGAAACTTTGGATATGTCTTGAGGTTGGGAGCTCTAAATCTCAAAATTTACCTCTTCTAGTTGCAAGTGAACTCTCTCAGACTAGAATAATGGGTTAATTAAAGAAATGACCAACAAATATAAAGCCAATAAGATAAGGCACTACTGTATACATGTCTATTTAATAGTGTCTGTTCACAAAAGACTTTTTTGTGGATGTGCTAAACTTCTAAAAAGTTTTTGTCCAGTGTTAATGTTTTTTTTAATGTTTTTTCTGTTGTCTTGTAAGCTAACAAGAGAGATGAGATAGTGAAAAAATAGAAGGAAAAAAGGGGAGGAGGAAAGAAGCTTTGAACATGCTTTTGAGATAACTCTTGTAGATTTTTCCCTCATCTTAGCAAAGTTGGAAACCGAGATTTTCAGTGGTAGACTAACTGAAATTATATGCAACTATATGTTAATGTTAACTGTGTGAATATGTAGCATTCCAACACCAAAATATGCCATAGATAGTAGCCTAGTGAAGGTGACAGAGTGAACTGCAAAACAACTATATTTATTTAATTAAAGAGATTGCCTCTTTAAAACAAACAAAACCAAACCATTTTACCTCCAGCTAGCTTAGTTAAAGTGGGAAGTTGGGACGATGAATGGGTGATTGACTAATTGGTTTAAAAGTGAAGTTTGCATGTAACTTCTAATTTTCTTTGATTCTTTGCAAAGTAGATCTCATCCTACTTGAGTGGCAAAAGAAAGTTTGTAGTTACATTGCTCTGGAAATACAAAAATTAGATACTACAAATTTGAATGTGTAGACAGATTTTGTTTAATATTGAATCTACTCTAAATCATCACACTTAAACTTTGGATGAGATAGTAGCAAATTATTATTTTGATCATTTCAGTTTGATGTCTCCACATGTTCATAGAGCAAATGAGTACCTTTCCTTCCTTTTCCCTATTCAGCACTATCAAAGTATACTCGATCAAACGGTAGGACTGAAAGAGATAGAATAGAACTTCTCCAGGATGCAGAACCTTTGGATTTTAATGCAGACTCCATTAATGATGACCCACTTGAATTGGACTCAGGAAGGTGAGGAATCTTCTGTGTTATTTACAATTAAAAGATACTCATGTCTTCTGACCTACAGCAGCTGTATCAGATAGGCTGGTAAACAAAATTTATCATCTTGCCTGTTTTCCTTCTTCCTTTTCCCCCATGATATGGGAAATGTTTTAAAGCTAATTGAAACCTGAAGGTTTTTCAGTTTTTTAGAACTATCTTAGTAAGCTCTGAGTTGAATATAATTTTGTATATTGGCTGAATCTGAAAAATACTGTATATAAACCCAGAAAACTGGAGAATGACCTGCATACGTACAATAAAAGGTTTTCTCTAACGTCCTACAAAACTTTAGAAAGCTCCCTTGATTACCCTATATAAAAATTATCATAATGGACTGCCAGAAAGAAAACTGACTACTACAGGACTAGTAGTTGCAGGAATACACCTGAGGATCAGGTCTTGGAACTACTGGAGTAAATTAAAATTAAAATGTACTGAACAAAAGTCCCAGACTGCACAGCATAGCTCTGTCTGTAGTAGAGAATTCTGTGATTCTGTGTGTGTGACTACAACACCAAATTTCCTTGGCTGTGAAACAGACTATCTTATATAGCTGCTAAGCTCTGCTCACATTTAAGAAACAAGTAGTACGTTTTACGTATGCTTTTTTTTTTATCCAGCTGATTATGATATGGAACCCTTTAATGATAAATAATTTCAAATTCCCTTGTGAAAGGTTATAGTTTACATTTTTTTTCTAGGTAAAGCTAGCACACCCATCTGATAAAAAAAACCCATAAATGACATATCTATATCAATAAGTGCTAGTTCAAAACCGTGCAAAGAATGCTGCTAAATGACAGTGCCAAGTTTTACAGAGTGATTCATCAATGTTAGACTGTGTCAACAACTAACTTGTCTAGTCTAGTGTCCCCGTATTTCAAAAGTTGATTCTTAAGCACAGGATTCTTAAGCACTTAGAGAGGAACTAGCCTAGCAGTTCTGTCAGCTGTTGACCTCTATAGAGTGTGAAAGGGACAATAGTCTACACAAACGGGAATATGCACATATAATTATTTTGGAGCAAATACTTTTCAAGTACAGTATCTGAAGTCTTAAAGTGGAACATTCTGAACTTTTCCTGTAAAAAGAAAATCTGAGTCACAGAGCTTAGTTGATCTTTCCGGTAGTAACCTGCATTTCATTTCATAAAGGTCAAGAATAATTGCTTATGAAATTTCAATTAACTTAAAAATAGCTTGTATAACATTGATTTTTAAAACTCTGGCTCCTGCAATAGTTACAAGCATTCTAGGACAGTAAGAGTGCTGGGGGCACTAGTTTCTGGCTTTGTGTCAGTTCAAATTCTGGTAAATACTGCAGAGATAAAGAACATTGTACTTGCATTGGAACTTACTTGTTCTTTTAAAATGCTTTTAAAATACACTTGACTAATAATTTGTGAAGCTTTTTTTCTCCACTAAGTGTACAACCATATTTTTTAATTATCTTTGATACTGTATTTCTCCTATCCCACACCTGTTTCACCCAATGAGATCTTCTGTTAATCACCCAAACTACTTCTGGATACTGTTGTTCTGGTTTTGTTTTCCTTTTTTAAAAAAAGAAGACAGTTCTGTTGAACAGAAACATTCAACTGCTTTCCTTTGTACCTGGAAATTAAGTTATTTAAGATTCCCAGTATTCATATCACTGTGTTTCTTGGTCATATGAGACAATTTAATAACTGCCTATCAGATTCTCGTGGAAACAGTAATGCAGTAGAACTACAGATCCTGTAATTCAGTGGGAGGTAAAGAGTAAGATTGCAGTGAGAGTTACATGATTTCATGAATCTTTATTTTTCTATTTCTTGTGACACTTTTTCATATTTAAAATGCTTCTGCAGGTACCAGCCTGGTGGAAGATACCTGTCAATGTCCCGAAGCGAAATATTTGATGATGTCTAAACTGCTGAAAGCTGAAGAAAATTCAGTGGAAATCTATTTCCTACTTATTGCTTGGAAAATACTGTATTCATGATACATCACTAAACCAGGAAAGACCATTTTTGTTTAAAAAGAATATGAAGGAAAAACTAATTTGCAAATGCACCTATATGATAACTTTACAACTTATGACAAGAATATTGAGGCTTTGAGCAACCTGCTCTAGTGGGAGGTGTCCCTGCCCATGGCAGGGGGGTTGGAACTAGATGATCTCTAAGGTCCCTTCCAACCCAAACCATTCTATGATTCTATGAATATGCTTCTTCTATTATAGATATTGTTGTGCATCAGTGTGGGCTTTTGTGTCATGACCAAAAGGAGAAAACTATTAATTAAGCTAAAAGTAAGTAAACTTCAGAAATATACCTAGGGCTCAACATGAAGGGGATATTTTAGAAGGAACTTTTTTGTATTTTAGCAGATGCTATGAGAGCATCTTAATGCATCCAAAGTGCAGTTATATCAATTACTATAGTTAATACTTTCTATAATTTTTCTATTTGAACTTTTTGTCTAGTCCAGCATCTACTGAATTAAATTAATGCTTCTTTTGGCTTCAGTGGTCTTTGAATCAGACTCTGTATAAGCAGAAAGATTGAATGGCAGGGTGATCTTCATAAAATCATAAAATAAAGTACATGTTCCAGTATTCTATGATTCTGTGAAATTTGGTGGCGTAAATTTTTAAGCAAGGTGTATTGGTCAAGAAAGGCTATATTTTTTTTTTCCTTTTACAACATTATATGCAGATAAATGATTTTAGCATGTGTAAATAGTTGAAATTGAATACGGACCAGAGTTTCACTGTCATATGAACATATGTGCAATAGCAAGAATACATTATCGAAGATATGATGTCTGCTTAAGATTTTTACAGTTGCAAATCTTGGCACACTAATGTTTTTGTAACTGTAGAATAAATACAATGTGAAAAATCAGTTAGATGCTGAAACCTTATAATTTGCACACACCTCAGGCACAGCTTCAAATAAGTATTACTTTAAAGGAAGGGAAATACATAGCATGAGTAGATAACGGTAAACACTTTTAGTGTCCCAAATGCCCTGGTTATGTATATGTTTTTAAGGTGCCTGTATTTTGCAGTAAGTTGTTGCAAAAAGAATACTGCTTATTCATTTGAATGCCATTCAAAAATGCCAATTATTAACAGTGTAAAAAAGCTTCACATTAATTTCATTGGTGTAGACATATTTTTAAACTGTAGTTAGTTGATGAGTTCTTAAATGTAATCATAAGGTAAAAGATGTGGTCGAATTCATGATATCTTAGGCAATTTGATTAATTTAAAATGTTGCTTTATTGCAGTCTGTCTTACGTCTTTACCACTTGGGAGTTTTCTTATGTGCTTATTGCAAAGTCATGTTGAAAACTGAAGAAAACATGTTTCTATCGTAAATTCTTTATCATGCTTAAAAACCAGACATCCCTTAAAGCAACTAGGAATGAGTTATTCTGAAAAGTAAGATTTCATGAATGAGGTGTTCTACTAATTTTTAAAAATAGTCTTTGTTTTCTGAAGTAAGTGTTAATGGGGATCTAACTACCTCCTGTGATTTAGTACATCATGTGTTTTAACAGTAGTGGTATTTGTAGTGTGTTGATTTGCCTGTTTTAAAACACTGAATTGTTACTATGAAGGTGAAAAAATACTCTATTTGTATAGGAACAATTATTTTAATAAATCGGCAGACATAAAAGAATCATCACTTCTGATCTTAGGTGAATTCACTGTATGACAGTTGTGCCCACGTGTATTCAAACTCATGAACTTTACAGATTATCTATAAGAGGGCATTTTTTTGAGTTTGGGTATTTTGTGTATTGTAAAAGCTTGATCAAAATCTTATGGCTGTATCAGGAACTGGAAGTTGAAAAAAATTAGACTTTTTAATTCAGGTTGTTCTTTAGCAACTTTCTGTTAGTACCTATTTAATTTATTTTATATCTACTTAGGAATGCTATCCTGAATTCAGCCTTATAGGAAACGGGTTGTATATGCTGTTGGGCATCCATCCACATGAATGTTCTTAGACTTGATATTTCTATTTTTAAAATTTATATCTCATTTAATTGCCCAAAAATTTATTTGTAAAAATATTTAGATGAAATGAGATTCAGGTTCTTTATTAACTCTTGAAATGTCACTACAAAGGGATCTAATTCAGTGCTAATGGACAAATTGCAGAAGGAACATTTGCTTTTCTGAGTGCTTGTAGTATCCTTACCTAGCCCCTGCTGACTTTGGAGAGGTAGATCAAGCCTTCTTGGGGGCTGGCTTTTCCCATCGCAGAAATCAGTGGAACAGCTGAAAACAGAATTTTCAGTGGAAACTTGGTCAAGATTTTATATACAAAAGCTAACTGGTCCCTGGTGTAAGCCTTCTGTGCACATTTTCATTGGGATCAAATAATTGGAGGAGTTGAATGTATAAATTAATGGCAGCGGGATTTCAGTTTGCTAACATAGAAATTTTGAGTTTATCGAGTTGGGAATCCACTGACCTTTTTTGATGTTGCGGTGGAGTAACCAATGGCCGCTTTGCGAAGGCATGGGAACTGGAGTTCTGAGGATCTCTCAGGAGTGCTCCTCTGGATTGTGCTTGGAGACTCCTAGTGTCACATACTCCCTGGATGCTGGGTGTTAAGTAAGAAGTGCAGTGAAGTCAGGTTTCATCTGTAGTGTTCACTGCTGACCAACAATTACTCTTGCTCTAATTATGTGCAATTTTTAGACCAATTAATCTAAAGTGTGTTTTGAAAAGTAAGTATGAGTTCATGTGACTTAATCTGCAAGACTTTCAATAAAGAAATAGAGCTTAGAACTATAAAAGAACATAGTAGAAATAAGGGATATGCCTGCACAGCGTTTGCTCTGTACTTGAGCTGGTGTTTTTCTTGCATGACATCTGATGCTCTGGATTAGGTGTTTTAAAATACAACTGTCTTGCGAACTGTGCTGTTCGCAACTGAATGTTGGCGTGCTTATTTGCAGCTAAAGAAAGTCAATTTTGTATTATTTCACTTTCTGAATTACTGAGCAATTAGGGTATACTTCCATTTCATCATCCTTTCTGCAGTTTCCTCTTCATCTGTGTACACAAAAAAACCCCAAAACCCCAAAAACCCCACCCAAGTTAAGTAGAAATGTATGTCTTCATGTCAAAGATTTAAATCAGTGAGAGGAATACATGCAAGTTGTAATGAACTTTGAAAAGCATGAGTTAAAAGAGTAGGTACTTTAATATTGTGTCAGTGTTGGATTTCTTAAACATTATGGATAGCAAAAAGCTGTAGTAAAACTGCCTGCTCCTAATAAATTTGTAGTTCTGTATTTTCAGGAGTTTAAAAATACACGTGTTCTGATACCTGTTTTGGGAAATGAATCCTCTGCACTTGCTCGGGAAAGGTGCATCCCTTAGCAGTGAAGTGAGGGAGTCCTTGTATGAGGGAAGGCAATCGATAACACAACTTCTAGTCTCTGCTAATAGTGACACTTTGGGCAAACTAGGATGTAATTTATTATTTACGTATGATAACATGCTAAGGAACAAAAAATCTAATACTACTGTAACTTACACTACTGGAAAAATCGTGGTATATAATCTGCCTTTATTTTGCAATCAAGCACTTGTAAAATTGTCATTAACAGTATTAATGGGGATAGCGGAAAGCTGCTGTACTTTCAATATTTATTCTTGCTATTTTAAAACATAACCATGACAATGATTTTTACATATGAAGCATTTAAAAAGTGATTACTCTGATTTTCTGTAATTATGATAATTTATATTTTATTAAATTTATTTGGAATACTGTAAATGTTATGTGAAAAATACGATATTTTGTTCCAGTTTTCATTATTGCTGTAATTACTTGCAATCTGAGGGGCATTTACGTACCAAACAGACATCACTTTATGAAGGAAAACATTTTTTTTTCTCCATTGGTTGGACTAGATGATATTAGAAGATTCCTTCCAACCTAGGTGATTCTGTGATTTAATGAGGCTTCTTAAAGAAATCTGACCTATTCTTTACAGACAAATGTGTGCATCGTAATTATTGACAAAACCACCACTTAAGGCGTATATTGTCTCATAGCTTTTAATTTTTCTTTAAAATTCAGAAAATGGTTAATTTTTTCAGAACAACTTGTGAATCTTTTAAACTTTCTGAAACTTTCACGTTCCTTTTCCCTAATGGGCTCTGCAGGAATACGCACTGCTTCATGGCGGTTCTCTGATAATAGCTGTGCCTCTAATTATGTAGTCTAGTCTGAAGCTGAGACACTCCTACACCATTTGATTACGTTAACAGAAACTCAGCATTCCTAGCAAAAAAGCACCTTGAACTAGATCCCTTTGTGATACATTAATTGCTGTCATTGATTATGTTGCATTATATTTGGTATCATCTGTTTCAGTCTTATGGTAAGCTCAATCAGGCTTATTCTTTGTTTCTATTTAAATGCACTGGAATGTATTCCTCAGCATGCTTTTGTGTGTGTGTGCATTTTAATTGTAACTGGCAGGCAATAATAATAATACGCAACTTCAGTTATTTCTGCAGGATAATGTTGTTGTATTTGACAGATTCCTGTGAATTATAAAGGTTTCAGAGTGATAGTTCAGCTATCACAGAGGAATTAATATTTTTCTATAGAAATACCTTATATTTCTATAGAGGTATCTGGAAGATAAGGGAATTCGTTTGTAAGTATAGGTTTAGTAATAGAAGATCTTCATTCTCCAGTGTATATCAAGATGCTGTAGGAGTGCTGCTTGTGGATAGACTATCTTTTGCCTTATGATACAAGTATGTATGCATAATACCTTGTTTTGAAATTCACTGAGTTATAATTTTTTCTCTGTAGTGTTCTAAATTATTGTTGTACTGGATATATTTTTTTGAATGTGTGTTAAAATATTTAGTCAAATGAATTAAGTTGGCATGAAATAAATCATTTCTGCAATACATTTTTCCTGGTGTACTTTAGATATTCATACTTCTCTGAAGTGTTTCTTATAGTGATCTTGTGGAGAAATTTGTCCTATTTCTTTTTTCCAGATAGAAATTAAGTTTGCTTTAGAAGAAAATCTAATCTTGCTTTGGTCATCTTTTTGCACCTTCTTTAAAGCAGATTAAAAAGGGTACAGAAGTACATCTTCTGGATGTCATAAATCAAAAAGCCATACCCTGGAGCAAGTAACAAATCATCTTTTTAGCCCATCAGGATATGCTAAATTCCTGTTGTTTCTTGTGTTTGTTGTTTCCTGTACTTAATCTGCGACAGCTGTTTCATGTGAGTTGCAGGAAGCATTTTGCACACTGGAGAGCAGTCTGTGCCACTGTGCTGCAGTGGGGATGTCTCGGCACTCTGAGTAAAGACTTCTCCTGTCACACCTCATCTGGGGCGGTCACCCCTCCCTGTTCCGCTGCACCACCAAGCATCTTCTCGGGATCTTTCTGCTGGGCATGTTTAATATATGTGGGTTCAGAATAATGTAGTAAACGCATGCAGATGTTGAGAAGGATCAGTAACAGAAAGGTCAGTGAACGGCACGGAGCCCTCTGTTATAATCCAGGGGATGGTGTCTCCTCTTTTCACAGGAGAAGAGGCAGGAGTAGCAGAATGATCTTTGTGCATGGTGGTAATTTTTTCCCAGAGGTGGTTTGGACATTGAAGCGAGTAGCTCTCAGCGTAGTTAACCCACCGCACTCTTTCTCCAGGTGTCCTGTGGTGAGTGGTTACTATGAGCCTAACGACCTCCTCCAGAGGAGGGGAGCTGTCCTCCATTAAATACTAACTTTCCATTACCCAGTGTCAGACTTTTAGTTGCTCAGAGAGCAGTGTTAATTCTGCTGATTAATTGTCAGCAGCAGCTAATGGGACGAGCCTTGTCTGCTCAGTGAATTTTAAATCTTCCAAAATAGCATTTGACTGGCTGTTGAATTGTCAGGGTTGTGAATTAACCTGGCTCTGCCCTTCTCGCTTTGCCTGGGCAGTGCCATGGTGCGCCTGGTTTCTCATACTCTCTGCTCTAGGTGCTGTGATAAACGTCTTCACCCTCTCTCTTCATAAACGTCCTGTCTTTCTCATCATCTCATTATGTGTTGATTCATGATTTTTTTGGATCTTTATCAAGAAGCTAAAGCTGGTGAGAGCCTGCCTTGGGCAGAAGACACAGTTTTTCTTCCCATCTCAGGGAACATGAACTGAGCTGCAAAGAGAGAGTGAGATTATAAACAGAGGCCAGGTATTGGCCTCTTTTTTTTACAAATGTGGGTTGTGCACAAACACATGACAAGCTTTCAGGTTCCTTCCACAGAAACAGCTTATTCGGTTAAAGGTGCATGTTTTGAGTCGCTCAGTCAACACCAAAGCAAAGGTGTAGTTGAGGCAGTGCCTGGACACGCTCTGAGGACACCTGCTAAGCCTTTCACATCCAAGTGAACACTCATAGTTAAACAATTCATTCTCAAACAGAATAGTTTCCAAAAGCTGAGGAAAGCTATCTATCTTATTCACACCATGCTGTGCCATGCCATCTAGTCCAGGTAGACTTCACAAAGACCAGGCTAGTTGGAATTTTTCTTGTGTGTTCTGTGTACCTCTTGTCCTCCAGAGGCTGGCTCCTTCCATAAGCATTTACTGCTGCTGTGAAAACGTCATGCTTTTTATTTTGGAAGATTTTGCTTTTTATAAATCCACATGAATTGAGAAGAAGATGTAAAAGTGCATAAGGCCATAGAGAGGGTGGAAGCAGGGACGAGTAGAATGGGCAGAATACAGAGAAACAGTCCAAGAGATCAGGAACAAGATCAGGCAAGTGAAAGCCTAGGCAGAACTGAATCTAGCCAAGAACATCAAAGACAATAAGAAAAACTTCTACAGATATGTCAGGGACAAAGGCAAGACTAGGGAAGTTGTGGGCCCTCTCCGGAAGGAAACGGGAGACCTGGCCACCCAGGATATGGATAACACTGAGCTACTGAACAACTTCTTTGCCTCAGTCTCCACCGGCAAGGGCTCAAACCACACTGCACAAGTCACAGAAAGCAAAAACAGGCTCTGCAAATGAAGAACTGCCTGCAGTATAAGAAGATCAGGTTTGAGACCTCTTAAGGAACCTGAAGGTGCGTAAGTCCATGGTACCTGACAAAATCCATCAATAGGTCCTGAGGGAGCTGGTGGATGAAGTTGCTAAGCCGCTTTCCATCATATTTGAGAAATCGTGGCAGTCTGGTGAAGTTCCTCCAACTAGTAAGAAGGGGAACATAACCCTGATATTCAAAAAAGCAAAAAATAAGAAGACCCAGGGAACTATAGGCCAGTCAGTCTCACCTCTGTGCCTGGCAAGATTATGGAGCAGATCCTCCTGGAATCTCTGCTAAGGGACATGGAAAATAAGCCAACACGGCTTCACCAAGAGCAAATCATGCCTGACAAATTTGGTGGCCTTTTATGATACTGCCACAGACTTGGTGGACATGGGTAGAGCAACAGATGTCGTCTACCTGGACTTATGCAAAATGTTCGACACTGTCCTGCACGACATTCTGGTCTCAAAATTGGAAAGTCATGATGGATAGACCACTCAGTGGGTAAGGAGCTGGCTGGCTGTCCGCACTCAAAGTGTTGTGGTCAATAGCTTAATGTCCAATTGGCGGCCAGTGACGAGTGGTGTTCCTCAGGGGTCAGTGAGGGGACCAGGGAACAGTACTGGGACCAGTGCTGTTCAACATCTTTGTGGGTGACACGGACAGGGGAGTAGAGTGCACCCTCAGCAAGTTTGCTGATGACACCAAACTCGGTGGCACAGTTGACACGCTGGAGGGAAGGGATGCCATACAGAGGGACCTGGACAGGCTGGAGAGGTGGGCTCATGCAAATCGCATGAAGTTTAACCAAGCCAAGTGCAGGGTCTGCATCTGGGACGTGGCAATTCCAGGCACAAATACAGGTTGGGTGGAGAATGGCTGGAAACCAGCCCTGAGGAGAAGGACTTGGGGGTGTTGGTGGATGAGAAGCTCAACATGAGTCAGCAGTGCGTGGTGGCAGCCCAGAGAGCCAACCGTGTGCTGGGCTGCATCAAGCGAAGTGTGTCCAGGAGGTCATGGGAGGTGATTCTGCCCCTCTACTCTGCGCTTCTGAGACCCCACCTGGAGTACTGTGTACAGCTTTGGAGTCTTCAACACAGGAAGGACATGGACCTGTTGTAACAGGCCCAGCAGAGGGCCATGAAGATGATCAGAGGGATATGGAGCACCTCCCCTATGATGATAGGCTGAGAGAGCTGGGGTTGTTTAGCCTGGAGAAGAGAAGGCTCTGGGGTGACCTCATAATGGTCTTTCAATATCTGAAGGGGGCCTATAGGAGAGCTGGAGAGGGACTCTTTGTCAGGAAGTGTAGTGACAGGACAAGGGGCAACGATTTTAAATTGGAAGAGGGGAGATTTCGTTTAGATACTAGAAAGAAATTCTTTACAGTGAGGGTGGTAAGGCACTGGAACAGGTTGCCCAGGGAAGTCATGGATGCCCCATCCCTGGAGGTGTTCAAGGTCAGGCTGGATGGGGCTTTGAGCAACCTGCTCTGGTGGAAGGTGTCCCTGCCCATGGCAGGGGAGTTGGTACTAGAGGATCTCTAAGGTCCCTTCCAACCCAAACCATTCTATGATTCTAAGTGGTGCACTGCTCTGACATGGTTCCATGAGCTGGCGACTGCTACCAAGGCCAGGTTTCACAAATAACTGGGGAGCCTGTTGCCAGAGGCCGGCAGTCGCGGCAGCTGGTGTGTGACACAGCATCACCCCCGTCAGAGTGCACACTGCGTGTGTCACGCTGCGTGTGGAAAGGGATGAGGCAAAGCGAGCCCAGGGCAGAGACAGAGGGAGACAGGACAAAGGAAGTGGGTTGAGAGGCACAGCAACGTGTGGGAGAGCTATCTGAGTGGTGGCAACAGGGAAGGTGTGATCTCTGCCTGCTCCTGGGGCAGCTTTACACCTCTTGCTGCCCACAGCCTCACCTTCAATTTTCTGTAGGAAATCTGACAGCAACGACCCGATGGCTGGCCCCGGAGGTCTGAGAATATGTACCTTTGATGACAGGGGAGCAATAACAACCTGTATTGGGCTTAGTTCAGTGCAAACACCCCGTAGCTTTTGCCCTCGTATTTCAGGTATCTAACCCTAGCACAACTCACAACCTGAAGTTAAGAGTATCCTGACAGAGGGAAAAAATTGGGGGAAAGACTGAGAGTGGGAGGATGCATGGAGGTATTCAGAGAATCAAAACCATAAAGACTCGTCTTTCGTTACTGTCTCTCAGGCAGTGCAGTGGTGGGTTGGGAAGACACAAACCTTTTGGAGAAAAGTTTTCTGGACTAATGCTTAAAACATCTTTACAGATCACCAGAAACGTGTCAACTCTGAGTGATGAGCATTGCAGATCTGTTGTACAGTGACAGCTGAGCCAGGGCAGAACATCGGGACTGGGGTCTGCAGGACCCACAGAGGTGGTAACCCCCTGCTAAAGCGCGCAACAGCACGGACTTTGGTCAGCGTCCCGTCTTGTTGGTTCTGAGCGTTTTGGGACACATTTAGAGCTAGAAAATTTAAAAACACTTCCAGAAAATGTGATTGACTTGCTTCCTGTTTAATGAGATGTCTGTTGAAATGTTGCAGCAATATAATCAGAAATTCAGTCACCATTTCTCAGAAACAATAATTGCTCTTGAGCCTTAGGAGTGAGCACCTTGATTCTGCTCTTGTTGAAAGGAACAAAGTCTTTGTCACTAGCAGTACCAGGCCATGTCTTGCCCAGTTATTTCTCCGGGAACTGCCACAGAGGTTCTCTGGATGCAGTAGTACATAGAACAAATAGGAAACCAATCTTTTGATAAGCTATATATTCTAGCTGTTGGAGTCCATAGCTAATCGATCCTCCTGAGGGAGCCAAGCTGTAATTTTCACAGTGTGGCTTTTTGAGCTTATCGACCACAGGGCAAGGTGACACTTCCATTTACTTCAGGCCAGAGAGGCCAAACCAGTATTCCTCAAGAAGACCATGTTCAGCAACAAGGCTGAGATTAATTGGCCCAATGTCACAACTTAAAAAACCCCATAGCTTTTGATTTTTACTATGAAGTCTTTTAGCTCTTGCAGAGAGCAATAAAACATTTGAGGAACCTGGTCTTGTAAGAGGTGTCCCTGCCCATGGCAGGGGGTTGGAACTAGATGATCTTTATGGTCCCTTCCAACACAAACCACTCCATCGTTCTATGACAGTCTGTCACTGTCTGAAAACAGTTCTTTGGTTCTAATAGTACCTATGTTGGATTCAAGTTATTTCCTTGGATGCATACACTCCTGAGATATTTTTGCATATCTCTAATTTCTTTGAAAACAAGAGCTCCTCTGTTATCTGCCACTTTGACTTCTGCCACACATTTAGGAAGGATGGACTAGTAAGTATTACCCTACTTAGTTTCAGAAAATTGTGAAAGCCCCCCTCCCCCCTCCCCTCGTTTTTTTTTTTAATAAATTAAAATAGAAAGTCAGATTTGCATTGGATTTTATTTTCCTTTCTTTCCTCACATGTTCAAATTTAGTCTGTTCACAACTATCTATTATTACTGATCAGAGAGGCACAAAACTCTTCTTCACATGATTCCACAAGTCTGCAGTGAAATATTGGACTGAAACACTGAGACACGAGACATAGGACTGTCCCTTCAGCTTGTGGCCTCCTAGCAGCAGGGAGCTCTGCCATGGCTCGCACCTTTATTTTTCCACAGCAGAGCAGGAAGGATTAAAAGCATCAAGAATGTTATGCCTAACTTCTTCTTCAAAGAATTGAGGTCTTCTAGTACAATACCGGTATGCCAGTTGATTCATAGAACTTAGGTAAATGCTGAATATCTATTTGTATGGGAAAAAAAGCAAGACACTTTAACTGAGTGTGATTGTTGTTGAGCATTTTGATTGCTACTTCCTTGTCAAATCTATAAATTGTTAATTCTTTAAAATTTAATAGTTTACAAGTTAACAAATTTGGTTAACGTTTCAACTAATCGTGCTGAAAAGAATAACAAAGTGTATTAAAAGGCCCCATGCACTAATACCTCTGGATTAAAAAAAAATATATCCTGATGCTTATTACCATTGAAATTCATACTTGTAACTTTCAGAGTGTTTCTTTAAACAGGAGTGTGTTCCTTGTTTCAGCAGCATCCTTGTCAGCTAAATGTGTGACTGTCCCACTCAAAAGCTGCCACTTCCCACCCCACACCACAGCCCACACTCTTCTGGACTGCTCGCCCCTTTGTTGGTGAGGACAAGAAACCACGGGTTGCTTTTCAGGAGACCAGAGTCAAGATAAGTATCATGGTGCCTGGAATAGCCGCAGGATTCAGGTGAAGCAAAGTCCTGCCTCCCAGGAAAACATGAGCAGTCCTGAAAAATCTGCTAGTAGGCAATATCTATTTAGGTATCTATCTAAGTATATAGCTCACTAGCTGTCCACACCAGCTACCTAATCAGGAGCTTGTTCTTCATCATATCTCCAAACTCACCAAATCCCTGAGCTTACTGTAATGATCCTTTCATCTTCCTCATGAGTAGGAGCCTGTCCCCAGAGTAGTCTCCCATGTTTTACACTGACTCTGGAACAAGATTTAAGTTAAGACTAGAGCAGAATTTGTCAAGATGATGCCCTCTCTCCCCCCTTACCTTGCAAAAGTGAAAGACTGCAGTGAGCTCTTAGCACAGGCAGAACGGGTTCAGTGTTCTGGTTTGGATTTGAGTTGTGACAGTTCAGAAGATCCAGATGTCAGGAATCCCTGATGCAACACATTGTCTCATTCCAGGAAACTTCTCTACTGGGAAAGTCCCTGGGCTGAGAGTCTCCCTGGGAAAGCTGATGAATTTAAGTGCTTTGTAAACTTTGCAAAGGAAAGTATGCCCCAAGAGTTCCTCCAGTGCACTCCCTGACTTCTCAGTTAAACGTTAAGGCAGGGGATTGATAGCTTATTCGTGCCATCAACAGAAAATTTCTGGCACTGATGACCCAACCAAAATCCGAATCCTTGAGAGGAAATGCCACACTGCCTAAATAAGAGATGTATGGCAATTTGTGCTTCCTTTTGTTTCAATATACCTCAGTTTGGGTAACAGCTATAAGTTGAAGTGTTGGTGATAATAGAGAACTACACTGACTTGAATTTCATGCCTAGAAACGTTTGGTATTTTATTCAAAGCACAAGATCTATCAGGGAAATCTCTGGAGTTGAAGGTGCAGGACTTAATTCTATGAATTCTAAAGTCTGTTTTATCGTGCAGCATTAGCTTTGCCTAGGAATAACCTGGCAAAGAACTGTATGTGCACGGGGAAGGGAAAGAGACTTTCTACTGAATAACTTTTGCAGCTTTCATTATTTAAAACCTAGTTTTTAAGAAGCCATTGCCTGGGCCTGAGAAATGCTGATGGACTTAGCAGATAACTCAAGCTTGCTTAAGGAACTGTACATAGAAATCACCAAGACTGTACCTGCCCTCCACAAACCTGTCCCTGTTGCTGGCAAACCCTTTTTTACATTAAATGGTGCAGTCCTGGTCACCAGAGTTATCTGGTACCTATCTGGTAGGGATTGGACTTCTATTTTAACGCACATGATATTTCCACGTCAGAGGCTAAAATTAACCGTTTGCTCAAAAATGAGGACTGAGTAACACTTGCTTTTTCACAGCCCTGGGGCAAAAGAAGGCAGAGTTCACAGATTATTCTGATTTGGATCCCAGTTGTGACAATGACAGTCAGAGAACAACTAGATGTCAGTCACCTCTTGGAAAGATTCACTGGCCAGGGGTAAGGCTCTGTGTCCCCATCCTCCCAATTCACCCACTTTGTCCCTATCCAAGAAGCAGGCACTGGTTTGTGCTGTGTAATCACAAGCCCTCTGTGGTAAGCTTGGAGTCCCGAATTTTGCAAAGGTCCAGAGCCCTCTGTTTTCATTTTGGCTTGAGGAGGTCTGGTTCCTCAACTGGGGTGATAGTGCAGTTAGGAATGTGTTTAGTTGGTATTTGTGTCAATGCATCGCTGACAGCAGCCAAACCTGCCCCCGGACTCTGCTCCCACCTTCTTTTTGATGCTGCATGCCATGTTGGTGACGGCAGGATGGGGCTGTGCCAGGCCAGGCAGTGACACCAGGCAGTCTCAGAGGAAGAGGTGGACCCTCACATCAAAGGTGCTGCTCGGCAGAACCTCTTACACTCAGGGATGATGCTGTGAGTAACACTCATGGGCTGCAGTTGTAGCCCTGTAGCCCTCTCTTCTTGGCAGAGGCAATTGGTGATGAGCTAAATGCACCATCATCGGAGCTTACATAATAATTACAGTAGTAGTATAAGTGGGATTCACATTATTCTTGCAGACTAATATTGCAGTCTGAGAAATGTTTAGTTAGTTTTTGTTGTTACTATGTGAGTTGTGGTGGGGTTGCTTGGTTTTTTTTCTTGGCATCATCAAAACAGCCATCTTTGGTGACATCCGGATCATATGACTTTGTACAAAAAATTGTGAGTTTTCATCCATCCAAAGATAGTGACTTCCTCCCATAGATAACAAACATGACAGATTATGCAATTTCTGGGTAGATAATGTTAAAAAATTCTTGTTAGATTTATCTGGCCTCAAATGCAGGACTAGTGTACCAGAAACATGGCAGTATTTGTTGCTTGTTCACTGGACACAGCTGAGCTGCATTTTTCACTAGCATAAATCCATTTTAGACAATTTGACCAACTTTGTTTTAAAAAGGACAAGTCTTCAGGTAGAAAAAATAGTTTACAAACAGTTAAACACTGACTCCTGGCAGTATCCTGGACTTGATGCTGTGTAGATGACTGCTTCCTGGTTCCTCCTACTGGTTTGTTCTCTGGCAGGGTCCCCCATCAATGTCCGTGTCAGCAGTGGAGCTACACGGGGAGACACAGAGTAAGAACATTAGTGACTGTGAATGGTCATGGCCCAGGTGACTAACTTCAGGGAGAAGTACGGATACAGGACGTTTCATCTCTGTTGCATCAGGCCTAACTGCCCGTGTTAGACACCACACTTCTAAAATCAGCAGGGCCTCTGCTAGGGAGTGAAACCACGACTCGCCTGGTGGAGAGGGCCTTGAGACAAAGGAGGGTGTGCAATGTGTCATGACTTGGCCTGTGGAGCTAGAAAGGTTTTGGGAGTCCTGCTACCATTTTTGCAGCATTGTGTTGGCCTACTTCTCTGCATTTCCCTGTTGGATGTCCTCTACAGCATGCACCCCCAGAACTGTCCCACCACACAATGCTCCTCGGTCCCTTCCTATATGAGCCACGCAGAATCTCTACTGCACTCCACTGCAAGGTGGGACCGTGAATGATTGTCTGGGAGATGCAATCTTCTGTTCTTGCTGGCACTTCTACCTAACCTGCAACTGGACAAGAGCACCTGGGTTAGGGAAGAAAAGCTTGTGTCCATTTTGGGGGAATTTAACATTGATTTCTCCCCCAAGGGAAATACTTGGAAAGGGGCAAAGCAATCTCACTGCTGGGACAGTCCTAAACTCTGTGGATGTGAAAATAAGCACACAGACTGTAACAGTAAAACCTCCTGTTAATATAATTCACAGCTGGCAGCATGGATGATATACCTTGGGAAGAGCAGGAATGATGTTACAGAGTGCCTTTCAGCCCCTTGCTATGAGCTGAAGTTGAAGAAACCCCCATGCTCATCTTTCCTCCCTTCTGTTATGCTCAAGGTCTTCTAAAGAAGAAAGAATGCTTTATATGTAAGAAAAGACAAGAATTTACTGTTAATTGAAATCTGGAGTCTATTATTGCTAGTCCAAATCTAATTGTTATAGAAAAAAGAAATAATAATAATAATGTAGTTAAAATACATGAGTATAGGGAAAAAATGTCAACATTAATATTAATATTAATACTATTATTAATAATAATATTAATAATAATAACAACAATATAATTAATATATAACACTTGCCTCCTATTTTTTATCCATTTTCTGGAGATTATGTTGCTCCCTTCTATTTTTTCTCCAGGTCTTAAAGTCAGCATCTTCAGCCTGCAGAATAACTTAACACTGTAAATCTTCAGCTTCTGGTGTTCTTTGTTGGAAATATTATCACACTGGTGCTCTAGAATCTACTTGAGGTCATATGTCTGTGTTTCCTAACATGCATTTACACTGGTCTCTTTTTTCACTGGTCTGCAGCTCCATGATACAGTTGAATTTACTGTATGTAGTATATTTCACATACGTTAGAGGCTATTTCTTTGTTCTCTTTGCTACCCCTAGACTGAATTTTATTCAGCTCCAGGTCTGCATTTCTCTAACTGACCACTGATGAGGAGCTGTGGGGTCTCCAATACCAACCTGTGCCCTGGTTTTTATCATTTCATGCCAGTACCGCTCTGTGCTGCGTTCTGTGTCTCCTCTTCTCAAGGTATCTGCAATTTTAACAGTATTTCTCAACCCTCTTGTTTTGTTAGTCATAAATGTCTCATTATGTGTAGAATCACTACTTGTAACTGCTATCTCTATAAAATTGCGCATAATTGCGCCAAAATTAAAACAAATTACTGTAGGCAGCTGGTCAGAGAAATTGCTGTTGCAGAAGGAAATAAAAGGAAGCTACAGGTATATCAAGGTGTGTCTTTGTTCCGACATAACAAGCCTGGCAGGCCCTCATCCTGAAGCTCTGCCAACCCACGACCAAGCTGGTGGCCTGTTGACAGTAATGGCAGCGCCAGGCGATGGGGCTTCAGTGCTGCACCTACCAGCATTTCTTGCCTGCCTCTCAGGGAATAAGGCATGCTACCATGTTCACTCCTTCTTGACAGTTTCGTGATGCAGTGCACCTTCTGCAGGTCCATACCTCTTTGGTTGAGTATTCACTGATGAAAGAGACTATGTAGGTCTTGTTTTTTATTTTTAACCTCCCATATCATCCTGCACCAAATTAAGCTTTCAATGCACAAACACATATTTCAGGACCTTTTCTACCATTACTACTATGCTGCCAAACTGAATCATTTCAGCTGATCTCTAGTTGATCTAGATGATCTCTACGGTTCCTTCCAACTAAAAATTCAGTGAAATTCAGTGAAATTTGTGTCGAAGGCATGAGAAAATCTTGCTTGTAAGATAATCCTCTCAGTATTGTGATTTTTTTTATTTCAATGGTTTGTAAGACACAGGAGGTAGTAAGTGGACAGAACTTGCTTTACATACACTCCTTTCATGTGAATTATTTTAAAATGTGGTCTTTTGAAGTAAGATTTATTTGGCTGAAACCTTTAATGCCATCCTAACAGAAAGAGACAGAACAGTGCAGAAAGACAACTCTAATTTGATTTCCAAAACCACCGTGAGGGAGAAAGGAGCCTGTAGGATTGAGATCGTGTGCAGCTATTGAAAGGAATTTCCTGTATTTCATTTCATGCTAAGAAGCATAAAAAAAACCCAGAATTTTAAAACGAGGGTAGGTGTTTTGCTTTGTTTTTGATTTTGCATATCAAAAGCCAGAGAGGAAAGAGAAGCATCTTTGTGTTTCATCATTTCAAGGATGGCTGGCTGGCAATGTGCAGTAAGATCCACACTAGAGTGAAAGCACTTTGAATTTATCAGAATTCAACATTATTTTTTATCTGAAACTGTGTTGCAGAAAGCTTTTTTATCAGAAATGTCAAACGTGATTTTGTCTTAATGTACAGTGAAAAGCAAATACACAATTGCCCTTGAAAGGGAAAGTCCACGATATGTTTCTCCTCACCTGCCAGCAGACTTTCTTCCCCCCATCATCACCTCAAAGTGAAAGAGTCATAAGGATGTGATTTTTTGCCAAAATGGAAATGAGCTCCAAGGTCCAAGGGCTGCAGCATCTGAGCCTGGTATTTAGGTCTCAGTGGTATCTGAAAAGCACTAGTTTTGCTGCCAAACCTCAGAGAAAGTGGGATTTGGCAGTTTCTCCTAGTCAGCTTTAGCAAAACCACAGAAGTTCACAGGCCGTAGCTGGAGTCTCCTGTCCCAGTGGTCCGTTTCCTCCAGTAATGAAGAGCGTGCACAGACTGGATGCTGGAGGATGATACTGGAAAAAATAATCCATAAGCCAAACTATAGGGATCCAGGAAATAGTGGAGAAGGCATGTCTTCATCTTTATCCAATATACATGCCCTGTAAGAGTTGTGGGCTCAGATCAGGACTCCAGCTGTGATGGCAGGTCCCCTGTATCTCTGCTGAGTGTTACAAATGTCTGTGAGAGCCTCATTCTCTTGGAAGTTTGGGGGGAAATGGACACCAGACTCCCTTGGGCTTGACTGAAGGGTGTCAAAGGCACCTACACATATCTACTGTTTAGGAAGGAAATGAATGCACTTATTTTAAGAGGACCTAAAACTTAGAGACCAGGTGCTAAGCAGATTTAATTCCACCAAGCCTAAAAAGTAGCATCCTCAGAAGGCCATATCTGATGATCTAGCCTGGAATTACAAACCTGTAAATCTGACTCCTACACCTGCAAACAGGAAGAAACAAATAAAGGAGTTTTAATTCCTTCTTTCCTTCTTGTCCATGTGCATTTGTGCTCTGTGGGCACTTGAGTTCTTTGCCAGCAGTGCTGCTTTCAGCTGGAAAGTGTTAGGGCCTTGTGCTTATACACAAACAGTGACTGCTGGCCACTGTGGGGATTTAGAGATTTCAGCAGACTTTTGGAGTGACCCAAACAACCAAAAAAATAGTTTTTTAACTTCAGATATTCTTACGATGCTGTAAGTCTATAGCAGGGGCAGCTAGAGGGTGATTCAGTTGCATAAAAGCCAGCATCTGGGTGTTCTGCCATCCCTTCAGCTCCTTTCTCAGGAGAGCTTAGGTAAGTTCTGCTTAGTTCTATGCAGGTACCTCGGGTGTCCTTGGTGGCTAAAATGGCCCTAAGTACATACGGTTGGGCTCTCACTGTTTCTGGGACCAGAGCAGAATTGGAGTGGGGCCCTCCTTAAGCAGTGATACTTTTGAAGGAGTTGAATATTCAGGTGCTGGCGATCACAAGACACAAGGTTTTGGGCACTGCAGCATTAGGAGAGGGTAAATGTCAGTACTTGGCATTAATCTGTTTTGAGGTCTGGCCCTGGGTCTTCAGTCTGATGACTCATCCCTGTAGCATTTGCTCTTTGCAGCCAGAGAAACAAGATCCTTGCAGAGGCAAGAAAGAACTCATATGCCAAAGTGGCACCATCTCAGGGGTCAACACATGCAGAGGACCCTGACAAGAGTTAATCCTTCTGGGTGACAAAAGTCACTTCTGAAGTGAGCAGGCCATGTAGAGAAGGGAGTCTGGGACATCACTCAGGTCTCTAGACCGATGGTGTATCACCAGTGAGTAGATGAGGAGAGACAGTGGCTGTTGGTGTAGTTAGGCCTGTGCTGAATTGTGCTGCCATGTCAAGCATGGGAAAAGCATCTGGGGAAAGGGAGAAGGGAAAAGCAACAAGGGAAAAGCACCTGACTCACATGTCACCAGCAAGCTTCTGGAGAGAGGAACAAAACCAGTCGCTGGTAATTTGGAGAGGAAGCTCCAGAGAACAAGGACAAAACTATATCCTGTTTGTGGTTGTTTTATAAATGGTACCATGCAGACTGAAGTAATAGCTGCAGTCAGAAGGGCTCCACAGGCTGACAAGTGAAATATTCCCCTCACTGGCAACTAATTCAGCTTTTCCTCCCCGCAGCCTCCAGCTACTCCTGCAAGCCAATGTTTTGTCCATGTTCTAAAAGAACGAGCCTCTGCCCTTTCCTGCACAACGACCAACATTGTTTCCTCAGCACCCTTGTCCCTCCGGTGACATTGTGCCTGCATGATCCCATCTACCTGTAAAAACCCACATTTCAGAGGACTGGGACATCAAAAAGTGATCAAGACTTCTTCCCCTCTTGGCATGTGCCCGTGTCAAAAGCAGAGACTTCACAACATTCTTATTTCCCCAGCCTGTTCCATCACTGTTATGACAGCCTTTAGGGACGCTGCTTTGAAGAGCAACTAACTGAAAGCTTCTCCTCTCTGGTTTTGGCTCCCTTCTTTTTCTCTTCTTCATCGAGGACAGATTGTTCCGGTTTTTGTTGCAGCAAAGCTGCAGACCGCTTTTGTGTTCTTCCTTAACTCCTCCGCTCCTCAGTGATCCAGCACAGCTTTTCAGCATCAAAAGGTATTTGATCCTACTAAAGGCTCATCCGTTTAATTGTTTTCTTCTCTGGAGGAAAGAGAGAAAGGGGGGTGAGCACAGAAGTTTTTCATGCATGTCAGACCTCCATTGCATTGTTTGACTGTAGCTGACAGAGGCCCATCGATATTTTTGAAAAATGTGAATTAAAATAAAAGCCCCTATGTTACATTTTTCTCCACTTTGCATGAAATCTTTTAAAGTTTTATTCTTTCAAAGTGCAAGGTAAAAATAACTTATTTTTGATGAACATTTCATAGAATCATAGAATGGTTTGAGTTGGAAGGGACCTTAAAGATCATCTAGTTCTGTTGCTGAACTTCTTGAAAAGCTGAAGTATCTAGTGTTTTCACTTTCCACCCTCTAACTAAAAACAGGTTTTTGGTAGATTTTCAAGAAAAAGTATTTCAAAATAACTGCACCCTTTCCTGGAATGCTCCTGATCTCAAATCACCTTAAAAAACTTTGTCAAGCAACACATACCTTTAAGAGCAGACATAGTGTTATGAGTGAAAAAATCTGTTTGTGCTTCTGCAGAGTGAAGGGAAAAATAAGGTAAGACATGATAAAGGTAAGGAATCCTGGAGATGGGTAGTGGGGCAGAGCAATCCATCGGGCAGCTGCTGCTGGCACCGTGGACTTTCTGGGCTGGAAAGGCTCTTTTCTGGGCTGGAAAGGCCCGGAGGGGTGAGACATAGGTCGCTGTGGTGGTGTCAGACCCACATGGGGAGACTAAGGCACATCTCCGTTATGAGCAGGGCAGGAGACTGTCCCCAATGTTGGATGTGACCACCCTTGCTGGAAGAGTTCAGAAGCACAGGCATGGTTTGCCCCATGCTAGCTGGTCTCGCTTCCGAAACGCAATCATGGGCACAATTGGTTTCAGCTGGATACAACAAGCCACACAGGGAGACAGCATTTTTGGATGTAAAAGCATTTTATTAGGATTGGAAGTTCAATTTAATTGGACTATAGCTTGTTTTAAAATGAGAATACTTTTCTCTTGACAATACTGCTTACCATGGGGATTTCTTTTTTTCGTGTATGTGAAACTTTCTCAATTTTAATGGCAGGAAAAAACCAAAAGTTTTATCCTGTAAAATTAGTCTTCGTTGGTGTATACTGTTCTGATACTTCATTTTTGTGTGTGTGTTTGTTTTTAACCTGCTAATTTAATAGTATTGAAAACTAAACACCATGCTGATTCCGGTAGTGAGTGTCAGCAGATGTGTTCATACCTGCACTTCTCAGCAGTGATGGTGACAGCACATTAAGAAACAATACTAGTGCATGTAAACTATGCCAAAAGACCCAGTGGCCTCTCTCTTTGCTTTGAGACATGGTGATTTCTTATACCTTCCCTCCTGCCTATATTCAAGAAGAAACCTGCATTTCTGGAAACTGAAATTGACAAGATCTCAGTGTCTGTCATGAGTGTATATACCATGTTAGATTTTTTTTTCTTAGATTCAGTCCAGTGCTGAACCACAAACTGAACAAACAGTTCAGGCTCTTCAGACTGAAAAAAACCCACCTAATAACCAAACAGGTATGTGTTCAGAGCTAGTTAGAAAATGAGGAGTACAAATTCCAAAGTTTTAATGAGATCTCTGTCTCCTTTCTGATAAATTCACTGAGCTCTGGTCACAGCTTTGTACATGGTAACAGAGCAAGTGCAATCAAATAAAGTTACTCACAGCCTGATGCAATCTAAGACACCTGAAAGCACATTAATAATTCGTAACTCATTAACCAGCTCAGCCATGGAGCAGTCCATTTTCAGAGGAGTTGGATAAAGGTGCACATGTGTGTGGTTGGGCTCACTGGCAGAGGGCCTGAAAGGCAGCAGAAGGCAGCCAAGTATCCAGATGTTAAATTAACTTATTCTTTTGCTTTCACGAGCCTGTCCTTGCTGCTCCAATTGACATGCACCCATCTGAAAGCCCATGCAAATTCTGCATCTGAGGAATTGCTTCTTTACTTGGGTGGGATGCTGAATTTTCAAGGACCGAGGGGTAGTTCAAGTGAGAACTATTCCTCCAGTCTCTGCTCTCTGTTTTAGCTTTGCCACGTGTGCTGGCAGACAGCAGGGGCTGCTCCTCCTGCGCAGGCAGCCCCAGGTCATATTCAGAGCCCCTTATCTCTTCTGTAATCCCAGGAGGCCTCTAGAGATCGATCTCCAAAGCAAAGGTAGCAGATTGGGGGGGGACGGGAGGGGATGTTACATTGTCACAAAGTCAATATTTTTGAATCCCTGAATGATTAAATAAGCATTGTTTCCTGCTTGTGCATTAATGTACAATCCGTTGCCAGGTGGGAGACATAAAGCACATACAAAGTCTTGCACAAGCTACGGTTCAGTACCAGGAAGTACCTGTCGATGAAAGATAAGCAGCCCGCCAGGATGCAAATGTTATTACTCTAGTAATTGCCTAAAATCATTTTTCTGCTCTTGTCAGGAAACCATGCTCTTATTCATTCTTGCTCGGCATTTTATTCATGGGCAGAACCGGGTTCTCTCTCCATTTCCCATGCAGGGATTTGAAGGAGCTGCTGTTGCCATCAGCCCCGTCCTTCCTGATCAGGTTGCTGCTGCTGGACAGGGAGCGTTACACAGGCTATTTGTTACCCCTGAGGAATCTATCAATACACGGATTCCTTCCCCAAGTGTTACAGCATGTTACTGATAATGTTTGTGACCTTCTGCAGGCAGAATTGTTAATGGCTGTGTCTAGACAGGGAGCAATTTTTCCTCATCATATGACTGTTTAACCTTTTCAGTTTTCTTCTTGCTACAAACGAACACAATCTCAGCATCTCCCCGGAGGTTCTCACCACCAGCGGAGTTGTCAAAATGGCAATTAATCAGCGGAGAAAAAAGATACACCGACAACTTGGGGTGGTGGTGGTTGTTGTTTTTTTTTGTGCGTGTGTGTGTGAAACACAATTGACAGGCTTTTACTTATTTTCTCCTATTGTGTTTTGAGGAAAGCATTGAACCAGCCAAGTTTCTTCAACCCGATCAGCTATGGAGCAGAGAAACCTGTTATCAAAACATAGCCATGCCCAGCACTGAGGTGATGCTGCTGCACCCCCGGGCGTCTGGGTGCGGGGCAGCCCGAGGTGACCCCCAGCTCCCCCGGACAGCTCGTCTGGGCAGAGAGGAGAAGGCAGGCACTGATTTAAAAGGAGGTTAAATAAAAGGGTTGTTGCAACCCAGAGGCAATCGCCTGAGGGAAGCAGCCTGACTGCAGGTTGGGCCAGCCGCAGCCACCAGTGTCACCCTGGAGACGAGGCTGGTAAACTACAGGCCTCCCAAAAAAGGGGGGGGGCCAAGGCAGCCGGGTGTGTAAACAAGTAAAACGAGATGGACAAGGAAGCTCTGCAGTGAGCCCACGGCCCTCCATCCCCTCAGCGAGCCTCCCAAGCCCGGCCAGAGCCCGGGAGCGGGGAGGCAGGGGGGGGGCACGACGCCGTCCCAGCCCCCCGACACCTCCCAGGTCCTGGGTGGAAACCCCAGGTGCAGGATAGCATTACAGGTAAAGGATTTTCTCTCTTGCTTGCTACCTCGCAGTGAGCTTCTCCTACCATTTGAGCTTGCTGTTCCACTGAGAGTAGGTTTTTCTAAATATACACATAGCATTGCATAGAGCATTACATACAGCATTACATATATTTTTTTGCTAAATATATGTATACGCAAAATCTATCTATCTGTATGCAAAATCTCTCTCTATATGCAAAATAGGAAGAGCATTAATGCCTCACCTGCCAAAAGATGGGAGTTGGATGATGCTGGGGTTGGTGAGGAGGCAGAGGGGAGGCTGCAGGCTGCTATGGAGTGCTCAGTGGGGTTGGGAGGCCAGATTTTTAGGGAGGTGTTCAGATCGTTGCCAAATACTGATGCAGTTTTCATGCTTTTAATAATTTAATGGAATTATTAGGAAAAAAAACCCAAAGGCGTGCAGTTGGTTTAGGCCACTTAATCAAGTCCAAACTCTGAGATTTTCCCCTCAAGGGTGGTGGATGACTTGTGTGTTTGGCCAAGACAGGGGCTTTCAGGAGCCTACGGTAATCCAGAGGCTGGTGTGGGTTTCTGTCAGCCCCACTGGGGTGTTTTTCACCGGAGGCTCGTGGGCTCAGGTGAAGGGTAATGTATAAACGAATGGTGCTGAGCAGTAGCAGAGCTTAGATTACATCTGGCTCTTGAGGGACCATGAGGGATCTGGTTGCTGCACAGCCTGAGGTTTTTCTGGAAAAACCCAACCTGAAATTTCAGGTTTTGTATTTGCTAAGAAGAAATGCAATCATTTCTCCTCAGTTTACACAACACAACATGGCCCATAGAAACAAACATTGCTGAGAGCATGGAGTATTGGAATTGCTCATAGCCCAGGCTGTTACACAAAACAGAACTCTCTAGTGTTCAGAATTAAATTAACCAGCCCCTTTTCCATTTCACTGTGGGAAACATCTGATGATCTTGGAAGAGATACAAGAATTAAAAACATGCAAAATTATAGTTAGGATCTTTTCTTGTTTTACTAATGATTATTCTCACATAGCAACTTCGTTATTCAGCAAATCTTGAGTGTATCTCTAGTTAACTTCACATTATCCAAAAAGGAGAAAAAGAAAAATGAAAGGAGAGAAGAGATTAGGTGAATCACTGTGAATCCTCCATTATTGCTGTGATTCAGAATCTGTTTTCTTAAAGATATTTTCTTACAGTACAGTATAGTCTTTTAACAGCTTTGGAAGGGGTTGTCTTTAACTTAAACTAGCAGCCAGCAGAAATAGGGAAGTGCTAGACAAGTTACCACGAACCAGACTCATGTGAAATAGGGCTTATATTTAATTTGTTTTCTTGTATTTATAGCATGTGTAGAAAGGATTCTCAGATGCGTACTGCTATGTGACACAGGAAGTAAGGTCATGTTTAAGAGGCTTTAGTGAAATATGTCATTGAAGTGCAATGTCTTTACAGACTGTATTTTCTCAGTTTTATGTAACACCATGATGATGGTAATTTTGTTATTGAATGTTTTAGAGAATGTAGATTTGTAAGGAGCAGCAGAATTATTTACTATTAGTGTTTTCAACTATGATACATAGTGAAAAAATTACCTTATCTCTGCCTGTGGCATGAATGAGATTATTGGAGAGCTTTGTCCCACCTCAGAAGGAATACTGGAAAAAATTGGAAAAGTTCAGGAACAACAGCAGAATTATCTAACATCTGGAAACTCATTTTGTAGTGAGAGTCCTAAGCTGTGTCTAATTATTTGGCAAAGAGCATTTAAAGGGGGCCCACAATCTTTCATCTAGTTAAAGAAAGTAAAACAGCATCTAAAGATGGAGGAAATTCACACTAGGAACAAAGAATGTATATTAAAAAGAAAGAGATTCCATACTGGAAAAACTTAGCCTAGAGATGGTGAGTTCTCAGCTGGAAAAGGTTCTAGGTGCAGAAGCGAACTGTGTACTTACTGCAGAGATAACTGAGGATGGCCAGTTTCAGTGGCTTTTATTGAGAGTTACAGGAGGTCATAATAGATGTCCTATCAGATATCTATATCCTACCAGATCCTCCTTAGCCTCGATTCAGGAGTCTCGCTGCAACGATCATCTGATGCACGTTGCAGTGTATGGAAACGCTGGGCCCCAGGCGAAGAGCTCCTGCCCTCTTTGCACAGTCTGCGCTTGTGTAGGTTTCTGTAGCGTGCAGCGGAGACGAATCGTGCCATTGCTGGTCTCAGGTTATGTTTTCATAGTATTTATAGATCTATATAAATGCATGACATAGTGCAGAAACTTAATGAGCAGTGCTATGCTTGCAACATGCAGTCTGTATATAAATACATAGATATTACATATAATGCTATAGTACATAACTATATAATGTAAATGTAGCTTACATTGTGTTTATGTGACCTCACTGTATTTTATATTCTCGCCAGCTAAACATCTCCCCTTAAGGACAGGTGAGTGGTTGCACAAAACATTTTGGACTGCTGATCTTACATAGCTGTAAGGTCTTTCTGGTCACTTTTTAATGAGTTCCCAGAAGAACTTCGCTCGTTCTGGCTGAAGCAAAAGGTGAAATTCTACCATGATGGACTTCTTCAATATGCTAGTACTGAAAACATTTTGGGGAAATAAAAACTTATTATTTTTCTGTTTCTCCAATCCCAGCTGGTGTTGTCTGAAGGGGTTGCAAAAGTCAACACAGATAATGTTACCAGCTGCCATAGGCAATGCTCTGTAGGCTGGAGCAGAGCAGCGAAGATGAAACAGTTTAATTCCACGTTTCTAAGACGTTTTCTCTGGCTATTTCAATTCGCACTGCTGCACAAGCAATGATAATGAGAGTGGAAGTGCAACGTGCACTGATGATGCCTCCTCCCAGAGCTGCCCATCTTCTTCCTCTCCCTGTCCCTGAGCACCCTCAGCAGAGCAGCGAGTGCCCTATCATTCAGAATGTATTTTACTCTCACAGCTCTACCTGTGGTGGACTGCTCATGGCAAACCTGGCCAGGCTGAGGAGACTCTGCAGGACTGCTGAGGGTGCAGTGGCAGCAGTGCCCTCCTAGGTGCCTTCACCAGTTTTCACTGTTTGCAGCAAATTCTTACCCACACTTTCATATTTGCACCTGGGTTAATCACAAGGGGGATGGCTGAGGTCTCCTTGCAGGGTTGGTGGCCTGTAGGGGCAATATCCTCTTCTGGTAGAACATTATAAGGAAAAGGAATCGGAGAGTCAAAATGAGTCCTCATGAGGGAGTTGCCAGTACCTTCCAAGGGAGGGATTTGGGATGCTCCATATGCTGAGGCAGGTTTCAGCACGCTGCCTTGTGGATATGAATCCACGCCGTATGAGTGCTTTGCTCTTCCAGATGCCGGGCACAGCGAGGCATGACCGAGAGATGGCAATCCAGGCCAAAAGAAACCTGTCCAAAACCACCGACCCCGTGGAAAGACTTCGCCTGCAGTGTTTAGCAAGGGGATCTGCAGGCATCAAAGGACTTGGCAGGTGAGTCTAAGAAGTTAAATGCATTATTCAGCATAACATTTTGATCTCCAAGAAGCTCATAAGAGAAGCAGGGTCCAACACTTGAGTTGCCTGGTTCCAATGCAAATGCCACAACCCACAGAGCCTGGGCATGGGACTCCTGTGTTTTGGGAGTCAGGACTGACCTGCTCGCCTGGTGAAGGACCAAGGACTGTGAATCCCTCAGAGGAAGGTGCTTTCTTGAGACCCAGAACAAACCCTGATGGTGAGAGGGGGAGAACATAAAACATATCTCTCCCTTTGGTAGTTTCTATTATTAAGTATCTTGATACTGGGGATTTTGTGCTTCCTTTCCTTTGGGCTGTGATTCCCTTGTGTATCATGATCTGTTAGCTATCTAGGCTACGGGAGGTGTCTAGACTCCTTCTGCAGTCACCTTGAGAGTGTGGGTCACCCCACCCCTAGAAAAATGGAGCTGGACCATACATTGAAACCCCTCCTGGGCCCTGTAATCCACAGAGGAAATCCTAGGTGACCAGCTGGAACTTCATCTACTTGCCCAACTTTTAGATGGCTCTATGTATAATGAGCAGGAAGACTCCATCAGTTAAGGCAGCCTTCACCTCATTTAACTTCAGCTGTGTAATATTCAGGCACCCAATCTAAGCAAGTAATCTCTGCTGTCAATAAGTGTGTGGGTTATGGTTTTTTGTTGTCCCATCCCTCCTACCCTTCTTTCCACCCCATCCCCCCCCCCTTCCGTGCCATCTTCTTTTGCTTTTTTCTCAGAAGGCTGTACTAGAGGGAAGTCTTATCTCAGTAAGGTGTCCCTGTTCTCAGGCACTGTGCTAAACCGCTGCAGGATTTCCAAAGTTTTCCTATGCATTCTCCTCAAATCGCACATTTTCCACAGAGTATTTCGGATTATGGATGATGACAACAGCAGGACCCTCGATTTCAAGGAGTTTGTGAAAGGATTAAATGATTATGCTATGATGATAGACAAGGAAGAAGCACAAGAGATTTTCCGGATATTTGATAAAGATGGGAGCGGAACAATTGATTTTGACGAATTTCTTGTTACACTGAGAGTAAGTGTGGGAATTTATGTTATTACAGCCCTTATTAAATGGAGAAAAATGACTTGATTTGTCATTAGCTGAACATGAAACACAGCACTGGTGTTCACCTTAGTAATTAGCAAAATTAGAAAAAAAAAAAAAGCAGTAATTCTTGAGAAGTTAAAATAGATAATCTATTTCCATCTAAATGTGCTAATGGGAAAAATCACCCTAAACCTATCACTTCTGTGAATGAGAAAGCTCAGAAGCCAACATGTATCTGCAATTTATTGGCAAGGCATAAGTCTCCTTGCAAATTAGAACAGAACAGAATAGAATAGTTGCAAATAAATTGTGGGTCTGGGGCTTTCTTGACGTGAATTGTTGCCTTGATTTAGGTACCTAAATTCCTATATTGCAGTCCGGTTACCTACGTGGTTCAGTCCATTGAACTCACATCTTTGTTCATCTTTTTATGATGCACCTTCTTATAACAAGAACTAGTCCAGTGGCAGCTTTCCCTAACTGCAGTGTGACTGATTTTGGTTGGAGCCTCTTTGCTCTGCAATAAAATAAAATAATAAAAACAGTAGAATAAATAAATAAAATAATAGAATAAAAAAAGTGTTCCAGGTAGAATTTTCTCTCTTATTGTCAGTTTACTATCATATTGATACCTAATAGTCCCAATCCCACTGCTTTTTTGGTGGTATATTTCCCTTCCTAGCTCATGGACAGTGTAGACTGTCAACAGTTTGTTGTCTCAAGTACCTTGAAATAGCTTTACTATTAATAACAACAGTTACTTAAATTTAGAATTCGGCAAGTAGTTGGCAGAAATACAGTGATTCTGTGAATATTTCCTTACAGCCTCCCATGTCGAAAGCAAGAAAAGAGATTATCATGCAGGCGTTTAAGAAGTTAGATAAGACTGGAGATGGAGTCATAACAATTGAAGACTTGCGGGGGGTGTATAATGCAAAGCACCACCCCAAATACCAAAATGGAGACTGGACAGAAGATCAAGTTTTTAGGGCCTTTCTGGATAATTTTGATTCACCGTATGACAAAGATGGGAAGGTAAGTGAAACACCTAATGTCAAGCCATGAAATCAGCATGTGACTCAGCATTTGACTTAAATTATGCAATGTGAGTGATCGCACTATCAAAGATGCATTTGTAGTACATTTTAAAAGTAAAATGGATGCACACTCTCTGTGTGGCTTGCTTGCACATTCAGGGGCAGTGGGGCTCTGCAGGAGGTGCAAGGGTAGACGCGAGATTGCATTTACAGGCTTGTAGCCTTAATGCTCTACTTTCACAGGGTACTCTTATCTTCAGACTAGCCCACACAATTGCTGATTTTCAAAAGCCACATAAATTGGAGGATTTTTCACTTCTTAGGAGAATAAATACCAGAATCCAGTTCAAAAGCAGGTTCCCTAATATGTGAATTGCTTTACAGTTAGCACTCTCTGGTGAGACACTTGACGTGGAAATCACTCCATACCAGAGACAGATTTATCCACAGAGAGCTGGAGGGAGGGAGGAGGTCTGCCACCAGCTGTGTGCCCTGCAGAGCCACTCACTGGCTTGGGGCAGGGCTTGGAGCCCTTCTCGTCCTCTGCCTTGGCTGTCTGGTGCAGGAAACCCTCTGTGGTGGACTTCTTATGCACCCCTTTGTAACCCTCTCTGAGTTCAAGCATACTTTTCTTCCCTTTGCTACGTGTCTGCAAACTTCTTTGGTCTCAACCTACATGCGTTTGACCAACTCAGGGCAATTGTGGATCTCTGCTGTTCACATGATGGTAGACCAAGCTATTAATAACAACAAACTACATAAGGTTTCAGCAGCGCTGTGTGTAACGACTTTAACACTTTGCACTTCTGAAGTTGCACCTGGGTTTTCACAGCTGCACTGCACTCGTGATTTCTACCTGTCTAATGGCTGGCTACTACAAATCCTCCACTTGCTTTGTTTCCAACAGGCAGGTTCTCAGTTTTTGTAGGATCATCATGGGTTTTGTTTCCCTTGAGCATGACTTTGCACTGGGTAGAACTGAATTCCACCCCATTTTCTGTTGTGTCATCCGCAGAGGCACCACTTGTGTGAGTTGTCCCCTTCCTTGTCTGCAGCAGTGGTGACGTCTAGCAAACCTCAAGCAAAGTGTTCCTGCTTTTTCTGATGAGGTCATACACGAACAAATAAATTGAGTCTCCAGAATGATTCTTGGCAAGTTCTGTGCCTTGTATGCTCACAAACACTGGGGTGTTTGAGCTTGTAGGAAAGTTACTCTCAGCTCCTGTTCAGCAATCATTAGTCCACCCAATTGCAGTTTCTTCTGAGAACTGACTTTGACTTTCCTGCGCCTGAATCAGAGGTCACTAATGACTCTGGTATGAGCTGAAGACCTAAAATACTTTTAGCAGAAATGCCTCAATGCTAAGCATCTACTGGAAAGGTCCTCTTCACTGTGATCTTGCTGGGTGCCTCTGAAAAAGGCAGGGTCAGCAAAACATGTAATCAGTTCCTGATGGTAGGACAGGCTACAGCGTTCGCTTCCCCTTACTGTCACATTGGATTTAGCTCTCAAATGCACAATGCAGTAGGAGAAAATATTTTTCTCTGATATTTATTCAAAGAATGACCTATACAGCTCAAGAGTTAAGGCATCACAAGAGACGTGTACAGATACAAGTACTGCTTGTATCTGATTATCATATTTTGAATGGTCATTTTAAAACCGAGTCAACCTCAAAATACCCATGAAAGATATTCAAAACTCTTATGTATTTGAAATAATGTTTACTTCTTTAAGTGAGACCTGTTTAAAGCAATGATATTTTCTCTCTAGTGAATGGATATAAAGCTTGTAGCTGTCTCTAGGTTGCACTAGAAACCCTATCCACTTTCTTTAATAGTAACGCGAAGAATCAGATTATAGTATCTCTGGGGAAAAAAAAACACATTAAAACATTTGTCTTCTCGAGCAGCACTGATTTTAACTTCAGTTCCTGGTAAGATTGGTTTAACTCTGCGTGTTTCATTTCCATCCAAGTGTTCCTGGAGGACAAGAGCTCTTGTTTCCAGCAAAGAAGTGAACTTGTGCAAATTTTCAGTGTCTTCATTCCTCCTGTGGATTTGTTTTCATAAGCAACAATGTGAAACAGCAGATGTTAAGTTTCATTTAGAGTTCTTCTCAGTCTGTGATTTTGACTTACCATAGCATTAAAAAAATAAAGCTTTATTTTCTTATTTTAAATCCTTCTGTCTCAGGTGACAACAGAAGAATTCATGAACTACTATGCAGGAGTCAGCGCTTCAATAGACACAGATGTCTATTTTATCATCATGATGAAGAATGCTTGGAAACTCTGATCATATGATTAAAGGAGCAAGACTTTACTTCCACCTTTTGTAGGTTCCCATGATTAAGCGTATGCACAACAAAATGCTCGTTTTCCGTAATAACAGCTTCCAGTAACTCTGCCGATTACAGTCAATCTGCAGAATTAATTCCCAGATGCTTCACTAGGCTCAGCCTCAGGGGATCAGAGCATAATCAGAGAGCGTATCTGGCACCCGGCCACTCAGCAGATCTGTCCCTTTTCTCCCTGCATCCCTGATGTATCTTTTCTTTTCTGAGACAGGCTGTTCCTTTCATCTCAGTCATCTGCAGTAGGTCCCTGTGGCCCCTGAACGTATCCCCTCCTCTAGCGTTAGATGCAACTCTGTTTGACAGAGGATGCAAGAGGAAGAAACTGAAATATTCTGGAAGGGTGGTGGCGTGGGGCAGACTGTCACAAGCATGAGGAAGCCTGTCCCGGGAGGATCATCTTGCCTGTAGCACTGTGGCTTCCTGGCTTCTTAGGTCTCACTTGTGGGATGGGAGCAATTGCTCAGCTTTCTGCTGGGAATGTGAGAGTTCCCAATGCTGAGAGGCTGGAGGGAGAATCAATTCAAGAAGGGAAGACAAAGCTCAGAATAAATGCAAAATGTTCTTTAAAGCCCTGTTTTCTCTCCAGCTTACAACTCAGCATACAGTCATCTTTCCTTTGTGTGCCTTCTTTCAAACCTCTGTGGGCCTGCTTATAGTTTTTTTTTCCCTTTTTGGTTTCTTTTTTTTTCGTACCGTGAGATCATCTCAGTAATATTTTTCTTTGAAGGGCATCCGTGTGTTACAGTATTTTCTTCTTACTGTTCCTGGAACATTTATTTGTCTGGTAGCTGTTGCCTGTACACAGCCACACTGAAAGTTGCTTACTAAAGATTTTATTTATTCTGGTTTATGACCAAGCTATGACTTCAGGGAACTTTCTGGGAACTCCAGAACTCGTAACTTTCTTCTCTAGTCATTTTCTGTTTCTGATGGTGAAAAAAGGATGGGAACCTGCCCTCCTGGTCACACCAGTGAGGCAGTCTCAGTTCTGGGATCTTCTGTCCTTTCCCCATACTGAGAGTGGGGAAATGGTGCACAAAGGAAACTGGAGAAAAAAAAAGAAAGGAAAAAAAAAAGAAAAAGGAAAAAAAGAAAAAATAAGAAGAGGTTGTGTGTGTGCTGTCTCATTATTCCTGCCTTGACTCCTTTTATTTTTGTATTATTCTTTCTGCTTCTCTGGCATCGTTGTGCTGCTGTCCCAGACTGAGATGCTGCTGCTGTAGCAGAGTAAATGGCCTGTGTACGGCAGCGTGAGCTCTGCTTCAGGCTGGCAGCCAGCTAAGGCAGTTCAGGCTTATAGACTGGACTTTCAAAAGAGCTTGACTGATGAAGTCTCAGCTTGAACTCAGCCTGGGCTGCTCACAGTTCAAACACTGAAGTCCTGGGTGCTTGCTGCTCTGGTCCTATGCAAACTCCACTTTTGTTTTGTCCAGACATCATCTCAGTACAAGTAACGGCAATTCCTTAGTAAGGGCTGTACAAACTCAATTTTTCTTTGTTCTGTAAGCCTCCAGAAATTTACACACTGGCTGGAAACTGATGGGAAGAACCTCTGTGATTGCCAGCAATCATAAGAGGAGCCTTTACTTACTGTAATGCTACAAAGTGCCAACGTACCTTAGATGAAAACAAACTTACTGTCAAATAGAGGCTGTAGATGTCCTGGCAGCTTGAGTATAATCTCTTTCTCACTTATTAATTGGCTCCACAACAGGGTGTTATGTTATCTGTTTTCTGTGTTTCAAATAAAAAGAAAGTTATGTGAATGGACTGTGGGAGTCACAAAATGAAAAAAACTATTTCCTCCTGACACACTATCTCTTGTCTTCAGACCCTGCAGTGACCGGTTGTGCTGAAGTTAAATCAAGTGCAGTGGAAGTTTTAATCTGAAGAACTACAACCAGTTTGCCTTTTCAGTGCCAAGCCTTTTCAATTTTACTTAGTCCCAAGTGCAATACACCTTTTCAGAAGGGAGGAGTGGTACTGGAAGCAACTATGCTTTTTTAAAACCAGCCGAAGCTTTGACACTGGCCTCTGGGAGCCTGTGACGCCTGGGGAAAAGCTCAGTGCTCCAGGGTGAGCTTTCTGCACTGAGCTTGACTATCGGGGTGGTGTGTGGGGACCTGAAGGACGCGAGCCAGAAGAACTCAAGCCCTCTCTCCCTGGTGGGAGGGCTCAGTGCCCACCCTATGGGCAAGAGCCACAGCTGATGCACCCCCAGCACCCTCAGGGCAGCTCCCAGCTCCTTGAGTCTGCCTGTGTTTGGACCTCATTGCTCACTGGATGAGTTTCTCAGGATGTGGAGGACATTTTCCACATCGCAGTCATTTCGAAATTTGTATGGAGCATGTTTCCAAGGGCTGGTTGCAGATTCCTGCAAAGTGGGTGGCAAAGTTTCCTTTGAATTCTGTTGGGAGCAGAGTTGCTCCTGGAGCAATCTGAGTAAAAACTGGTAACTGCAAAAAAACTACAGTGCTTTCTTTTGGGGAAAAATAAATGATCTGGGAAAGAATACAATGTGATCTTTCACTTGTTCTGCCTGCCATAGAACAGAAACTGGAGTCTGTGCAGTAAGCAATGGCATTTGGTTAATATGCCTGCAAACTCCTGGGACGAACACAGGCATTGCACAGATGGCTAGGTAGGAAAATCTCGACTAGGAGACGTCCAGCCATAACAACACACTGGGCACATACCCCGCAGATCAATGGAAGCACTTTGCAGAGGCTAAGGGCAAGTTAAAGGAGCTTGAACCAGACATGAAGGACTATCAGGTCTAACAGTGGGTGCCCAGGGCTGCCCTTTATCACTTCACCTTCCCTGTCTGCGACCTGGGAGAGCCAAAATTGAAGTTAAAGAGCCCATGTTCAGCTGCAGGCTGCTGGTTACAGACCCAGCAGATGCTGGAGATAGATGGTGATGCAGGCTGTCCTGCCAGCCTGTGGTTGCACTGCACACACGGCAGATACTGGGAGATAGGTGGCAATGCACGCGATCGTATCTGGCGCTAGCATCAAGATTGTCAGATCTTGGCTGGTGCTTCATGTAGAAGCACTATTTCTTCTTTCTGATTGTGCAACAGACACTAAACAGGATGGCACAAACCATAGGAACATCTGAGTCTGCAGGGCTGTGGGCCAGCACCAGAGGCAAAGGTTCTGCCTGCACCTTGAGCTCCAGCCTGCCCTTGTTGGGAGGGAGCTCTGCCGTCCCGGCCGGGCAGCACCGCAGCTTGCTCTGAAAATGCTGCTGGAGCCCTATGGTCCCTCACAGAGGGAAAAGGCTCCCTTATACCTCCCCCAAAACTCCTGCCTACCTCTACCCGAGCCATCAGAGCATCTCTGTGATGCTCCCCCAGAAGAGCTCGAGGCATGGGGGCGGAAAGGCAGGTGACAACCTCTCTTTCTGAGGTCCTCCCCAAGGAGAGACAGCACTCCTGCAGCATCCTTTACTGCATTTCAGTTTTGCCCCTTGTGCGATTTTTGTGGCTTTATGTTTTTGTCCTGGAGAGGAAATTTTTGTCTTGATACAGTCCAGAATTGTCGTTTGGCTCACGCTTTCTCCTGCAGCATAAATTTCTGGTTCAAGCAACTGAGTTCTAATGCAAGCCCCACTCACCGGCATGTGTTCTTGAAATTAGAAGGTGCATTCAGTGCTCTGATTCATTTTGTTGGCCTCCTGGCACAAAAGCTGTCTTGGCAGAGGCAGATGGAGGCAGCTGAGGTTTCTGCAGATGAAACCACCTGCGCACGTTGCCGTGTAAAAGCCGACGTGGGTTTTGTGTAACAGCTTTTACACAGAGCTGCCTCAAACCTCTGCAGCGGCGTGGGCAGAGCAGAGCTGTGCCGACCCGGAGCTGGGCTCGTGGCCTCTGCTGTCACTGGCTGGCAGAAGGAGCGAGCCAGTGGTGGTTTTGGTTATTTTTGCCCCCCGGCTACTGTCCTTCACACCAGGAGCAGCAGCAGCAGCAGCACGCTCTGCTTCCCCTGGTAGAACAGAGAACACCGAGAGCAGCCTGCCACCCTCGGCACTGCCCTCTTTCCATGACTTTCACTATGATGGCAGCCCGTCCTGTTTCTCTAGAAACCCTTTCTCATAGCCAGCTCAGGAGGAAGAGGTGAGGAGAGAGCAGGTTTCCTAGGGCTGGACTTAACGCCAAGTCCTCAGGTGGCTGAGAGCATCCTCCCCGTACTTGAAGCTGCCCCTGACCATATGGGTTTTTCTCCATGATTTCAAAGTGAGCATTGGTTTGGGCTCCATCAGCTCTTCAGCTGTGACACCACCAGCAGCTGCGGGAGGCGGGAGCACTGTAGCACCTAGCAAAAGGTGGTTTGTACCCTACCCCAGGTTTCTGCTGAGACCTGGACCCAGGCTTACTCCCGGTGGTCAGCGTTGCCACTGATCCCAAAGGGAGCTGCAGCTGGAGAATGGGGATGGGAGTCAGGCTCTGCTGAACATCTTGACAAGCAGGAAATACAAGAAAGAAAGGAAGTGCAGTGTTTTGTGAAAGTTAACTCAAGCCTGGTGTTCTGTTGAAAAGCAGAATTTGTGGTGAAATGTGAGCAGTGTTTACTTTCCAGAGATAAATCTGTTCTTTTTTCATGGAAAATGTGGTATTTTTGCCAAAAGCCGCAATTCTTCTTTTCTTAATTTATTTTCAGTTTACAATTTAGCATTCAAAATTTACTGTTTTGTTTTGTTTTGTTTTGTTTTGTTTTGTTTTAGCTTATGTACATTTTCTGGAAAAAAAGTAGTAGATTGCTTTAGAGAAGGTCTGACTGGCATAGATTTATTCCTTTGCACATTTCCACCAATGCATTTCTACTTTGTCATTTTTTTATTGCTTGACTAACCTTTGGGGCTTTTTACATTAATTTGATGATGGCGTTAATGTTGGAATAATCTAATTTCATTGTTTTATTTCAGTCAATATTTACCAATAACCTGAATAACTTTTCTTATATTCATTTTTCCAGGACACAGCAACAGCCCTGTCTCCCAAAGCAAAAAGCTCAATCCATTGACCTCAGTGTCTTTGGACCAAATGCTGTGTGACACCTTGCTGCAGCAACACATCCCAATGTCAGGGGGTGGTCAGTCTGATCTAAAAATCAGACTTATCTGGAAGATGCAAAGAATGCATCATGTTACATGAACATCTTGCTTTGGGCCACAGTATAGCTATTACACATTATAAGAACTGTTTTTCTCGTTCTTAGGTTACAAAAGATGAATTTTTGAACTACTACTCTGGAGTTAGTGCTTCTGTGGACAGTGATGCCTACTTCATTTTAATGATGAAGAAATCCTGGAAACTCTAACTTTTGCTTTCATTTGCCCCAACTTCTTCGGGACCAGAGACTATAAAGAAGTGAAACACTGTTTAGTTTGTTGTGGGTTTGATTTCCCCCCCCCCATTTCCTGTCTGGGCAACGTTTTCAGACTGCATGATTTGGTGACACCCGCAAGTGTCCCAGTGCTGGACTCTGGCAAGTGGCTTTGTGTTTCAACAGGTGGCCCTTAAAAGCTGAGGAATTGCCTGCTTTACTGAAGCCTCGAGCTGCCGGGTGAGCAGAGGGATGGGATAGTCAGTACAAATTAGCAAATTGTGTTTCCTGCCAACATCAGTTGTTTTATTGTGTGTCTGCACATTAGATTTTTTTTCCCATTGTTCTGTTACACACAGGAGTACTGATTTGGGAGGCTTCATGATCATGGTAACAAGGTAGAGTTTGACACTAAAATAATGCTTCACAGAGGTGGTGAATCTCCTTTATGCTACCTTTTAGGTGGTTTTGAAGGATAGCTTCAGAGGCCTCCAAACAAAGACATAACTGGCTGGAGCCAAAAGCCTAAAAACCTGCTGCTGTTTTACCCTGGGCTGTGGCACCGCAGTATTTCTGTATAAATACACGCCTCCAAGTCAATAAACACTTTTGCTGAGGAGCCTGGAATTGGCTTAACTTCTGCCCTGCAGAAATACCTTGGCAGCATCCCCAGGTCCCCCTGCTGCTACAGTGATGGCTTCATGGTGAGCTTGAGCTTGCCTAAAACTTCTCCAAATTCAGCCCCCTGTCCCTGGACTGCTGTTCACTATTTATTTCATGGCCCAGACTTCTCTGCACATCACATGTATTTAACCATCCCTTTGCCCTGGCACAAACAGTTCCCCCACCTCCCCATGCCTAGCTGGTCTTCTGCCACCCCACCGACACACACAGCATTTCTGTGTGTTTTATCAGCCTTTCTAATGAACGTGCATGAGAGGGCAAGATTAGGTAAACAAACTAATAAATTCAGTGGGGGAACGAATATCGCCTTGGGAAGTAATTAAGGTTTTTCAGCATCATTACAGTTAGACTGTGACTCAGGGCTATAACTGACAGAAGACTTATTTTATTTCTCGGATTAGCATTTGTGTGCCACTAGGAGATGTTTGGATACTGCAAATGACATAGATGAGGGGAGAAGCAAAGGCAGGAGGGTGGCTGTGTTGTACCACGGGCACAGAAGAGCCGGCAGAGCCTGAGGATTACGCACCGAGGGAGGAGCAGGCAGCTGCAGCCACAGTGTGATGAAGAAGCTCCATAGAAACCAGGGTCACCAAGCTCTTTTCATTTGTGCGGCGTGGGTATGAGCACAGGCAGCAGAAAGTGTGGAGGAGAGAGGTTATGCTGAATTAAAGAAGGTGCACTGGGGTACGTGAAAGATGAGTTATACCCCAGTGCGGATGCTGAGTCACATGGGAATTTGTGAACAGCTATGGAGGAAACTCTTGGAAACTACTCAGTCCTGACCGGGTGAAGTGTTGTCAAGACATAACTGTGGCTCTGTCTTCATATATGTACTATCCATCCAGAAGCTGGCCATGGACCAGAAGTGCTTGTGGTGCATCTTGCTTTGGTGCATATTTGTTTTTTTTTTCTAAAAGGAAGCTGAAAGCTTTTAAATCTGTATACACCCATCAAATTTAGATTGATGGCTAAAAAACGACATATGATGTCCACGGATGCTGATACTAAGACTGCTTAATTATTGGTACTCATCACCTGCAAAATAGTTAGGGACCAATTTTTCCAAGAGATTTAGCTTCCACTGTTCAGGCCAGATTCTCAAAGCTGAAGGAGACTGCTCACCTCTGCGTGCTTCAGAGCAGCCTAATCCCCAAAGAGGGTTATTTCAGAGGAGTTTAGTGCTTGTGAAAGTTCAGGCTGACAGGACTTGACAGCACCACCACAATGACCAAACTGTCGGCATTGGTAGCACCTGGATGTGGTTCAGTGGACAGGTTTCAGGGCCCTTCCTGGGAGGGGAATAAGGGTCCTTTAGAAATCTTAATGCTAACTTTTAACCCCCCTTTTGTTTGACTGTGCTTGCTGCTGCTCTCCTGGGAAGATACTCTTCTAGCTAGGCTACATCATACAGCCAGGTGCATGCCTGGGAAAAATAACCCCTGTGTCTGGCGTGAGTTAGTCTATACCCTCCACTACAAACAGCTACACTGGGATGAACATAATTAAAGAAAGGCTGCTTTGTTTTCTATCAGTTGCACATTTGTCAGCATTCAGCAGTGTATTAATCTCTGAGGACACAGTTTATATGGGACTTTGCCTTACTGTACCCATACTCAGGCTGTGACAAGCCTGAGGTGTTTTTCCTGGTGCTTGCGGTGCAGACTCACAGCTGCGCACAGGGGCTTGGGCAAACCTTCTGTCTCACCTGAGCAAGCATGGGCCATCAGCAGGAGACTGACTTCACCCACCTCATTCCCTGAGCTGTTACCTCTCTGTTTTCTGGGAAACAAGGGCTGGGTGGCAATCGGAATCAGGATGAACAGAGGCATGCCGGGTCTGAAACATAGGAGTTGTGGAGAGGCTTCCCTGGCTCACAGGGTGGTGGTGATGGAGACAGGCTTGCTGTTATCCTACAGTGCTTTCAGGCCTCTGAGCTGTCTAGATTTATTTGGCATGTATCCTGCCTGAAGCTAGGTAGAACCCATAGAATTATTCTAATTTCATTGAGGGTCCTGTCCTGATAGATGTATGTTAGAAGACTGAATTACAGGAACATAAATTGGTCATGCAAATAAACATGTTCCTTTAATATGGTAAAAACATTATAAACCCAAGGTTACATGTTATCTAATTAAATAAGATAATAAGACATAGAAAATAGAATGACTGTTTAAACATTAGCAGCTATGCAAAAATATGACTACTACATAAGAAAAATATAACTATGTCAGAGTGACTAGAGTCACTAAAGTAATGAGATTTGTGCTACTTTCCAGTACCGAAGAGCAAACATGAGTTTTCCACTGCTTTTCCTGTATTAAAGACAGTACACCTTCATAGACAAACAGAAAGACTATTACGCATGGATACCCTGCTGCGTAAATAGTGCAAATAGACACCTGTCATTTGTAATGTTCCTTTCAGTCCTTAAAAAAGTGTATATGAGTTCAAAACAAGCATAGCACATACTGTACAGGATATTTCTGTTGCGCTTTTCTTCTTCCTCTATTCCCTTTTTGATTGCTACTGTGTTAATGGAAGAGGATATCTTTCCAGCACAGTCTGTCTGCATCTGCCAGCACAGCATGAACATTACCAGCAGCTCTTTTTAAAAAAAGAAATGCAAGCATTATTAGGCAAATTAATGTCCAAGGCTTTCATCTTGGCATTGTTCATGCATTAATCAGTGTTTTGTTCAGCAAGAATCGGCAATAAAAACAATTCTGCAAAATATCACTGGAATGCCTTGAGCCAAACCCTCGCCCCTTTGCACGCAGGCACCGTAAGGCTGTCCCCATTTGAAGGTTTCCCTGGTGTCAGGTGGAGGTGGAGAAAGTAGAGCCCTGTCTGGGGAGTGCTGTTTTTCTCCAGCAGGCTACATCAAATATAGCAACATCGCAGTGATTATTACCAGTCAGAATAAATTCCAGCAGCTCTGAGGATGAGCAAGGACTCTTTTTACCCTTAGACTCTGGGAATGTAGATACATTTCAGTAAAGGAGAATGTCAAGCAGCTAGAGGAACTGAGACTGCTCAGCAAGGTGCAAACCAATCCCAGAGCACAGCAAAGTGGCTCGGAGTTCCCATGGCCACACTGCTTGGCTGTCGTGCAACCATGTGGCTCTAGCAGCTTTATCTCCAAGTGTGTGATCCACAATGCGCAGTGTCCCAAAGGGACTGTGAAGTGGCTCAGCCATCTCTGTGTGGGATCCCCATAGACCTGGACACAGAGTCCAGAGAAAAGTGAATGGGAAGGGCCAGGTTGCCTTCCCCTATCATAATGTAAAAATAAACCAAAAAAAAAAAAAACCCCTAAAAATTGCTATTTTTTACTCCAGGCAATTTACAAAGTATTTTGCAAAAAACACAGGTTTTCTGATCACTGCCAAAATCCATGATGCTCCATCCATCTTCCTGAATCAGATGTTGCAGAAGCACACTGCCTGGCCAGCGTCGAAGTATTCTCATGCAGTCACAGATTTGTGAATGATGCTCGTAAACAAACATGATCCACACAGCCCTTTTGTCCTGGAAAGTATTTACATGTGCACTAATGCTTGCACAAAAGCTGCAAAGAAAGACAGCATCCTGCCTTTTACAGCCCCAATTCAGTTCATAGGAAGAGATGGAACTTTGCTTTTCATTGACTTTCTTTTGTTTTCTTAGTTAATATTGCTAGTACATGAAATAGGTCTTTAATCTATAGCACTAGCAGAAGTACCTGTGGATCCTCAAATTGGCTCGAGTAGATCTTCACCACCACTGAATAGTAGTGGCATGTAGGGGTTTGCTTTGTTTTACTATCTCTCTCTCTCTCAAAAAAGATAATACCAGCCTGAGAAAACATCTTCCTAAAGTGAGTCCGTGTGCCCTTTTTCCTGGAGACTCAAAAAACCATCTTTGTGCTGGCCAAGCTTCTGAATTCCCAGGGAACTGATGCTCGATAGCAACTCTGGTTTACTTGTGTTTTGCAAACTCGTGGAGTTCCACTGACTGTAGAGGGGTTATTCTTGACCTACCACTGTTTAAAAGAGATTGGATTCTACTTAACTTGAATTTCTTGCTGTATTTCTTGCTTAGGCATTAATAAGAACTTAACTCTGCAACCAAGAGTTTATCAGAAGAGTTCATTAACTTTTACAAGACATGCTGAGATCCTCGGCTAGGATTTCCAGGTCATTGCTCTAGATAAATCAAATCAAAGGATTAAAGTCAGGTTGAATTCATGAGCCAGCAGTGTGCCCAGGTGGCCAAGAAGGCCAACAGCATCCTGGCTTGTATTGGAATGGCATGGCCAGCAGGAGCAGGGCAGTGATGGTGCCTCTCTACTGGGCACTGGTGAGGCCTCACCTCGAGTGCTGTGTTCAGTTCTGGGCCCCTCACTACAAGGACATTGAGCTGCTGGAATGTGTCCAGAGGAGAGCCACCAAGCTGGTGAGGGGTCTAGAGAACAAGTCATATGAGGAGAGGCTGAGGGAACTGGGC
>JAOTQQ010000019.1:13163363-13207614 GCA_026546715.1 Gallinago undulata | reverse complement strand
TTGTGTGTGGTGGTGTTGGTGTGGGGTTTGGTTGGTGGGTGCTTTTTTTTGTGTGTTTTGTTTTGTGTTTGGTTGTTTGTTTGTGGGTTGTTTGTTTTGTATTTTTTGGGGGTTTTTTTTGTTTGTTTGTTTGGTTTTTTTTTTTTTTTTATGTGCTTGGACTCGATGATCTCAGAGGTCCCTTCCAACCACGGAGATTCTGTGATTCTGTGATAATTGTGGCGTCTGTGGTCAATGTAATACTGATTTGACTCTCTGGGTAGATGGATTTCAAAAGCGTTCTTCATGTTGGTGCTGGTACAGCAGTGGGTGCGTTCCTAAGGGGAAAAAAATGTTGCATACTCGTTTCTTTAGAAATCTGTATTCTTATAAAAAAATACATATTCTCTATTTCTGAAAGTAAGAAAGGGAGGAGGAGAGCACAAAGCAGCAAGCGGGAGAAAAGTCCTATTCTGAGCTGCGAGTGGGTTTATTCCTTTTGGATGTTTTGTTCACGCTGTGCTCCACCGGAGCCTGGAGAGCAGAGCGGTGGGGAGCAGAGGACCTTGCCTGGTGCCGCTCTCCTCGCTCTGCGGGGCTGCTCCTGCCAAAACTGGGGGGTTTCTGAGCAGAGGGGGCATGTGAGGTAAAGCTTCAAGGGGCAGTTTCCTGCTTTGTTGGCAAGAAGCAAAAAGACATTATGTATCCTGTCAAGCTCTATGCTTTTTCTCTCTTTTTCTTATTTTTTTTTTCATTTTTTTTCTCCCATTCCTGGCGCTTGAACTGCTGCATCTTGCTCAAGCGCTGACACTGGCCATGAGGCCAAAGCCTCCCCAGGAGCCGGAGCTGGAGGGACAGACGGTGGCAAGGTGTCCCATTCAGGCCATTCTGTTTTCGTGGCACTGGAGGGTTAAAATGTTTACATTGCCCTTGCGAGATGTGCCCTGATCTGAGAAAGCATTGCCCTGCAGAAGGGCCAGGACCTGTCAGGTGGATGTGGTGGTTCTCCATGGATGGTGTGCTGGTTCTCCAGGGACGTGCTGGTTCTCCACGGGTGGTGTGCTAGTTACCCATGGATATGCTGGCTCTCCATGGTTGGTGTGCTAGTTATCCATGGATATGCTGGCTCTCCATGGTTGGTGTGCTAGTTATCCATGGATATGCTGGCTCTCCAAGGGTGGTGTGCTAGTTATCCATGGATATGCTGGTTATCCATGGGTGCACCGGTTATCCCTGGGTGTGCAAGAGCAGTTGACACTTGCTGCCTTGTTTCTCCGGTGCTTCCCCTGTCTCCATGAGCTGGCCAGCAGTGAGGACAGTAACTTTTTCTTCACGTGCTTAGTAAAATATGGCAAAACTTAGCAAGCCATTTGGAGTGCTGTGTGTTGAGAGCTCCACAGGTTTTGTGTGCAATGTGAAACTTTATTTGGGGGCACCCTAACTTGGGGCTCGTGCTCACTCTGGCCATGCAGACTATCATTGATATTGTGCCAATAAGAAAGCCAATAGCATCCTGGCTTGTATTAGAAATAGTGTGACTAGCAGAAGCAGGGAGATGATTGTCCTCCTGCACTGGTGAGGCCACACCTTGAGTATTGTGTCCGGTTTTGGGCACCTCAATACAAGAGAGATCTCAAGGTGCTGGAGCGGGTGCAGAGGAGGCATCGAAGCTGGTGAAGGGCCTGGAGCGTAAATCTTATGAAGAACAACTGAGGGAACTGGGACTGTTTAGTTTGAGGAAGAGAAGACTGAGGGGTGAACTCATCACTCTCTACAACTACTTAAAAGGACATTGTAGAGAGGTTGGTGCTGGTCTCTTCTCACAGATAACTTATGACAGAATAAGAGAGAAAGGCTTGAAGCTGCAACAGGGTATGTTTAGACTAAATATTAGGAAAGAATATTTCGCAGCAAGAGTGGTCAGACACTGGAATAGGCTGCCCAGGGCGGTGGTTGAGTCACCATCCTTGGATGTGTTTAAGAGTCGTTTAGATGGGGTGTTGGAGGACATGGTGTAGGGGAGAACTTTGTAGAGTTGGGTTTATAGTTGGACTCAATGATCCCAAGGGTGTTTTCCAACCTGAATGATTCTATGATATTGAAATATGAATTTGTTGTGTGTGATACTTCTGTTTGCCACCCAATAATTTATGACTCTAAAAGCTACAGCTTTCATTGTCCTGACCTACCAAATCACTTTAGAGGTGTGTGAGGGACATATTCTTACAATTTCTACATGTACCTGCACATTTGCACTGGTCCTTGGGGGTTAATTCTTATTGCCCATACCATGATTCCTGCAGATACTTCAGATACTCAGCGGCAATCACGGGTTGTGTGTGGATCTGAATCTTGTACTTGCAACAAAGAACAAGGAGGAATCAGGGCAGGTAAAAGCAAACCAATTCAAAATGAGCACAGTGAAATCTTTACAGAGTTTTGCACCTTGATTTCAAGGAGAGGAAGCTCCTAGTGGAAGCTTTCAACAGTGTCAGCAATTTTCCACAAAATAAGAGCCGTGTTTGGAAAAGCATTTTCCCCATAAGAAAATGGTTTAATCTGAAAAATAATTTCAGCCATCTCTGGTATGATATGAACTTCATTTTGGAATAATCTATAATTCTAAATTCTAAATCTACAACCTGAGCATACTGGGAACTAAAAGGTATTCTTCCTTTTCAGAGAATGCTGTCTGTTAGTTGAAAAAAATAAACAGAAATCTGTTATACGGGTGCAGGCATCAAGGACAGCATCTTTGTGCAGCCCTGCAGCCCGGGTGCTTACACCTTCCTCACAGGGTGCAAATTGTTAGTTTTTATGTTTTTTAGAGCTTTGCTCTTTATCCTGAGTGAAAAAGCCATCAGCGATGTGCAAGTGCTGCTTCTGAATAGTGGGATCCAGTACCAAAATCTGTGTCGTTGCATCCCCATTTAGGAGGTGCCTCTCGCTGTTACAACCGACTGACTTTTTCCGTGGCACATGGTTTGTGGGGGTGAGAGGGAGTGTGTTACAGACATCATCTGCTGAAATTACTGCTTCTCTTAGGCAGAAGAAATTCATCCTAATTTACTGAATACCACAGCAATTCTCTGTCTGAAACAATCACCCTTGTGATGGACACAATTTTAGCTGTCAGTAGGAATTGAAACTATGTCCAAGAGCTTGAAGCTATAACTGAAAGGAAAACTAAAAACATGAATTAGTTGGCTTAAACCCTTTAGCAGAGAACAGAAGTGGGGTTGCATTTTCTTTGGGCCAGACAAGTTTCACTCAGGTAGCTTACGGAGTGAAGGTGTCTCTGGTAGATGGCTGTACAGGGAAAAATCCTGTCCTCAACTGAGCTAAAAAGCCCCACCAAGCTCTTAACTTGAGGAAGCAGATCCAGGGTCGTGCTGCAGATCCTTCCGACAGGGTTGTTTCAAATGTAAGTTGTTTTACTTGCAGTTCTTAGGGGCTGCTGAACTGTAGTGCCAATTAAGTCCGAGATAGAACAAATGCTGGGAAAGAATAATATGAATCCTTCTAAAGGTGAAGAAGTATTATTATTCTCTTCAATGGCAGTAAGCAGGTAGCATACTTACTGTGGCAATACGTTTTTTAATTATTTTGTTGTAGTGGTGGAAAGTACCAATCATATGCTGAACTAGTCAAGTTGACTCTCTTACAGAATGAAATCTGGCCAGATTTACAGCTATGGAGGGAACATTTGACTCAGTTGAATAAATAGCATCAGCAAACTTGCTGTCATTGTAGCCTTGGTCAAAACTTCTCCATTTTCCAAGAAGGGAGGCAGATGGACTCACCCAGAGCTCTGTCCGTTTGTATCAGCGACTGAAATGGATCAGAGTCAGAAGTTCAGTGGATAGAGGAATGACTCACTTCTTTTTTTTTGACAAACAATAAAGTCATTCAGCTGAAGTGGAGACAAGTCATATCTGATATCATATTTTTATATCCTTTTTGCTTATTATAATTTATTTTCTTCAGATTGATATTGCACAGAGAAATATGATGCATTGTTCTGAAATTAAATTTGAATCTGCATCAAGGCAATTTAATTCCTCTTGGAGTTGGTGGATAAAGGACCAAGCGTAACCTTCAGTAATTCCCTTGCTCATAGTTGGCTTTTTCTCGTGCACAACAATTTAAAACAAAATCACTTTCTCTAATGAGAGACCATAAATTATTACTTTAATGAGACACTTGAAGTTTGAAGAGCTGAATTCCCACGTTCTTCTTATCTATAAGCCGGGTACCTCAAGGGACGAGGAACGATCCATAGTGCTGAATTTCTGTGTTATAACATCGCTTGGTATTAAGATGATTATTACAATATCATTAAGTCCCAGATGGGAATCTGGACTTCAGTATACTGAGTATTGTTTCCATCTAATGTGAGAGTCTTAAAATGCCTAGAATTGAAACAAAAATTGGGAGGGGAACTTGGATCTGCCCAAAACCAAAGAGCAATGTGGTGACATAGTTTCTCACAGTTCCTCCTACACTGTTCCTACAAGTGCACTGCTTTGTGTTTCAGTAACTTATTTTTCATGTAGATATTGACATCTGCATTCTCGCTTGCACAAAAATACTATTTGTGAAAGGATGACTTATTTCCTTAGCTAACTAGCAGGTTGTGACGGGGTATAAAGAAGCGAGGATTAAAAAACCAAAAGTGATCATGGTGAAGTCAGTTCCACGGATCTTCTGTAGCACGGCCTGTGATAGCTCCACAGACTGATTCCCTTCTACTCAGGAACAAATTGTGGGTTATCAGGAGTTCTGGTTTGATGTACAGGGGGTGGGGAATCCAGCGCAGCCTTTGGTCAGTTATCCTCATGGTTAAACATCCATTGTATCAAACCCAACCCTACTTTTTCCACTGAGATGTTCAGTGCACTCTTCTAGGTGTTGGCAGGTCTGGTGCGTGGCCACCAAGAGTGGCAGATACTTTGCACCCTTGTAAGCATTGAGGGGGAGTACACTGGCAGGGAGTAATCTGGGCTGTGTGTCCTTGGGCTCTGCATCATGGCTGTTACTTCTGCCTCTCATGGGGACACTACAAGTTCCTCTTGACCTCACCCTGTTGGGGAGAGTCTTTCCCTGGAGGGAGGGACCATTTGCAGCATCCCCGCTGTGGTGGTGGTGTACCACTCTGCCATGGTTCACCTGCCTGGCCAGAGGATTCCTCTCAGCTGGGTGAATGTCGAGGGGAGTTCTCCCTTCTGAGGTTTTCAGAAGTCAGCTCAGACAGGTCCTGGCCAGGGAGACAGCAGAGGTTGTGGGTGACAGCGTGTGGCCACACTACAGTGAGCGCCAGTGAGACATGTACAGTGTTTCAATAGAAGGTCATTCTTGGGGAATATTTGAAGGGGGGCCATATAACAGTTGTGGCCAAAAAGGCTTATGTATCTATAGGGAATGAATATTTACACACAATTATGTATTTATATATATAATTGTATACTGAATAAATAGCACTCAATCTATTGATGATGCAAATGCTGCAGTGACCAGCCTGGTACATTCTTCGCTGACGTTCTTCAATCATAAGTAATGTAATAACAGTAGGGAGTATGATTGCTAGGTTATTCTTTTATTCTTGGAGAAAGGCAGTTTTATTTCATTTATTCTCCATAAACTGTCCAGTTGCTGGTATGATCGCAATACAATTTAAGGTATTAGCATATTTATGAACCAGCATGTGTTCTAGCGAACCGTTTCCAGTTGGAGTCAAATCTATTACTGGTCCTTTGCCTCTGCCAAGACCAGCCCAGGGCAGAGCTGTCTCAGCAGACTTTATGTATGTGTCTTCTTTTCAGAAGATGTGTTTTTTGCAATGTGGACTTTCATTTATTAAGTATTTATACAGCACTTAGTATCATGAAAATCCTAATCTGATTGATTTCTAGCATTTGGGTGAAAGAAACGTTATGCAATAACAATCATTGTCCCTTGTTGCCTTTCAGACACTTGAAAATTCAAGCAGACTGCATTCTTAAAGGAGGGCTAATATGAAAATTAAGTAGAGTTGTTCTGCACAGAGAACCAGTGTTTCTCAAATGCTTTCAAAACCATAAAACAATCTGTGAGTAGCCAACAAAAAAGTATGTTAACAATGGCCAAATCAAACAATGATTCAGAATTTGAATTAAAGGTCATAAAAACCTTATATGCATTAATCACGGAGCTCTGGTATGAATACTAATAGCAGCTGAGAGCTGGTGAATAGATGTTTTAGCTTAATCTTAAGCATTAATTAAACATTAATTAAAACTTAACTCTGTAAATACTTTATAGCTAAAAGGCTGTAATAAGGGCTAGGCTGGACAAAGGTGTGGGCTATTAGTGCCTCTTCTTTGAGTTAGGTGTCTCACCAGTACCGCTCAGATTGGTGTGAAAATATGATTTAGGAAACCATATTTGCAATATCTCAAAGAGCTATATATCTTGCATAAGGTCCTTGCAAAACTAGACTTTAAGATTTTTGTGAGAAGGTTAGATTTTCAAACTGCTACTACTATTACTGCAGTTATCTAAACGATTTCTGCACCAAGGTTATATCGGGACACTTTCTTTCTGCTCTAACCCAGCTCTCAAGGAGTTCTTTGTGGGCAAGATCTGGTGCATGATATAAATGGCAGCGGCTCAGAATGGGTGGCTTAATGGCTAATTTGGTTCTCACCTTTAAATCTGTGAAAAATCCAAAGGAAATGCCAAAAAATGTGAGTCAAGCGTGTCAAGTGTTGTTTACATTTATGAATCTGCTGAAAATACAATTTTAACTGGGTTTGCAGATACTGAACACTTTTCGCTCTGCAGAAATAGAAGCCTAAACCCTTCTTTACTTGGCATGTTAGTGATTCTACAGATCTTCGTTTCTTTCTACTTCTTCTCTTCATTGTTACTACAAATAATTTTGCTTGATCTTGATATTATGGTTTAATGTTATCTATAGGAAAGAGGGACAATAGCTTGTTAGGAATTGGGGAATTAGATGGAAATGAACCATGAAGGTAAAGAAAATGAACCTGTGGAAACAAAGCTGTGTTTGAAGTGACTGGTAGAAAATCCTGCGAAGGGGGCTGGGAGCCCTGCGGCGCTGCTTAATGCGGCTCGGGATCGCTGGCCCGTTGCAGACACCCAGATCCCTGTGTCTGCAATACCCAACAAAAGGGGGCTCCAATTTTGAATTGAGTCCCTGGTTATTTGCCCAATAAAAGCAATGGATATATTAATGTTAAGCGGGAAGGATCGGTACATGTCAGCAGGCAGCAAATGCCCTTTTCTTGTAATTGTACTTATCGAGGATAATAGTCAGATGAAATTACCTAATATTCTTTTTTTTTTTTTTTCCCCCTGAATTCCTGTGCTATTCGCTGACACGATGTAGGGTGCTTTCTGTAGTGTCTCCTAATGAGCTGTGAGAGTGTAAAGGGTGCAAGCGGTTCTTAGTTGACCTTGTTGGCCTGAATTCACATTACAGTTGGAGATGTTGTAGAGGTCAGCCCTCTGTTTCATTTCAGGAACTGCTCAATATCTGTTTTAGTAATTCACTGCTGTGAAAAGATGATTTAGCGTTTCAGATAAAAACACCTTGTCCTTAAAATGTACTGGATGCCTCTTTTTGGACAGTGTGTGATTCCAGGGCTCAAAAGCTTGCTTTAGGAAGCTTGGGATTTTCACATGAGGGATTATGTACCCAAAAGACCTTACGCATCTTGAAAATCTCAGCTGGAACATCTGCTGGCACGTGTATACAGCCAGGAGAAAGCGTGTGTTGTTCTGCCGAACTTACACATGAGCCTGAACCGCGGCCAGCGGGGAACTTGGACAGGAGATGTCTGCAGAATGAACTATGGACCCGCTGATGGGAGCGGGCGTTCCTGAGGAGCAAGAGTCTTCCTTCACGGTTTGATGCTGTATCGACAGCACACAGTACTGTTCTTCAGAAGAGATCTTGGAAATCTGTAAAATCAAAATTCTACCTCTGGGTTGCAAAAAAGGTCTTTGCAAATGTCGAAGACGTAGTCCCAGAGTGCTGGCTGAATTCCAGGAGGCATAAACTTTATTTTTGCCAAGCCTCCTTTGCGCAATTTCCAATGGATGAGATAAACTTGATGTGTTTTGCTGTACCTGAGGAGCCGCCGTGCTCCGCCTTTGTGGTGACTACATTTTGATGGCAGACAAAGTGCAAAGTATGTTCCGTTGGGTTCCTTCCAGATAAAAATGCCATGCGAATTTATTCTTTTCACTATATTTATTTATATCCCAGCTGATGGGATAGTAGAGGAGAAGTGGATCCTCAGGAGATGGAAATTAGTGAATGCCCATTCTTGTCTGCCAAGAATCTGCCCAGGATGTCTTCAGTCACTCTCTTCAAGTTGTGATCAGACAGAGCCATATCTCCCTCTTCCAAGATCTTTTAATCAAGCACTTGGTTCTTCATTTAAACCACCTTCTGAGTCCAGAAGAGGTTTTCTTTGCTGGCCTAAGAGACAGTTAATCTTTAAAATTGCTCGTTCTTCCCTGTCTGCCCTTGCATGGTGTTCCTGTCCCCTGTTCTGCTGCATGGAGGCTGAGACATCCTCGTGGTAGAGGACAGCCACCCTGGCCACGTCCCGTGGAAAAGCTGGCTGTCGTCCTCGCAGCTCAGAACAGAAGAAATCCACGTGCTCGAGGGAAGTGCTGTCTTGAACTTCCCTGCCTGCCTCGTGCAGATCTCCAGCCCTGCAGGTGAGCCCACAAAGCACACAGTCCCCTGAAACCCTCTTAATAGTGTTTTATTGATAGGCTACTAGTTTACGCTATTTGAATAACTGAATGCAAATAAAAATCTGTGAGAACGAAAGGTCATGTAGGCTGAAAAACTGAGCATCTGAAACTTATGAAGAGCTTCCCCTCTGCACAAAGAGGCAGCCCTGGTTTGGAAAAGTTTCAGTAAAAATATTAATATCTTCATGGACAGGAATAATCTGGATTATTCCAAATTTCTCATGAGAAAGGCTCTGTTTTTTATAGATATTCTTTTATCCAACAACAAAGAATTCTAAATTATATAATAGCTGAAATTAGGCTAAATTTAGAGAAGACATCAAGTAAAAGCGTTCTAAAGCAAAACAGGGTATCTTTAAAGTCTAAAAGGAGAGCATTCCACTTTACCCAAACTGTTTTTATCCTCTCTTTCCTCATTAGCTTTTTGCTCCATACAAACTTTCTGCAATTTCAGCTTTTTTGGTCTGGTTTGGGCATAGGGGTGGGAGGGAAGGGAGAATCTTCAAACTCCTGAGAACCATTTCTGTCCAGAGGTGAGAGCAAGAGAGAAATCCCTCTGGGTAGCGAGAGGAGGTGGATATGACACATCCACTCCAAAGGGACTCCAGAAAGTCTGTTCTACCTTTACATCACTACAAAGGGAATTAACTTCCCTCTTACCCCCGATGCTGGCTCATGGTCTGCGTTTCTTATGGCTGCTGTTTTATTTGCATTTTAGCTAGAGGAAGTACCATTCTGATTAGTTCTTCAGGCTTCCTGTGGAAGTTCCTTCATTCTGAGGTTAGGGAAGCTTCATTCTGCTGAAAAGTTTCTGAGGAAAGGGGGAGCCGGCAGAGCAGGGAGCTTGTTCCCAAAGCTGGGCTATGCTTTAGATCCATTTTGTTTTCTCTAGTGGCTTGATTATTACAGTTGCACTTTAATTTTTGCACAGGGTTGTGCACATTTCAGGCAATGTAAATATATACATTGGCATGCTTATTAGCTCTTCTGTTTAAGTTACGGATATTTGATAGTGTATAATAAAACCAAGTGGTCCTGTGTACCATTTGTCATGCTGAGCTTGGACTCATCTCTTTGTACTCCCACTCCACCCTTTCCAACTTCATTATATTCCAAACGCTCCTCCTTGCTTGGAGCAAAATCAATCCTCGTTTTGCACTGGGTGGAAGAGGAGAAATGTGTGCTGGGATTCTTCTCGATGCACAGAGTTGTGTGCGGACTTAATACTCGCTTAAACGATAAGCGTGGGGTTTCCCTGGGGGGGACCATTGTAAGGTCATGGTCACAGCCTCAGCCCCCATGTATTAAACCGTAGAAAGAAGTGGAAACACGAGAGGGTCCTTTCCACTTATCAGGCAAGAATACTACTGTGAATGCTGCTTTCCTGAGCTGCCACACGCTGCAGGCAGAATACTAAGCCTGTGTTGGGGTGGTGGCAGAGAATGGATTTTTCTAACTGAGGATGAAAGTCACTAGGTGGGCTTTAGGGTATTTATACCCACAGGACCTCAGAGATGTTAAAAAATGTGGCTTTCTAATTTCGTTGGCAGTCAGGTGCTGATTTACCTGTATGACAAGCCATGGTGAGATGCCAGTGGTGAAGCAGAGATGGGAGAAGCCCCAGTATAAACGTCAGAGGGTTTCATGGCCCCAGACCATGGGACCATGCAGGAGTGCACGCTCCACAGTTTATGCCAATCAGGAGGAAAAACTGAGAGACCTTCCATAGTACTCCCAGTACTTCCATAGTACTCCCAGTCTGGGTGGGCTATTGGGGTGCACATTGTTCTCAGGGGTATCCTTGGCCCTCACCCCATTCTCTTCCCACAAAGACCAATGGCTCAAGCAAACCCTCAGAGTTTTACTCTGAAGCTCTTGGAATTGTCCATCATTGCCAAAAGAAAGGATTTGCTGACAGTCAGAATCCTATTGGCAAACCTAGGTGGATTTATGATCTTGGGTGGAAACCAATTTGAACTATAATTTTACATGAATCCGATCCCTCTCCTGAGCCAGGCAAAACTTCATGATTCTGGCTGATTTTTCACACTCGGCTGTTGAGTGTTTCTGGTCACAACTGAGCTGCAGATAAAACTCTGGGCCCGTGACTCTGTGCAACCCAAAACTTCAAGCCCATGCAAATAGACACAACTCTTATCCCTGCTTCTTGATGTCTCAGGCTGTAGGTTGAGTTTCTTGATGTCTCCTGCTTGGTTGCCTTTTCCGCAGAGCAGCACATCAGGAGTTACACGTGGGCTCCAGAATATAAATGGAGTAACATGGTTAAAGCATGTGCCACCATCTCATGCTATGACAATTGTTATAATTACTAAAGGCACTGCAGTGTGACCTCCCCTACTCCTCCTTCCACTATTTAACACACACACCTCCCCCCAAACCCTATATCCAGTGCTATTTGGGGACCAGCAATTTTGGGTATTCTGGGTTCAGTTTCTGCTCCAGACCCTTGGTGTGAACACGGAAAATCACTTCAGGGTTGCCTAAATGCAGGCAGAAGAGTTAAGTGGGTGCAGTCGAGTCCCCCGCAGATTTTCTGCATGCTGCAGCCACTGTTTGTAAACAGGGATACACATAATAGGTTGGGAAATCAGCTCCAAAACAACAGGCATTGTTTGTGTGCTGAGTAACTCTAGTGATCAATTAGGATCTGGGAAAAAAACATATTGTGTCCAGATGAATGTAAAACCAGAGCCTCCCCTGCCAAAAACTCCAACTGATACCTTTGGAACTAAGGAGAAGTTTAGTTAACTTTTTTCCCTATATTTGATTTAGCTTGTGAGTGTTGGTTTTGTTGTGTTTTGGTTTTGTGTTTTTTTTTTTTTTCAAATTTCAGCAAACTAATGAGAAATGTTATAAAAATAATGAAATATCAAGTCGACACTGGCTCATTGTCCCCCTCCCTGTGTCGTGACAGGAATGTGACAGGGTTGTGTTGACACTGGTCAGAGCTCTATACGTGTCCCCTCGTTAGCAGGCGATGCAGGGGTCTGACTTGCTCAGGTGCTGAGCACCAAAAATAAGCAGTGATGCCCGTTGGTGTGATAGGAGCCCTCTGGTGCCTTGTGGCTCTGGGCAGCGACAGAAACCAGGCTCTGGTGCACCTGGTTGGGGCCAGAAGATCTGCAGGTGAGCCACGGTAAAGATGAGGATTCGTACAAGCCACTTCCATCTCTGTTCCCTGTAATATGAGGGACTATTTCTCAAAATCTCTTTCCTACCTGTCACACCCGTGGGCATTGGGGCTTTGTCTCTGCTCCCACATCGCTGAAGGCAGCACTGTCGTCTCCTTCCCGAGTTAGAGAACAAGCCCTATGAGGAGAGGCTGAGGGAACTGGGCATGTTTAGCTTGGAGAAGAGGAGGCTGAGGGGAGATCTCATTGCCCTCTACAACTCCCTGAATGGAGGGTGTAGAGAGGTGGGGATTGGCCTCTTCTCCCAAGGGAATAATGACAGGAGCAGAGGGAATGGTCTGAAGTTGGGGAAGGGGAGGTTTAGATTAGGTATCAGGAAGAATGACTTTCCTGAGAGAGTGGTCAGGCACTGGAACAGCCTGCCCAGGGAGGTGGTGGAGTCACCAGCCCTGGAGGTATTTAAGAAACGTGTAGATGTGGCTCTTCAGGGCATGCTCTAGTGGCCAAGATTGTAGGGTTTTCTTGTGAGTGTATGGTTGGGCTTGGTGGTCTCAGACGTCCTTTCCAACCATGACAATTCTGTGATTCTGTGATTGCACTGTGAGCAGGGGGCACTGCAGGGGTGGCAAATTTCAGTATGCAGGAAAACAAAACAGAAAGCTTCACTGTCCTGCTTGTTAGAGAAAAAAATGGTATGCTGTCATTCCTCTTAGGTTTACTGAATTTTGTAGAAGCTAGACATGGTGACATAGGCTTCCTCGTTGTTTGGTGACCTGGTTTCACTGGTAGGTGGCACCTGGGATATGGTGTCAGCATTTAGGGGCTCTGACCCAGGCTGGCCAGAGGGATCTGGTGGAGGAGTGGAGGAAGGGTTGAAACCATCATCACACAGGGGCACCCCGTTGCTGTGGCACACCTCGTATGTGCTGGAGCCGTCGTTTCCTTCGGTGTTTGCAAACTGGCTGGTGCCCAGGAGTCCGTGCAGGGCTTCAGCTGGCCAGATTCCTCCGTAAGTCACAGACAGGTTCAGGTTGCTTCTGTCTGTAATCGCAGGGGTCTTCTTCAGGTCTGAGCCGCTCCTAAATTTTTCTGGAAGGTTTGTCTCTGGGGTGGGTGATGGCTGCAGAAAATTTTCCAATTCTGCTTTTGCTCGAATACCATCCACTTTATGGATATGAACGTAACCAAAACTCTCTGCATTAAAGCTTATATCAAAATTCTGTGTGGCAAAGGGAACAGCATGATCAGTTAACAGTGGATATTATCTTAAGAGAAAAGGTACTTTAATAATTCATTTGATTTTAGAAGGGTATTTATTATTTCTTTAACTCTGAAAGTAACCCTAAACCAAACAATAGGTTAGCAGAGAATAAACTATCACATGGATTAAAATCCTTTTCCACATTAATCTGTATCTATCCAGTGACCTCCTGCATGCAGTGCCACTGGAGAGCATTTTATGATCTATGCAATGGGGTAGGAACTGGTGTTTCAGAGACTTTTCTGAGCCACGCATCTGTCGCCTGCCTGCCATTTCACAGGAATCAGTCTGCCAACCCAGGCAGTTCCTTTCAGTTTTACCTTCCTAAATTAGCAGTGAGGGAAGTAAAAGTTTGCCACAACTTCCTGAAACAAATTAGGAATCCCTGCACTGGGGAGCACAGAGGGTGGGAGAGTAGTCTTAGACATCTTATTAAATTAAGAACATGCTAATAATGTACCAAGAATGGAGAGAACAGCTGTGATGAGTTTCTTAGTGAAGTAATACACTAGACACTCAGTTTTAAGGCAATGGATTAATCCCACACTTTACAGTTTGTAACATTTGTGCATCTAGCTTTTGTCTGGCAGAACAGTTCATGTATCACATGGTGTGTGAGGAATTCTACTGGCCTTGTAAAGGTACATGGGCATCACCAGAGATGTTTGCAAAGGGTCCCCACCCAGCCCCATGATCACAATTTTATAGAATCACCAAAGCATCTTGGTTGGAAAGGACCTCTGGAGTCCAACTGGTCCCACCTTCTACCAAAAAACCAGACCTGGATTGGGTTACCCAAAAGCCCTATCAAGCCAAGACTTGAACATTTCCAGCAAAGGAGAACCTACTTCTATTCTGGGCAACCTACAGAATGGAGAAAGATTTTCTTACACCCAGATGAAATTTGCCCTAAAGCAACACGTGCCTGTTGCCTCTGCACACAGTCTTGTGGCAAGAGAACCTCCACCACCTCTCTACCTAAACTTTTGGTATTGGAAGTTTATGAACAGTAATCCCAGCCCTAGGCTTCCTCTTTTCTGTAAACAAGTTCCATTCCTTCAACCTTTCTTCATATATAAGTTCTCTAGCCCTATGTAGCTACTTTGCACAAGCCAAAGCTCAGGCACTAGTTGAATCATCTCTTATTTCCATACCCTTGACTAGCATTGTCCTGTGCAAATGTGGCCTCTCTTCAGTGAAATGCAGAAGTAATTTCTGTAAGATGTCACAGTTCATGCCGCACGTACTGTCTCTCATGAGTGTTAGTTTTGTTCCCAATAGTCTATACAGAGGTGAAAACAATAGTAGAAATACATACATTTTTTGGCTTCTTGCAGAGTTGCTCCAGTGTTTTTTTATGATCGGGCAGGTTTGGCCACACAGCAGGCTTGATCCTGAAACAGCAACAGTAGACAAAAAGAGGTTCAACAGCAGCAAAAGAGGTACATGTTGAGATATCAGAGGTCCACATTGCATCATTTGTGCTAATTCTCACAAAGCCTTAGGGCTGGCTTGCATTACCCAAAATAATGACAGAGAAGTCTCAGAATAAAACAAAAACAGGAGAAGAGGAGTTGTAAAGGTCACTGAATAGTCATTGTTCTTTTGAGTGCGCAAATTGTCATAGTTAAAGGAAGACACTTCACCAAGTACTGGAAAAACAGCAAATTATGCTGGCAAAGAGCTCATTTGCATCTAGCTGTGTTAACAGAGTTTTGTATGGTGAAACCAATTTCTGCAAGTGAAAAAAGGTTTGTGGTTAAAGTGCAAATTTGCTGATATTTGCCTCTGCATGTTTACATAAGTCAAAGAACTGCATATTTTCCTGCTCCTTGGCCAGCTGTCTGTGCTTCAGATATCTGTATTGTAGCTTTGTCCAACAGGTCTTATTTTTACTGCCTTGATTAGCAAAAGTTCTTGTATTGTGCTGCTAGAAACCCTCAGCTATGATGCATCCAAAGAATATTGCCCAGCTGACATTCAATGTTGAAGTGATACAAATACAGCTACGTATATACAAATACAGTATATGAATATATATTTTATCTATGTGTCTGTACACACACGTATAAAACTCTCTTCTTTTTAAAAGGTGTCTGTGTTCAAAAAGTCTCAATGTCTAAAAACCTGTTTTTTCAGCAGCTCAAGGTTCATCTCCTATGCTTAAACTTGGGACTTTTTCACTTCAGATTCTCATTTCACCACATTATCTATAAATCTGTTCATTTTCTTAAATATGTCAACTACCTATTCAATATTCAAGAATATATTCACAGCTATCTATGTACTGCTGCATAGACAAGATATGAAAAAAACCCAAAGCAGACAAACGACTGCCTGTGTAATGAATGTATCTCCTGTCCCACTTCTGCCATGACTGCTTTGGTGGGGGATGTAGAGCCCAGTTTTGCCACATGGCTGGATGTGGACCTGGCTGGGCTGGTGGCAGATGCCATCAAGCCCCTGTTGCAGAGAGCTCTGCCCTGCTCCTTCCGAAAACGCTGCAGAGCAACCCCCCTGCTGACTCAGCCTGTGAAAGGAAAAGAGGCAATCTCCCCAGTATACCATTTCCATGCCCCTTGGGACTTTACAAAAACCCACAGGTTGCTTTCTTTTCTGGATCTTGCTTGAAGCTTTTGAGTCAATTTTGCCTCCAGTGTGACACTGACTATGTAAATGTTTCGTGGCGACTTCAGCTCCCCAAAGGTCCCAGTGTTTCAAGCTCAAGACTGAAGTCTGCTCAAAGTGGCAGGTCATCTTCTGCCTGCCAACACTCTCTCTTGTATTCTACACTTCTACTCTCTGCCTGCCTTCAGCTTGCTATAGAGGTCCTGAGATGGATAGAGAATAGTTCACAAGCGTAACAGGGAAAGCAATAACACTTTCAGAACAGGATGAGCTTCCAACACTTTTTCTGATACAAAGAGACTTAGATTACCTGTTTTCCCAAAAAGTTATGACCAGGACAATCATGACAATGGAGAGCATGAATCCCAGGATGGAGAGTATAACCACGACCACGCTGCTATCTAAGGAAAAATAAAGAACATCAGCCAATGCATCTAAATGTCTCACTGTTAAGCCACCATAACTGTACTGTCTCTTCAGACAATAAATCAGGAATTAATGCTAAGCATTGCACTTGCCTATCATTAGACTGATGCAGTGGTGCCAGAGCATCAGCACTTGGCCGAGCTCTAAACTGGGTTCCCAGGTTGGATTAAAGCAGCTCAAAGTCTCCTATCACCTGCAGCGTGTTGAAGTCACTGCTCACTGCGTCCTTATAGCAGCACTGACGTGACTTTGAACGTAATGCTGAGGTGCTCCTGGGGACTGAAAGGACCCCAAGGACCAGAAGGATTAGTCATGTTTACAAGAACAATGATGAGATTTTTATCCTGTATTGTATTTGTGATTAAAGTGCCATGTTTGCACACAAATCCAGGGCCCTGAGATGGGTCATGTTTCCCCACTCTTTGTGGTCTATCTAAAATGTTCAGTGCAAGCCTGTCTTCTCCATGCGTGCCAGCAGGCAGGAAGCAGGGCTGAGTCAGGTTTCACCTCCCTTTGCCCACCTTGTGCCCTTCATCCGATCTTAACACCCTTGAGGAGATTTAACTTCACATGGAGAGTCAGCCCCATGCCAGAGTGATACAGCTGCCTTCTGGGTCATCTCCTCTGGGCTGCCCAGTGCCTGTGAGGGATGACCCTGCTGTGGCCACATGCTCTTCCCCTCCCCATGGTCTTATCACTGCTGCCACCAGGGCTGGACAGAGGTCTGGGAACCCCTAGCTCTGCTTTTTTTCCAGGTCGACCAAAGTGGTTTCTGCCCTTACAGCTCTCTGTGGAATGCTGCTCCCTTGCAGTCCTGAAGCTTTTGGAAGTGCTCCATTCACTCCACATGCCCTTAAAATATTCTCCATTGGGCTGTGAACGTACTTTCACCTCATACAAAGCATCATTTTCGAGGTTTTTCCCCAGTAGTTTCACTTGAAGGTACGGCGACTTTATTGTCTAAACACACACAAAAAAATCAAATTATTTTTCTAGAAGACACAGGAGAAGTATCTTTGAGTTTCAGCAAAGCGTGCAAGATCAGGTGCATCCCTGCAGTACTGTGCTGTTTGTTCTGTGTCTTTGGTTATTATACAGGTGGTCATCATGCCACCAGTCTGGCTTAATAGCAAGGTAGTCCAGACAGTACTGAAAAGAGAGACTAATGTTGGGTAAAAGCTCTTTGGAAAACAGCTGAAAGTATTAACTGTTCTTTTCTACTACAGACACTGCAGTGGGAAATACATGCTTCCCTGGGAAGAATCAGAAGAGAGAGGGGAAAAAAATCATTTGTGTGGCATAAAAAGGCAATTTTGAAAGGGCAGCTGCAGAAAAGAAATCCTACCGTGCAGCTCTGGTGATCTTCATTTCAATGTATTTGGCTGCCTGAATCATTTTCTTTTTCTAGTTATACTTCTCCTGTGTTCCCTCTGTAAAAGGCAGGTACAGTCCACGCTTTTCAAACACCTCCCATCTGGACTGGTGTTTGCATGGCTGCTCTTGTGGCAGGGGACACAGAGGTGCCAGCAGTTGGGCAGCCCAAACCAGACCCATTTCACAAGCAGCTACAGCCCGAAAGATGGTCTGAGGGTGGGAGAGCTGCATGGCTCCTCTAAAAGCTTGGAGAGGCTCAGTGAAAAAAAAGACACGAATAAACTGTTGCTAAATAAGAAATGGGGTCATATGATTTACTGATTGATGAGCCCAGAAAGTGAGAGCAAGACCACCATAGCAGAGAGCAAGATGTCCAGACACTTAGACTGGTTCATTATATTATGTTTTCCCTTCCCACTGCAAAGACCAAATGAATGAAATCTCATTAGCCCGGAGAAGTGTCTGAGAGACATGGGTGCTGTTGGTCTGGAATTGTTTTGACTGATGAAATGTCCAGATGCCAAATATAGCACCTTTCCAAATTTCCAGCTGGAGAAATGTAGAAATGCAGATTTGAGGTGTTTTACCTAACACTGGTATTTCTGATAAATTTTAATTTTGGAAATTATTGTAGGCTCACCAATACATCATCACTTACCTTCCAAGTACCTTCTTCCTGCCGATAGGCTACTTGGTGCATTAATTTGTCCTGTAAGTATTTCTTCCATGAGTGTGGTGTACTATAATGAATAAGATATTCATTTGCCTCCTTTTGGTATGTGATGTTTATATCGAATGGTACTTCAGGCTTAACTGCAAATGATAACAAACCAGGATATAACAGGAGTAGGACCATATTACCACAAAATAAACAGATTTTGAAAAGTAAAAAAAAATAAAAAGAATTAAGTTCAAGTTATACACCCTGCAGAGTGACCTATCTTGAGTGAGTGCTGGCCTGAGCTGGGCGAGCTTCATGCTGAGCCTCAGCTTGTCCTTACACCTTGGTCCTGAGGGGCCTTGCTTTTTGACCTACTGGAGCAGCAATGTGCCAAGAGGGATCGTGCTTCCTAGGGAAGTGACATATAGTCTTCGAAAGCAATTTCCATGCCCACCCCCAAGGTGGCACTGCTTGAAGACCTGAAATTCAGCCCCTCTAACCAGTGCTCTGAGATGAAGATCCCATGTCAAAATCCCATGGCTGCTCTGGGAGGAAGGCACTGGGAGCAAACTGGGCACAGGTAAAACCACCACTGGTCATCAGGGCAGGGGGACAGAGGAAGGGACAATATATGACAATGTTAGATATAGCAGAGAGGGCTATGGCTCCAGACCTTTGCTATGAACACGTATCTGACCTGGTCTGCAACAGACTCTGTCAAATAACCATCAGTGTAAGTAACTCAAGTCCAAAATGCAGCCCTCAGGACTCTTCCCAAGCTGTGTCTGAGCTGGATGTGCCTGTGGTCTGTGGGAACAGTCTGGGCCACTGAGCCTTCCTGAATGTGCCATGTAAAGTACATCAGCTCTCACAGGAACAGAAAGCCCACACCTCTCTCCTCTCAGGGAAGTGCATATAGCCAAAAATCTTCTGCAACCCACAAATACCCTCCATGCAGAGCCTGCAGTTTCTAGAGACCACCAGATATGGATCAGGCTGGCCCATAAACTGAGAGGTATTGTAAGGTTATTACAAAACTATTGGACTGGGGCAGAAATGTTTCATAAGGGAGGGATGACACAGTGTCTATTGCCAAAGGAAGGCACCAGAGCAGAACAGAGCTGCCCTATGCAGGCTTCTCTGCAGCCCTCGAATGAGACTGGCTCCCAAGAGGGTTAAGGCCCAAGGAGCCCCTCTTCCCTCCAGCTTCCCTATTTTTTGGCTCAGGCAGGTCCCTACTGTGGCTTTGACGAGCCCATTCATGGGCTCCTGGCACCCCTCCTGCGCTGCAGGATACCTGAGCACTTCATTCAGACAACAGGCTCCACCAAGAAGCCTGTTGTGTGAAAAAGTGATATCTTGCAACCTTGCGGTCCCTGTGCTACTGAGCTCACACTAGACTCAAGGTGGTCAGTCCTGAAACTGCACAATCCCTAGCAAGAAATGAGCAAAATTTCCCTGCTTGACAGCTCATCTATGCTCAGGAACAGCTGCTTCACCCATGTGCACAATTTGGTCTACGTCCATGTCTGGGCAGAGTGCTATGATAAGCCAGAATTCTGAATGGAGGTGAAGTCTGAATGTGTTGAAGCAGGGGGAACACCACACTGTCAACACCCCAATAGTAGGCTACATGTCCTGCTAGGGCAGTGTTTTATGCTGCCTCTGTGTTATCCAGATTGATGCTAAGGCTTTGCACTGGGCTATTTTTTTCCCCAGTAACACCTATATCTTAAAAATGTCCAAAATGTGAAGCGTCTTACCAATGTCAGTTACAACCAGACTCCTGCAGACCCTTCTCTTCGTCTCAGAGTTCATACAAATGTCTTTATTTGAGAGTATATCAGTGAATTGCAAGAAATACACATCCTCCTGTTTCTCCATATTGAAGCACATGTAATTGCTTTCTTCCTTGGTACTGTTGACCAAAGTGACACAACATTAATTTCTTCTCAGACTTATAACATAGTAAGGGAACAAATCCACATCGCTCATTTCACATTAACAGAATGGGCACTCCATGTGAAATTTAAAAAAAATGCCATGCAAATAAGGAGTTAAAAAAATTGATAGTATTTTCAATCGTGGTCTTGGAGCACAACAATCAAGTGACATGAGTCACAATAAGAGCCCTGGGGCTCTTGAAGGAAAAAATACAGTTATTAAATTGGAGATGTATGTGTTAAAAACCCTTGTATCTTTAAAAATTATCTTACTGATGCCATTTTTAAATATAGGGCAATAGGTTTGGATACTCACTGAAGATAAAGAGAAAATTTTTATTGACTGCAGTGTAGAAAATATAGGGTCAACAGTCAGACAGGCCATGAAGGAGTCATATGGCACAGTTTCAGAGGTGAAAATATGTTTTTGTGTTCTTTCATCTGTGTGACTCCCATATTTGAGGACGGTCATAAAATTTCAGTCAAAATCCAGAATAAAATCCAGGAAAATAGAAAAATTCTTATAAACTAGGTGGAAAAAAATTAAATAGTGATTTTAAAGATTTTTAGATTTCTTGAAATTAGAATAGCAAGATTAAAAAAAATATCCATTTATTTGGTTGGCTGTTTCAGGAAAAACAGGCAAAGGGAAAAGCAGAAGTAAGCTAAAGAAATAAAAGCTGAATTTCTTCAGCTAGCTGCATCAGCCAAAAAAAAAGGTGGAAAAGAGTTTTAAGGTCTCGACAAACAGTGGAGATGGCTGATGTGTTTGATAACTGTTGGGTTTTTATATACTTATTCTAGTATGTTATTTGCATGTCTGTGTGTGTGCAAAGACAATTGCTTAATTTTTGTCTTGACCTAGATAAAGACACTTTCCCTGCAGTGGAAAATCAGCCATCCTGCCAAAGAATTTTCTGTGGAAAGGATCTATCTCTTCAAAAACACTTTTACTTTTCACTTGGTAAAGGCTAGGTTTGTTTTTTTTTAAATATTTAATTTAAAGAAAAAATTGCTCTCAGCTCATGCTGGGCTACTTCCTTAATTACAGGTGTTTCAGAGCAACAGAGGCAAAATCAGAACCATTGGAGGTGTTACAATGCCCTTCCAGCTCCTTATTAGGGAGTTATGTTCTGTTTCAGTAAACCCTTCTTCTTCGCTGAATATAGTGTTCAAACTTGGTAAACACTCTGAAACAGAAGTGTTGTAGCTGTAGTAGCTGTCTAGCTTTGCTGCTCCTGTTTCCCAGCATACGGTAACATGACTCACTGGTGCTCTGCGTTTCGCTTCCCAGAAGTTTACCAAAGGACAGACTGACAGCACTTACCACAGGGCCAGGGTATAGTTAGTGTTGTGAGGAGGCAGCTCGGTAAAATTGCAGGTCAGGCTGCTATAGGAATCCTTAAATTCCAGCTGGCTGAAGCAGCTGATGTCAAAATTGTCCGGTTCGTCATCTCCAAAAGTCCCTAAAGAGAGATGCGCAGAATGTTATTGAAGCAAACCTGTGAGTGTATTTGATTTGCAGCTCCGTTGTATAGGAGGTAGTTTCTTTACGTGGTTACCTGAAATGAAGAGGATCGACCCACCTGTTTTGTAAGAAGCAAAGAAAGCTTGTTCAAATTGAAATTAAAAGCCACTTGCACCTTTCAAGGTTGCTCTGCCCGCATGCCAGTGAAGCCCACTCACTTGCCATACATGAAGGTACATTCTGCGTCACCAATCTCTGAACTATAAAAAGACTTAGTGTCGCAGATGGCTTGGTCAGATGAGACACCCTCTGTCTGTTCTTTTCTACTAATCATAGGCAAAGAGAAGCGGTGATGTCGACCTGGAAACCTTTGTAAAAAAGTCCCAGTGTCGAGCATAAACCAGAGATAATATATTCTCTGCTTTGCAGTTTAATTTGTGCTAAGTTTGAGTCAGGGACACGGGTATTGTTGGTTTAAAAGTTATGGATAAACTTTATACCAAGATAAAAGCAGGACCTACTCCATCTGAAAATTATCTCCAAAATTTCTCAGACAGGTTTACCCGTTTAGGAACCACAAAATGCCACTATTCTTGGGAGCAAGACATGTTAATGATGCCTGCTGAAAAGCAGGGTGTTCTAGTCAAAGACAAAAACACCCTTGAAAATAAACAGAGCAGAAAGATGCACTGGGGAAGGCACTCCACACGGTCACCACCAGAGGTGTCTGAGGCTGATGCTCGAGGCTAACACTGACCCAAGAGCAAGGGCTAGTTTCAGCGGGAGTTATTTGTATGGGAATTTCAGCTCAGGACAGCCTGTGAGTACATGAAACACCTCGTAGCTCCTATACAGCAGACCCACAGCTGAGGATGCACGCTCAGCAGTTGCCATTGCTGCACCTGCATCAGGACTAACCGTGTTGCAGACAGCTGAGAGAGCCCAGGCAGCATCCTCCTGTCCCTGCTTGCGCCCTACCCATGTTTGAATGTCTGGCCTGTCACCAGGTCCCTGAGGACACTGGAAAATGCTATGGGTGGTTTTAGGAAAGCAGGAGTATTTTGGTGTCATGAGGCAATTAAGCCCCATTTTGATTGAACTGCGAAGTTTTCTGAAATGTCACGAATTTGGGCTCAGGAGGGAAAGCTCAGACTTTCTGCCAGAATGTGTGGCTTCCTGCAAATTTGCTTCAATGACTAATAAAACAATCACAATTTGAGTAAGAGCGTATGTCTCAAGTCCTACACTTGGCAGGTATGAGTTCAGTGAGGCAAACACTTATTCTTCTGAGAGGAGTCTTCTCTGGCAGAAACTGCCAGTTCAGCCTCATTTCATGAATCTCACCCACCGTAGCCGAGTGGACAGGGAAAGGGTTTTTGCCATGATCCCTTCAGTGGATCCTCAGGGTAGGAATGCTCCTGTCTCCTTCTACCAGTGGTTAAAGGTAGCTGTGAGGATTTGTAACCCTCTTCCCCATGTCCAGGGACTATTCCCGGTCCCCTGCTTGGTTCTCTCCTACCCACTCCTCAGACCTGCCCGTGCCGCGTGGGTCTCCTGCTGCAGCGACAACAATACCTGGGCTGCTTTGGTGACATCGTCGACTCAAACTCACAAACAGTGTGGGGAAATGCCCATGGAAACATTTTGAATGGAAAATCCCTTCCAGAAAAAAAATGATGGACATCTCTGTGGTCGCCCAAGTGAATTGGATCACTGAGGGGTGACCAGCTACTTGTATACCCTGATGCATAGTTCTGCTGGTGGTGTTCTATGATCCTTGGTCAATCCTGCTGCCAGCACACAGGGAGACCCAGACCTTGTGTGGCATGGGAGCACACCCGAAGATCCAAAATGGTCTTGGTTTGACAGCAGGAAGAAAGAAGGGGAGAGTTCTTTGATTGCTTTAAAATACAAGTAAAGAGCATCACCCCAGAGGCTCACTATCAGCAGTGCTTCCTCCTAACTTTGGAGCTGAGGTGCATCTGGAGTCGGGTTTTGAGTAAGAGAAGAAATTGAGAATTGAGTCAGGAAAGCAGAGCAAAACCCAAAAGCAATGCAAGCAGGAGTAAGAAGGGGGCTGTTGCCACCAGCATACATGGTGGGCAGCACGAGGGAGGGGACCATCTGATGCTGCACCAATCCAGAGCAGGTCTATCTCCTGAGCTAAGACACACTGGCCATTTGTCACCATGAGCAACTGGTGCTAAGAAGCAATTACTGGTCTTCCCTGCTCACCTCAGCTCTGGTGGGGACAACGAAATGCAATGTCTTCCATCACTGCTGCTGCTATGAGCAGATAACCTGTGCAGCACAGACACGGACAAAATAGGTGCTGTACAAAGCTACTCTACTTGACCATCACATTCAGGAGAGAGACACAGAGGTCAGCACACCTCTAGAACAAGCCCTGCAGCAGTTTCACACAGGTGAGAGTCTTGACCAATGCAGCCCTGAGCCATCTGGGCACACACGCAATCTATATTACATAAAGTTTCATACATCTGGATAAAAGTGTGTGCATATAGATATATGTCTATTCAAAATTCAGGGGATAACAAGTAAGCTGAAATGAATCTGCATAAAACGGAAAACATCCCATACTTCATATAGATAGGTACACCCAAAGCTCACATGCAGAGATATGTCACGTTATGCCTCTAAGACTTTACCTGCAACTACCAGGAGACTGGCTTAGTTATACTCATAGGTGCCTCAACATTAAAACTTATGAATTAGGATGACTGGTCTTTCTTTATATAAGAGGGAGAGACTGCTTGGTGCTGTCTGTATATGCAAACTACATATTCCAGATTTTGCATAAACACACAAAACTGATAATCATCTTCCAAATAAACAGCATACCAGAAATAATAATTCAACTGTCCACTAGTGATTTGCTGAAAAGTGACAAAAGTTTTCATTCATTCTCTAGCAGACTGACTGCGAAATGTAAAGAAAGAAAAAGGTTTTGTCTTGCTATTTAATATTTAACCAGTGTAGTGTGCTTTTGGTGCTGCACTGGAAATAAAGTTGACTTTACCCCTTTGACACTGAACTTTCACATCGTGATTACGTGGCTCCTTACCGATGGAAATAACATCCTAACCATAGAATATATGGTAATTAGACCTCATAAATCATGTTAAGTAAGCAATTTGAAATGCTTTTTCGGGTATGGTTCCTCTATGGGCTGACAGTAATTTTCTGGTCTGACATAAATATACATGTAGCCTCAGCTACCCTCTTTCCATAAACCTCAGAACGACCACGCACAAATATCACTACGTAAATGGTTTTGATGACTCCAACATGACTCATGGTGCTAAAGGACTCATTACACAATCAAAAGTTTACAAGATTACAGCTTTTTTGCTTGAGAAGCCCAGATTAGACAGAGCCCTGAGTCTGCTATGCTGGAATCAAGGTAGGGCTTGAGATGGGTCAATTCTACTGCGAGAAAAACTGCTCTAGTAGCTACAGCCATGGCAGGTCCTGTGCAAAGATGGTTGTCTCTTGGGTTTGGACAACACCCAGCAAGATGGTTCAAATCACAACAGGAATCTCATGAGCCTTTACCAAGAGAAGAGTATTAGCAGAGGCTACAGACATGCTTCAGCTTTAAGCTCTGAAGCTACCAGGACAACCAACAACGCATGAAACTGAAGGCAGTGCTAAGCATCTGCAGGATCAGTGACATAATTTCCAAAGTCAATAAAGTCTCTGTCTCCCTAGGCAGAGTGATGCAAAATCTCTAGTGATGATCTGATTCAGGCAGAACTCAGGCAGAACTTGTTTTAATCCTAAAAGTTTTGATGTGGGTTGGACAAACCATAAAAGTCTGGGTAGGATGACCACTGAAGCCATCCATCCTGACGATGAGACCCTGGTGCCTGCTACCCTCCTGCTTCCCCTGCCCATGCCCCTTCTTCACTCTGTTTGTAGCTCTCTTAGGTGTTTTGGGGATCTCCACTGCCTCTGCCAGGTTAGGTGACAGCTCTTGGGAGGCCATCTGCTGCTAAGGAAAGAGGAGAAGATGAAGGGAAGTGCTGCCATGAGCTTTTCCCTCCTCTTCCCATAAGAAGGGGTGATCTCATGCCTGTGTTGGCTGGTGACACTTTACCAGGAGGCAGGGTGAGTCGGAAAGGTGAAGTGAAAGCCAAACATCCACCACAGGTGATTTTACCCTGGATTGTTTAATTTGTTGGCCAAACCCATGAGACTCATAACGAAATCATAAAAGCTGCTAATTGCTCAATGGGGATTTTCTGAATCTATTTGTCTTTAATTCTGAGCAAATTACGCTTTACTGGAGGGTAGTGACAAAACAAGGAAAGGCTCGGTCATATCTGCTTTTGGGAAGACCTGATAATGTCAGTGGCAACAGTAATAAATCATTAGCATTGTTCATTCACCAGTAGTTGCTTGCCAAAGATGGTTCTAAACAGCTGCAGATTGTATAAATAAAAGGCAAATAGAAAAAACCAAGGTTGTTAGATGCAGTTCTGAGTCACTCCCTGTTTTCTTCTAGCTAAAAAACTTACCATGCATAGCCTATCTATGTAGATATGTATGCACGTACATATGTGTACGTACATACACGCTATAATGCATGACACACTGGGGAAAATGAGATTTGTTGTCTGTGAGACAACATAGGAATGCAGCATAGGACACACATGTCTTTCTGAAAACCAAAACTTCTTTTGCTCTCAAATAAGAGTCCTAAAACTACCAATAGCTGAGTCCTTTAAGCACAGTGCAACAAGCTCTGCCACTGCTCTTTGCTTTGTATTAGACAAACAGTTTAAGAGATCTGGGATGGAATGTGTAAGTCCAGTTTTTCAGCTTCCCTTTGAGAAAAGGGACAGCAGACTGAAATGGTGATTTTATTGCACATCTTTATGCTTGGATTTTTTATTTTCATGATGCTAAATAATTTTCACTTCTCTAAATGAGATAATGAAATCTGCAACAAACCTAAATTTAAACTGTTGCATTAATTTATAATTATTTGTTGAGTAAGGGATGAATACTTTTAGTGACAAGCTGTGAGAAACCCCTGGTTGAACTGCTGCTTCAGGCATACTAGTAAGGAGACTGGGACTATCCCGCAGATACGCCTGGTGCAACTGCTTAAAGAAAAAGAGAAAAAGCTTGGCTTTTGTTTGGGCCAAGTTTGAGGTACACTGAAACATTTTCTTTGGATGAATCTCCAAGAGCAAGACAAGCCAAAACTTCACCCCTCTCTGATGGCAGCTCAGAGTGACCATGGACTGCAGAAGAGTGAAGCGGTTCCCCACTCCCAGACATAACTCCTCACATGAACAGCAGATACAGTAAGAGAGGATTAACAGGTCTGATCTTGCATTCCCTCTGCATACAGCTACAGTCTCCCCCATTTCATAGAAATTTGGACATTACAAGGACAACAGACTTGGGACTTAAATTAAATAGGTATTCTCCAGCTCTGCATCTGCCTTAAGTACTGGTACTAGAAGAAAGACTGGAGGATAAAATAGTAACACATTTAACTCCTCAGTTGCATTTCAGAGCACCTAACTCAGGTGTTTCAAGATTATACATGAGTGGAAAGATGAAGACGAAATGACTCACCATCACCATCTGCTGAGGTGCAACCACTTTCCCCAAAAGTGGTGTGAAGAAACAAGACGAAAATGCTCAATACTGTACTCGTCTGTGTCATCCTGAGCACGCTGCATGTGTGCAGTACGTGTGTGTGCGAAACCCATGCTCACATGCTTTATACGAGACACAGAACAAACCCATTGCCTGATAAAGAGACCGCAGGCAAGGGGAAATGTAAACATGCCGACAAGGATGGCTAGTGGCGGAGAGCAGGAAGCCAGCGTGAAGATATTTGCAGAGCTTTTACTTTGAAACATGCTTCCCCCTTCAAAACTAAGGACCTCCTGAATCAGGCCCATTGACGCATTGGGCCAAATCTGGTCAAGTCCAGCGGGTCAGGAGCACATCCCATGGACAGGGCTCCTGGCTTGGCCAGTGGGATTTTTTGCTGCTGATTTTCTGGATGCCCCATCCCTGGAGGTGTTCAAGGCCAGGCTGGATGGGGCTTTGAGCAACCTGATCTAGTAGGTCGTGTCCCTGGCCACGGCAGAGGGGTTGAACTAGGTGATCTTCAAAGGTCCCTCCTAGCCCAAAACATTCTGTGATTTTATGAAGTCCCACATCAGGCAATTCTGACCTAGAAAAGCTGTGATTTAAAATACTAATCCCGCAAAACCTATATCCTCAGAACAAAGCAGTATGTATCACTTTTTTTTCAGGCTTTGGACAAAGCAGAGGCAGAAAGTAGAAGATAAAGAGGTGTTAAATATTTCCTTTGCACACTGTCTGTGGCTGTATACACCAACGCACCCCAGAGCGAAATGCAGGGCCATGCACGCAGCTGACTGATGTGGCTAACTACAAGTGAGATGAAGACCTGAAAGAGAAGAGCAAGGCTGGCACGGCCCTGGCTGCACCAAAAAAGTTTTATGTCGGAGGCATAAAGGAAACCGAAGGCAAAGTTGGTAAAAATGCCCAAGTAAACAGAAAAATGATGACACTATAAGAAGGAGACTCAATATGGAAGACACAGCAGCTTTCTCATTTGCAAGGAGATAATTTAAACCGCTCACCAAAATGATGAAAGCTCAGCCCTCATGTCTAGAAAAAGTGTCCTTCTTCATAGAATCATAGAATCATCTGGGCTGGAAGGGAACTCCAAAGGCCATCTACTCTGACCCCCCTGCAGTTAGCACCCTCAACTAGACCAGGTTTCCCAGGGCCTCGTTGAGCCTCACCTTGAATGACTCCAGGGAAGGGCCCTCAACCACCTCCCTGGGCAACCTGTTCCAGTGCTCCACCACCCTCATTGTAAAGAACTTATTCCTAATCTCCAATCTAAATCTGCTTTTCTTCAGTTTAAACCCCTTGCCCCTTGTCCCCCTGCAGGGCCTTTGTAAACAGCTTTCCTGGAGCCCCCCTCAGGCACCGGAAGGCCACTATTAGGTCTCCCCAGAGCCTCCTCTTCTCCAAGCTGAATAACCCCAGCTCCCTCAGCCTGTCCTCGGAGCAGAGGAGCTCCAATCCCTTGATCATTTTAGTGGCCCTCTGGACCCGTCCCATCAGGTCAGTGTCCTTCTTATATTGAGGGCTCCAGACCTGCCCACAGTGCTCCAGGTGAGGTCTCACCAGAGCAGAGTAAAGTGGGAGAATCACTTCTCTGGACCTGCTGGCAACACTTCTTTTGATGCATCCCAGGATGTGATTGGCCTTCTGGGCTGCAAGTGTCCACTGCCTGCTCATGTCCAGTTTCTTGTCCATCAGCACCCCCAAGTCCCTTTCCTCAGGGCTGCTTTCTAATGCCTCGTCGCACATCTGTATTGATACCGAGGATTATTCCGGCCCAGGTGCAGAACCTTGCACTTGCTCCTGTTGAACTTCATGAGGTTTACCTGAGCCCACCTCTCCAGCCTGTCCAGGTCCCTCTGGATGACATCCTGTCCCTCAGGTGTATCGGACAACACCACACAGCTTGGTGTCATCTGCAAACTTGCTCTGTTGCTCTCAATCCCTCTGTCTACGTCATTGATAAAAATGTTAGACAGTACCGGTTCCAGCACGGACCCTTGAGGGACACCACTTGTCACTGCTCTCCATCTGGACTTTAAGCCATCAAGTACAACCCTCTGGATGCGACCATCTAGCCAATTCCTTATCCACTGAACAGTCCCCCCATCAAATCTGTATCTCTCCAATTTGGCAAGCAGGATGTCATGGGGGACTGTGTCAAAGGCTTTACAGAAGTCCCAATAGATCACATCCATAGGTCGTTCCTTATCTAATGTTCTTGCCAGGACATTGGGGACCATCCCCCAGTGTCACCTGCTGCCCTGAGCAGGGCACATCAGGGAGAAAAGGGCATGTTTCTGGGCTTCCCTGCCCTGTTTTAATGGGAAGAAATGTGCCCTCCACCCTGCCCCTCATCTCCAAAAGAGCTCAGCAAGGTGGCCAGGAAGATGGATGGACATGTCCCATACATGCGTCAGATCCCTCCTTGTGTTAGGACCCTGAGGCTCCCCACAAAGCATTCCTTGAAAGTGCACAAAGCCTGAACAGATACAGAAAAATGGGTTTGGGTTCATTAATCAATATGTAGGTATTTACAGTGTCTGTTCCTGTATCAGAGTTTTTCATGCTTTGCTCCCACCTAGCCAGAGGAGAGCATGATTCATCTCATCCTAACATAGACATTCAAAAGATTAAATCTAAATCCCTAAATACATTTATTTTTCCCTATGAATTCAAAAAAGAGACCAAGGTGAGGCAGCGGGTAGGTGTATGCCAGGCAGACCTCTACAATACCTCCCACCCTCAAACAGGAGTGGGACCTGTCAGTCCACAGTGACCAATCATACAAAGCAGAGCAGGAGCTGGACATGGCGCCAGGGCCAAGGAGTCACCGAAGATGGCAGCACCATGGCCTGACTGACCCTCATTCAAGAGCTTGAATTCACATATAGAATTATTTCATCAGGGACTCATAGAATGGTTTAGGTTTGCTCAAAGCCCCATCCAGCCTGGTCTTGAACATTTCCAGGGATGGAGCCTCAACAACTTCTCTGGGCAACATATTTCAGTGTCTTACTACCCTCAGAGTGGAAAATTTCTTCCTAATATCTAATTTAAATCTATCCTCTTCTAGTTTGAAGCCATTACCCCTCCTCCTATCAACACATGTCCTTGTAAAAAGTCCCTCTCCAACTTTCTTGTAGGATTCCTTCAGAAGCTGAAAGGCCATAATAAAGTGTCCCTGCAGCCTTCTGTTCTCCAGACTGAACAACCCCAACTGTCTCAGTCTATCTTCATAGGAGAGATGCTTCAGCCCACTGAGCATCTTCATGGCCCTCCTGTGGGCCCGTTCCAACAGGTTCGTGTCCTTCCTGTGCTGAGGACTCCAGAGCTGGACACAGTACTCCAGGTGGGGTCTCATGAGAGCAGAGCAGAGGGGCAGAATCACCTCCCTCAACCTGCTAGTGATGCTTCTTTTGATGCAGCCCAGGATACAGTTGGCTTTCTGGGCTGCAAGCACACATTGTCAGCATGTCAGCACATCTACCAACACTGCCAAGAAGGGGGTCACTCCCCCATTCACATGATATTCCTTCAAGAAATACCCTCTTTTAGAGTCTGGTGTCAGATGGTAGGACTTTAGGAGTAGTTAGTCATCATCTCTCCCTCCTGAGTTTCCGATGCTTTACTCAAACTCACTGAAGACAAACTTGAATCAATGAGACTGGGTCCTGGTGACTTCACATGCCTAAGGCTTGCTTTAGGAGAATTTATGTAAATATTTAGAGACCTGGCTCAGTAATATTCAGTATCACATTACTCAAGAAACCCTCAGGCTAATTTCCACCTAATTTTAGTCAGAAATATCAATAAAGGAGGGCTCTCCTGTGCAAACCGATTGTGATCCGGAAATGACACCTTCTCACTTTAAATTTGTCTTGTTTATAATTGAGTGGGCTATCACTTTGATCTTTTTTTTTTTCTTTTTTCCTGTTTCAGCTGTAGCAATGTAAAAGAAAAAGACTTTTCAGACATAATATTTTGGTTGAACCTGAACAATCTTATTATCAGAGCTGTGCTGCTTGGGGGATTTCCATGTTGTCATAGTTGCATTTTGTCTGGGTGGGGAAACGAGGGACCACAATGAAGAGAAAAAAACCTAGTATAGAGAAAAACCCTGAACCAAAAGTACATTTTGTTTTACCTCTGCGTCTCTGCTTCAAAAGTTGTTTGATTTCTAAGAGATATTTGAGACCATCAGTCTCACCTTGTTGCCTTCCTCTAAAGTCCTGGAGATAGGAAAGCAAATCTGTGAGACTAAATCTTAGGGCAGCTGAAGCGTTAGTAACTAGGCAAACTGACAGAATACTGAATTACTTTTCACTTGCAGTAAATTTACACTGGTTTTGCCTCCTAATTCTGGGTTACACATACAGAAAAGCAAAAACAGTTTAAACGGGTAAGACTTTTGATGATCCAGCAAAAACATACTTGTGCTTCATTGGTCTGCCAGCCTTCTTTGGGTCCCAACATTCTGTTTTGGAAGTTCTGAGTCACCCTAGACCATCTTACGTTTTTGGTCATCAACAAAGTCCATGTTACGGCCTCTCTGACTCGGGAAAGCAATTTTTTCAGTGCTCAGTGGTTCACATGTGTGTTGTCATACATTGTATCAAGCTCCTTAGCATTTCCCCCTGACCACTCCACATAATCCAGCCCCTTCTTGGATTATCACTTGTGTTGCAGCTTTTGAAAATGACTAACCAAACAGGTCAACTACAAGTTAACATTTCTGTTTGCTTCTTATACTGTTTGTTCACTTGTTTTCTCTTTTCATGAGGACCCAAAAGTTTGTTTTGATTCTGTGTTGGCTCCAAAAATGCAAACAGCTTCTGCACCAAAAAAATTCTGCTAGATTTAAGTCTGGTATCAATACCTGCTTAGAAAGATGGTGTTAGCAGATCCCATCCTTCTACTAGCTACACATTTCAAATATTCAAGTTCCGGGAGATCCCAGAGCATCTGTGGGAGCCAAGTGAAGTGAGTCCTCTAGACACATCCCAGTGTGCAGCACTGGAGCCAGGTCACACAGACACTGATGTTTGGAGGTTCTAGGCATCCTTGAATTTGAGGATCTCAGTTGGTGTGTCCGGGTCAGATATCTGTGGATAAACCATGCTCCAGCTTGGGACTGGGAGGGAACTTTTGTTGACCAAATTTGGCAGGAGCTGCTGGGCTTCTTGGCTCTCTCTATGACATGGGGATTCCTCTGGTTCTTGGGCTATCAATAAATAACCTCATATCACAGAACAAGGGTGCTAATCCCTCTGCCTGGCCTGATCTGACCCACTTTGCACTGCTCCTCAAAGACTTGGAGAGCTGGAGGAGAGAATGGCGCAACTCCCTTCCCTTCTATTGGCCATGGCTGCTGATTCAAGATGACTTTTTAACACCTGTTTAGGTCCATCCTCCTTCAATACAATATCTAACTTGTGCGTAACTTTAACATGCTTCTGAATCTTATTAAATTAAAGCTTCAAGAACAAAAAATACCCTAAACACCCTTCAAAAAATTCTGCCAGTGTGTTTCTTTAGACTATTGCCAGAAAGACAAACTGAGGGATTCATGCAGATCTGAAACTGAACTTATGAAATTCAGTTAACACTTGAAATTTAGAAGTAAATACGCATTTTTGTAAGTTACAGGTTGGTGTCTAAGACTAAAAAATGTGGTTATTACCATGGTTATTATTACTTTTTATTGTTGTTGTTAGCAAAGAGTATGGTAAAGTTAAGGCAAGTAATAATCTAGAATCTCATTAGAACAGGTATAACATATATACTCAAACAGACTTTTTTTTTTAAGCATATCTGCTGGGAAGCAGGAATCTTCTGGCCAGTTTCAGCTGTGAAGAGGAGGACATTTACACAAAAAGGGATTAAAGATCTTCTTTTTTGTTGCTTTCTGACATGTCTTGCTCTGACCTGCTTTGAAAACTTGGTTCTAAATATCTTCTGCCTGGTGGAGATGTCTCCTAAGCTGAGGGAGTTCACATTAGCCTCAGGCTACTCTAAGAACTGTTTTGCTGACCCAAGAGCAGGAGCATGTGGGAGTCAGTATTGCTTAAGGCAACATTGCCATGGACAAAACTTGAAGCCTTGGTGGGGTGAGGGTGAGGGACAGAGAGAGAGAGAGTAGACACTGCTCCTACTCACCTAAGAAACCAGATCGGGTAAGAGTGTTGGAGAGAATGAAAAACTGAGATCAAATTAATTTACTGTGGAAAATATTGTGCTTCCCTCATCACAAAATTACACTGGTCTGCAGAGAACGAGAGTAACGCAGGCTGGAAGAAACATAGTTTGTCACCACATTGTCCTGAAGAAAGGAGCCTGGTGTAACAGAGAGCAAAAGGTTTGAACTGTTTCTTTGAACTTTGTCTTTGATGTTTTGACACTTGAAATTACTGCTTTGAAATTCCTCCCACAAAACTCATTAATTGGCACCATATTAGCATAAGACCTGTTGTACTGAGGGAAGAATATAGAAAAGTTAGAAGAACATTAATGAGTGAAGGGTAAAGCAGGAGGGACTGGTGTGCACTTCAGTTGGTCATTCAAAACATTATGAGATCAGACCACAAAACTACAAGGCAGGCTAAAAAAGGTGATTAATTTTTTTCCCCAAGTAACTAATACAGTAACAACAGTAACACGAACAGTCATATTAATACTGCTGGGTTTCTTTGGTTTGCTTGCTAGTTTCTAAGTCTTTGGGATGCTCAGGATAATATTTTCCACTATTCTCCACAACAACTTGAGCTAAAGTATAGTTAAAGAAATAAAAGCTTGGGTTGTCTTCTTGTTATATTTTTAGGTCTTATAGAAAAATAAATATCTGCAAGACTCAGTTATGAGATCTGGCAGGAGAGCACCTGCCATAAGACCACTGTACATGCTCAACGACATTTTTCAAGCACAATGCTGGGCCAAAACCCTGCCATTTTGCCGTCAATGAAGCGTTTTGTGAATGTATTTTAATCTGGCCCCTGCAACTTTTAAATTAAATATGTTCTATTTTTTTTCTTTTTAATGAATTTGGTTTGGCGTTTCCTTTAGTTTAAAAATTTGAATTACTAAAAACTGATTAGGTTTCAGCTGAATACATTCTTTAAGAATCTGTTCATGACAGCTAGAGCTGCTTTAGGATATTTAATATTTAGCCATAGTGTTCCTGCATGTGAACCCCATTCCAGAAATAAAAGCCAGGGGGAGGTAGGAGGCTCCATTCCTATGTATGAATGGTCCATGACATAGACCTGGACTTTTTTGTAAGGCCCAGATGAAAATCAAGCATAGATACCAGCAAGCAGGACAAAAAGAAGGAGTGAACAGAGGCAACACAATGATGTGTCCCTGTAAAATGGAACAGAAGGACATAAGCCATCTTGAGGGAGTTGACACATGTGGCATGTGTGAAAGAGTGCGTGGAACCTGAAATAGTGTTTTCAGTATTTATGTTTAATATCCTCTGGATGTGGGGCTTCACCACCGCCAGGCAAGAGGGAGGGGAGGTGGGAAGGTGTGCAGCAGGCAGTGCTGGTGTGAGGGGGCAGCACCCCCTTACTTCTCCCCTGCCCTCCCACTCAGGCAGGCACAAGACCCCCATCTGCCTGGGCACACTGCAGTTTGCAAGTTCTGCCAGAACCTCTGGTAATAACTGCTGCAGTTATGAAGTTGGACAAAAGTGGAAGCTGAAACTTCAGGGGAAAGAGCCAGTATCAAGTGCAGGGAAAAGATGGGGTGCCTGTGGCCCCAGGGGAGCTGTGGTGAGGTGGGACGGAAAGGAACATGGCTGCTGCGCTGAATGCCCTGCCAGGGAACCGAGCCTGCCAATGTTTGTCCCCTCATGCCATCTCCATGGGTTTTGTGCTCCAGCCCATGAATGCTAATCCCACAGTGGCTGGGTCCTCCACTTGGAGAGAGGGATGAGCTGACAGGGAGAGGCAAGTCCTCCAGAGATGAGCTTTTAGGACAATTATGGTTTTCTAAACCAAGGTTTCTGCTGTTCAGATGAATGCGAAGCGGACTTGGGTGGCAGCTTGGGTGCATTAGGCTGCTGAATGCAACCTTGAATATCAGAATAGGTTCCCTTTGCTTCTTCCTGCACATCTCAGAACTTGCACATCTCAGTTCCAGTGGCTTCCAGTGCAGCATTGAAAAGCCTGCTGCAGCCATTCCAACTGTCAGCCATAGGGATAATGGAACTTACTGGTTAGAATTGGTTGAATGTAGCTTCATCAGTAAGGCTGAGCTCATTAAAATATTCTTAAAGACTGCTTTTAAAAAAATGTTTAGAATGTTTAAGTGTATGAGGACTAGATAAACATGAGATAACAAGCAGTCACAAAAGAGAATAATGTAAATGTATTTACATTTATATTGTATATGTATATGTACGTATAATATACTTACAAAATATTTTAAAATCTCTTTCCTGGTATGAAATATACATAGAATCAGAGGAACTGAGAAAAACACACAAGAAAATGAAATCACAACTGAAAAAAACATGCTGCAAACAGGCATTATTAACGGTAACAAAGAGATATATAATTCATGTGATATATAATTCAATTAAATAGGAGTAATGTTTGAGAAATGATTAAATTGAGACACCTCATGCCAGAACACCACAGGAAAACATATGTGATCAATCTGAAAGATTATCCTCCACTTTAAATATGAATGTAGGGGTGGGGAAATCTCTATAACGGCAAAAAATAATTACACATTTTCTCCCTGTTCATCATGCTTGATTAGCCAGGAGGAAAATAAATATGCAGATAAGGCACTAATTGCAAAGGGACATATGCAAGCAGTGGTAGGGCTGGCATGCAGGTGTGCCATCATCCTGTCACTACAGTGAGCGCTTAGAAACCACCCGGAGATGGTTTCATATTTTTCACATTTCAAATACTGTCCAGCAGAACACAGGACTCTTTCTTCAGGCTTGCTCTCAGCCCAGCTACTGGCAACAGGCTCCACTCCTCCCTCCATGTCCTTCAGAAAGCCTCTTTCTTTCCATCTCAGTGAAGGCCTCCTGCTCTCTGCTTTCACTGTCTACATTCCTGCTGCAAAGTCTCCATGTGCTGCCTTGATCCCCTTCCTGCCACCTCTGCCTGCTCCTCACACTCCACCTTTCCCTTTGGCCAGGTGTAGCTCAGGGGCTGACCTGCTCTATCCTGACAGCTCTCCCGAAGCAGGGTGCCACAACCATCACCACAAGGCAAACAGGGAATACTTTGCCCTGCTCCTGCCAGGGCAGAGCACAAAGAACGCTCTTCAGCCACCAAAATATGGGAGATGACCTACCGAGATAACGCAGACCTGCTGGCCACCTCCTTCACCCCAGGGGAAAGGTTCTGACCTGCTTCATATTTCATGTAATGTTTAAATGGCTCCTTACCCACGTTGATCAAAGCAGACTAAAAACCCAAACTGAGTACAATTGTTGTTTCCTTCTCTAGAGGATTAAATTGGTCTGTGTCAATAATGTAAAAGAAAAGAAAAGGTGACAAAGGACTGAAATCTAGAGCACGTGTATGCTCAATAGAAAACTTCAGGTGTGGGGTCCAGAAGATCTACAGGGTACAGCAGGCCTATGGGGCACAGCAGAAGACCATTATTATTATTATTATTATTATTATTATTATTATTATTATTATTATTATTATTATTTTCTACCTGGCAATCTGTTTTTGAGGAACTGCTGTGTCAGTGTAGTGTCTAATGTGTAGTGGTATGGGACTAATAAACCTTTCCAGCTCTCCTTTGCTTTACAACGAGGCGTATCAGCAAAAAGACCAAAGAAAAGAGGAATTTCACCATAGCAATATGTAGAAAGTGTAAGAAAGAACACAATCTGAGTCAGTAAGAATTTCATCCTTGCAGCAGTGGAGATCTGAGGGAAGGGTACAGCCAAAGAAATTGCTACCAAATATTCTGACCTTTCAGTGTATTACGGAAACTGAACCCTCTGGCCCCGCAGCATTCTCAGTTCACAGTCCAATGAAGATTAGAGGTTCAGGCACGACCTTAAATGACATAAAGCTTTAGATACAAAAGCTGGATACTATATACCATAATTAATGTACAGTTCTGATTCACCTAATTTGCTGTAACAGCTGGGGAGAGCTTAGATGAACTGTATATCAACACAACCATATCACCACTGCGGTTAGCGCCTAGATCCAGACAAGGTACCTCCAGCCCATGCTGCACTGTGCACTGTGAACATAACCTGAGGTTTTATAAGGCAGAACAGACTGTCATGATGATGTGGTCTGCTCTGTAGCACCACACTGTCCAAAGAATATCACTTGCTCATCTCTTTATCAGTTTCATTTGTGATGCCTGAGTTGTTACATTTGGTCTTCTCAAGACTTGAAGCCGAGGAGGAACTACTGCACCCCTGAAATTAGCTGTCCTTATCGGTCAAGTTGTACATGTAAATTTGCCTAAATTCAACTTCAAGTGAACAGATCTTGTCTGCTTTTGTTTACAAAAATGAATTATCAGAAATCCTTTCCCATGCAGATAATTGTAGTCAACCATGAAACTATCACTTGATCATGTTTTTGAACAAGTAAACTGAATCTAGGGCTTTAAACTTCTCAGTCAGTAACACAGGTCTTCCTGACACCAATTTTTCCTTCAGCTTTTTCCTGAAGTGCTCAGAACCAGACACAAAACTCTCATAAGAGCCTCACTAATCCCTGTGTGCAACGATATTATTATCCTTGCAGTTTGCCACATCCTTGTGCTTGTACACTCTGGATCACAACACTTGTTTTAACTGCTGCATCTGCTGGTATCACCTGCTGAGTTACATGGCCACAGTCTTACCTAACTTCACCACAGTCTTACCTAACTTCATTTTGGAGCCATTATTTCCCTGCACTCAGATCTTTATTCAATAAAAGGAATGTCAGAGTGCAAACATTGACCAGATGATATGCAAAAGCAGTCTTCTGGGAATGTGAGGCTGCCATGGAGCCCCTTTATTGCGCTCAGGTAACTTGGAACCCTAATTTCTTAATTTCATGGAGTTGTTACATGCCTTCCCTACAAGCCGCAGTCAAACCTCCCAGCTTCTTGGTCAGCCGAGCTGGGCTTCCCACCATGGGCTGAGCAGATGACATCACTGTTAAAAGAGATAATCTTATTAGGGAATACATTACCCAAAGTGGTTCTGATAAACTAAGCAAGGGTCATTATTCTTTCCAATTTCAGCACTATGGTTTAAGAGAGATATTGCCTACATGGAGGCAGTGGAGGAACCAAAATCGAAGGAGGGGTGGAAATCATAGTGCATGAGCAGGGGTGGAAAGACAGCTTTTGGTGCCTGCAGGGGCAGCAGAAGCAGGACAAGGTGACCTGCAGTGGGAGGGCTCACCCATCTTATGCTCTCCTGAGCTACCGGCATGGGGCTTGTGGAGAGTTTTCCAGGATCAGCATCACAGGAATGGGAGTGCCCCAGAGAGAAGGAAGGCAAAAGTCCTGACTGGTTTTTGGGCTGTGCGCATAGGCACGGTGCAGAACATACTGCCCCGAGGTTACGCCTTCTTGAAATTTAAGGGGTGACTGTACCTACAGTATTACAGGGTTCTTCCTGTGGGTTGGGAGCAGGGCTCTTCTGTGGGTTGGGAGCAGACCAAGAAGAAGCTTTCTGTTTTCTATTCCCCTCACCGAACAATTTAAGCTCCTCTGGCAAGAACTCTTTGCAGTTGGCAGAGGTCCATGCAGTGCCGGAGAAGCCAGCCACCAGCAGATGTTCCTTTCCCACCATCACACAAAGCAGATTCCTCTCCACTGAGATGCTCACAGGAAGGGTCAGTACGTCCTGGCTCTTGTTGTCAACCCTGTGTATGGATCAACATCATGTACTGCTGCCCGGGCTTGTGGGGATGGCACTGAGTTTTGTACATGAGACACAATTTTTATCTTAGTTTTCACCTCATGATGGGTTATATACAAGGAGTGTTGCCTTAAAAGTCAAGGAAAATGTCAAAGCCGAGTCAGAAACTGCTCACAGTCGCAAGAACCTGTGTGAAAGTGAAGCAACACTGGTGAAAAACAGCACACGCAGGCTGCTCACAGATCTGAGCTGGAGGCTGTAAAAGCATTGTTGCTGAAAGGCTGCCCAACCTTTCAGTGACCTTGGCCTGAGGTGGAGTTTGTAACAAAACACATGAAAACAGGCATACCTACCTCGGTTTCACTTTCCAAGGCAAACACTGCCAGCCGGGCCCCAGCCCAGCCCTGGGGAGACACCGGCCTGGGGGTGTTTGCCTTGGCAGCCAGAAAGTTCTGTAAACCTCCACAGAAACAGCTCGCCTTGGAAAAGAAGAAAGAATAAAGAATAAAAAAGGAAGAAAAAAAAAAAACAAACAACAAACACAAAACAGGGAGGGAAACAAAAATTTGAATAATGAGCAGCCAAAGAGAAAAAAAAAAACCAAACCACAACAGACACCATCTGCTGAAATGCAGATTTGTTGCAGCCTGAGATTCAGCTAGGAAAGTGATCAGTGAGATTCTAAGTGCAAGTACGGTAGAAAACAAAGGGATGGCTCTAACCATGGACTTTGAGTGGGGTGGTGGTACTCTTGGCGTCCACTGCTTCTCCCTGTGGTCAAATAGAAAGGGAATTAATGAAGTGACAACTTTTTTTCACAAGCAGGCAGCAGTGAAAACCAGGGGAGAGCTGATGGTCTGGGACCCCTCCTCTCCACTTGGCACAGCACAGCTGGCTGGAGGAACCCAGCCGGCTCATAAGGGAAAACATGCACATCTGGGCACCAGAAGGAGAAGGGCCTCCTGCCCCTGTGAGGAGCAGGAAAGGCCAGAGACTGAAGTGGGACACAGGAACACAGACAACAGGCCTTCCACCCAGCTAGCACTGCTGCCTGGCACAAGGTGAGCCAGAGGCACGTGTCTGAGTCCCTGCTTGCAGCCTGCTCCCAGTAAGGTTACTCCTACATTGCTATAAGCCATATGCTAAACCCACCGAAGCTCAACATCAGCATTCAAACATTCCCATGCCATGACATATGCTATCCCTGAAACTGTGCTGTACGGCTGCACCTTTCACTTGAGCAAACTGAGGTCATCTTTGGCATTTGCATTTCCTTCCTTGGATGTTTCCATTCCCTGAATGTTTAGTTTCCCTTCAAGCCTCAGATCCAGTAGATTTTACTAAACTTTCCTCCACAGACTCAGTCACACTCGAAGGAAAGTCAGAAGAAGTTTAAACTGCTGGATGCTGTAACTACTGAGAAACAGAAGTGTATGGTGAGATCCTCCACAACCACAGATAGACAGATACACCACTTGGTGGTTCAAGATCATTATGTTATTGTGTACTGTGCAACGTTATAATTTCCTATGCAAACTTCATCACCCTTATAATATCAGTGAAACTTTTTAGTGCTTGCCAATCCTCTGCTTATTTGCTTCTCCCACCAACACATTTTTTTTTGCATGCTAAAGCACTCAGCATTTGTATATGCTCATGTGAAGTGAGCTTTGCAGGGACAAGGGAATTGCATTGCAAATGGCACTGGAATTATAGCTTTTCACTTCCTCAGCTGTGACATTTACATTTCTCAGCTTTTTGATTATTACAGAGAAAAAGATTTCAAAGTGGAATCTTCCAGTTTACCTCCCACTTTAGAAAAGATTTTCAAAGTAATAAAGTAAAAGAGAGAGAAAAAAATCCTTTCAGTGGGATTTGTGCTTCTCAGTCACCGGAAAGCTTTTGAAAACCCCATGATAAGCCTTTTTTTTACCTAGTATTTGTCTTGATTTTCACAGCTGCTCAACACCCTCCATTGATCAGTTAGAAATTGATCATTTCCTCTAAATACTTGACTATGTAGTTGAGTAAGTAAAAATGGATAGCTGACTATACTGAACTGTCCGTAGTTTCGTCTGCAGAGTAGTATTACAAGGCAGTTGCTCCAGACAATTTTCCTTCCCTTTTAGAGCCCCTTTGCCTAACTACAGGGCTACATGGGGCAGTTTTATTGATTACTGTGGATTGTCATTCAGCAGTTATGGGAAAAAGTAGGTAGAACATTTTGAAAAAATGCCCAGAATTGGGAGTGGGTTTATGTTGACTCATTCAGGACTTAGATTATGTACGAGGAGCACTGATTTCCTTCTATGAAGAAGCCAGGAAAGCTTTGGCAATAGATAGAAATGGACATTCATTTAAGGCACTAGGATTGCTATGTACAGTTTTAAAGACATCAGAGGTTGCAGTCATCCCCTTTCCCTGGGCAGGTTGGCTGCACAAGTTCCCTGTATCTGTTGCAGTTACCTTCAGCCTCACAGCAAAGAGGATGTAGACAACATCACAAACATGCTTTGTAAAAGCAAAGTGGAATCAAGCTATTTACAGCACACTGATTTGGGGCTATTGATAACAAAAACCACAAAACCTTAATTTTGAAGATAGTAAATATTAGCTTCATTTCACATAGAGGAAATCCACTCTGCAATGTGAACTATGAATCCTGCCAACATCCCGATCCTTTAGCAGCCTTTTTTGTCCATTTGTCCATCGAATTCAAATGTCTGAAAAGGATCAGAAATTTGGAAGAGGAATTAAACACTGTTGGTTAGGATAGGAGACTGGAAAGAGCAACAGCATTTTAACAGAACTGCGTGTTTTGGAGAACTTTGTGCTTCTGTCCTGATGGAGGTTTAATGAAAGTAATTAGCAGTAATTAGCATTAGCAGTAATTAGAAGCTGAAGGCACTAAATGAATGACTATGCATTTCCAGTGAAGTCATGGTAGCTGCCAAACTGAGTTTGGGAAAGTCAGGATTTTAACCAACCACAATGTTACATCACAAACCATGATTTAACATTACTTAGAAAGTAATAACAATAACAGTAACAAAATCTTTCATTTTTGCTCCTTTATGAAACCACAAAAAGGCTGTACCAAAAACAGCGACTTCTTAATCTTGAGAAATTTTCATTTGCACTTTTATGTCAGCTTCACTTTATTTTCTCTAAAATTTTTCACTCATGTAAGACCATTATGTAAGCTTTAGATTTGACTAATTAGCTGCACAGAGCAGCAAGGGATGTAGGGTGGGAAATGCTCTGTGAATCAGAACAGCACACAGGCACGTTCTGTCTCTGCCCCAGATATGCAGCTTTGGGTCCCATAGGTACACTGAATCTGTCCCAGGCACCTTTGCTATCTACCAGTGGTTTACACTGTCGCAGAAGTGGTATTTTAACAAACACACACAGAGAAGTTTCCTGACAATTGCCTCATATGCACATACAAACGAGAAAATGGTGCTCAGATAGGAAGCTATCAAAAAGCTATGTTTTCCTGTTTACATAGCAGAGCCACTATCTATAGCTTGAAAGTTTATTATAGTCCTGAATATTATTAAAATGTTCATACTAATATAAAAATTACCAACACTTCATGTGCACCGATCATCTGAAATTTTCTGTTCCAAGGTAAGAATATGAAGCTGATGAAATGGGGTTCAACAATAGCTAGCAACAGAGAAGATGCCAGCTTTGGTAACTGCGGAGAATTAAACCACTTTAACTGTTTTGAACTCGTTATTTAGCTGGGCAAGAAAGCCTCAGAACAGAGATTTTGGAAAGAGAAGCAGATTTGATAAATGATTTGTTGGTGGTGATCAAGGTCCATAAAAGTTGCTTCCTATGCTCAGAGGTGGTGGAGCTCTGCAGGGGGAGAGGGGCTTCCTGCAACACCAGGATTTTGTCATAGGCATCAATGAGGCAAAGATAGCTTCCAGCAACTATTCCTTTTAGCTTTCTACCTGCCTTCGTATATTGTTAGCAGATAGTTCTAGGAGTAGTATTAGTTTTATATGACCATTTGAAAATTGCTTTTTCATTTAGTTGCTACAAACATCTGTACTAGGGTGTGAAAAAGACAATTATTATTAATGTATGAACCAAAATACCTGCTGCTCATTTCACTCCCATTTTATTGCCTCAGGTAAACAGGCATAAAAAAACTATGCCTGCATAGTAATCCATGCAAATTACTAAAAATGCATAGGACTGATAGGTACAAACTCAAAATTCTTCATCCAGAATGAACTACAAATACCTTGCTACATCTTTGGATCAGTTTATGAATGTCTGGCAAAGATAAAGGAGGAAAATTTTTTAAAAAAATTATTTGAAAATAATAATTTCAATAACTACATATAGTGATGGATTTGACAGCTCTGTTAATGATGCAATTTACTCTGAAAGCCTTTAAACTGCTGCAAACCAACAAAGATCTAGTGCCTTCAAATCAGCTGCATCTGAAAATTTACTACACCTGAAAAGATAGTCTACAACAGTAATTTCAGATGACAAGATCCAGTTGAATATCTTAATTAAAATTCAGCTCTTATATTGGGTTTTCCATCTTTAAAGAGATACACAAATTCTTGTTACCATATTTTGTTCCATGTCTTCTTTTAAACTCATTACCAAATAGACTGTTTTGTTGTGTAAAAATAAACAAAGGTACATCTAAAGAAATGTTGACGAATGTAGATTTTTAATTTACCCTAAAGATGTACGAGTGGTTCATCAAGGTGTGGGTGCGACGTGACACTTTTGCCTGTGGTTTATGTGCTAGAACTGTTTTATCTAGTGAGCCACTAGCACGCAGGCAACCTGCTGCTGGTTGTATGCATTGGGAATGAATGGTTGTGGTCTGCATGTTTCTCATAGATCAGAACTCTGCAGTTACTTAACTGCATAAGAGAAATCTATGTCTTTTGAAGAAGTTTTACTCCTCACAGGTGAAAATGGAAAAAACCTAAGGCTTGGCAAGATGCAAAGTCCCTTCCCTTCCCTTCCCTTCCCTTCCCTTCCCTTCCCTTCCCTTCCCTTCCCTTCCCTTCCCGTCCCTTCCCTTC
>JAOTQQ010000019.1:13105964-13154791 GCA_026546715.1 Gallinago undulata | reverse complement strand
TTCAAGAGACGAGTTGACATGGTGCTCGGGGATATGCATTAGTGTTGGGTGGTGTTTTGTGTGGTGTGGGTGGTGTTGTTTTTTTTTTATTTTTTATTGGTTGGACTAGATGATCCCTTCCAACCTAGGTGATTCTGTGATTCTGTGAAATTAAATATGGAAAAAAAAGCAAAAATTTAAAGATTCCTAAACATGCAAAAGGCAGAGAACTGCATTATCACTTTTTTTTTTCTATCTGTATAATATTTTCACATGAGAAGAAAAAAGCCAAAGTCTTGTATGGATATATATGTATCTGTAATGTGTCAAGAATATTTGGGATGAAATTCTGACCTATTCAATGTGAAGAAATTATTCTGGTCACAAAACAGATTAATTTTTATGCATCATAAAGTCTGTTGTCATAAGTGAACTGAGGATGTTGAGGTTTTAGCATGGTTTGCGGGGGCACAACAAAGTTACATCTGTTTCTAAGATAGTACCTAGCTACAATGTGCTGGTGTGGTTTAACACAAAGTATGTAAAGTGAACAGACACAACATTATTTGCCTGAAGTGATAAGTTTACTGAGTTCTATTCTGAGCTTTCTATATCACATATAGATGCTTTGATCTGCTACCACCAGACTACCAACTTTCCTTTCAAAATTTGACTGTCTTTAATCAGCAAAGGAAGAAACCTGCCATTATTGACATCAGCAAGTTCTAAAAATCTGACTAAATGCTTATTTTTTTATCATGGCAGAAAACAGAATGCATTTTAGAGGTAGGTCTGCTAGTCATTGTCTAACTGTAAATATGCCAGTTTCTCTTTTTTGTATGCTGCTATTTCTTTTTTGATACATAATTGTTTTATATCTCAAGCAGGCAATTAAGAAATCTTGTTGGGAAGATCAGCAAATGTTGTGCAAGTACTACTAGATTATGTATACTTGGCTAAAAAGTATTAACATACATTAAAAATATAAAAGTATTCTGTGCAGATAGCACTTCTCAACAAAGGGCAAAGCTTTGTGGTTCCCTATGAGTTTGCTGACTTCAATCAGACTATTTGTGTTCTTAGAGAGCGTCATATGTTTGAGTACTTTGCTGAATCAAACCAGGGAAAGGAAGCTTTAAATGTTTTGTGTATTTGTTACCAGGGTACTGCCAAGCGCAGAAAAAAATACCCCAGAATGACGGAGCAGTGTTCAACTATGAGTAGGCATCTTGGAAGTATTTGCTTATTAAGTTTCTAAGCTAGTAAGACAATGTAGAATGCATAAGGCTGGGTTACTGACATATTGCAAATTGGAAGGTATACTGAATTTGGATAATCACATTGACCTACCTGCTATGTTCAGCCTTCAGAAAACTTGAAAATGTGGCTTAGAATACCACTGAAAACTGAGGATTCATTAGAAATCTAAATCTTGAATTTCAGAGGAATTAACTCCAAAGACTTCTAAAATTTATGTTTAAAAGTTCCATGAAAAAATAATTCCTGTCATTTTATAGTTAGCATCACTAGCCACAAAAGAATGGAAAAGTTGAATAAAATTTCAAGGAAAAACAAAGATCATATTAACAAGAATATTTCTATAAAAACTATTCCAGAACAACTTACAGGAAAGCCAGTAAGAGTCATACTGGGTATAGAAAAAGAAACAACCACTTCATCAGTAAGTAAGGAAAGTGTATCACCAAGACTCTGCTTAATCTGCCACAGAAAGCAATATCCGCTAGGTGTCATCGTGTGCCATAGACATTTTTTGACAAACACCTATCATACGTGAAAATTTGAATATGTGTCTGAAGTACAGGATGCCCTTGAATATGTGGGCATATATATATACAGGATGCCCTGTGCTGAGTAAAAAAGAAATTTTAGTGATTACTGAAAACATTTGTGCAGAACCCCACTGTAAATTCTAGTGATGACCAATACTACATGTAGGATTAGCAGTGGAACCACAACTGGCGCAGCACCTACCTTACTGCTTTATCTGGGGCTTGCTGAGAGCACCATGATGGGAGGGGAGGTAACTGGGGAGCAGCACCCTCCACCACTGACACCCTTGAGATGTCTGTTGCGCTGCCCAGATTTTTAGTGGGTGGTAGCAAAGTTGAGGTCTAATGGAAGGTTAGAAATAGAAAGGCTGTATAACAAAGGTTCATCATCTCTGCTATCAACAAGCACTCCATTTTCGTGCACATGATGTCCTTTTGGTGGTTTATCCCAATCTCAGTGAAAAGAGTGTTTTCATTTACTTATTTTATTAGATATGAATTGTAACGTTTTTAAAATGTAATTGATTACAACATTTAATTCATTAAAACTTACTGAATTAATAAACTATACACGTAACAAAAGGTGACCAGATATCTTAGCTCACTTACAAGAATTGAAAATACTCTGGTTTTATATCAATTACTAAAGAACTCACTACCAACTCTATTTGGGTTCAGAAACTGGTTTATTTTTATTTAAAAGTATCATCATATTATCTAATATGAACTAACCATAACTTTCCCTGTTCCGTTTTGTTTGGTTTTGTTTTTTTTGTTTTGTTTCCTTGCTCGTGGGAGGACTGGAGATCTAAGACATACCTGTTACAAACTTGAAAAACCCATTTCTTAATGTTAATGAACAACAATATTTCATACACTGTCTTTACATGTGGTCTTTCCATCAGTTGACTGTGCTTGTTCGGATCTTTGGAGAAAAGTGTTAATATCCTATAAAAATGAAAATGAAAATTTAAAAGGTCATTTCATGTCACAGTCTGATCTACTTTAAAACTTGCCATAACAATGACTATCTTTCTATGGGATGAGCTTTCTAATTAATGACTAGAAGACTATGAATGAAAAACTATCTTCAGTGGAGATAGATTACTTCTGCTTGGTAACACTTTCCATAGGTGACAGAAGGGCACTAAAACCAACGCTGTCATTCAGCTTAAGCACTCTGTATGTTTACTGCACTAATGAAAACATAAATGTACAGTGAGAAATGTGGAAGGAACATCCTTCGTGGCACATTCTAAAGGAGTTTTTAATGTATCACATATCACTGAGATGATGTTTTCATGATATCCACACAATACCATTGCCTTCAGTGGCTTTGCAAAAATACAGTGTACTAAAATGTAATTCTTAAAGTAAACAGAGATCTTAAGCATTAGTAAACTTATCAGTAAAGAGAGGTGTTAAGACTCTTGTTTAAACCAATAAATATTCAGAACACACAGAGACAAATTCTTCAAGAAAGGTTCTTTTTTTTTTTAATATGTCATATTTCAGGCTGAACTCACTGCAAGAAAATGGAAATGAAAGAAAATAAGTGGTAACATTAAGTAAATAAGCAACATTGGGAATAATACATAAGTGGATTAGTTAATTTTTTGCACAGTCCTACATTGTTAATAAAAAAATGTTTCACTTGTTAATTTTCCATAATTTTGTATTAGCACAATCTTCCCTGTTTCCAATTTCAGCTATACTATCCTTGTATAAATAAAGATGAACAAGGAATTTTTGTTTTTAAAAAATAATGTGCTGAATGTTTATACAAAGAAAAATAGTAATTTAATGTCCTAACATTTTCTGGTATTGTCAGTAAATATATTTTTCCTTTAGCAGAATAATTAACAGTCAGAATTTTTATAAAATATATGAGTTTAAAATTCAAATACATACTCCAATCTGTATTTTTTGCATATTTTGAAGACACAGCCTTTTTTCAAAAGCAGGAATTGCCTGTATGCAATGATGCCTTGCAAAAATATCAGGAGCATTTCAGCAAATACAGAGTAACCACGTTAAAAGGTAATTTTTTGAGTCCTTTATTTTAGAAGGTATTACTAACATTTATCTTTGACGCTAAGAAAGTCTTTGGTTTAAGAAGGCCTTTTTCAGCACATTGAGTCACAACAAGTTTCAGTTCCGGTCCGACAAAAGTAAATGTTAGCAGATGGAAGGTTCAGCAAGTTCATTATCAGTACTTATCATTACCACACAAAGCAGATGAGGATCTCAGTAAACTGAAGCGCATTTGGCATGGTAGAACGTGAATTTTATTATGAGTGTTCTAAATATAAAGTAAAAATCTGTGTTGCTATAAAAAATAAGTTTGAGAAAGCTACTTCTGATCATTATGGATCAAATGATACCTAGAGACACATCCAGTACTACTATTGTGTTCATGGGTGTGGGAAGTGGAAACTTTATGGTCTAGCAATGCCATAGAAAATTCATGTTAAATATCAGTCTAAAAGTAAGTATGGTATGATTTAAAATTATAATCTAATGCAGAAAATGGAGTGACAGAACAGCATTTAAGTATGTGTTAAGAATGAAAAAAGTTTCCTCTGGACAGATTTTATTTATGTAACTAACGGTTTTGCAGAGGAAACCAAAACTAAATAACCTCAAACACTGGAGAAATAGTACTCCAACAGGTTAGCTGTGTCTGTGTTTAATGAAGAAAATTTAATGTTTCTGTTACATGAATAGATATTTTTATCATTTTTTAATATAAGAGAAAATATTTTTCATGTATATTTGTATTTTCTAACTTTTTTTTTAATGGAATACGTGATAAAGAGAAGCAAAACATAGATCCTTTTTTAAACTAGGTATTTAAACACTGAGTTAAATTTTCCTTCTGTTGCACACAGGGACATTTAAAACACCACATGAAAAAGGCTTCTCAAGTTTCATAAGTATTACAAGTACTGCCTATGCATAGACAGTGATTCAGCGGTACTTTTTTCTGCAAAAGCATTGACTCTGAACTATATGGTCCACCTCTTAGGCCTTACTGAATATAATCTGCATGAACTCTCCCTAGACAGAAAGTATTTTCACTTTGTTAAACGATAGGTGAAGTTCTGAATGTTTTCTGAATTGTGGAATATTAAATGGCTGCTATGAGTATAAACAGGTTTTGTAATAATTGTTCAACATACTAATGATTTTCTTTTATGAAGACATGTTAACTATACTTTATTAGAAATCCTACCTTGGTTAGACTCTTATTTGAATGGAAATTTGCGTAATGTTACTGAAATGATTAACAAACCCAACAAAAGTAGCAGCAGTAATAATATGACAATTAATTTGGAAGGAACAAGCTTGATGCAAGGGCCTATGCTAAATGGATTCAAAACATGATATCCCTATCTTCAAAACTAGAGTTTTTAAAAAAGGACTATTCAGGAATTGAAAGCAGGATAAAAAAAGTAACATAACATTGTCAAATATGCTGAATGCTAATTATCCAATTACCTTGTTATCCTCAGTAATCATAAGAATGTAGTCCACTCAAAATAACAAATTAATGCAATCATGAAGAATTATAGAAGTAGAATATCCCCCAGACTCTTTACTTAAATTTGTCACAATCAAAGTGGGGAGTTACTAAAATGTGTGATTGTTTCTGTGTTACTGTGACAGTTTGGGGATAGAAGGCAAAATTTGTAGCAAGAAATAACACCAGCCCTGGAGAATACCAAGCTTAATGGAAATACCTATGCAGTGGAAAAGCAGCATTGCTCGCTTCATCTATCTGAAATCAGTTGGTCTAATAAAAATATTCTCTCATTTGTTATTATTTTATTCAGAATATAATAAAGTGCATTCATAAACACACATTCACATATAGGTGTGGTCTAACTATTCTAGAGTAATGAATTTCATCTGATAAGTGAAAATAATGTGTTGATAATGGCAAACCACTTGAAAGTTCTTGTCGGGACCAGAAAGACTCCTAATCAGGACTGAAAAGAACAGATAAAAAAGTAATAGAATTTCCAAGCTTATTCATTTGTTAGCATTTGTACTGAGGCTAACAGAAATGTATGATGTTGTCAGACACTGGTATATGAACTGAGAAAACGAACTCCCTTCAAAAGACAAGAATATATCTCACCAGGAGGAAGTATTTTTTTCTTAGATAGTATTACTTAAAATTGAGCAGGTCATCAAGAGGCAAAAGCAATCAGGTGCCCTAGCTCAAATTTATAAAATTCTAGCCAGATATTTCATTTGTAGTTTTGAGCAAAACATTTTATTTTCCACTGTTTATGGTTGCAGTAGTAGAAACATTTTAACCTTAGAAACCACACCCTAACTTGCTATATTTATCTTACAAAAGATCTCAAAATAACAGCACTGTGGTTGAATTTCATTTTTATATAGATTTTTATAGTATTTTATAGTATAGTATTTCTGAAAAAAAAATAGTTGATGCTAAAAATATTGTTTACCTACTTTGGAAATGTTTAGGAAGAAAAAAGTTCACCTGTTCACCAAATACAGCTATTTGAAAAACTGTCAGAGATAAACCATTCCTGGCGGACATATACTTTTGACTGAAATCCTAACCTACATAAACCAATGGCCACTGGGCCTCTATGACTGTTTGCTGCTGAATATAATAATTTGTTGTAAAGTTGAGTAAGAACTTGTGGTCTTAACTCTTCCCCAGTTAGCCAGAATTTAAAAGTAAGACTGTGAAGCGTTGACTTCATGCACAAAAGAGAAGTCTGTATTTACCACTACAGTCAAGTAATATAATCTTCTCTTTTTAACTGCAGAAACCATAGAGCACTGTATTTGAGATACAGTCAGTATAAGCCCTTGCAAGAGTAATTCTAAGTATTACAAACAAGAACTGAAGCTCTGATTATCTAACTGTCAAGTCAGGAGATACAGGCATCGAATGAATCTGCCAAGTAAGTAGAAAAATATATTATTTAAATGCAATTATACCAATATGGCTTTGGTAGACAACCCATGGAAACTCCTTTGGGCTAGAGCACGTGCACTGGAACCCTCGGCTACTGCCAAGATCCATATACAACAGTTTGTGCATATTTTCTCATTGACTGACAATTTTTATAACTGTACTGCCCTGAACATAACCTATCAGGCACAAATAACATACGTCATTGATGGTAGCTAATAAATTTTTAACATATACTACAATCTGTTCTTCAAGCTATATAACTTAGTTCCTCCTGAAATTGGTACAGAAATACTACCAATTTTGATAAAGAATAGGCACTGTGCTCTTGATATTCAGCTATTGGTTAATTTGAAAAGGTTTTAAAAAGAAGTCCCACTCTGCTATTTACAAATAGCAGAGTTTATGCAAATGGCATTACTCAGTTTACACCCTCGTTAAATGTTACTTTAGGTTGTGGTCTTCATGAAGAGTTAGCATTTTGTTAAAGGTTGCAAAGCCAGTGAAGTGTTTGTGTAAAGAACAATTCTTAAGATGGATCATGTATAGAACAGAGAGCTTGTTTAAGAAATGCTTTGGTCTACAAGCAATTCAGTGAGGTTGGAAAATAATGCTCACATCAGGATATGCAGTACTTGATTAAATAAAAAGGCTCATGTTGAAAGAATGGGGAAGGGAAAGGAGAAATGCCCTAACATACCATGGTGTCTTCCCAAGCTCTTCTCAGTGGTGCAAGGGGCAATGGTCACAAGTTGGAAGACAGGAAGTTCCATCTCAACATGGGGAAAAACTTCTTTACTTTGAGGATACCAGAGCACTGGAATGGGCTGCCCAGAGAGGTCGTGGAGTCTCTGGAGACATTCAAAACCTACCTGGAGGAGTTCCTGTGCAACCTGCTTTAGGTAGACCTGCTTTGGCAGGAGGATTGGACTAGATGATCTCCTAAGGTCCCTTCCAGCCCCTACCATTCTGTGATTCTGTGATTCTGTGATTCTGTGATTCTGTGATTCTGTGATTTTGGTTGTCTTCCCAAATTGGCTGAGATACTAAAGTAGGCAGGATGAATACTCATTGATAGTTACAAACTTAACTTGTGTTGTCTTTGTCTTACATTTTCCTTTTGTACCTCTTCCTACTATAACAAATACAATTTTAATCCTTACTTTGACAGAGTAAATATATTCTCTTGTATCTTGTCTTTTTTTAACAACAATTATGAGTGATATAATAAATGCTGGGTATCTCACTTCTTACAAGTGATGAATATAAATAAGAAATAGTAAGTTATTCCTGCAGTATAGAATGGTTTGGGTTGGAAGGGACCTCAAAGATCATCAAGTTCCACCCCCCTGCCGTGGGCAGGGACACCTCCCACTAGACCAGGTTGCTCAAAGCCCCATCCGACCTGACCTTGAACACATCCAAGGATGGGGCATCCACAGCTTCTCTGGGCAACCTGGGCCAGTGTCTCACCACACTCACAGGAAAGAATTTCTTCCTAATATCTAAATCTCCCCTCTTTTAGTTTAAAACTACTACCCCTAGTCCTATTACTATAATCCCTGATCGAGTCCCTCCCCATCTTTCCTGTAGCCCCCTTTATGGACTGGAAGGGGCTCTAAGGTCTCCCCAGAGCCTTCTCTTCTCCAGGTTATGCAACTGGGGCTTGTAGGTCCTGCAAAAACTGGCACCATAGCAGCCTGAAAAAGATTGAATTTGATCTCTACTTCTATAGGGTGATGCAGCACCCCTTTAGTATGCTTACTCAGACTGCTTTTGTATCATGTATCTTATTCAGATTAACAGTTTGTGGTGATGATTATCTCAAACTTGTGAAGACTGTTGATGTTTGATATTCGGGCAAGCCAATGCAAGCATCCTTTCTCATCTCACACTATTTTCTTATACCCTGTATATAACATAATTTTGCTATAATTCAACCCATTTAATAGGTTGATACTCTGGCCCACACTTGCCTTATGTGCAACTGCTTAAATGCACATTTAAATATAGGTGCAGGTAACAGGGAAGCTCTAGAGTATGGCAAGGAAGAACACTTGAACGTGTAGTACCTCTGCATGCCCTCTTCTTCAGCCTGGTTGGCTTGGGAGGGAATGTGTTTTATCAAATATCCCATAGTGTCTTGCACTAACACCCTGTTGGGAAGATAATTCAACCGGGGTCCTTCATACGGGTAGGGGGAAAGGCAATGCCACATGTGACAAGGCAGTAGAAAACCTTTAGACAGCTATAGGCCAGCAAGGCAGGAGTAAAAAAGTAGATCAGAAAGCAGAACAGTCTTTGATGGTCAGGTTTTTCATGGAAACAAGACAATTGATCTAATCTACCACATGCTGTGCCGTATGTCTAGTCTACACTGCAAACCGCAGTATGTAAATTAATGAATTAATCTAAATTAATTACATTAATTAATTAAATTACATTTACACTTATGGGATAATGAAAATTTCAATATGTGTACTTACAAATGTCTTGGTCACAGAAAGTAATACTTACAGGAAGCTTGTATTCTTGATAGCTGTTGATCAAGTCTTGAATGAAAGGATGTTTCAAAAGGAGTACAACTGGAATGGGCGTCAGATCTTCAGAGCCTAATTCTTTGTATATTTTGATGAAAACCTGTAAGAAAAAATAATATATGGTAAATTTATTAAGTATTTTAAAAAAAATGGGGAAAAGCAAAGATTGCAGCAGGTATTTATTTAACATATAATGAAAGGTACAAAACCTTCTTTGAGTCAACCCGCATACCTTATCATAACTGCCTTCCTTCTCCAGATTACCAAATCTACAATTATCTTCCTCTTCACTTCCTCTAGTATGAAAAACTTTGAGTAGAGTTTCCACTGAAATTATTCCTTCACCCATGTAACTCAAAACATCTTTTTCATCTTCTATTAAAGTTGATACTACATTGGTGTAATGAAAGGCCTAAGAAAATAAAGCATAGGTATTATACTTGATTATCAATAAGTCTGTCAGTAGGTCATCTGTTTTGGTTAGACATTCAAGTATCAGTGGATTACACTTCCAAACTTCAGTTCTTACAAAAGAACTCAGCTCACACAAAAATACCTACTGAACTATAGGATGAAAAAATAGATCCTGAGAGTCTATAAATACCCATAATGTTGGCTTTAGGAGAAATTTAATAAGCAGCTTTTCCCAGGAATATGGCCAACATTCCACCGAGAAATTAATACTTTCTAGAGTAAGAAAACATGAAAATACTGAATAGTTACAAATTACAATACTCTACCATGAACTTTATGCTTGTATAAGGAGTAAATTTGGTAATTAAAATCATAGAATCATATGGGGTTGGAAGGGACCTCTGGAAAACATCTAGTCCAACCCCTCCACCGAAGCGGGTCCACCTGGAGCAGGTTGCACAGGAACTTGTCCAGGCGGGTTTTGAATGTCTCCAGAGAAGGAGACTCCACCACCCTTTCTGAATTTGGGATATTCACATGAAAAAAGTAGCATGATTTTCTAGTACAAATCAAGTACTCACTACAAGAACTTTATTTTGGCTAACAGTCAACATATGGCCACCAGGTCTTCACAGAAAAAGATGAGAAAATCTATGTGCAGAAAAATTAGAATTTTATTGTAAACAAGCAATGAGGTGTCTTTGTGGTGATACCACAGATGGCCAAAAAGTAAAGAAAACAAAACAAAACAAACAAACAAAAGAAACCCCCAAAAACCTGCTGTAAAGATTTGTGAGCACAAAGATGAGAAAGGACTTCGTAAAGGTGAATGATTGTTTGACTAGATGAGGCCACTGTGTAGACTAACCACTAACAACAACAGGAAATTGCATTTAATTGATTAGGCCACTGTGTAGGCTAACCACTAACAACAACAGGAAATTGCCTTTAATTGAACATACCATTTCTTTCCTCATTAGGAAGGAGAAACTGCTGAGATACAGTCACACTTGTACTACATGTCTTAGACTGTAACACATGTGTTTTTCAACACAGGAGGAGCAAATCGTTGATACACTCTTTTATCACTCAACAGTGGAGATTACACAAATAGCACTTAGGCTTTTCTATCTCCCACTACCATTTACATTTAACTATAAGATCTACACAACCAATCACAAAATTATTGAGACTTAAAAGCTGTGCATTTTAAGTGGAAGAGTCTTTGCTATGAAGTTAGTGAAAGTAACAAAAGTCTCTAGAAAGTTTGTCTAATCTTTTTCTATTAACATCTTTAAATTTCAGACGTAACTATCAATGAGAAATCATTACAATTACCAGGAAAGAAGAAGAGAAGAGACAACTTAAATTAGGTGCTGCTGTGTAAATGCCTTCATATAAGATGGCCATCTAAGCTGTATTACAAAACTTTTTTGAGATGAGTTTTGTATTCCACTGGTGAATATCCAAAGGATAATATTTACCAGATTTCCAGTACCTGTAGTGAGAACTGGGATATTTAGATCACGTGTAAACAGCCACAGGTAGACAAAGGCTTAGGACCTTAATTTGGTGCTGAAAACTACTTTGGATATCTTCAGGGATCTATATCTTTCTATCTGAAGGAGCTTTACTCAAACATGACATGGTACCAGCGCATAATTCACTATTGGCCCCCTTGTGGTTGTCGAATATCGTGCATAAAATGCTGGCCCTACTGAAGCCAATGGTGAAAACCCATGCACTTTAGTGGAAGAGGTTTCTACTTGTTCTCTTTTTTCTGGATTCAACATTGTTGTTAAAGTGTACATATAGGGAACATATGAAAGAAAAGAAAGAAAAGATTAAAATGATGTTCTATTAACTCTGCAATTCTGAGCACCAGCCTATAAAGACAAAGAGAATCCAGACACGTAAGAGGTTCATTTAGCATCTAATTCTTAGATATTTCTACATTTCTAAGGGAATCCCCAAGATGAATTAGGCAAACAAGCTGTTCATGTTAGGAGACAATGTGAGACATACATCAGACAGAGCACAGATTCACAGAGCCAATACATTGAGTGGGAAACTAAGCATGAGCAAATTCTCGGGTTGGATGGGGTATAACTCTTCCTCCTCAGAGATAGTTTGTTAATTCTAGATTGAAGGGAAATTTTTCCCTTCACCTGTTGACACATAGGTGGTAATGTCAGTGCAGTTACTTTCAATCTTACAAAAGTCCCAACCAAATGGATCAAACCAAGGAGAAAACAGTAAGGAGGAGAACAGCTTGCATTGTTTTATATCCAATGGTGTGAGAGTTAGAACTTTCCACTGAAATATAGGAAACCAATTGGGAAAATTCTGTCCTCTCCTTCTTTCTATGAAATATAAAAAGGAAATGGTCTTATTTAGTCTCTCCCATTGACAAAAACTCTGTTGTGCCAAATAAAAGCAGACACAGAGGAGTAAATCATATATGTTGTCATATCAAGTGATAATATGTAATTATGAGTATGTATAGGATTACACTGTGTGGTAAAACTATGCCCTTTCCATACTGTTTCTGGGGAGCACAACTGTATTTTAAATATTAGGCAAATGTTAGAGTAACCGTGGTTGTGAAAACATAGTGAAACATTTTATTATCTAGAAGAGTGAGCTCTTTCCAAGGAGTGTACAGATATATATTTTATGTCTCAAAAATAACTTACACTTCAATAATAAGTAATTGATAAATACAGTGCATTAATGGCTGTTTTGAGATTTTAAGAATAACAACACACTCCAGAAATACTAGCAATGTTCAAAAGCCCAGCTTCATATGATGTGTCAATATGTACATCATGGCTCTAAAAATAATGTTACAAATAATTTCATATGAAACTATCAATCCTTCTGATTTATGGGTAAACCAAAACACTGAAAATAACAACCAAGGTGTATATACTTCTAAACACCCCAAGAAATATACTGGAAAAGAAAGCGAGACCAGCAGTAACATGAGGTTTTATATCTTTAGTTAACAATATAATAAATCACACTAGAGTCTAATTCCTGGGGATTGATAGCTGGATTTAATTGTCAAAGATTAGGTCAAAAAATGTCCGCAGTTCATCTGTGGAAGAACTAGATACCAGTAAATATCTTAAAATTTCATTATTATTTGGCAAGCAAATTTTCAGACTTATGGAAGAATACTTCTGAGTATTATTACCAAAGTCAGTGGAATTATTTGCAAAGTTCCCATTAAGCCAGTGGAGCTACTTGTAAGGACTGGAGCTACCTAGAGTCCTACTAGAGGACAAGAAAATATACAGAAATCTAGCTAATTTATAATTTGCAAGCACGACTACTATTCTCTAGTATTTTACTGTAATATTTTACCACACGTGGAAGAGAAGCTTCTTTTCTGTGAATATATGTTCCAGTAGCAACACTAAGTGCTCTGTAAACACCTTCAACTGGATCAGAGTGGGAGGCAAAATAAAGTAGCATCTCAGTATAATTAAGCAGAGCAGGATCTTTTCTGGTATCAGCAAATAAACTGAAGAAAAACTATAAAAGGACAAAAACATGTAAATTAATTTCTACAAGTGGAATTTAATCAAATACAAATCAAAGGCTAGAGAAAAGAATGAAATAAAGTAATCACTGCGGGTAAGTGATATTATCTTTAAAAATCTGTTGAGGCTGTGTAAATCAATATAAATCATAGAATCATAGCATCATAGAATACCAGGTTGGAAGGGACCTAAAGGATCATCTGGTCCAACCTTTCTTGGAAAAAGCATGGTCTAGACAAGATGGCACAGAACCTTGTCCAGCTGAATCTTAAAACTGTCCAATGTTGGGGAATCCACCACTTCCCTGAAGAGATTATTCCAATGGTTTATTGTGCTTATTGGAAAAAAAATTTCTATTGTATCCAATTGGAATCTCCCCTGGAGTAACTTGTAACCATTACCCCTTCACTTTTCCATGTGACTACTTGTAAAAAGGAAGACTCCAACTTCTCTGTAGCACCCTTTAAATACTGGAACATGGTGATAAGGTCTCCCTTAAGCCTTCTTTTCTCGGGGCCAAACAAACCCAGTTCTCTTAGCCTTTCCTCATAGTACAGGCTTCCCAGTCCTTTGATTATTTTGGTGGCCCTTCTCTGGAGCCTCTCCAGCCTGTCCACACCTTTTTTGTGTACCAGGGATTAGAACTGAACACAGTATTCCAGGGGTGGCCTGACAAGCCCTGAGTGGGCTGACTTGTTTATTTCTGCTGGTGACGTCCTTGCTGATGCAATCCAGCATCCTGTTGGCTTTCTCTGCCACAGCATCAGCATGCTGTTCACTAATACTGAGCTTGTCGTCCAAAGAACCTCAGGTCCCTTTCCACAGAGCTGCTCCCCAGCCGGGTACATCCTAACTTGTGCTGTACTCCTGAATTATGTTTTCCCAGGTATAAGACCTTACACTTGTCCTTGTTGAACTTCGTAAGGTTTCTGTTAGCCCATTCTTCCAGCCTATCCAAGTCTTTCTGCAGGATGTCCCTCTCTTCTGAAGTGTCCGCTTCCCCACTCAGTTTGGTGTCATCAGCAAACTTCATCAGGGCACACTTTATCCCATCCTCCAGATCACTTAAGAAGATATTAAACATTGTTGGGCCCAGTATCAGTCCTGTGGACCCCACCTGTGACAGGTTGCCAGATTCATAAGGGGCTATTTACCACCACCATCTAGGTGCAGACTGTCAGCCAGTTCCCCACCCACTGCACAGACCACTTGTCTAGTCCTTAACACATCAGTTTCTCTAGGAGAAGGCTGTGCTGAACCTTGTCTAAAGCTCTGGAGAAACCCAGGTAGGCAATGTCCACCACTCACCCCTCAGCTGAGCAGGATACTTTGTCATAGAAGGCAATCAGATTTGTTGAGCATGACTTGCCCTTGGTGACTATGCGGTGGCTTGTCCCAATTACGTGCATCATTTGACTTTGGATAGCCACCAGGAGGATTTGTTCCATAACTTTCCCAGGGATCGAAGTAAGACTTATGAGACTATAATTTCTTGGATCGTCCTTGAAGACCTTATTCTAGATGGGGGTGACTTTAGCCTTCTTCTGGTTTTCTGGGACATCCCCTGATCTCTATGACTTCTCAAAAATTATGGAGAGTGACCTCACAACAATGTCATCCAGCTCTCTTAACACCCTTGGGTGGATATTGTAAGGGCCCATCAATTTCTAGGGGTCGAGCTCCTGTAATAGTTCATATACCAGCTCTTCCTTCACTGACAGTGGGTCTGTGTTTGCATCAACCTGAATTTTTGTTCCCAAGGACTGGGGCCCAACAGTGCTGTTAGAGACAGAAGTAAAAGAAGTGTTGAGAACCTCAGCCTTTTCAGCATTGTCAGTGAGTCAGAAGTGTGTTTGAGTCATTCAAGAAACAGAAATAGTATTATTTTCTTTTTCTAGATTGAGGACTTTCAGAGAACAGGAAGAAATTCATAAAATCTTGTATCACAAAAACAAGTCCAAAATATTTTCCTGTAGCCAGATCCTTCTGTCTTCTATGGAGACTTCCATAAGCTTAGATACAGGGATCATTTGTCTCCCATTCTTTACAAAGCTGATTACTGTGTAGCAAAATTAACAAAATTCAAAGGAGAACTGGGGTAATTAAGTCTTTCTGAGCAGACTGTGATTTAGAATACTGAAGGACAATTCCTAGATTCCTTTCTACATTATTTCTAACTTTGAGGTTTTTATACATGGAATCACATTCTAAAGCACCACCTGACCTCAAAAACCACTGAAACATTGCAGCAGTTACAGAAAAAAAAGAGAGCCAAGAAACTTTTGAATGAGACCTCTCAGGTTAAATAGTGAGTGGTCTCTTCAAAATATCTATTTTTTTAAAGTTACCTTTAGGAGATTCCTTAGCCTATCTAAAGGCAAAGGTTCCATGCAACTTTCCGTTACGCTTAGATCTTCGTCTCCATTAAACCATAAGCCAACCTGAATAAAAAATTAAAAAAAAGTTTTTTATTTTCACACATTAAAATAATGTGGTCCTTATGCTCTATAATTTCATCCAATTGCTAAGAGCTTAGTTCTTTGACTTAAGCTGAATTTGCTATTAATATGCAATGACATCAGAGTAAATAAGTAGCTGTTTGTAACAGATACTTTGGGAATTACTGAAAACAGAGTAGGATAGAAGTGACTCTATATACTTGAAAAAAATGAAAATTAACTAGGTAGCTGTAAACCCAAGAAGTAGAATATGATGCAGATTTTCTCTGTGTGTTCTGGTTTTTTTTCCTTTTTGGGTATCCTTTGCCACCCCATGGCTTTTGTCCTAGTTGTACTTTTGGAAGAAACTGTCCACAAATTTCAGTACAATGAAGGACAGAGGCATGGCTTTTCCCATGCTTGCCCGCTCTCAACAAGACTAAGTGACCTATAATGCCTACTGAGCTGTAAATTAAAAGTGCCCAGAACCGAATCTCCAATACTGGACTCACCACACAGGAAATGTCAGCTAGATCTTCCTTTCTAAAATAGAATGGCCATGAGCACACTGCACAGAAAAACTTACTTGCTTGGAAGCAGCCCATGTTAAACCATGCCAGGTTGTGCGAACATGACACTTTGAACAATTGAGTACTCTTACCTGGGGATGTTCCCTAGCACTTATGTAGTTAACTAGTACAGGTATAGATAGAGGGGCCATCTGGGGTACCTCAGATCCCCAGTGGAAGGTTCTTTCTGTTATTCTCAATGAACTTTGCTTGACATTGTTTCTTGTTAAAGTAAAATGAAGTTTCATGACATTTTGAATCTAAGTCCCAATATTAAGCAGAGAATAAAGTTTGTTTCCAATTTTATTGAAAGATTTTAACATTTGAAAAAAATACCAGTATATTCCCTATTAGATTAATAGACAAATTGAAGATTTTAAATATTTGGAAATCTTCATGAACGACATGTTAACAAGAGATGCAATAGTCTTTCAGTGTGGGCATCAAGCTAAAATATTTTAACAAAGTTAGGAATTTCAGTGGCAACATCCTTTTCCACATTAGATGAATTACTACATTCTTGACTATATAAAATATTGCATTATTATTATGTATCTTCTTTACTAAGCAATACAATGAAATAAGAAAAAACAGGAAGTTCCAAGAAATTTTTCAGAAAGGAAAAGAAACTAGTAAGGTTAATTTTCTGCTATTTCCCCATGCGAGTTAGCTGGGAAAACTGGGAAAATTAATAACAGAAAAATAGACTTCATGTGGTCTTTGAGATCTTTACCACAAATATATCAGATAATTTGCTGTGTTATAATTATTAATGATATCAATGAAATAATTATCAATGATAAAAACTGATGAACAATTAGTTTACTAACTCTCTGCTATTGTTCTGTCCTTAATTTCATGGACTTCACTGTACTGATAGGATGAGGGGTAACAGTTTTAAACTGAAAGAGGGGAAATTGAGATTTGATATTAGGAAGAAATTCTGTACTGTGGGGGTATGAGGCACTGGAAGAGGTTGTCCAGGGAAGTTGTGCATGTCCCATCTTTGGAGTGTTCAAGGCCAGGCTGGATGGGGCTTTGAGCAACCTGGTCTAGTGGGAGGTGTCCCTGCCCATGGCAGGGGGTTTTGGAACTCAATGGTCTTTAAGGTCCCTTCCAACCCAAACCATTCTCTGATTCTGTGAGCCATTAATACTTTAATGCACAATCTTCTGCAGAACGTTAACCATTATTTTTTAAATTAAAAAAAAGAATAAGAAAGAAATGAAACAAGCATTGATTTCATGCTATCATTGACTGAATGTGAACTAATTCTGATCCTGAAATGTGTAAATGAATCGCTCAGTTAAAATCACATTTGAACTAGGATCCTGTATTAAAAATGTACATTCACAGTCTCCATGTCTTGTAACTGTTACCTTACTTTTAGGCTCTCACACTTCTGTAAAAATTACCACAACAATAGACAAATAGATGCAGATATACCTGCACATTTTGCGTTTTTTCTGGTTTTGAAGAATTTGTTTCTTTGCGAGTTGGTGTGAGGGGTGGGGGTTAAAGAGAGGGTAAGGAAGGAGGGCCAGGGGTGGGTTGGCAGGCACTCCTGGAAGTTTTAAATTAATCAAAGTTGTTCTGAAACTGACAAGCTTCTGGAATAAGATAGCCTCTAACTGTTGAAGGAAACTGATAATAGATTTGAATACTAGATTAAAAAATAAACTGCAATAAAGGTTCTATGAAATTTATTTAAAACAGTTTGAAAATTATTTTAGTATCACCAAAGAAATACAAACTGAGAGAACTGTAGAACTTTGGTGTATACATGCATATATATATCTACCTATATATTTAGATACCAGTATATACAAGTAGGAATATATACATATCTGAAGTATAGCTATGTATATATACATATATGTATGACATATATATGGCTAGTATGCATTAAAAGACTGAACCAGCACTCATCCTAAGTATGATTAAGAATCCAAAGTAAAGGTAAGTGACAATTTAATGAGGAGAATTTTGTTAAAAGAAGAAAAATATGTTAGTAATACTCTTATGAAACTTCCTTCCTGAAAAACCTTGCTGAACTATGCAACAGTTCAAACAGCAGTTGTCTTTAGAGAAAACAATAGGTCAAAGAATTTTATAACTGTCCACGTTTTCAAGGTCTGGGAAACAACTTCATTTGCAAAAATTCCTTTTTGGAAAAATCCTAGAAAGATTTCATTAAAGTAGAGCTGGTGAGCCCAAAGTAAAAGTATCTATTTCTGTTTGGAAAAATTTTTTGTGTCTCATAGCTACAGTGTCAAACAAGTTAAGAATAGTTAAAGTACTCACAGAACAGTTTCTTTAAAACAGAAAGGATTTTCAGTTGAAATTAATTTATGGGGAAAGTAGGAAATGGAAGTAAAAAAGTAAGCTTCATTAGTCTGATTTGTGAAACTATGGATAAGACAGGTCTTCAGTTTCCTGAAGATATTTTTTACAAGAAAGCACCCTCAAAAACCAAAACATTTAAAATTCAGGCTGAATATCTGAATGTGAATAAACAAAACAATATATAATTCAATTCAGAGAGTTTAACAAAAGAATATCACTCAAAAGAGAAAAGAATTATAACCTGCATGTAGTGGTCCTGTGTAACAAAGCCTGATCCAGCTATATCAACAGACTTGAAGCTATATAGCGTTTTGAGAAGTTGTATCACAGATGGCACTGGCCAGGGCTGTGCTGCTGCTAGCAAGAATCTGCGCCAGTCAGTAAGTTCTGAGTTCACTGTGAATGCAGATGCCAGATTTTGTAACTATGAAAACAAAATAATAAATGTTGTCAAATGTACGTGCATAAATGTACACTTTCTGTATAGTATGTATCCTTAGGTCTTTTTCCTGGTTAGGATGGACAAGGTTCTGCAATGAGATTTGAAAGACGTATAAAAGACACGCATCACTAAACAAAACAGAATAGAGATCACTGTGTGTCACTGAGGCCAATTAGCACGTGCAGTTGATATCCCTCTAGATAAATACTCTGACTCCCTAAATAGGAGTCTATATCTAAACTGTCTAAGAGATAACTTACTTAGTACATGCTAACCCCTGAATCATGCTCCATCTGGAAAAGCACTAAGAATAGAACTGACAATTCAGCAGAATGAGTACAAAATGTAATAAGTTCTTGGGCCTGTGCCTTGGTCCTTTTTGCCTACTCTTACAGTGGCTCACCACGTGGCTTTTCTCTGCTCCAGCATTATTTTCAGTTACAAAAAAAGTAGTAGTAGAAAAGCTGCTTTGCAGCTTGCTGTACGTATCTTTTTACCACTGGAGACATTGTACATGGATAGCAGAGAAAAGTACAGAACACAAATAGGAGAATACACGTAAAATCTCCCAACACAGCATTGTGAAGGCTGTATCTGATAGTTATTCTGTTATTAAAATAAAAACAGTACTTTAAAGCAATAAAGTTCTCAAAGAATAAAAAAAAATGGGTACGTGCACATGTTGTCTATTAATAAACAATGTTTGACTCATAGATTTCCCCACATAATTAATTTCCTGTGCTAAGATTAGATTTTTATATACTGATGATGACAGCTGTGCCTAGTTTTCACTGAACTCAGTGGAAATCCATCACTCAGAAACTTTGAAGTAGTTTAATCATGCAGTTCATCTGTGTGAAGAACATTTGAATAAAGCAGTTACCCTCATGTAAAATCCAAGTAAAATCTTAATGTGAATCATGGCTTGCTGTCAGAAATAATTATCAAAAGTATGCTAAAACGAGTAACCTTCTCATCCCATAGGTTTACCAGCAAAATCTGAAAGTAAATTTAATCACAGAATTCAGTGTTGGAAGATTGGGAAAGACTAAATAATAATTTTTGATATTCCTAAATCTGCAAAATCTTGGATAAATAAGTTTAAGGTGAGAGAGCCCCAGATTTTACTCTCCTGTTTTGCAAGGAAGAACCTAAACAGTTCTATTTTAACTCCTTTGTATGAATTTTCAAGGGTGTCTAAGGAACTGATGTAATTTGAAAATAGTAAATTTGAAATATAGTGCTGAGAAAAGCATTTTATTTCTGGCACAGTGGCTTCCAGAATCTTTCTCAAGTGAAACAGAAGTATTTAAAGGAAAAACTGATAATGCCCTGTAAGAGTTATACTTTTGACTTTACCATAGCAAGGACAATGCTTGCAACCTGGTCTAGGGGGATGTGTCCCTGCCCATGGCAGGGGGGTTGGAACTCGATGATCTTTAAGGTCTTTTCCAACTCTAACCATTCTATAATTCTATGATTCTATCACAACATGACATCTTCTACACAAACCAATACTTCAGTTGAAATGAAAATAGGGGTTAACTTACCTCTGAAAGTGTTAAGTTCATCCATGAGTCAGGAAGGCAATTTGCTCCAAGATTCATGTTAATCAAGTCAAGAAAAATGTAAATAAATACTTTATTTTGTATAAAACCTAATAAAAGAAAGTCAATATATAAAAAATTATAGTTACCATTTTAAATAGATTTTTTTTTGTTATAGGAAATATATTTTTTGTATTTTACTTGCCATATGGGAAAATTATTTATTTATTAGTTACTATTGATAGTGGTAAATTCTTTCAAGCCAAACATAACAACATAACATTTTCTCATTTAAAATAAATCATATGTGGCCTGTGTAACAGCAAAATGTCAAATATTCCAATACACTCTAATTATTTTGATACTTGTCTTGATCTGCATTGTGATCACTAACCCATCCTCATGCAGTCTACACTGGCAGTTAATGAGCAGTTCACAAATACCAATCACACATATGTTCTAAGTATTGAATACCTACCAACCTTTTCTTTCACTGGGCACTATTTTATTAAATCATAAATACATCTCTGCTCTTGAAAGCAAGTGTGTGTTACAGAATGGGAGGAAAACCAGGCCATTGCTTGTTAAACTTTGAAAGAAAATTGAATTGCTTAAAAAGCTTCTCAGAATTGGCTTGTGGGAGTTATAAATAGTTCTGTCAATCTTATTTTGAAGAAAACTCAAGGTAAAAATAAGTAAGTGCAACAAAACCTCTTTGTTTTTTAAAATAGGCATGGATTTGCTTATAAGTGAATAAAACTTCAAGGTTTATGCACAATGTTAAAATGCAAAAATTATGTACATCAAAATTTAACAGTCTTTTTTTTTTAGAAATGGATTTTGCTGGCTCAGTGAGGAGTCACTGCAAAAACTCTGCAGCAACAACAAAAAACATAAATTTCAAATTGTCTATATTTTGAGAAACAAAGCAGATTTGGTCAGGTTATGATCAATTCCATAGTGTCAAAAGAGTAAATTTTCAGATTACCTTTAAAAGCAAACACAATCTGTGAAATACCAGAAGGACTTACTTATATTTCTTCCTTTATACAGGCAAACTTATTGTCCTTTTGGAAAGGCATAGCTGTGCACATTCTATGGCTAACAAACTTTATTTTTTGAAGTGGAACAGTAAAGTGAAATTTGCTAAGTTTTATGAAGAAAAATTAAAGTGGTAGAAATATTAAGTATGTGTTTAAATACTAATTTCATCATTTCATTATTCAAAATCAAGTTGCCACTTTGAATTAATAGTCTAGAATCTCTGTAGACTTGTTTTTTCCTCCAATTAGGAAAACGATGAGTAATTTTACACATATATATGTTTGCAGAGAAGCTGCATTTCCTTTGTGAAATGAATTTGAATTTTGGGTTTTTTTCTGCACAAAATTCTAAAATATCCTCATGTCACTTTTTGTGAGGCTAGATGACTCCAGAAGCACACCTAAAAAGTATTTGAGGGGCAAGGAAATCAAAGAACTGAAGTCTCTAAATAGAGATTTGTTTTAGAACTTTGATTTGATTGTAAATAATTCTGGAACATAGTTTTTGGGTAAATTTGACATTAGTTGATGTAAGCCTATGGCAAACATGAATTATTGAAAGATATTTAAGCACTGTCGGGTGATCTACCCAGTTTTCTTCCTCCATGGTAAATGTGAAGAAACACCACTTTTTTGTTCAGAGCTAAGCTAAAGAAAGGTGGACTTGATGCTTAGTGACATAGTTTACTGGTGGTTTTTGTCAGAGTTAGTTGGTTGGACTAGATGATCTTAAAGGTCCCTTCCAACCTACACAATTCTATGATTCTTTCAATTCAATTCAGAGGTTGCCAATGCTTTAAAATCATGCTATGAGTGGGCAGCTACACAGACGGTGCTGAGAAAAGAATGCTGTAGAAACGCTTTTAATTAGAAAGGCTAACAAGCATTTTGGAAAAAGAATCAGAATTCAGAACAATTTTGAAAAACTGGAGAGATGGTCAAGATCAGTAAGTAAATCTCACTGGAAACAGATCCAAGTTCTTTGAGGAAACACATTGCACAAACTAAGACAGTTATTACATTGCTGTTGCAGTTATTCTATTCTGCTGTTGGACTTTCAGGGGACACATTTTCAAAATTTTTCTAATCTCATCACAGATAAAATCATTCAATTCGAAAACTTGAAGGGAAAAACGGTCTTACATGACTTATGAGAAGATCCTTAGAATTAGCAATGCCACATGTCTAATAAGGTACCCTGGATAATATATATCTTGTTGCTTATTAGGTAAACTATAACTAAACATTTTTGTTATCTGAGAAATCACAAATGAAGATATTTCAATGCTGGATCTTTTATAATCCACCATGTGGATATCATTTTATAATCCACCATGTGATAATCAACCATGTAATGCACATTACTGATCTCTTCTTCTGATGCCTACAGATCAACTCTACTTGAGTGGACTAACATCCCGTAATGAGGCGTGTATTCAAAACCTACTCTATTTCTGACACACTATTTACAACTGTAAATAGCATGAATTTTTATGCAAGATACATAGAAAAGGACTATATATGTGTGTTTGTGTGTGATGTGTGTCTAGCATATCTTCTGCAATTACATGTTTTGCATTGAAAATAGACAGATTAGATTTAAAAGTGAATGACCTCACATTCATTTCTCCCATATTATTTCTAAGTCATCACTGCTGGGATCATTAGTGATTTTACTTTAGCTATTTTTTTTATATAAATCATTGCTTTTTTCTTGAAAGTAGAAATATATTCTGCTGGTATGCTTTACTTTAATTGGAAATTATCAAGTAGAAAGCTGCACTAAAAACATGTAAAATTATGAAATCATGAAATCAAATACTTCTCTGAACAATTCTCATTCTCAGGTCCTAGATTAAAAATCATGATACAGCATTCTTACTGCAACCTTCACGGACATTTTTACAGAGAAAAAAAGTGGTTCAAGCTGTGAAATATATTAGTCATATCCTGGTTGTAAAAATATTTGCTATGTGAAGACTGATTTGTGCAATTAATAATCAGCAATGGAAAATGGATCCACTCTGCCTCTGTAGGAATGTCTTCTGAAGGACAAGTCTGACAAAAATCTGTGACAGGTCATGTTAAACCTTAACCACAAGAGAATGAAAAGTAGAAGCCCATACAGATATGGAGAGAAGGGATGACCCAAAATTCATAGGCTACAGAGCTCAAGCAATAATTTGACAGAAAAGATGCACTGATTTTCCACACATTTATCAAAAGAAAATCAGGGTTCCCAGAATCAATGAAATTTCTTGAACTATTAAAGCAGATAGTACAATGATAGTTAACTCCAGTGGTTATAAATGTGTTATGACTCAGCTAAATGCAATAAACAATCACATAGAAATTGAGTCACCTTCCATCCTCATGTCACCAAGGTGAAAATGTACTCTGTTATTTTTGTTCATTGTCTTGAGATTTACAGAAGCCAGGTATGGCAGGGCAAATGTAAACATCTACTGGAGATTCAGCAGTGAGCATAAAGAAAAGCCATATTTTAACATTATAATACATTATTAAAAAGAATACAAATTTTACTCTTATTAATCCTGCAAGGTACTGTGTTAAAGTGTCCATGTATGTTACATAAAGACTGTGAAATAAAAACTAACAATTTTCATCTAGTCACTTCCACAGAGACTCTCCAAATCCAACTCAGAGGAATAATCTGATCTTTCATTTGTCATCGTATCACATCCCTGTAGTCTTCTATTTCTTTGCCAAGTAGCATTCCACAAATGAATAGCTTTCTGGGGGTCAAATTTTTTTATATCTGGAGAGTTCATCTGAATTATCATAAAATCCGTCACACTTTCAGACCTTAGGTTAGAATGTAAGTGCATCATGGTGAGTTTCATTTGACTGAAGCCTCGCTCTGTTTCCGCTGAGCTTGCTGGCAGAGTTAGGATCAAATCTACCAATGTCAGGATGTTGGGATACTTCTTCGAATAGTCTGAGTTCACTGTATCCCATGTCAAGGTCTGGATGTTCTGAAATCTAAAAAGCATTATAAGAAGTATAATTATAAATATCACCAAAAGTATTTCCATAATTCTTTTGAGTAAATCAATAGAGAGACAGAAATGCAGTTATCTTATTACCTGTTATACAGCTCTAATTTCAGCATGCTCCATTCGGTTTCTACTTCACCTATTTTCACACTAGCAGCTTCTAGTATGACTTCATAATGTTTAGTCAAGACAGATACTTCCTTTTCACCAAATTCTGCAAAACAAAAATATTATTATGCTTTTAAAAAATTTAGAAGGTGCACTTCAAATAGCCACTATCACAGCTCTATACCTTGTTTCATTTTGTCAGGCCATAATTTAAAACTTCCAATAGTAGTTGCTTGCAAAACAGCTTGACTTGCATCGCAAAAACAATCACGTAGCCTCTTCACCAAATTGCTTAGTACTTTGGTCCGTATTGCTGAAATATTTCCATTTCCAGCAAGCTGGTAACCATGAAAGTGTTGAATAGCGTCCACCAGGCGTTCCTTTGGACCAGCTCTGAAAGATTCAGAATACAAAAAAGATATATAATACTCTTTTATTATATCCCAAGAGATCATGATTCAGTTGTTAGAAATGCCAGACCTTGTTTGATACATGTGGAGTGTTTCTAGCGTTGACTGCACAGTTGCAAATATGTCTGCAATGGAGGAGTTGTGATCTAGAGTAACACGTGATAGAATGTTGAGGACATTGATGACATCCAACAAGAAATGAGAAAACTTGACCATCTCCATTCTCAGAAGGACTTGTAGAAGGCCTTTGACTTTTTGCCAGTTCGAGGCACTTGAATCTCTTTCAATCTGGAAATCAATATAGAAAAAGAAAACATCAGATATGTGGACCAAAATACCAAAATACAAAACTTAATTTTTCTTCAAGTTACACCCAAATTTTAGATCATTTACCTTACTTAGATGTAGAACAATTGCAGGATAACCTTTAAGGAGAATTTGTAGAGCTGTTTGTAGACGAGGAAGCCACTGGGAGCCTCCAACGCGAGAAGGAATAGCTGGGCGTAACTTAATGGCTTCATATGTGGCTTTGAGATTATTCTTATTGAGAGGTGAGTTATGATAAAAGTAATACATATTTCTCAAGACATTCATTAAGATGTTGTAGAGCTGAATATTTTTCAGCGCTCCTTTGTAAGCCAGCTTTAGGCGGTGAGCAAAACAATGCACAGACTGTACACAGGGCTGAATTTCCCTCAGAAGTTTAGCTACCCCACTGTTTCGCCCTACCATGACATCTGTCCCATCGCTTCCAAATCCAACTAATTTTTTTGACCAGTCCTGGCTTGCCAGACTGAGCTGAAGATTTATTTTTAATGTTTCCTCAATTGCATTTTTTATAGTTGAAGCATCAGTTTTGTGAACAGGTTGAACACCAACAATCTGGCAATAGACTTTCCCTTTATTTGCAAAGCGTACGTAGACAACTGCAGCTGCTTTGAGCATACTGTCTGTAACTCCATCACTAATAACAGAGAAAAATTTGCATTTCTCCAGTTTCTCTTTCAAAGCTCTTCTCTCTACTTCAGCAATAAAATGTATAAACACTCTTGCCGACTTGTCGTTTCTAAACACAGAACCAATATCCACTCCTTTCATATCATCCAGTTTGCACATCCAGTCGAGGTCTGTAAACGGACGACCAGATTTAGCAATAGCATGGCATGTTCTAAAAATATTTTCTACTCTACCCAACGTTATCGAGTTCATGCTCTTCAACATCTGCTCAGCAGAAGCTGTATCTGGTGAAGCAGTACTGGCAGCTTCCATGCAGGTAGCCCAGGCATGAGCTTCACTACTTTGGTGTGTATTTATATATTCAAGTTTGAAGTCATCAGTGCCAGAACAAAAATTATGAATGTTTTCCCCCAAATCCACATTGTGCTTACGACACGGTGCACAAAACATTATTCCCCTTTCATCATCATATTTTAACCAGGAGTATTTTGTTAACCATATTTTTGGAAACTGGCGATTCTTCTTTGTTCTCTGATGTTCCAAATCTTTCTTCTCTTTCCCTCTGTCACCAACTTCTCTCTTGCTAGAAGAATTACTCTTGCTTTTAAATTGCTTCAGTGCTCTTATGGCTACAATTTAAAGAAGAAACAACTAAATTTAAAATAGCTATTTTTTAACATAAATTACCAAATGTGCTTTTTTTCTGTTTTTTCAGCCATAAAAAAGAACAAGGAAAATTGAGATCTACTCTTAAATTACTTGGAGGCTACCCAGGAACCTTGTAAAAGGTGGTCAGCTTTGACTCCAATTTCCTTTTGACTACAGAATTACAGATCACAGAATCACAGAATCATCCAGGCTGGAAGGGACCTCCAAAGGCCATCTAGTCCAACCCCCCTGCAGTCAGCAGGGACACCTCCAACTAGACCAGGTTGCCCAGGGCCTTGCCGAGCCTCACCTTGAATATCTCTAGGGAAGGGGCCTCAACCACCTCCCTGAGCAACCTGTTCCTGTGCTCCACCACTCTCATTGTCAAGAACTTTCTCCTAATCTCCAATCTAAATCTGCCCCCTTCCAGATTAAAGCCATTGCCCCTCATCCTGTCACCACAGGCCTTTGTAAACAGGCTCTCCCCAGCCTTCCTGTAGCCCCCTGGAAGGTTGCTATTATGTCTCCCCAGAGCGTCCACTTCTCCAGGCTGAACAACCCCAGCTTCAAACTACCTGAATTTGTCAGGATATACAACCAGTAAACTGCAGCAGCATCAATACCATTTTTAAAATAGAGAAAAACAGAGTTAGGGAGTGGAATTCAGATAGGTATAATGTCTCCAGAAAATACTACTGAAGCCACAAACCTATTATGATCCCCACCACACCGGATATTAACAGAAAAGTTAACTTGGAGCAAGTCATAGATACATAATCAGATACCTGTTACAGAATGCATAACGTGTTCTCCAGCATATGTAGCTGACTTGATCTTCTTAAAATATATTTATCTGCAGAATGATTTTATTACTGCTTTGAGAAAGAGGAACTGTATAAGCTTCACATTTTTTTCTCAAAATGGAAACATTCTTAAAGCACTGAGATTGTTCTCGATAATATTTTCCCATTGTTCTCAAGATGGTAATTAATTTTGTGGGAGCAAATGCCATAAGCTGACATTTTTGAAAATTCTATCACTAGAGCTCATGGATCTCCTACTTTTGGCAAGTAATTTAATGATTCACTGTTGCCATAAGGTCATGTCTTTGAAAAGAAAGCAGTCAAATAATGAACATAAATTCCATGCAGAACTGGAGCAATGAAACTAGAAAGCTATTCACTGGGAAATAGCAGAAATAAAGCATTGAGGAAATGACCTAAGAACAATCTGACTCCTCATCCTTATTGTGATGTGTACGTCTACCGGAAAAATTGATTACATTAAGTTAATTACAGAAAGAAATGCCATTTCTGGTACTTTAAAAGATCTTAAGAAAAAGAGTTCTTGTACCCCACTCTTTTCTATTTTACAAGAAAGGGCAAATTTTCATATATGCATTAAACAATTTTGGGAACTGTTTGTTCCTGTTGTCGTAAAAATGACAGTTTGTCTGCTCCATTCTATTTTGAGCATCCTGAAAGGCCATAATATTAAAAAATGTTAGGAATATGCAGTTTAAATACATTTTCACTATGATCAATTCTTTTAAAGAACTTTAAATCTGAGGTAGCAGTTGTGGTCCACATGGACAGCAAAAACAACTAGACTATAGAAGTTTCTTCTACATGCCCAAGTACCATACCCAAGACCAAAATGAGAGGAAGGGAAGCATTTTTAACATACCGTAAAGATTAAAAACCTTCTCTCAAATTAGGCAGCCACAAAACCAAAGAAAAGGTTAAAAAGATATGGGGGGAAGTGCTAATGGATTTGCAATTGCAGAAGTCAGAGGGTGGAAGGGATAAAATAGTTGTATCATCTTTATAGTGCCTACTGCTGCTTAAGCTGTATGGGCACCAGTACAAATTTGCTGTTGATTAGAAAAATGGGAATCAGAGTAGTTTCTGTGAGCCACTGTCAGGGATAAGATTCTTTGCAACACAGACCTTCAATGTTACCAACATTTTTCAAGTTTTTGTTTTTTTTTTTTTTTGTTTCAAAACACAGGGGTTAAAACTCTTAGAAAAATATATTTGGGACATAATGTGTTTATAAATGATCTGTTGTATGTGTCTTTAGAAAGACAGCATAATCTACAGTGTGTAAGAACAGTAAATATGTAAGTAAGAGGCATAAATCATCGGATCAGCTCTATAATCCATCTAAACTACGATTGTACTCATTACAAATTCTCCCTCTACGATATTCCTACCATGCTTCCCTAAGGAAACAAAACTTTTGCAGTTGTGTTGCCTATGTATCTCCACATCAATATGTCTGTCTGTCAGTTCTCCCTCACAGATAATTTTAGAACGGCCAATTTGAACCAAGTTTGTCAGTACTGTGGAGTTATGAAGGACCTATAAATTTTTTTTCAGATGTGTTCCCAGGAGAAAGATCTTCATAACACTCCCACTGAGGAAAAAGCATGGAGATGACCAGCTCTTGATCCATTCTGTGGTCAAGAGGTGTATGTCAGCCTAAACTCAGTTCCAGACCACACACAGTGCATCCTGGACATAGCTGTTCAAGCAAAACACGTAGGCAAAGTGACATGAAAGAAAGACAACAATTGTTGGGGTTTGTTTTTTGGTTTGGTTTGGTTGGGGTTTTTTGTTGTCTGTTTTTTGTCTTGTTTTCGATGGGGTTTCTTTGGGGTTTTGTTTTTTGTTTGTTATTTTTTCTTGTTTGTTTGTTTGGGTTTGTTTGATTGATTGTTTTTGTGTTTTTTTTTTTAAATGAGGCTAACAGATGTGGAAAGGAACAGGAAATGGACTAGTGAGAGGAAAATGGGAACATGGGAAAAGGCGGGATTTGTTGCAGTGGTATATGGAAAAAACATAGAATACAAAAGAAAGCTAGCCTGTACTACTTATGAAGCAACCTCTTTTTCACATAAAAATATGTTATTAATGAAATAAAAAAAAAAACTAATAGAAAAAGCTACACAAGGTAGAATTGGTTTTCATTAAAATCTTTTTTATAAAATGAGTATCACTCACTGATATACAATGTGGCATTGACAAGCATTTATATATGTTTCAAAAAGCAGTGCAGAAACATAATAAATAAATGCAAAAAGTTAATTAGTGAAGAAATTAAGATTATGACCACCAGTGAAACTGAAAACAAAAAAATAAACATTCATAAAGGAGCATTAAGAATGACAGCTCCATAAGTGTACACTAGATGTATACGCTGTAAATCAAGACTGTGATATTTTAATGGCACATAAGAAATAAAGATCAATAGCCACGGTTGTGCCTCAGTTATAAGGCACAGATATACAAAAGAGACTATTTCTTAATGATACACCAGTCAGCAGAATATTTTCATACAGGCACTGTAAGAAAATATTTCCCTAAACTGAGAAACTGTAGTAAAGATTCAGATTATAAATTTACATGAAACATAAAGAGATTGTAAACCTACACTAGAGATGAGAATTATGTTAACATTATATTCCTTTTTCATCAAGTTTCACCAGAACATTTAAATAGCTTTAAATTTTTTCCCTCCATTTTCACTGAGAAAAATGTTTCCATAGCAATTTCTGAATAGAAGTTCAGACGATGATCTATGCACTGCTATAAAGAATAAATGAGTGAAATAAGAGGTTGAATTATATTAATCTAATTCTAGTTGTCTAAAATTTAATAATATGGGATACTTCTGGCCTTAGATGAAAAAGACAGGAGTCTCAATAATATGATTAATTCCCCCCAAGATATTGAGATACTCATCACCCCCTGCAGATGATTTTTGCTGTAAATGTACTGTAAATTTACTTCATTCATTCACTAATTATTACTGATTCTGCTATGTTATATGTCCAATCTTCCCTCATTAGTAAGAATCGAGATTTTAAATTTAGAATCACACAAAGTAAGGTATGCCTGCAAGATACAATGAGAGGAAAGGAGAGCTCCTCTGTCATGCTGTTTCAAATCTTAATACTTGTATGTATCTATTCAAATATATATATATGAACATGTTAAATATGTTTCATAAAAGTAATTGGACACATAGATTTTTAAATAACATAGGCACAGTCACAGAATTCTGAAATTAAATAACATACATGATTTAGTAAGTGACATAAAAGAAGGCAGTAGAATTACCAAATCTTTCATTATCTGTACAGATACATTATCTGTATCTATTCTGGATCTCTGATTAAGGGGTTTATATCCCAAAAGTTTAGGCAATTTCTATCTATATTATTTGTCTAGTAAAAGTTACTTCCTCTGTGTACAAACTTAACCTTTGTTATTTTCAAGTTTTAAAAGAAGCACTTAGAAAAAAAATATAGTCTTAGGAAAGATAAGTTAGACATGACAAACTTATTCCTATTCTCACATGTGGACTTCACTCACTATCCATATCAAAGTCAAGATTACTATTGTAAATTTTTGAGTTGTTTCTACAAATATGCGTGGGAAGAGAAGGCATACTCTATAGACATTATTCAGTGTCAGCACGTAATTCTGAATTTTCCACTTAACAAAATATTCTATTAAAAAGGTAAAATTTCAGCTGAACTAGGTGCACACTTTCATATGCCTATCTATTCCAAATTTAGCAACACAGTAAAGCTCAACTGACAAGCCTACAATTTGAAAAGAAATAGCAATGCAACTTGGTCATAGGCTAAGTTCTATGTTTTGCTTGTTCATATCTTTGCAGAATATTTTATAGTTTTATAAATAAGCACTTTAAACATTTCTGTATATTGGATATAGAAGTTTTTTTAAATCTGATTGAAGTTTATTTCTCAGTTCTATAATTCAACCTGAAATAATTCATGAGGATCATGACTGGGAAAACATTAATAAAGTTTAAAACTCCATTATGCAATTCAGTCATAAGATGGAGAAGAAAAAGTCTGGGATAGAATCTATTTTGGTCTATTTGTTAATGCAAAACATTACCAAAATTTCATTCTCTGAAGCACCCTTAGAAGAAAATGGAGACATTCCAGATGTATGCTAATTGAATTAAAAATAGCCACGGTCATAGGAAGAATATAGTGCAAAAGGGAATTAAAGAGGATGAGATCTAATAGAGGGTTAGTTTGATTTTCTTGGTAAGGACAGAATACATCCAAAGAGACTGTAGAAAAGAAAAAAAGTGAGTGTTAGTAGCTCTATTTAAGACCTGCCACAGTTATTCCTATAAAAAAGCAGCGCAGTCTCAAGGCAATATACTGAAGTACTGTTAACAAATTGATCAAAGGAGTTAGTGAAACCAACAAATACTGCAGAGCCACAGTGAGTTTGGGCAATGACACTTGGAGTAATAAAAAAATAATAACTTAAGTATTTCCTTATCAAATGAAAGACTGTGTCAGCAGATAGGAAGGTCCAGCGTAGGCTGTATTTTTGTCCATCACTGCTTAGAATGGTGAGTAATGTGCTTCCATGGAGAACCAAGTGTGCAGGTTAGAACAAAGTTGTCTGTGATGAATCGGCAGTTCTTTAAATACTTTAAATTCCTAGGAAACACAAAACTGTTTACGATGTTTTTAAGATTTCTTTTGAAAATACCAAAAAATTTTTAAGTGTATTGGCACTCCTACTTTTTGCTTTCATTTTGGCAATTTGTTAAACATATCTTGAAAAGACATCCTTCTGACATTTACCAAATAGCCTGTAAGAAAACTGTTTACATATTTATTTCTTCCAACACAGTAATTTCTCCTTTGTTACTCTTTATTTTGCTTGGAGTTCTAGGTAAAATTCTTCCTCATGTAATCTCCACAATGCTATAGAAAATAAGATTAATATTCCATTTTCAGAACACCATCAGGAATTTTGCTATTTACGTAGTACAGAAGATTGGTAGATTTATTCTCTTTAGACTTGCCCTGTTACCTATGCCCCCTATGCTTATTTGGGTGGATTTCCATTATGAATGCTCGGAGGACTGCTCAGGCGATAAAAAATAGAAGACTAAGATGTTTGACAGAAAATCTAGATCCCTTTAGAGGCTCTCCAAGACAGGGATTAGTTTTTTACTTTTTTGTATCTTCTTTAGAGCTGCAGTCCTACATTTTCACTGCCAGCAAGCTGGGTGCTTTAGCGTTCTTCCCTTTTTTGCTCAGTAAGAACCTAACTATGAAGGAGGTATGTATTTTGAGTGTTCTGTTGAACAAAGGGAGACAAAAGGATGTGAAAATTTCCTAAGATTTTCGGGGAGGAAGGATGTAACTCTTTCTCTGGTGTCTCTATAATAAAGGGGGGTGGTTGCTTTAGGAAATCTGGGATGTGGTTTATGCAGTCTTAAAATGTGTGAAAGAATGGGAAGAAGTATTTTAATAGTGCCTTGCACAACTTGTGCTCCCATGCTAATTCAGCTATCAAAAAATGTAAACATCTTGACTTAGTAGTCACCAGACAGTAGAAGAATACTGTTGCATGTTCTTTGGGACCTTATTTTAAACAATGATTTCTTACTGTTGTCCCAGACAACATGCAACAGCATTCTTTTACTGTCTGGTGACTATTAAGTCAATAAATTCACCTTTCTGGATATTCATGCAAGTCTTCTTGGGTCATTGTAGTGAATATATTTTCATCAAAAGGACAATATTGTAGAAAGATAAATATTTCATTTGTCTTCTTGCTAATTGTTACTAATATAAAAGGAAAACAGTTGTTCCATGTTAAACATGGCAAGAATCTCTGAGTTTGTGTTAGACAAATTTTTTTTCAGTTTCTCTTAATGAATACATTATTTAAAAACAAAAGAAAACCTTTTAAGTGGAATGACCAGTCATAATCATGTCTGTATTTCACCTCTATGGCACTACCTAATAATTACAAATGCATATATTTCTAGTTTCACATGGCATTATATATGCAATACTATCTGCTAAATTAATCTCTGTGGAAGAGTTTGGAATGCTTACACATATCCCCATGCTCATAAACTATAGATAAGATGATATCCACCTCCAAAGGAAAACTGTAAACATCTTTCTGCCTAAACTGGGTTCATACTCAAAAGGCAATGTGAATTTCTACATAAATATACATGAAAAGCATTTCTGAGTAAATAATTAAATTCAACTTCATTGGGCCTTTGTGGTCATATTGCATTAGAAGAGTTGGATCCAGAATTCTAAGTCTATGTTTACACATTGTATTTCATTATCTTAGTGGCAATCATATTAAAATTATAATTATAATATGGAACACTGGTAGTAATGAAACCTTCTGCAAATATGTGTTTACCAACTTTCCATCTCAGTTTAAAACTGCCTTACCAAAATGATTTTGTAACATTTATACAGAAGCAGGAAGTTATATAGGAAAGTCTTTTCAAGCATCCTAAGCCTTAGTTCCCATAATTTGAGGGTAAGTGCATGTGCAAAGGAAAAGAATAACTATATATGAGTTAACACTTGCAAATCACCCAAAGCAACATTGGCACATATTGGCTTGAAGAATATAACGGTTGATGTTTACAATCGACTACAGAATAGTTTCTTGAAAATATTGATTTATTTTGAAATGTGTTTTAAAATAATATAGCTTCAGTGTTTGCTAAGCTATGAATTAGGAAACAAGTTAAAGACTTGCATCTTTAAGCAAAGCAAGCATGACAAGTAGCACTCTTGAAAATATGTTACAGAGACACTGCCCATGTACAGAGCCCATAGCAAATACATTAAAAACTTCCAAGTGGTCTGGTGTTTCACATTGTAAATATTCTGCACTATGACTTTACTTTTATATGTAGCAAGATCTTTAATTGTAGTATGATCTTTAACAATATAGGTAATTACTATTTAGTAGCTCCCAGCAGTTACTTTAAATTTTAGGTAGGTAACTAAAGGCCCTTTAGGAGTTAAAGGGAAAAATATTTTCTTACCTTTAGGTGCCACCTGTAGAAATTGCTTATGAAGTGTAGTAAGTTGTGAAATAGTTAGAGTACCACTTTCAGAAGTCTCTATGCATGGAACATGTGGTGGAGGAACAGGGTCAGGAATCACTTTTACATCACTGCTGATGAAGAAATCTGTTTCTTCTAAAGTAATTTCATATTGGATTTTGCTAGAACTCTCAATATGATGTCGTGCAACCTCAATCAGCTTTTCAATACTGTTAAAGTGTAAATGCAAAAAACAATCATAACTTTTAATACACAATGTTAATAACTTAGGTTCAAATTTTAATGCTTTTGTACTTTGACAGCTTTCCTGAAGAAAGAATTACAAATCCTCTCTGTGAATTCTGTACTCAGCAAAATCATTATAAAGTGTACTTCTTCTCTGGCAGCAAGAAATCTTTTGACTGTGGTAAGAAACTTGTATAAAGGCAGATCTAAGCCACACAAAGAGACCTGATGGAAAAATATGAAAGGATGAGACTTTGTTTCATAAAATTTATAGTGGTGGACCATACATGTTCCATCTATTATTATCATTTAGCCTATTTCAATGCCTTGTCTTCTGTTCTGCCCATAAATCCCTGATGTACAAAGAACTTTCTAGAGTAGCATTGCGGAGGGGCATATTAACTCCTGTTTCAAGTGTAACAAGTAAAATTTAGACAGGGAAAGATGTCAGCTGTCTATAACCTTCCAGTAGACATAGGTTTGGCCGGTGTTGTGTCAGGTCAAAGGACATGATGTTATGCAAATATTGTGTCTTTGGTAATGCTTGTTAGGAGAGAAAATAAAATTGGCTTGAAGGCAGAGGCTCAGCCTCTTTGAATTGTTGCCTGTTAGAGTCTTCACATCCAACATTCATGTCTCTTGCCTTGGGCTTGCTGTGACATGGTTCAAGTAGCACTGTCCCAGGAATGCTTCAAAGGTTAGTACAGGCCAGAAACATTTTCCAAAACACAAAGCAACCCCTTTCTTTTGGAGAGTAAAATCCTTTAATAATATGGACGTAGGCCATTCTATTCCAGATGGCCTGTGTCATAGAGTGATTTTAAGTACATTTTATTTACCAGCACAGAAAAACTGCTAAGATGATTTTTTTAAGGGATCTTGAAATAATTTTGAGAAATGTAATACATTTCTGAGTAAAACACAGGGAATAAAATAACCCCACAATCCGAAGTGAAAAAAGCCCCTGAAATGGTATAGAAGCTTCTACTAAATGAAATAACTGGCTGTCTGCTGATGCTTCTAAATCTGCTAAATCTGTAGTCTAGAAAAAAAGCAGAATGGATAATTACCTCTACCGCTGCCAGCAGAACCTTCTAATCATCCAAGAAATGAGTTATTACTGTTCAGGTATTTAAGATAAAATTAAATTCCCATTTATGAAATGAAATTATTTTCTACATTTTTTTCTGCAAGTATTCAATTCTACATAAATATCTATCTTTACTAGCATAATCTGGTTTGAAAAAAAAGTTCCCGTTTAAAATTTGATATATATTACCTGGACATTTCTGCCAAGAACCTGGATCCAAGCCATTTTTCCATATCTTTATAAACCTCTTCTGTTTTCATTGTTAGGTCTTCAACACACGTTAAAGCTTTTTCTTTTATGAGATCTAGTCGAGATTTTGCGGCTACCTCTGTTTAAATAGAAATGCCATTCCTCAGTCATAAGCATCTAGTTTAACATGTTAACCTGGTTTTAGGTAGTAAAATATTTATTTAATTTCTTGTATTCTTGAACAAATTATTTTTCAGAATCACCCCTATTGTACCATGTCTTTTATGAAAGCGTGTTTTCTTTAGGCATCAGAATTCACACGGTAACAATATCTTAATAAAACTAATATTGAGGTGCAGGGGATGTTTAAGTAGACAGTGACATAAATCATCAGTGAATCATAAAATCATAGAATAGTTTGATTGGAATAGACCTTAAAGATCATCTAGTTCCAGTCCCCCCCTGACATGGGCAGGGACACCTTCCCCTAGACTAGGCTACTCAAAGTCCCATCCAGCCTGGTCTTAAACACTTCCAGGGATGGGGCGTCCACAACTTCTCTGGGCAACCTGTTCCAGCGTCTCATCACCCTCACAGTAAACAATTTCTTCCTAAGGTCTGACCTAAATCTCCCCTGAACTCAATTAACACTAACCAGCAACAGAGCTAGAAGCTTAATGATGCAAAAGTGAGTACCCTGTTATGAATAAATTTTAAAGAAACAACATCTAAACATTTATGTACATTAATCACAATAAAGGTTAGCTCTTCTGTTTCTACCCTCCAGCCCTTTAAAATTTACATCACTGGTTTTGCTCCAAGCTTCCACCATAAGACTGTTTTATACCCTAAAATTCGGGTTGCATTAGAGGAGAGTTTGGTTAGTGAGCACTAAGACAATAATTCACCTCTACCAAAATTATGCATGAAGTATTTATATGAAACTTTTAAGAACATTGAGAATATAAGAATTTTTGGTCTTCAGAATTGGAAGAACTGAGAAAAAAAAAATAATTGATCTCTCCCAGAGAGGCTAATACTTTAAAAAAAAAGGAGACGAACTAAAAATGGGAACAAGGCAGAAATGTCAAAAGTGAAAAGGATGCCAACTCAATGAAAAGACAGCTAAGGTAATGTGTTGAGAGACAAATGCAACAGGCATTGAAAGACATTCAAAGCCTTACAAAAGAAGAGTAAGAAAAGAGTAGCAAAGGGTTATTTTCAATACTGAAGGCAAATTCAGTATTCAACTTGATGTTTCCTCATATTTAATATTCCATACTGCAGAATCTTTTAAACAGTTAATATCATATAGTAATTGGTATAGTGACCTCAAAGTTAAAAACTGTAAAATTAGTTACATTGTAATCCTTATTCTACATGCTACTAAATTTTCAAAATGCTTACGTTTGGGGTTGAAACTTTCTTTTGGCAACCACTATAAATATGTTAATATTATTTCTCAGACACAGTAGAAAGCAACTCTGCACCCTTTCTATTTTAAGCAATAAAGATTTAGTGTTCAAAATTTTAAACACAGAATGGATTTGGGTCTCACAAAGCAGGTTTTATCTTCTGTTTAATGAGAAAGAGGTCTAAACCCATCTTCAAAAAAACTTTCAACCTGTTTTCGATTTGGGACTTCTCTTTTTCAGTCATCTACTTTTGGCTGCAATTGGACGCTATTGGGTAAGACAGACAAAGCGAAAGAACAACTGAACAATATGTAGTTTTTTGGAAGGGTCTGTCTGGAAAAGAGTATGCAAGAATAAATAAAATCTGTGTCTTCCTGCTTGAATCTCATGTGGTTTCAGTAAGAGGAAATCAGAGAGAAGACCATCAATGAACTATATAATTGCCAACAAATTCTTTCCAAGATCAAAACATTTCAAATATTGAATTCAATTCAATTGAACACTGAAGAGTGGCTAACCACCAATGTGAAACTTATTCTCTCATGATGAATACTTACTTAGTCATGGAAAATGAAATTAAATGAAATTAAATGAAACAGAGGAGAACAAAGAGAAGAATGAAAACCACATTGCTATTTTAAATGTATTTACCACAAAATCATTCATGATTACCACCCTAAAAAACTTCCTGATTTCTCCAGACACTCCTTTCTCACCCCTCCTTTTTTTTACTTATCCATTCATTTTCCCTAGAGTTTCTAGCTAGTTTCGACTATTACAATACCCAAATTAGGAGTAACAACCACCCCCTAATATCAGTAACCAAATAGTAACTTACCCTCATGTTTCAAGGCACTGAAATATTCTTGCTTTATTTTAAGTGTCAGTTCTTGTTTCTTTATTTCTTCTGGGTCCACAGGAACTGGACTGACTTCAACCCCAGATGCAGTAGAAGATGATCCTGCAGGAAAATAGACCTTTCTCAGTCTTTGGATTTTTCTGGTAAGTTTCTGTATACATACACAGCCACTCACAAGACAGCACATTTATTAAAACTAAAAATGGCACTTGTCACCTTACTTGATGTGACTGTTTATGAGAATACAAAGGTGTCTTATGTGAACATAAACGCTAAGATTAACTCTGCATAAAATTACTCTAGCATATACAACTGCATTAAAATTAGTTAAACAATGTAAAAAAATGTATTTCTGAATAGAAAATCATGATTGAGTTGTCATCATGTGATCAAGTGAACGTGCCTCTGCTGTGATCCTAGGTGATATAAATGTCCTCTTTGACCCTAAAATCTACCAATTTATTCCCAGCCAGCACATAAATAAAACTCTCTTGAATGATAGTTGTTTCTCCTGGAGCAAATTCAAGTTTAGAAAACTGTAGTAGAAATGCTATGTAAGTGAATATCATTGTTTATGATCAAAGCAGTAAAAAGAACAGCAATACTATTTAAAAAAAATCAGAAGAAAAAAAAGAGAGGTATGTTATTTCATGCCACTCTAAACTATTCTCTTAGCTGCTTTTGCAGCTAAGTTAAAAACTTTTTTTAACTTACATTTCTATGAACAGACATTGTGAAGATTGCATGAAATTCTATAGTCACAACGCTTTGAATATTACTCAGAAATATTAAGATATTTGTAATGCTTTGTCCTAGAAGAAAAGCTGATGTAGCTGGCACAGAAAAAAATGACATCTGCATGATAGATATAAAAAAGCAAATGGTCAAATCTCCAACTGATAAAATTACATGTGATAAGTTGTATCACTCAGTTACTAGCCTGTAGTTGTATCCTAGGGAATTATTCTGTTAGAGTAGCTCTACAGTAACACTGAATTTGGACTGAAATCAAAGTTTTTGATTACTTCAGTTACAGAAACATCATCTTCTACCATGAGGAATGCACAGCTGAGTTCAAATGCAGTTTTGCCACTTTATAGTTTTGTGATTTTAAGTAAATCATCTAGTACCTGGTTTGAACATAAATTTAGTTCCAAGAAGCAATGCACAAACCCCAACCTAGCTACTTAGCTTGCAACACGTGGTAGCTGCTGAATTTTTAATCACAAAGCTTTTCTAGAAATCTGAAAGTCTGCTACTCTCTTGGCTAGATTGAGATGCTAAGCACACACCTAAGGCTCCGTGGGGCTCACAAATTAGGTATCCATGTGGCTAGGTATTTGCAGAGCTATACTTATTCACTGTACTATGAGCAGAATCAACCATGGAGAGAGCACTGACTACAGTGCAAATAAAATGTCTGTCAAGGAAAAAAAGTCAGCTGCTTTATGCATTTTTCTCTTGGAAATGGAGTACCCACAGGGTTTGAGCCCCTCTCTTGCTATGTAGAATGTCTTTACCAAAGATACAAATTTTAGGCTACTAGCCTTGCCTCCTGCTGGAGATATGACATTTTCAGAGAGAAATGGAAGTTACTTAAACCACTACCTGCTCAAGGAAGTATTTATGAAAAAAAAATGTATAAACAGCATTGCATGCCAGGATTCCATTCAGCAGACTGCTTAAATTGATAGGTTTAAAGAGATAGGGGGGTTTAGGTCTGTTTCCCTTTTGCAAATAAAATTTTGTATTCTCATCGGGGTTGGACAGATTTATTCTTGCCAGGCCCATGCACAAGATTATAGAATCATAGAATGATTTAGGTTGGAAGGGACCTTAAAGATCATCTAGTTCCAACCTCCCTGACCCAGGCAGGGACACCACCCACTAGAACAGGTTGCTCAAAGCCCCATCCAAACTGGCCTTGAACACTTTCAGTGATGGAGCATCCACAACTTCTCTGGGCAACCTGTTCCAGTGTCTCACCACCTTCACAGTAAAGAGTTTCTTCCTAAAATCTACCGTCTTTCAGTTTAAAACTGTTAAACCTCATCTTATCACTATACTCCCTGATACAGAGTCCTCCCTATTTTCCCTGTAAGCTCCTGCTAGGTACTGGAAGAGGTATTATGTCTCCCTGGAGCCTTCTCTTCTCCAGGGTGAACAACCCCAACTCTCTCAGCCTGTCTTGATAGATGTGCTCCAGCCCTCTGAACATCTTTGTGGCCTCCTCTAGATCCACTCGAACAGATCTGTGTCCTTCTTAAGTTGGGGGCCCTAGAACTGTACCTTAGTGGGGTCAGACCCCCCCCCAGGTGGGGTCTTACCAGAGCAGAGTAGAGGGGAGGAACCACCTTCCTTGACCTGAGTGGCCAAGCTGCTTTGATGCAGCCCAGGATACCCAGATCTGCCTCAATGGAAGTCCGCTCTTTGCTAAGAGTACACATGACATTAGATTTTATGTTCTTCATTTACATGATTTTACAGTTATACATAAAAACGATGGACCTTGATAAATACTTGCTACTGTATGTCTGATAAATTAATTCCAAAATATTTCAGAGTACTGGATAATTTACCCATTCCGTTATTTTCATTCTAATACTTGAAATATTTTGACTTATAAGTGGAAAGTTGGCAGAATATAATGGAATTTTATTTAATTTGATAAACTAGTTCTAACCATTCTATTCCAAAACAGCATATGGAAAAAAATAAATATTTACTTTCTAGGTTCTATTTAGAATATTTTCTCCTACATAACAACGTTGACAACATATATGATTAAATAAATGCAATTGCCATTCAAAAGTCTCTGCACTCTTTCATCCCTACTAGATTTTCAAATGGATATGTCACATTTGACATTTCAAAAGAGAAAATAAATCCAAATTAAATGTCATGGCTTTTGTATTTTTGTACAAAATTCTTTTCTGTATTATAGATATATTTACATTTCAGCAATTTCAAGCACTGCTAAAACAAAGTCTGCATTTCAAATACCTTTTTTTTTAGCAGCTGGCTTGGGAGAAACCTTTTTGGCACCTTTCCCAGTAGCTTTGCCTTTCAGTGTCTGTGAAGATTTCTGATCTTTCTCTTCTAGCTGCTTACGTTCTTTTTCTTCCTCCATTTCTTTAGCCTCTATTTCAGCTCTTACCTTAACACCACACATAGTAAAATACATAGTATCAACAATGTGCAACTACTATTAAATAGCCTACACTTTCTGAAAGTACTTGCTGAGACATACACACATAAATAAAACAAAGAACATACTTTAACTAGTTAAATTAGTTGCGTTTTGTTATTTATCAAAAATAAAAGTCTACATCAAAAATGGAAAACAGAGAGATAGTGGTTTTAATTCCTGTAATCCATTACCTGTGCTCTGGGAAAAAAGTGAAAAAATGTAAGAATTAACAGTACGTAAAGCAAGACTACAGTTACACTGTAAGGGTGTAGAAACATACTTACTTTAAAATGATCAGAGAAAAGAAAAAGCAAACCTAACCCCCAACCATTTGAAAAGCCCACCTAATTCACTTTTAGCTAAATATGAAACAGAAGTTTTGAAGTTGTGAAAGGTTTGAGCAAACATTGCATCAGAGAATAAAACTTGTCCTCCTTCTCATGCTTCTATTGAGGGAAAAGGGGAGAGTTTATCATGGAAGAAGTAGATACATAGAGTCCCCATTCAAAGTATTTCTTTCAGTAATGGAATGAAAGGGTCAGTTATAAATACAGAGGTGCTGATAATTCACAGATTCCAACATTTTCCTCACAGAAACATATTCAATGGAAATATCAGTGATGGAGTAAGAGACGTGAAATTGTGATGCCCAGTGTGAAGGCTGTGTGTTTAGGCTACCTACTGAATGGGAGGCTTTGACTGCCCAATCTATTAATGTTCAAGTAAATAAAATACTCCTTACAATATCTGATACTGCTGTTACTGCTGTTTGCCATGTATCAGTAATAATATTTTCATCTTTCCTAGAAGTGGCCACTCCATCTTCAGAATTTTCATCCTTAGCACTCTTCTGTGGAGTTCCCTTGCGCTTTGACTTGGTAGTACTTATTTCTGGTGAAGACACTTTCCGAGAAACTAGAGGAATCCTTGAAAATAAAATATAAGGCATAACTCACACCCTCTTCTATAAAAAGTGTTAATTTATAACTACATTGGAGAATGTTAAGACAATGAGAATGTTATTTTCAAAATTTGCCACAGCAACAGAGAAGGGACGGACTTCCCTTATGACCAGAAGTGGTAAAATGTGTGGATGACAAGAAAACTGTCTGGTTTAACTACAGAAGCCAAGAAATAATACTAGATGGATAAAGCTATGTCAAATGACTGCGTGATCTGTCAATATATTCCTCATGGGCTAGAAGCATAGCCTCATTACTCAGTTTCTAAATGAACTGTAAGTATTTTTAAAAAGCAGATGTCATTATTGATGGCATTTTTGATATTGTGAAACCCGTTTATGTTTCTTTGCCCAACTTTTAAACCTGTTAATGTTCCATAATAATAGTTAACTTATTTATGTTAGGATTGTGCTGGGAACAGTCAGCAACACAGAGGGAAGTAGAAAACATTTCTATAGCAGATTTCTTTCTAACGCAGCTTTTACAATGTTTTATAATTCAGGGGTGCATTACTGAAAATTCTGTAGGTAAATCAGTAAAAAATCAGGGATAAATTAAATCTCTAAAATGATTCAAGATTAATCACTTGACTATAATTCTTAGTTAAAAATTCTTATTTCTTTTTCATATATACACATATATATTCCCACATAAACCCCAAAGCTATTAGTACATTCTGTTTATTGATATTTGTATAATAATACATTTCTACCTTCTTGATTTGTTTTGATCTTCTTTCTGCTCTATATTGATAATATCTAACAATGGGATTCTAGTAAAATTTTGACCATCTTCTGTTGGGATTTTTCCTTCCATTGCTCTATAATAGTCATGAAGAAGTCTCTTTGTATCTTGGAAACGATCCACTTCAACCTCAAAAAGAAAAGACAGAAAAATTGCAACTCTAAACAAGTTTCCGGTACATTTTAAAATACACGATAGTAGAAGCAACTCTAAATGATAAGAGTTTGAGGGAGAGCAACAAACGTAATCATATTTTTTTGAAAATTTGAATATAATGTATTCAATTCATACTTCTACTTGAATCTATAATGTCTTCACACTGGTATTTCTAAGGATTAATAAAAATCTTAGTTGTTAGAATAGGAAAAATTATTTACAATAAGTAAAGTTTGATGCATTAAATTTAATTACAATATATTTTCATGTGTATGTATTTCTACAATAGTAAATTTACTAGTACCAAAAAATTATAGGGATCTTTCTGTCCAAAATATATAAAATACTTAGTAGCATAAAATAAAAAGGGTCAAGTGATGGAGAAAATTATAATAGCCATACAGCTTTTTTGGACTAAAGAAATCAACAGACTTTACACCCGTAAGAGTCTTGACGATCTTTTTGTGTGAGTCATCTTGGAAGAAATCAAGTAAGACTCAAAAAACATTTAACACCTGTCATGCTTTGATTTATTGATATAGTATGGTGTTAGTTTCTAACTGACAAAACAGTGCTAAATATTCATGGGAAAATGCACAAAACCACATTCACAAAACAAAGGAGAAAACCTTTGTGGTGGAAGCCAGCACTTATCCATAACTCAAGAAGAAAATATCTTCTAGTGTAACAGCATGTACATAGAAAGGTGGAAAGAAATCTGATAAACGGTATTTATAAAAATCTACATGCTCATACAGTAACAGAGCCACCTGGGGAATATATGTAACTTCCCACAGAAAAACCCACAGAGAGCTCAAGAGCAAAGAAGCCTATTTTTGGCCGCTTCTCAAACAAAGCCATAACATATAGTTATTATATTTTTAGTTCTGTAGCTTTAGCATTAATAATTAATTTCTTTGGGGAAGTTTATATGAAGTAAAGAAAAGAAATCTTCCTCTGGACTGCCTCCATACATGCCCATGAAATTCTGCTAGAAGAGAATTAGGATTGCAAAGTTATACATGAATATAAAAAAAGAAAAATAAATTATTTTAGCTGAACAATATTATTTTAATTTGGGTCCCTTATGAATATAATTTTTAAATACTCAGTTCTATAAATATCCTAATTACAGGATTAATTAGTCATCCTGGCTCAGTTAGTCAGCAGTTATTTGATATTCAGACCTCTCTTTTTAGGCTGTGGGCTTATTTAGGACACTATTTAGATTTTTTGAAAACAGACCTAATAATTTCCTTACTATAGCAACTGAGTACTTTACAAACTTTACTTAAATTACCATAACACTCATATGAGATAAGAGAGTGGTTCCCTTGTTTATTAAGCAAATAAAAATAACACAGAGAATTAAGGAGCAGAAAGCCTACCTTAAGCTTCTTAGGCCTGATTTTTCAGTCAAATTAGAGGGACATGTTCAAAGCATTGTTTTCATTGTCGTTTTTAAAGTTGCCAAAACTTTCAAAAAATGGTCACTCATTTTACTGAAAAGCCTGTCTGGTCTAGTCTATTACAGTCCAGTCCAGCCCTAAACAAAACTGATACAACTAGATGAGCAGTCTCAGGAAAATCTTAATTTACTTCAGGACCTGAAGTAATTAATAGTCAGGCTGAATGAAAGGAGGGAGATGGGAGATGGGAGAGCCAACTAATTGAAGATGGTCTCTTGAAAAGGTAAGGTATGTAAAAGCTGGGTCAGATTTGAACAGATTTTCTCAAGAGCAACAAATGACACCACATTCTCAAAAACATTCCTTGCAAATTTTTTTATCAGTGTGTAGGTAAAATTTCAAGCCATGTTGGTGAAGTTACAACTGAAATAATTTTGTGACGTGGGAAATACAGCATGACCTTAACAGCCAGTGGGTCCTCAACAGAAGTGAGGTAGGTAATTTGTAAATTAAATGTATATGTCAATATGATCAGAAAAGGATAAAGAGCTCTAACATTTCTGTTACAAAACTCAGATGATTCACTGGACAGATAGAATTGCAAAAAGTAGCACTTAACACTGTAGGTTGAATGTTTGGGGGGCTGCATGATAACAATGGATTTTTCTTAAACTTTTCTGCCTGCCAAACCATTGAATGTATGGAATGTCATCTACTTTTTGTCTCTTTCTAGATAAATTCAGAAGAGGCATGAACATTTGTATATACAGTTCTTAATTCCTCACTTATTTGGAGCCAACTATACAAAATTTCTCTGAGGCCTAGTGTCCCCCAAATCTAATTCACTGCCTCTTTCCATTGCAGACGCTGTAGTAAGTCCTTACCTGCATAAGTGAAAAGAAATGGTTCATTACAATTCCACTATGATCTTGTAACCAGCCATTGTTCATGATATCAGTACGTTCCTGCTCTGCTTCTTCCCTTCTGTTATCACAGATATCCCAGAGAAGATCTCTTAGGTCCTAAAACACAAAATCAAATATGAGAAATAACTATGAAATAAAACTTATTTTCCTTTTTCATATTTATTATTAAAAATTACATTTTTTGCCTGTTTGCATAGGGCATCTTTCTGTTTGAGGCTTTTTCTTTACTGATATAAAAGTCAAAGCCTGGTCAACAACTCACGTGCTTACAGAAAGCTGACAGAAAGTAGCTTTACAAATGTGCCAGAGAGAAGAATACAAAGGTATGAGATAAACATTTAGGCTGCCTTGCTTTCCTCAGGCACAGAAGGCCTATCTAAGCTGGACAAAGATGTGAGAATATGAATAGCTAAGTTCTCAACTGCCCCAACAACTTTTCACTTGAAAGTTTTGCTAACTAATACAGTTGTAAGAAGAAAATTATGTCAGAGTTCAGGTATTCTTCCAATTTGGATAGCTCTTAGCTCCATGCAATTTTTCTTTAACATTCTTTATAATAAAGGGCTCTTCAACTGGTGACTATATCTAATAGCAGCACTGTGTGGCTCAATGACAGCGCTGAAGACCTATTAAGCATACAACATGCATGCAAACTCTCTTCTCCCCATTGCCATCCCTGCATGGAAGCAGTATGACAGACCTCTATATAATGAGGGCATAGGAAGAGAAGAGTGGTGTTAAGATAGGCAAACAAAAACTGTCTCAGCAGTTCTACTCCACCTGACTTGTTTCAGGATAAAAAGAAAAGGTGTTCCAGACTACCAGCCCTGTAATGAGGAGCTTAAGTTCCACATTCCAGGTTCCATATTCACCAGGACTTGGTCTCAGCCTAATATGTCAGATCCTGTTTCCCTCCCCACATTCCCTCTCCCCATTCAAAGACTTCAGACAAATCCAGTCATCCTCTGTTGGACAGCAAACACTAGGAAGCTGAAAAATGAGTAGCCTTTGGACTACATAACACATCAGTGATGGCACAGATAGAAAGTAGCCAGTAGCCAGTAAGGTGAAGGCTATCACATATTCATGGTTGTTCACATTGTAGGATATACACATAAGGATATGCTACTGAATAAAAAAAGATATAAGCATACAACTTATCTGCTTTGCAGTGGTGCGTTGACCTTGGCTGGCTGCCAGGTGTCCACCACGCTGTTCTATCCCTTGCCCTCCTCCCAGGACAGGAAAAGACAATATGATGACGTTTTGGGTCAAGATAATGATGGGGAGATCATTCACCCATTACCATCATGTGCAAAACTGACTCTACTTGAGGAAACTAATTTAATTTATTGCCAATTAATAACGGACCAGAATAGTGAGAAACACAACAGAACTAGAGACACCTTTCCCCTACTGCTTCTTCTTCAACTTCAGTCCTGAGTCTTCTACCTCCTGCCCCTGAAGTGGCAGAGGGAGGATGGGGAATAGGTGGTTGTGGTGAGGTCATTGTGCTTTGTTTCTGCCACTCCTTCCTCCTCATGCTATTCCCATGCTCCAGAGTAGGGCGCGTCTCATGCAGTGCATTCCTTCATAAACTTCTTCAACATTAGTCCTTCCCATGGGCTGCAGTTCTTCAAGAACTGCTCCAGTGTGGGTCCCCCATGGGCCACTGGTCCTGCCAGAACACCTGCTCCTGTGTGGGCTCCTCTCTACAGGCCACAGTTCTTACCAGGAGCCAGCTCTGTTCTGGACTTTCCTGTAGACTGCCACTCCCTTCAGGGCACAGCCACCTGCTCCAGTGTGGGGCACTCCATGGGATGCAGGGTGGATATCTGCTTCATTGTGGTCCACCATGGGCTGCAGCAGAACAACTTGCATCACCATGGTTTTTTCCACAGGCTGCAGGGGAATCTCTGCTCTGGTTCCCAGAACACCTCCTCTTCCTTCTTCTTTACTGATGCCGGTGCCTGCATATTTGTTTCTCTCACATTTTTTCACTCCTCTCTTAAAGTGTGTTTTACCTTTTCTTAGGTATGCTATTACAGAGACACCACCTCCGTCGCTGATTGGCTCAGGTATGGCCATCAGCAAAACCATCAGCAAGATGGCTGGAGCCAGCCCTTTTTGACACAGGGGCAGCCTTTTATGTCTTTTCACAGAACCCACCTCTGCAGGCCCTCTGCTAACAAAACCTTGCCACATAAATCCAATACTATACAAACAAAACAAGCTGATGTCTTGTACAAACTGACGTACAGGGTATATTATAACTTTTGCCATTTACTTACAGTAACTCTTTGGTGTAGTTCTGCTTTTGTTTCATCATCTTCTCTCAGGTCATCAGCAATAGAATTAAAATCTGATTGCCACTGAGATACAAACTCCTGCTTAAGATCTGGAAGCTTCAAATAATCCTGAAATCTTTTTCTGTATGTTATGGTAAAAATAATGGTGTCAAAAGACATATAGAATGCCACAGAGAAAATACAAAATACTCACATTAATGCAATAAGGTACTATTTTTACTCACCTGATATCTGCTAAGTAATAAATTACAGAGTGCTGTTCATCCCTTAGATATCGAAGTACAGTTTTGATGGTATTAATATATGAATTTTCTACCATTTCCCAGTAAGGTACTAAAAAATCAGATATCTCCTGTGAATTTTTTAAAGACATGAAAATTAATAGATCTATTTCTTAGTAACATACTTAGCTGTAGCATTAGCAAATATAAGAAAGATTATTTCATTAAATCATATTAGTGATTTTTTTTCACCATGAATTTTTTTTTATTTACAACTGATTATAGACACTGTACCAACATACAGTTCATCCTGTGCATTTGTTTGGAAAACAGATGGCAGTACTCAAAATGAATGGGAAACTCCAGCAGAATACTCCAGTATCTCTGGTTTTGGATATATGCATAAACTAAATCAAGACTCCAAGTTAGTATTTAAGTATCAAAATTTGGTGACACAACTGTTTGAGCTGGTAAAAA